>OZ038478.1:104633639-104693639 GCA_964036315.1 Acanthosepion esculentum
AATAAATGTGAACTTCATCTGACAATGAGCTTAATGAGCCACATAATGAGCCTAATATTACAAATTCATATGAATAGAGAACGAAGCAGATTTAGACCGGAAAGAGACTAAAAAACCGTGTGTTTCTGTCAATGACACTGGGAAATAAATTCTATACTTTTTTCCGAATGGTAGCAAAGAGAGCAATACAAACGTAGACGCATGTACACTTTTTTCATAATTTAAGCTAAAAAGTATATGACAAAAGATTTAGTGAACATCTAGGAAGACATTATTTATTTGGGAAAAATACAGAATTTAAACCTGGAGCAAACCGCCCGCATAGGAATAGAAAGTAGAATGAATGAACAAATCTAGAACGGAACCTAAAACAAGGATACGTCTTCTTACCGGATTTTTAATTTCAACAAACATGTTATATTAAGGGACCTGAACATCATACCAGAATTTAGTATCGATGGGTCACAGCCATAATGACATACGATCGGCAGATTTGACAGTTTTGATGTCAGACACTGAAATAAAACTATAAGATCTCCTTGACAACATAATAAAGGAAAGCGAGGATAAATAACAAACTATCAATTGTAAGAGTGGATTGTTGCCAGCAAGGGAAAAGACCAAGCGGCGAGCTACGAATTGTAGATGTTTAAATGAAATCGATACAAAAGTACAGATATCAGTGAAGTGTTCTGACAAACGAAAGGAAATGTGACATCGAAAAAAAGATGCATTGGAATTGGAAATGATGACTTACAAAATATAAACAAAAAAAGAAAAAAGAAAATATCTTTAGAAATTAAAGAAAGGGTGCTGAACTTCTTTGTATCATGTTGATGCTGGAGAATTTCCTTACAGATGAACAGGATGCTTCAGCCAAAGGGTGTGGGTCACAGAATATACTGAAATGATTATTGGCAGGACGTGTATGCTCTCTCTCCCTTTATTTCTCTCTTTTTTCTCCATTTCTCTGCAATTTTCTCACTGTGTCTTTCTCTCTCTCTCTCAAACGCACACATTCTCTCTCTTTCATTGTATCTCTTCTTTTTCTCTTTCTCTGTCTATTTCTCTCTATGTCTCTGTCTGTGTGTTCTCTCTGTCTCTCTCTGTATCTCTCTCCCGCGTGTCTGTCTTTCTGTCATTATGTGTGCGTCTCTATCTGTCCCTTGTCTCTGTCGCTGCATGTGTCTCTCTCTATTTCAGTATATCACTGTCTCCGTCTTTCTCTGCATCGCTCACTCTGTCTGTCTGTCTTTATTATGTACAGAATGCACAGTATGACAGAATCTAAGGTTATACTAATTATTGTTAGACAATTTTTTAATATGGAGATTTCGTCAATGACAATCACATTAAGATATATGGTGGTAGAGAGAAAAACTAAAGTAGTATGATTGATATTAGACGAATAAATGAAGTAATGTGCTCTGGGATACTACCTGAAATAAGCTTTGTCATTATACTGAAAGGAAATACTTTTAACATATCCATCATCATCATATATAAAGCGACAACACACATATAGAAAAAACTGAAAAGTTGTACCGTACGATATACAATGTTGAGTCTCATTGCAAACCGCAAGAATTTACGTCAGAGGGGACCTGAATGTCAAAGTAAGTAAGGAGAGTGATGGTGAAATAGTTGTCAAACTCAGGATGGGAACTCGTAATAAACGCGGAGAAAAATGGTCACAATGGTGCACAGTGAATGCTGAAGTAGTGGCCAACACCTGGATTCAAGAACACTCAGGACGTATATGGATATGGTGAAGCCCCGGAAGAGAAATCAAAAGAATATTTAATCGACTATATAACTCTCAATAAGAGAATGAGAAATACCGTATTACAATGCAAAACATACCACCAAAGTACCGAATGCGGGAGTGACCAACTTCCACTGATATGTTTAACTATGAAATTGAAGGGGGCTGAGGCAGCAAACAAACTGCAATAGAAAGGACTCCTAAGTGACTTGATTGCAAATATATATGGACCATCTTAAAAGCAGATACAATAGACACAATGAGAATGGAAGCTAGAAGCAGGACACATTAAGAGAAGATTTTGTAACATCAACAATGGAGATCATCCCAAAGAAAAATAAGAATAGATGACAGATTAAATCCGCGACATAAATATATAACAATAGTGATAAACCAGAAGACCGCACTAGATCTATTTTAATAGCACTGCGAAAGATATCAGATGCAAACGACAGTGGACACCATCGGACAATCAGCCTAATTAGCAATATAACAAAAAGTTCCGAATTCTGATGTATAGAACGACGCGTAGCAGAATACGACCGGAAATAAGGGAAGAACAGTGCAGGTTCCTTAAAAACACTGAAACAATGAATGAGACTCTTATGCTCAAAATGATATCAGAAGGAGTAATATAAATGCAGAAGATTGTGTACATGTGTTTTATCGGTTATAAAAAAGCGTTTGATAAAATACGTCTAAATGAACTGTTGGAACTGCTAGGTAACCTTGACATATTTGGGAAGGATATTAGAATAATTCAGAACCTATAGTGAGAACGACCCCACCTGCATACCGATAGAAAATGTGTTCAGTAGATGTAAGAAAATAGAAATGGGTGTAAAGCAAGGATGTGACTTCTCAACGGACATATTCAAGTTATATAATAAGGTGATTCTGAGAGAATAAAAAGTGCTACCTGGATGCATTATCGACCAGAATGTTAACAACATGAGATATAAAGATTACAGAGTGTCGATATCAGACACAGAAAATCTATAACAGTAAGTAGTGACAGAAAACTAGAAAAAATCCAACATGTACAAGATTTTAAATATCTAGAAATTGTTTTAACAGAGAAAGGCGGAAATTGCGAAACTGATATCCGAAAGCGCATTGGGATAGCAAAAGATACCTTCCAAAATCTAAGAAAAGTATTAAGAATCAGAAATATGTCTTTAGAAACAAAGGAAATATAACTAAACACTTATATAATATCAATCCACCGATATTGGAGCAAATGCTTGACACTATTCCCACAGATGAAGTAGATGCATGAAGCAACACGTTTCTTTACAGAATGATACTGCGATTAAGATGGACCGTAGATATTAGCAACGACGGAGGTGTACAGACAATGGAAACAAAAACAGTACTTATACATAACATCATGAAGAGACAGTTGAAATGTCTACAGTATAAAATAAGAAAAGAATGTATGGGCACATTTGATACTGACAGGCCAAAGAGAAGGCAAGTGAGTTAGAGAGAAGGAAAAGCGTAACCTATCTAGAGAGCTTGAATAAATGGAAGGCGGAATTTAAATTTATGTAAGTATGATTCAATTTATATTTAATAAAAGCTACAAAGGACCAGAAAATATGGAGAGCTATGTTCGCCAAGGTCCTGAAGGGATACGGCATATAGATAATTTTGTTAATATAAATATTACTCCTTTTTACGGCATCTCCAATTCCTTACTACTGAGACGTAAAATTCTTCCTTAATGAGTAGCACTTGTTTTTGACTTGTTACAAGAAAGATGCAATACAACGTAAATAACTTTTCAAGTTTTCTATAGATCGATATTTGTATATATTACATAAAATTTATATAGATCATTAATATCGCAATCTTAAAATTGATAGTCATGATGACATTCGTCTTATTTAAGGAAACTAGTTTAGCGGTATTATATTATGACGGAAATATGAAGTGATTACCTCAGTAATTGTCAAGATCTTTTGTGCGTACAGTTACTTTTTGGAAGAGAAGGCACTATTTTATTAAATTCCATCGAGTAAAATGTTTGAATGGTATTTAAATAAATCACGAATAATCAAGTTACATTTTTTTCTCTAAGTGCAGGGTTAGAATTTTCGCATTTGAAAACCTGAAAATTCATCTATTTAGGAAAAGAAATCTTATTCTTATACTTCATCTAGAAAAATATATTCTAGAATATTATTTGCGAAATATAGTTGACTTAGAACAACATTGAACTATTAGATGCGTACTTTCTCAGGCATTAATTTTAATGGTTTTAACTGTTGTATTTTTAAGTAAATTATGGGGCCAGAAAAGATTTTAGAATGTCAAATTGATTTAAACTTGTTGTTTTGCCGTAGCCTTGCAGACATTAAACAAACATGTTAGAAATCCAAAATGTTATTTATAAAAAAATAATCCAGGATTATCCCATTCAGAATGAAGCTGACGAAAGATCTTGAACAAGACACCCAGTAAAATTCACAATATATTAGTTAGCGTGAACATTCGTCATGTATTAATAGTTTGACTGTTATGACAGTTCATGAAATCTTCCAAATGATCATGGGGTATAAATATTGTTATATATATATATATATATATATATATATATATATATATATATATATATATATATATATATATATATATATATATATATATATATATATACACAGTTAAGTAAAAGCGAAGTAAGGATCTGGTAGCATCTTTTTTATAATTGTAACATTTGGAAAAAAAAATGAAATCCCTTCGAAAATTTAATGATTTTCAAAGCCATAAAGAAATATATGTGAAAATCTTGACATCGCGTGGATAGTTGATTGTGCTTAAAGTTCGTCCACATTTGATTTTTCTAAGCTTTTTAATAGTATTTTTCAGTGTCATATCCAATATTGGTAATCGTAATATTTCATGGGTTATTTTCTTTTTAGTTTTTGTAGTTTTTGTATTTAAGGAATATAGATACATTTCTCGCTGCTTTTGCGGTGGTTTTGTCTTTCGATATTTTCTTCTCGAACACTGACTTAATCACAATCACGTCTAGAGAGCCTAATCTATATTACATTTTTAGCTAAAATTTTAGATGGGATATAAATTGGTTTACGATTTTCGCATTGGCAATAAATAATGTATATAGTGTGAATTTGAAATTAGCTGCCCTATTCAAATATTTCACACCTTTGACTGTTAAGCTACTCTATTTCGTGTTATATAATTTTATAAACTGATTGATGAACCTGCTGAAATATGTAAGGAACACAGCAGCAAAGTGTTTAATAGCAATAGTAATAATTACACATACATTCAACAGACAAAACAACCCGAATTAATTAATAGTAAATAATGAAAGTATAATCTCTCAAACAATAATAATACTAATAAAACAAGCAAAAACGATAATATCAGATCTTTAATTTTCTTAACTCGGAATATTTATTCATACTAACTACAGAAATTAATCAAAAACAATGGTTAAAATAGACATCTCGAACTACTGAACGAAAAACTTCGAATCGTAAGAATCAGCATACGAAACATTAACTTTTACGCCAAGCTGAATACAGACTTCTGGCACTAAGAGTACATAATAACTATAATATATATTAAGCTAAACTAATTATCTGTTTAACTACTGAAATATTAAACTCATATTTTTCTATTGAAATATTGTGCAAGTTAACTAGTAAATTTAATTTTAACCTTTCTCGATCGCACACACAAAATATTTCAAATTGTTTAATGAAAAATTCAGTGAAGACATTGCAAAATTATCATGGCTTACATCCTACTAAATTAGATTCTAATCGCAGTACCTGACCAACTGTGGACCCTGTCCTCTGCTCTATTTATACTAAGTTTCATCTTAATGCAAACAGATACATAGACGGACAGACACAGAAATGTATCATTAGATTAAATACCTATTTTCGATTACTAATTTCGCCATGTGCTAATAAGCGTTTTCCTTTAGCTTTATACATTTCCAGCCTCAGACAAGTATTGGCTCTATCTTGAAGAAACTACATTGGATTATGAAAGTTATTGAATAATTCTATTAAACAATCGATATTACTGAGGTTAAACGAAACTATAATTTTTAAAATCATGTTTACAAACAGGAAGAAGGAAAACGTAGAGCAAATAAAATGGTTTATTTTTATTAGAATATCTCACTCAAGGTGTTAGAAACATAATGAAGAAAAGACAAAAAGGAAAGCCATAATCAAGAAAAATGTCAGAATGTTAAAAAAACTTTAATGACTGACAAAGAAGCAATTTCGGTAGAAATTGTAGCTTAAGACCTCAATTAATTATTACGAACTCTTGCGTGATCTGTTTTTACTTTTGTAATTATTGTTAATTTGACTTATTTCCCCTTGAATTTGATATAACTATGCTATGGCTGGTGGATATCGGTGTTCGATTTTGTATAAAAAATGTCATTTCGGATACAGACGTAGGTAACTATTTCCCTTTATATTCTCCACATTGATTCAATATATTCATTCTTTTAGACTGGTTGACATTTATAGAGCCATGTTTACATGTTATTTAACCTATATCTATCAGGGGAAATGACGGTTTCTTGTCTTTCAAAAGCGCATTTGAGAGAAAGTGAATACAACTAGATCGATGGGAATTATAAAACTCGACTCGATGATTCCACTTTCAGCGCAGGTATCCGTTACAGTACACGCATATTCCATGAATTAATAAAAGAAGAATTGAGAGCGCTGCCTGACGTTTACTGGCCGATGGATATCAAAGCTTGGTTTTGCAACTGGAAAATTGTGAGAGTGTCCACGTCTACTGCAAACTATCTAATAATATGCGAAAGGTATGCATGGGAGGAGGCATATGCAAAAGAATGCAGGAAATAGTCTGGCAGCCAGTCGACGATACTGGATTAAGCTATTTCTTTTCTTTACATTTTCTAGAACTGTTTTTCAGTCGCTGATATATCCTTTTCCTACGCTATCGGTTTCCATTTTGTCAAGACTGATTTTGAACCGACAGGTGACGACAACACATTTCCTATTTTTCAATGGAGACCAGGATACCTATCGGTGAGAAACTTTTGTTTCTAAACAAATGAGTTATTTTGTGAGACGATAGTCCTCAATAATCGGCACGTAGCCTGCGTAGCACAAAGTATTTATTTCTGTGTGTTGGTGGGGGATAGATTTAAATCGTGCTGACCATTTCTGTATTGATTTCCTCAATATGAGGACTGAAAATACTCCAGGTGACATTTTGAATGGTGCCAGAAAAAGAAAACAGTGACTTAATCTTGCGAGTAACTATAAGCGGCAACATTATCCGCCCGAGAATTCTGCATCATGTTAATATATGGTAGCATAATCGCTTTGTCGATGCATGTTTGTTCTTATTCAATTCTCATTCTGCTCTAGGCCTAGGATACTTATCTCATGTCATGAAATGTTGAACACAACTTTTCTTTTTAAAGGCGTTTCCCATTTTAGGGAAAATGTCATGTCGATTGTTTGCTTGTTGTATAAATTAGCTAACTGGTAATGATTCTTGTTGAGTTAATCTATTGACAATATTCGCATATTGGAGCTGTCTGGCCCCGCTTCTTTCTTGTATACGTATTTGATGACTACATCTTGAAAATCTTCAAGAAGTTTGTCTAATCCTTGCACTTCATTCAAGACGAGTCGCTATGATTCCAGATATCAGGACCTCAGCTGTTGTCGCCTCCAGCTTGGCCAATTTTCAGTCTCAATTGTTTTCATGATATCATGTTATTTGAGTGCCTCCATCAGCTTCAGTTACATTGCTTTATTACTGGATGTGGTAAATTTCATGTTTTACCTGTTTTGTGTTGAAGAGTTTACGAATGTTCTCGAAGTAGAGTTTCAGGTTGAACTAATTTTCAGTGAGATGAACGGCAAACGGACATTACAACAGTTAGATATAGTAATACACTTCTTTAATATTTGGAGAAATCAACCGAGATTTTCAGCTTAGTCACAAACTTAGGTTATCGTAGAAATGTTTGCCCACCAATCATCCTGCATTAACTGCCGTGTTAAATGCTATGGAGATTTTCTAAGCGTAGCTAAAATGTGCCACGAGGCCGGAAGTTTGTTGAACCCTGTGAGGATCGATGTAATTATTCAGTCGTAAATGATGTAGCAAGACAATATTGCTTACTATTACACCAAGTCGAACTGCGAAATCTTTAATACGAATATATTATATTTCTTTGGAATAATGGTTGACCAAGCTGTGTTTAGCGTATGCCGCTTTTCTTTGATTGTAATTCAATGACAATTGTTTTTGTTTGCATTCATCCAAACAGTTATTTTTTTCATTAAAGTGAACCGGGGGACATTTTCGGAAACCCCTAAGATAGTAGATTTCATGAAACCCCAAAGCACATAATAGGAAGATTTTGAAAACCAGCTGACGGATTAATTACACCAATAATTAGTAATAATTATTAAATTTACAAAATGAATGAACTTAGCTAAATGAGAAAATATATTCAGCTAGCATAAAAATTAATGATTCGGATATTGGAGAGCAGAGTTCAAATTGCGTTTAATTCGAACCTTGAAAAAGGCATGAATCAATTTATTCTCCACTCCTATAGATATGGGTTCAATATCAAGTAGACTATAATCTCAAGTTTTGATTGGCAGCCAATCTAAGATGGAACAACAATGAACTTCTAACAGTGAAGAATGCAACAAGAAAATATTTCATTATCTCTGTAAGAATAGGAGAACTTCATAGATAATAATGATTGCCTACGAACTGAATGTGAATGTCATTAAAAATATGATCAACATATAAAATTCTTCTTTCAAAATATGTTCCTGAAAAAATCGCCGGCTAAATCATGTTCTTCGAATAATTATCGCAATGAACTCTATTAGAATATTTATTTATCTTTTAGATTCCTTTCCACAATTCTTACTCATATTTCATTAAAAGCATTTTCCGACTCTGAAGTTGAACAAAATAATTTTATTAATTCGAGTCCTTAATAATATGCGGTATGTTGAGTCTTGACTCATTGTTGAATCTCGACTAATGCATGGAATAATAATGCAACACAAAATGTACTTAGAACAAGAATGTATTATAACAAGAAAGTGTACACAATATTTACATATAGTCTTTTGGATATTCTGGGAAGACCGTTCCTGGAGAATGTGTTGACTAAGTCGCAGTCGGGCAGAGTCTCTAGTTGGATCTCGTGATTAGCCTCTCTGTCTTCCGGTACCGACCATATTTATATCGTCGGTACTCACTATGCAGATTAGGTGGATCCTACCACAACACGGTAATATACTGTTAAATGTTGAGAAATTGGATGAGGAAGAATTTCGACATTCGTCTAGCTTTACATTTTAAATTATATAATGGACAAAGCTTTGACACTCAAAGTAAGAAGTGTCTAAAACATAATTTAATCAATAAAAAAACATGAATATTGAGTATTGTCAGTGAAATATGCAAAAATGATTTTAGATTAAATCTAAATTTATAAAAAATATATTAAGAGAAAAATAACAAAAAAGTTATTTTGATATATATGAGGAAAAAGTATAGGAATGTATCGAGAGAAATAAATCCAAAATAAAGCGAATAAAATGATAAATTTTATTTGTTGAGAAATAAGCGGAATAAAGTAGAAAGAAAGAAATACCTCTAAAACCTCATTTTTAATTGGACAAGTAAATTTTAACCTTAGTCTGCCCGGCACTTATGGTCTGTTCATTGCTCGCTGTTTTACGTTTATTGAGCGCTGTCAGTGATGAACTCTCTTCTACACAGTTGACCGATATTACACAAAAGAACCATAATAAACAAATTTGAAATAAAGATGTTCGACTAATATGAGAAGACGGGTAAAGTACTCAAGTAAAGTTTGTAAGTTTATTAACAGATGTCATTTTAATATCCGATGTAATTTTCTTCGATGACAAGGTCATCTTGTGTAACTTTGTCTGGCATTGTAAAGTTTCTAGCCATTCAGCCATTGATAAAATCAGCGAACAGACACTCACCTAATGATCTTTGGACCCAACCTCAAATTAACACATTGTTAAATGTTTCATTTTACGTTTACTCAAATATTCCTTGTTATATTGCTAGCTACTTTCATACGATTTTATCTACCGGTTTTATATTCCACTTTGGATCAAACATTTTCTAATTCTCTTTTAAATACTTCTTTTGGTGGGGGTTTGTATTCTGCTGCTGTAGTCGATTAGCAAGTGAATTAACTTTGATCATCACGTATATATGTATAAATGTAGATACCATATTGATAGGATAAGGAAAGAATATGAATATTTTATAAGTTTAACATGTTTCGCTTTAATTAAAGATTTATCAGAGACTGAGATATGGGGAAAAGAAAGAAAGAAAAAGAAAATATTCATATTATTTTGCTGTATTTTTTTCATTGGATAAGCTGACTCTACGTGGATTTGTCTTGTTAAGCAGCGTTCATTTATATAATATTCTAGGTATTGAAAATATACACTCATCATCCATGCTCAAAATAGACACAGTCTTCTACGTTTGTGAAATATTATTTGGCATACTATAATGGATGTGATACCTATGCCTTCAAAAATGGTTCCAGTGTTTGCGCTTTTATTTAATTAAATGAAAAGTTTTAAAACTCGGTTTTCATAGGCGTTTTCCGCAAATTCTTTTCGATTCCTTTATAGATTATTGAGATAAATATAAATGTATTACATTTTCTTGATAATAATCTAGAAATAAATATATGAATTCATCTATGATTAATAAAGAGATATTAGTAGATACCTTTTAGAAAGTATAAAACAATATGTCTATTTGAGATTTCAGATTCTCGACTAGATTTAAATCAGGAGAGTCTCCAGGCCAGTCTAGTACTTTGATTTGTTCATTGGTAAGGCTAGCCAGAGTGTCCGTGCAGCATTACAAATTTTCGTAATTTTCATTGGAGTAACGTCCATCGCAGACAATGACGGTAGGACAACTAAACGACAGTCGCGACAGTAGTGTTTGTGTGTATTAAAAATTTGATGCAATCACGGATGACGCAATATTTTTCAAGGTCAAACAAATTTCATCACACACACTGAAAATAGATTCATATTACTGCACACCATTGCAAATGAGCTAATCTGAGCAAAAAACATAAATCGATTTCACCCTGTTATTAAAGTGAGTCTAAAACAGACTGTATGGCGAAAGAAAGAAAACTAAAACGGTTGTTTCAATTTATTTGAACAAAGATGCATATTCTGTCTATATTTCTGAGATGAGGTATTATGTACAGTATTTACATTATTCGGACTATTGTCCTCATCTTTGTCGCCATATTTGTCACAACGTTTCGGCCGTTGTACGCTCCGGCCTTCTTCAGGTGGTTGGAATTTCGAACCGAACCCTTTATTTCGATCGCTGGGGTAGACTGTTCTAGTTCCACGAGCCATGTTTGATGGATGTCAGTTATCAGTTATCTCCTGGTAATTTTCCCTCTGAAAGTTCTCCACTGCATAGAAATAAATACAATATGGGAACCAGTAATAAGGAGTGCCAGAGAACAGCAATGATAACGAAAAAAAAAAGTTGCAATACGAGATCTGGTAAAACATGCAATGATAACAGCAAAATTGCAATATGAGTACAGGTAAAAAATGGTTGCTGAAAAATTAGGTTTATAATACTCAGAAATTCATACCCAGATGTCCTCAAGGACACATGGTACGGTGGATAAAGGCGTTGGTTAGATCCAGTAACAGACCCAAAGAGTGTGAGTTCAATACCCGGTTCAGGCAGTGGAGAACTTTCAGAGGGAAAATTACCAGGAGATAACTGACATCCATCAAACATGGCAAGTGCAACTAGAACAGTCTACCCCAGCGTTCGAAATAAAGGGTTCGGTTCGAAATTCCAAACACCTGAAGAAGGCCGGAGCTTACAACGGCCGAAACGTTGTGACAAATATGGCGACAAAGATGAGGACAATAGTCCGAATAATGTAAAGATGCATATATTTATCTATAGTGTTCGTGTACAGAAGTGATAGTATGATTGCTCAAGAAATATATTTGTAGCTCTAGTGTTAGTTATCAAACAGTTACAAACCTATATGCAGTAATTTTAAATGACCGGTTCTATCTAGAGATGTATTTCCCATAATTCAAACATCTTCAAAATGTTATGTAGATTTAACGTCATTGGGCTGTCAATTGTAATATTCTCAGTGATAAGAATTTCTTCACCCTTTAATAAATTAACAATTCTGTTCTAACATTGAACATTCATATCAATTCTTTTGTATATTTTAATTTTATGCTTTGTGTTTGTACATTTAGTATCTTCATATTCAGCTAGAATCAATATAATGACTGCATTGTTTACGAGTATTTTCTTATGTTGTTAGAGGGCGTATTCGAAAGCGATATAGATTTATTGACATACCCGACGTACAAATCTGATGATTCTGCCTCATATAAAATTTATCTAATCAGCTAACATGATAATTTCAGGATGATGTATGTGGAGTGCTATATTAATTTATATATGGTAATGATTTTTTTTTCTCTGAGGGAAAATGGAGGATCTTCTTCGAATGCAAAAATTGGAAAAACGGTTTCCGTACGATCAACGAAGTTAAGTAACATCGAGCTTGGTCAGTAGCTAGATGAGTGAGTGCTTCGGAACATCACTTGGTATAAATAATTTTATATTTTCTAATGTTATTGATCTGTCGTGTTCAAATGGAGATGTTTACAAGGAAACATTTTTAACACCAACCTTCTCGCGTTTACTGTTTGTGTAGAATAATGCAATAAAATTGAAATTAAGGTACTTTCAATTAATAAATAAGAAAATGTAAAGAAATAAAATTCGTACTAAATCTTATTAAAGAATCTTTGAATATAAATAATAATAGATAAAAAATAGGCCATAATGAGCAAATAGTCAAAGATAAGCAAAATAAACATTACAAAGATGCTTTCTTCTAATTTCGAAAATGACGACCGCTTTCGTAAAAACAATAACAGATAAATAAATGTAACGCTTAGATATAAACAGATTATAATTGTTCATACCAATATATAATTAATCGAACAAATATAACACATTAAATGTTTTTAATATGTTTATATGTCGAAAAAGATATCGTTGTATACCACGACTAAAGAAACAAATATGTACAAAAAATTAATAAAATATGTATATTAAATACTGTGAGTAACATAACTACATATTATAATATAATAAAAAAGAAAAAAATATCAGAATAATGTATGATTAAAAAGAAACTGTCGAGGCTTTCCTTAACATCGCTTTCTTTGAGCATGAAAAACACGTCCATTTACTACGACATATATAGGGTGATAATGCTAAAGGTAAAGCTTCTTAACAGCATTATTCTTCTGAGCGTAATACGTCCGAAAATATTTGTTTTTCTTCCATTTTTTAAAATTGTTATTGTGAATATTCCATCCCATGCAATGTCTTCACCCTCAGTAAGTGACAGTTTATGAGGCCTAAAAAATCAACCTGTTCGTTATGTATATCAAAACTCATCTTTATTTCATTACATACTACTTATTGCAATGTGCAATCTAACCAACATTTGATGTGTACATTTCTTTCTATAAATATTGAATTATTTCTAATAATGGTCAACCTTTTGAAAACAAATGAAAATCTTAAAGCATTACAAAAGAGAAACGGAGAGTTGTTAATACAGATAAACTAATGAAATCATTTATTTCTGAAGAAAGTATTTTCAATGCACCTCAAAATTAGTTAATTTAAATATAGAGGACACGATGATTGCTTACTCTTAGCATTTTCATTAGGAAACCTTCCTCGTGAAGAAAGGTATACATAAGGAAGGGAACAAATCACCATCAATAGAATTTCTTTTAGCATTGAGGTTTTTTCACCAGATTCGATTGGATTTTAGCCTATTTTTCTAAAGTTCTTCATCAATATTCATATATTTAACTATTGCTATGTATAACGCTTATTTCAGAAATTATAAATGTGACAATATTTAAGTAAAAGCAACATTAATATTCTTAAAGGATCGTACATGAATAAATATTAAATTTCCTGGAAATACAATGTTTTCACCAAAGTCTACATTCTTAAAGCCTCCATTAAAAATGCATAAAGCTGCAAGATAACATAAGGTAACACTTAATATCCTTTTTATTCGTAAATTAATTTTATTGAACTTAGTCTTTGAGTGTGATAGCGAAGTAACTTTAATGTTGATATTAACCGTCAGAAAAAAAAAAAACATGGAAGCCACTGACAGGGCATCTTGTACTTCTGCCAGATTCAATTTCTATAATCTTTCTCAATTTATCTAGGCCACTAGATTTTATCGCCTTTTCAGTTATTCTCATCTGATATCCTTCTAGCTGTGGCTGCTGTTGAAAGTAATAAAGAGGTGTTTCTTCGGCTATTGGCACACTTCTTTATTTTTTATTTTTTGAGCCAGTTCAGAACTCACTAGATGCTTGAATGATGTATGAATCAATCGGGCATACAACGATATTACATTTTAGTTTTCATAAATTTATTTCCAGCAAAAAAGTTAATTATGTTCCGCGCGCTTGTGACACCATCGTCTTATTCTATTGAAAAATATCAGATTATATATATTCGATTTGTCTACGTTTCTATGAAATACACTAATTGAAATGCTTAGGAAACAAACCAAACCATTGAAATCATAATGGATTGGCTAGACAGCGATTTAACTTTGCATTTCCCTTTTTCCTTTAGTTTGCGTTTAATTCTTGGAATCCTTAATTCCTGTCAATGCAGATCAGATTAGAACAAGCGAATATAAAGGATAATTATATGAATAAATCAATATTTCATTATGGAGAAGCTCGTAACCAGTTTTTTCTTCTTTGATTTTCATTATTCAACGAGGCTATCGAAAATTGCTGATAAATACACCTAGTTATGGTGGCACTGATCAACTTTCTATTTTATTAGAGTTGCACTTTCTTATCATTAGCTTCAGCCACTCAACAAAAATAAAATCATGAATTCAAGATCGACACTTCCAGGAGGATTTTGCTTTGACTTAAACAAGATTTCTCATTCGGAAAATTAAATTTTGTATACAACGTATTTTAAAAATATTTTCTAGTCCTGTTTTGTATCAATTAATTTCAATTTATTCAGCGATCTTTCTATAGAATTAACTAGTAACCCAACGAGCAGACACTAGCGTATCATGATCGATAGGTGTTCCCATATGGAAAGTCCTTCGCTTGAATATATGTTGGTACACAATCTCCCCTATGAACTCAAGTGGAATGCATATATACGATGTAAATATGCTGGAAATATGGTTTGTTCATTGTAAATTCTAGTAAGAATGTAACTCCCGAAATATGATTACATTTAACTTCTTTAATTTCCAGGATTCTTCGACATACATCGTTTTATATATTCATCAACGTTCTTTCTGATGCCATGCGTTCTCAACACGGTATTTATACTGAAGGCACAAATAATTACACATGTCTTAAGATTAAGTACGATCAGTCACAGGTAAAGGAAAAACAGTCAGCATATGTTAAAGGAAAACATTAATCGGTTGTTAACGGTGGTAAGAAATGGCTTTTAAATTTTAATGTCTCCAAAACGAAACAGCTATCTTTTAGTCGAATCATTTTTGCCATCCATTCGCATGGCTGATGTTAACCTTCTCGAGAGCAACTCATTACGTTTTCCTCTGATAAATGTAAAGATTACATTCATTCAGTTGCTATGAAATTGACAAATCTTGCAGTGCGTATCATGCATTCTCTGTCGTGTATATGTAACCGTTGCTAGTAAGTATAGATTCTGGCATGTGAAGGAATATAATGAAAAAGAAAGGCAGACGTGAGAACATAAATGAAGGAAACAGAAGGAAACGATTGACATCAAAGCATTTCAATTTTTGAAGATCAATTTTGACAGAAAAGTAAAAAGCCGGAAGAATGTGCCAGAAGAGCGAAGTGTGAAAGAATAAACTGTTTGCATAGACATTGCTTTTGCATCTAGTCATAACAACTGTAAAATGATGCGACCATTTTGACAATCAGGGAGCATGCTTAAATTCATAAAGATTAAGTATCTAAGAAGAAATCACATCAGAACAATTATCATGAAAATATTTATAGAAAAAAGCACACCGAGCAATTTAACAGAGGTGGAAGAGTGACTGAAGCCGAAATATCAGTTCAGGAACGATAACATTGCAGACTACCATTTGTATTTTATCAAGAATCTCTATTTAGAGTGCAGAATAACCAGTCCAGATGTGACAGCAACATTCAATGCATGGACGAATGGATGCATGTAAATTCGTATGGCAGATACAGATTGCCAAGCACGATAAAATGAACCAAATTTCCCTGCAGCAGACAACTCATTGATTTAATATAATCTTTTGACTACACATTTGCGACTTCGTTTGCTAACGTGTTCTGGAAGTTAGCATTAGCCATATTGATGGAAGGCAAAAGAGCTTCTCTAAGACGATTAAAAGAAGTTGTTTTGTTTTGGAAGCGTTATAATTAAGAATTCATTCCTTGATCCAGATAAAATAGATTGTTGTTCATTTAATTACAGCTGCAAATTTAGCCTTATCGATCCTTGAAGGCTGGAACTATAGAAGATGATTACCAATGAGCTGGAAGGAAATAATCACGAGGCATTCATGGTAGTGTTCAGAGAACAGGAGACGGTTCTGAAGGACATTTATAAAGCACTACTGCAAGGATATCAGCAAATTCGCATACTATGTGGGGGATCAATTTTAGAGATATACGGTGCTTCATTCAATCTACAAACAAAACTTTATCCCCTTGAATACACATTTATAATTGTTATGAGAAAGTACGAAGAGAAGCCTATTGTGATCATAACTGTTACGCTATTGCAGCCTAAAAAAGTAATTCCTGTGGGCTATACCGGCTGAACAGTCAGGTGTGAACTAAGTGGAGTACGGTGGTTTTACCTGATATTATTATTATTTTTATTTCCTTTGATATCTGGCGTTTACACATTTCTTTCCGGGTCCTGCCCAGGGACCTAAGGTTAGAAATGGCGTCATGACACTTTCCACTGCAAAAAAAAATAAAAAAATAATTACATGGATAAAGCCCTTCGTAAAGTGTGGGCTGTACTTGTCAGAACAATTTTTTGTATCTCTTTGAGGCATGGACTTCCAGGGATCCCTTCAATCAGCCTACTGGAATCTTTTCCAACCAGTCCAAGGGCTCCAACTACAACAGGAATTGTTGATGTTCCCATGTGCCACATTTTTGATATTTCTATTTCAAGGTCCTTGTATTTTGACAGTTTTTCGAATATCTTCAAAGAGACATTGCAGTCTGTAGGGACTGCCATATCAATAAGGAGGCAGTTATTTTGTTTGTGGTCTTTAATAACAATGTCTAGGCGGTTGGCTTTGATTGTTCTGTCAGTGTGTATTGTGTAGTCCCATAGAATTGTAACAGGTCCTATCTCCGTAACCGGGTTAGGGTGGTGTTCGTACCAATTTCTTCAAGTTTCCTTCCCATAGGAGTTGCAAATTTTCCAGTGCAGATATTGGCCCACTCTGTCATGCCGGGTTTTATATTCAGTGGGTGCCAATATCGTAGAACCTGATATAATATGATCAATGATTTCTGGATATTTGTCACAGAATCTGCATGTTGGTTTAACATAGTATTGTAGTATATGATATGTGCTTGATAATTCCTAGTTAACAAGCATTGGTCTTGTGCAGAAATGATAAAACCCTCAGTTTCACCTTTCAACCCTGCACTACGTAGCCACTGATGGGTGCGGTTTTTGTCTACGTCAGCTTGTTTGGTACGGGCAGAGTATTGGCCATGGAGCGGTTAGTTTTGCCATTGATTCTTTATCTGGTCGGTCGCATTTCTCTTTGCATTCTTTTTTAAGTTTTTTGCAGCTTCAGCCGGTGTACAGTGATGTATTTGAATTTCTGTGCCCATTTGATGCTCCTTTTTGAATTTTTCGGCTTCCTTTGATACAGAGTAAAGACACTTACTACTTTCATGTTCCTTGACACATACCATCATCCAGTCTTCTGTATTTTCCAAGTATCTTTGGAGGCCACTTGTTGTACTTTTGTAGGATATTTCTAGTTGAACTAGTCCTCTGCCTCCTTCGGATCTGGGCACATACAGGCGATCAATATCAGTTTTGGGATGATGCATGCGGTAGCAAGTGAGAAGCTTTCTCGTTTTGGCATCCATTCGCTTAATTTCAGCTATGGTCCAGTTAAGTACATTAAAGCTGTATTGCACCACAGGAACAGCTAAGGTGTTTATAGCTGATATTCGGTTTTTTGAGTTTAGCTCGGTATTTAGTACCAGGCGTACACGCCTGTAGTACTCCTTTCTTAACTTCTCTTTCATTTGGGAGTGTTGTATGCCATCTCCCTCACTAATACCTAGGTACTTATAAGATTCACCATGCTCCAATTCTCTAATCTTCGTGGCAAAATCTAAATCTATTAAGGGTGCTTCTAAAATTCTACCTTTCTTAAATGTTACTTTAGCACATTTATCTAATCCGAAGCTCATGCATATGTCGTCACTAAAGTATTTTACAATATTAAGTAGGCCCTTCAACTCATTGTCGTCTTTGGCAAAGAGTTTGAGATCATCCATGTATAGTAGGTGATTGAATATGTTGTTAGTTATTTTGTAGCCATAGCTACTGTTGTTCAGTTCATGCGTAAGGGGGAGTAAGGACAAACAAAACAGAAGGTTTGACAAAGAAAGATTCCACGTCGGATATTTACTCGGTTGGATATGGCAGTGCCCCTGGTGTGACTAAGGTATAGTTTGGTGTTCCACATTCCCATGCTGTGCTTAAGGAAATTTAATACCACAGGGGAGACTTTGTACATTTCCAAAGTCTTAAGGATCCAAGAATGTGGAACACTGTCAAAAGCTTTACGATAATCAATCCACGCTGCACTGAGATTTCTACGTCTGCTCTTGCAATTTTCCAGAATCATTTTATTTATTAGTAATTGGTCTTTGCAGCCATATGAACCCCTCCTGCATCCATTCTGTTCCAGTGGAAGAATGCTGTTTGTTTCTAAAAAGGAGGAAGCACGGTTCGTCAGGACAGACGTGATCAACTTATACGTTGTGGAGAGACATGTTATCGGTCGATAATTTTTCGGGTCATCTGTTTCATTTGTTTTTGGTATGAGGTATGTAATACCTTCAGTAATCCATTCCGAGATTTTATTGGGATTATTTACAAGCGTTGATAATGTTTCCGCAAGTATTTTTTGGATAGACGAGAGATGATAAAGCCAGAAATTGGGAAACTTGTCATTTCCTGGGGATATCTATTTTTGAGATTTCGTTAGAGCTTGCCTAACATCATCTGTGGATATATTTTCCCATTCTTGCAGAGGTGTATCCAACATTCGTTCTTCTTCTTTTTCGGTTATACTCCTTCGGGCTGCTCCAAATATTTTCCCAAAATGTCTGTACAGTATAAATCGATGGTGGCCTTTCGACGTGTATAGGTTTTTTTCCAATTTCCCTGTAAAATTTCTTAAGGTCCGTTTGGAATATTTTATTTTGGCGATAGAACCTACAACGTTTTTCGTATCGCCTTGTTCTTTGTGCTTTTAGCTGAAGTTTCTGCTTCAGCATTTCCGTAGTTGATGGAATGTCAAGTAGTGATTTAATGTTGTGTTTCCTCTTGATCTTTTTGCACTTGCGCGTGGAAATATTAGGGTTTCTGGAAAGCTCACATCTGATTTGTTTTATTTCTCGTAACAATTTTGCTTTCCAAGCTGGTTCTCTACGTCTGTTAACTTTATTTATTGTCTTGATCCCAAGCTTCAGAGTCACTGCTAAAGCTGTTGCGTATATTACGTTGTTAACTTCTGTGATGTTTCCCGGTGGTTTATCTGTTAACAGTCTTTCCAGAGCAGCGTTGTATATTTTCACAATATGCTTGTTGGAATTCGTCATATGGATTTTGGGTAGCTGGTCTCTTTCTGACAACTGTATGAAAGTTACTTTGCTGAGTACTTGGATTACGTGGTTTTTCGCTTCGGTGATTTCCGCTTTGTGGTTTTCAAGGAATTCTAACATAATGTACCTGGAGTCATCTTCAGAAACATTGTCTGGAGAACTGCAGGTTTTGTTTAAGATAGAGTCTTTGTTTTTATTTCCTGTTAGGTTATTTCGTATTTCATTTGTTTTAGTTTTTACCTCATCCTCTGTCACACTACTTATATCTACATTCATCTCATTACATTTTGAGTGATGGATCATAGTATTTTGTCTTATATCTAATTTTATCCTATCTATTTCTGTCTGTTGAGAGTCTGTTTTTTCGCATAATGTCCCTATGGACATTAGAAAGCATGTTTGGATTGAGGTTAGGTCTTATATCATTTCCCACCATTCTTCTCCATATTTGGTATGTTTGATTGGTGGTGTTCTTTGCTGGGGTTTCGAGAGCAGTGAAGAAAGATGTCATGACTTGTCGATACTCTTCGCGGGTCCATTTAGTTCGTTTTCTTTTTATTCGACGATTTGGTATTGAGTCACTTGGTCCAAGGTTGGCAATAATCCGGTTTTGGTGACCTAGTGTCTCTTCGTTCGTGGAGGAGTTTGTTCCAGTAACAGATTTTTCGTCCTCAGACCGGTTCCTCTCTGAGGGACGCGGTCCTTGTTGACCCGGGTAACGACCGATCCGGTATGAAATTTCATTCGTATTCGTTAAAAGTGTTAGAGATTTGCGTTTTAACCTTGACCGCCAAGGGGATATATATTTTTTTTTTTTGCTGGATGTCAGAGTAAATAGTTCGAAATTAAATGTGTCGATATAATGCTATATATATCTTTTAAATACTATTAATAAAATAAAATAAAGAAATATAAGATTATTAGAATAATTATTGTTATAAATGTTGTTCTTATATATGTACCTCTGTGTGTGTGTATATATATATATATATATTTAAATTATCATAAGTATAAAATAAAATTTTATTAATATTATTATTATTACAATTGTTGCTGCTATTATTCTTGTTGTCGCTTAAAAAAATTAACGATAAAAATAAACAAATCGACTAGAAGTAAAAACGAAACAAAATAACGTTATAACAGGAACGCATTTACAATAAAATAGAAATTACGTTACTTAGCAAAAAAAAAAAAAAAAAAGGAAAATGTAAGGTATTAAAATTCATACTAAAGGTTATATAAGAAACTTTCAATATAGCTAATAATAATAATAGATTTTAAAAAAAGAATCGGCAGTAATGAGCTACTAGTCAAAGATAATCAAAATAAACATTAAAAAAAAATATGCTTTCCACTAATTCCGAAAATTACGTCCACTTTCGTAAAAACAACAGCAGATAAATGTTACGCTTAGATATAAATAAATTAAAATTTTTCATACTACTATATAATTAAACCAATAAATAAATAAATAAAATACATTAAATATTCTTATAACTCTTACCGAGGAATTTCACTAGCGAAACAACGATTTTTTTTTAAAAAGAAAATGTTAGAAAGAGAAAAAAAAGAAGAAAAATCATTGAATACCACGACTAAAGATAGGTAAACATATACAATAAAATTACAAATTACATATATTAAATACTTTAAATGAAACTAAAATATCATAAACTAATAAACAAGTAAATATAATGTATGATTAAAAAAATAAAAAAAAATAATCGATACTTTCCTTAAATCGCTTTCTTAGAGCCATGAAAAACACGTCCGTTTACTCCGACATCAGCGTTTATTAATATTATTATTATTATTTTTATTTCCTTTGATATCTGGCGTTTACACATTTCTTTCCGGGTCCCGCCCAGGGACCTAAGGTTGGAAATGGCATCATGACGCTTTCCACTGCAAAAAAAAAAAAAAATAATTACATGGATAAAGGAAAGCCCTTCGTAAAGTGTGGGCTGTACTTGTCAGAAAATTTTTTTGTATCTCTTTGAGGCATGGACTTCCAGGGATCCCTTCAATCAGCCTACTGGAATCTTTTCCAACCAGTCCAAGGGCTCCAACTACAACAGGAATTGTTGATGTTCCCATGTGCCACATTTTTGATATTTCTATTTCAAGGTCCTTGTATTTTGACAGTTTTTCGAATATCTTCAAAGACACATTGCAGTCTGCAGGGACTGCCATATCAATAAGGAGGCACTTATTTTGTTTGTGGTATTTAATAACAATGTCTGGGTGGTTGGCTTTGATTGTTCTGTCAGTGTGTACTGTGTAGTCCCATAGAATTGTAACAGGTCCTATCTCCGTAACCGGGTCAGGGTGGTGTTCGTACCAATTTCTTCCAGTTTCCTTCCCATAGGAGTTGCAAATTTTCCAGTGCAGATATTGGCCCACTCTGTCATGCCGGGTTTTATATTCAGTGGGTGCCAATATCGTGCAACCTGATATAAGATCATCAATGGTTTCTGGATATTTGTCAGAATCTGCATCTTGGGCTAGAACAGTATTTTAGTATATGTGCTTGATAATTCCTAGTTAACAAGCATTGGTCTTGTGCGGCAATGATAAAACCCTCAGTTTCACCTTTCAACCGTGCACTACGTAGCCACTGATGGGTGCGGTTTTTGTCTACGTCTGCTTGTTTGGTACGGGCAGAGTATTAGCCATGGAGCGGTTTATTTTGCCATTGTTTCTTTATCTGGTCGGTCGCATTTCTCTTTGCATTCTTTTTAAAGTTTTTTTGCAGCTTCAGCCGATGTATAGTGATGTATTTGAATTTCTGTGCCCATTTGAAGCTCTTTTTTGAATTTTTCGGCTTCCTTTACTACAGAGTAGAGACACTTACTACTTTCATGTTCCTTGATACATACCATCATCCAGTTTTCTGTATTTTCCAAGTATCTTTGGAGGCCAATTGTTGTACATTTGTAGGATAGTTCTAGTTGAACTAGTCCTCTGCCTCCTTCGGATCTGGGCACATACAGGCGGCCAATATCAGCTTTGGGATGATGCATGCGGTAGCAAGTGAGGAGCTTTCTCGTTTTGGCGTCCATTCGCTTAATTTCAGCTATGGTCCAGTTAAGTACATTAAAGCTGTATTGCACCACAGGAACAGCTAAGGTGTTTATAGCTGATATTCGTTTTTTTTAGTTTAGCTCGGTATTTAGTACCAGGCGTACACGCCTCTAGTACTCCTTTCTTACCTTCTCTTTCATTTGGGAGTGTTGTATGCCATCTCCCTCACTAATTCCTAGGTACTTATAAGCTTCACCATGCTCCAATTCTCTAATCTTCGTGGCAAAATCTAAATCTATTAAGGGTGCTTCTAAAATTCTACCTTTCTTAAATGTTACTTTAGCACATTTATCTAATCCGAAGCTCATGCATATGTCGTCACTAAAGTATTTTACAATATTAAGTAGGCCCTTCAACTCATTGTCGTCTTTGGCAAAGAGTTTGAGATCATCCATGTATAGTAGGTGATTGAATATGTTTTATTATTATTATTATTATTATTATTATTATTATTATTATTATTATTATTATTATTATAATTAAACTAATATAAACTTGTGATAATTATTGCTGCGAAAATAACAGATTCTTTCGGACAATTTGCTGTAACTCCTTCAAGTCTGATCACATGCCACATCACTCGATGCACTAGCTTGTTCAACGCTTTAAGAAAAGTATTATTTCCTTTCATGTTTTCACTCTCTCTCTCTCTCTCTCGCTCTCTACGTTCCTCTGCGACTCCCCGCTCCTTCTCACTCTGTTATGTTTTTTAAAATAATTTTATATTCAAAAATAGGTTATTTTTCTTTCTTCGTATCCCGCTTTCTTCTATCCTGATTTTATTTTCTCCTGTTTAACTAGAATATCAGTCCGGATTAATTGTCTCCATTTATTAAGAACTTTCGGTCGAGATGAATATAGCAATATTCCCGAAATAAATTATAACCGAAAAGGATTTTATGGGTTTTTTTCTTGAATTATTATTATAATATTTTTATTATGCTCTGTAATTTACCTTGCGCTATCTTTTAATTTTATCCTACTAGGATTTATCTCTACCTGTCACAGTTTGGTATTATATATATATATATATATATATACAAGTGTGGGATTGGTATATAGGGAGTAAGCTCCAATAACCAACAATTATTATTCTTTAAAGAGTGCTCAATACAGAGTAGAGCAGGTATGATCATTTATTTAAATATTATAACATAAATATGTTATAAAATCACTACAAAAATAGCCATTTGTGGACGAAGGAGTCCAAGTGTCATGACTAGCTCAACCATATCCCTCTACCCCCCCTCTCACACCCCAGCGATAACCTTTCTTCGTGGTCAGGCTCTTTGAATCACCATATACTCGCGTTCTGATTGGTCATTCGAATTTATACTACAGCACTCATCCCTAGAGAAGGGCCGTTAAGGGATTTGGAAATGTTTTTATTAAAAAAAACATTTATTCTACATTCAACACCATCACTTGAAAAGACACGGGAGTGTCGAAACGAAATGGCTATTTTTGTAGTGATTTTATAACATATTTATGTTATAATATTTAAATAAATGATTATATATATATATATATATATATATATATATATATATATATATATATATATGGAGAGAGAGAGAGAGAGAGAGAGAGAGAGAGAGAGAGAGAGAGCGTAATTTTAACCAAAAACTAGAGCCATTCCAAGAGGCTTAGTGAGTGATGTTCTATTTGCGTAATAAATTTTATTAAGTTATGTAGGAAAGATAAATGTTAAACTCTGATTTGGAAAATATTCTGCTGAGTGTATTTCCTGAAAGAAGCAGTTCTTGGTAAGCTGTTCGAGTGGAACGTACATGTTACTAATGGAATACAAAAGGAATGTGGATGATTTATCCTTGTGTACCTGTCATGGTGGGTGCGAGTTGCAACGTTTAGGGCTGGTTGAACTGAGGAATTCGCTGGGGTGTGAGAGGGGGGTAGTCAGAACAGATGGCATAGAACTAGCGAGAGTACAACGAACGAGATGCAACGATTCTTCTCTGGAAAAGCGATTGTAGACTGTAAAATAATCCATCCCACCGATAGTCGTAGCAACGCATATAGTATAGCAAATATACTTAGGAGAATGGTACTGGAAACTGAATGTTTGCCCCAGCATCTTTAAAAACAACTATTAAACCCATTTATATTGTCATTTTAATTGTTCTCCACTAACCCCTTGTTACATTTGTTCAAGTAAGCCAGACACAATGATATAGCATAGGTTTCCATAGATATTTTTGTGTTTATTACAAAAAGATGAAAGAAATGGATAATTTTACTAATCTGTGCAACTATGTAGACGCTGAATGATTTTGTTGCTTTTTTTTTCGCAAGAAACAATTGATAATTAAATAAATGTAGAATGATTTACTAAAGAGAAGCCAATTTTTAAGAGCTTTCATGGTATTGTTTGAATAAGTTACATTTATCTTATTCGATGAATGTTGAATTTCTAACTTACAGAATTGCTGATTTGCGTTTTAAATAAATATTTACCTGGTAAAAAGTTAGAGGTGTACATACATACATACATACATAAATATATATATATATATATATATATATATATATATATATATATATATATATATATGTTTGTACATATATATATATATATGTTTGTACACACACAAACACAAACACACAAATATATATATATATATATATATATATCTATATATATATATATATATATATATATATATATATATATATATATAATTATTTTTTTTAAAAATATGATTCCTTCGCTACATAAGTGTTCTCAAGTTTCAAAATCGAGAACCGAAACCCTCAATATAATTATTAAAATTAAATTGAATTAAGGTATCAAGCCTTGTTTCACCCTCGAGCGAAAATTTAAGAATAACCAATCTTGAAATTAACGCATCTTTATAAGCATGTTCAATCGCAAAATTAATTACTATGGAAACGGCAGGGGTGACCATTTTCATAAGGGGTCTAGCAGTTATTTTTTATCCATGTCTCAGTTGCCTTCGGAAAGAGGTCAAGCCGAGGTAGGGTGGTGTATCCATTTCAAAGCGAACGTTGGCATTCATGTACGCATATCTCTGGTCAATCATAGCGAAACATAGATTTTGGCACCATATGTCGTAAAGTGTCTAGAGAACTTTGTTTTATTTTATTTTATCTATTTATTTATTTTCTTTTTCTTCCAAATGGCTGTTTCATGTATAAACGCGTTGCACTGAACTACAATTTGTTTTTTTTGTCGGCTTCATAAAGGGCTTTCAATTTTATGATTGGGTTAAGCATTTTACTAGACTATGAAATTTAATTTATTTTAAGCTAATTATTTAATACGAAAATTTGTTGATGTCGGCAAAAACCGTTAACTCATGTCTATGGTTTAATAAGTTTTCATTATTTAGAAACGTAATAATGTGTAGTCTTTCATGTAGGCATAAAGTTCATGGGTCACCCCAGGTCTTACATGTTCTTGTTCTATTTATTATTTTCCATTATACTTTTAGTGTTTTATTCATTTCTTTCAAATGCCAAAAATATTTGGATAGAGATATCTGATTTCTATTTTTAATATTGTTGAAGGAGCTTTTGTGTTGTCTCCATCTAATTTTAAATTCATTCTTGGTTGAACCAATGTATATCCTATCAGTATTAGGACTCTCAATGGATGAGCTAGTGCATTGGTATACCAAAGATTTTATGAGACATTTATTTCCAACGGGCAGGATTTCTACAATCACATATTTCTTCATTATTTTGTCTACTTTTAGTTTAGGATTTTTATTAATACTGTTTTGGAATGCGTGTTTTTCCAGAATTTTATTATTATGTTTTTTTATGATTCTTTCTAGATTTTCAGTGCAACTGTAACTTAATTTTAAGGTGTTTTTATTAAAGATCTAGCTAAGTCGTCTGTTAGTAGGAAAGTGTTTTTCAATTAAAGCTAGGAACTTATGTCCTAGCTTAGTGCTAACCATTTGGTTGAATGTAGGGGTATACCAAATGATTTTTCTTTCCCTGGTTTTCTTCCTGTTAGTACTATTGTTTGTATAACTTATGTTAGCGTTTTTTTTGTATCCGCTATTTTTTAGGGCTGTGTTATGAAAATTACTTTGTTGTCGGAATATTTCCTTATTGGCGGAGTTCATGCTGATTCTTTTCTCTATTGATGTGGGTATATGCTTAATTATAGATAGAGGGTGTTTAACTAAGGGTGTACATACAAGGGATTAGTGTTAGGTTTTCTGTAAGGTAGGTATATGTTGTTCATTAAGTCTAGAGTTACGTCAAGGAAGTTTAGCCTTTTTAATTTAGTGTTGACTATAGTTTTTAAATTTAATTTTCTGAATTCACTATATATTATCTTTTTAATTTTATCTATTTTAAAATTTGTGGAGTTCCTCATTACCATAAGCCCGTCATTTCTGTATAGCTCGATGTCGTTAATATCTAATTCACGGTGCGCGGTTAGATGGTATAGTATAAAAAGATCGACAAGGTCAGAAAACTCTGCAGAGTCTAAATATCCCATGGTGATGTCAAAGTTGTCATTAGTGTTTTTAATCCATTGTTCCCCATTATTGATGAGAACAGATTTTTTCCACTAAGAATGATGTTAAATTCTTCCTTAGTTAAATCAGAAAAATGTAGTAGAACACACCTGGGCAGTCGTGAACAGATTTCTTGATATTGACTGGTAATAATCTATATCATATTTTTTAAAATAATTATAATTTAAACTCTACACTGTTTTTTTTTTAAATAAAAACAAAAATACTAAAGAACTCCGGATATATATATATATATATATATATATATATATATATATATATATATATATACATATATATATATATATATATATATATATATATATATATATATATATATATATATTAAAGTAAACATACCTAATACGATGAATTAATAAAAAAAAGAAAAAATGTGACCACGCTAGAAAGAGAACAAACATATATGGCTGGAGAACTATTTGATAATGAGTATTTCTGGCTTTTATTTTCCATATTTTTGTTCCATATATATATATATATATATATATATATATATATATATATGTATGTATGTATGTGTGTGTGTGTGTGTGTGTGTTTAATCTTTTATTTCGGTCTTTTGTCTAGGGGTTTGACCTGTGAGTTCAAATTCTGACAGCTGACAGGCTAATCTGAATTGGCGTTTTACCGTGAAATTTTCGGAACAGTGAGCTGCCCATGACTAGATTAAGATTCGTGAAAATTCTGTACTTTTCGCCCCTGTCATTCAAAGCCAAAATGTTTCCTGAAATGACGAGGTGAACATTTCAAGCAAAAATGGTTCTTGAAATGACGAGTGGAACATTCATCATAAATGGAAAGAGAATTTTGTTGATCTCATGTGTTGACTTGCTGAACACTTTCTTTGCTACTTATTCTTTTTTTTTTACTTAAGCTGACGTCTTCATATTTTTTTGTTTCAGCCGAATTCTATTCCGATTTTTATTGTCTACTCACCCGATTAAATTAACGTTCGTACGTTTGTCCTTCAAATCTTCATTCGTAATATTTTACTTTACGCTCCCTTAAACGCCTAATATCCTTTGTTATTCAATTTATCCTCTTTTGTCAGCCATCATTCCTTTCATATGTGCTCATACTTCATTTGTAATATTTATTCCTTTTGTTTGTATTTGTTATATTCTCATATATTTTCTTTTTTATTATTTTCGCCGTTTTCACATGTATTCTCTTATAATTTCTTTTTGCCCTATATAAAGGCCAAGGGCTACTCATGATAAAGGGTTACTGAAGGTGGTTATTTTGTGAGTCTTTGTGAGTAAGAGGCAGGTATGTGGTAAAGATAAAGTTTAGCCCTAAAATTGAATATGTTAATATTGTAGCGGTATGTAAATCCTCCTCCAGTAACACTTTTAAACAAAGCAGTAGTTCTTGGGAAGAAGTTATTCATGTAGAACTTTCCCCTTAAATAACGTAATATGAAGAGCATGAGAGTAGTCTACCTCAATATACTTAGCTTGGCTCTGAAGGTCAAATCTGGGGGAACTAATGAATGTATCTTCTTTGAACCTTTTGAAAATAGTGGCAGATTTGCGAGGGACTTGCCAAGTTTCTTATGGAAAGGTGTCTGGAAACTGGAAATCAGTTCATCAATCACGAATCTGTAGAGGCGGTTTTAGACTCCTTAGAGACAGGAAAGTGAATACTGACAGCAACTAGCCTGTATGGCCCCAGTAATTAATTTTCGCTAGATCTGGCTCAGGTAAGATTAGAGCAAAAAAGAGTAAGATACATTCAGGAGCGGTACAATGAACCAACAATTGTTGTTGAATCTTCAGCTATGAGTCATATATACGACTTCCATTTGAGGTCTGGAGTGAGCTTAAGTTACAAGAGGATTTCAAATCAAGGACACCTTCCCCGCGCTATCGTGAGCAACCGCTCATTGTGATAGACGGAAATTAAGGAACTGCTTTTTGTAAGCAACAATATAATCTCTTTCTCAATCAATTTTTATTAAATTTACTAATTCTACTTTAACAAAACCAAAAGTATTTTTGAAAAGTAATTTTCCGCAGGTTGTGGCCCGTTAGTTTCCAATCGGAGTCAGAATCACTATTTTTAAAAAATTTAACAAGAATATCGCCATCGTTCAACAGTGCATAGTGAAACTACCTGACCAGTAAGTATGTCCTATCTTAACCAGGTCCTTTTAAACTACTCGAGTCAATACGTATAAGAATGAAGAAAAATATTCAATTTAAAAAAAGTATAAACCCCTTCTTTAATATTGCTCTAAATCTAGTTGATTAACTACATTTCGAACCGGAAGCTTTATTTGAAGATGGTATATTTTTCTTATTCCGATGTCAATGTCGAGATATAAGATACATCTATGTCACTGGAATAAATAAAGTGCCCAGTTTAAAATTCCTTGAAGGTTACTTAATCGATAAATACCTGAAGAATTTCAAATGTTACGGAAAGAACGAAAATGAGGATATTTTTCGAATTTCCCACTCTTGTGATTCAGGAAGAAAAGAAAACAAACATTTTTATATCTTTACGTGAAATTATATTATGTGTTAAATGATAGGGTAGACTAGACTCTCTATCTTTGTATGGTAACCAGTCTTTGTAAAAGACAACTGATTTCAAAATCCACGAAAAAACATCAACGGTATTTCAATTTCCGACATTTTGCAAGAAGTCAGCAATTTTCTCAAATAACAATCTGTGGAGAAACATGATTGCCTCGGCCCTGAAGAGATACGGATATATATATATATATATATATATATATATATATATATATATATATATATATATATATATATATATATATATATATATAAACTTTCTATGCTGTACTTTCTATGTTGTATATAGACTTAAGAGATTATATGACCAGGTATTTCTTAGGGTTATTTTGAGAGAAAATATTGGTGTAAGATAATATATAACACTTATTCCCACATGTATTCGCTAGAACCTTTCCAATTTGATGCATCTCATATCCGATTAGAATGAAATAAGGATAAAAATGAAGTGTGTCAGTTAGCAGTCAAAACCCAGCCTTTTACATGGACTTGATTACATTGCTGATGGAAAATATGCAAGTGTGTATACCCAGAATTGTAATCATTGGAAATTTCAACGTAAACGCATATCTAAAATGTTTAGGGAACTTATAACTTAAGTAGGAGAACGTATATATGCGTGTAATGTAATGCATATCGGCGGGGAAAGCAGAGTCGAAAACTGATTCGAATTTTAGAATAGATTGTTGCATTCTTATTCACAGTAATGACTTCGGACCAGCATGTAAATCCTTCCTAAATTGGTAGGTATCTGAATGTAGTTGTTACTGGACAGTCCAGCACTAGCAACCAACGCAGACATCCCACATGTTTCATTTCTTGGACCACTTTTACTTTACATAAAAGATCTACCTAAGAATATCCTCAGATCATTTGTAAATATCTATACCGATTATACTACGATATGCAAGTGCAACTCAAAACTCGTGATGATCAAAGATTTTCAGCTGATTACTCAAACGATCTTGTTCGAAGTTCTCAGTGGAGGAAAATGGCTGGTTACATTCCATGCCTGGAAAACCAATCTAGTTACATTCTATCATCGCCAATCTGACCTTGAACTACCAACAGTCACGATAAATGGATCCCCCCCCTGTGATAGGATACATGCTTTGAGAGACTAATTTGTGTTATGGAGTAAATTGCATATTACATATAGGTATTGTCGGTTTGTATTCTAGTAAATTTAAAAGGCAGACATATATATCTTGGTATTTAATCAAGTCAAATGTTATTGAATAGTAAAACAGATGTCGCACAATTATACCACTATTCAATGTGCTTTACATTTGAAAATATCGATAAACATCAGAAAAATTCTTAAAATCCAATCATCAAAATTTTAATTCATTGCTGAGATGATTACTTTCAACATCTACGTCTCTGACAGTACACACACACACACACACACACACACACACACACACACACATATATATATATATATATATATATATATATATATATATATATATATATATATATATATATATATATGTAGGTGTGATGGATAAATTGTCGACTTCCGATTCTCCAGCTAATTTTCCGAACTGTCTCCTTGTTTAAGTTTGGTGAATGCTACCGTAATCATTACCTTCAGTTCATCTTTGGTGTTACAGTGAGTTTTGTTGATCTCTAGCTCGGATTTTGGTGGACAGATATAAAGGGTGATGTGGTCGCAGAAATTCTCTGAGAGCACTTACTGGGTTCTCATGTTTGTGTGGCATGATGCAGAATCCCCTTACCAGGCAGAGGGACTTCCAGCAGCCATCCTCTTAACCGCGGACAGTAATACATCCTCAAAGTACTGAATGTAGGCCTCCGTATTGAGTCTGGGACCCAGACCAACAAATTTGGGAGTTATTTTCTTGTCAAAACAATGAGAGTATGTTTGCCGAGCTGCCGTACATTCGTAATCACCATTAGACTCATTCAACTTTTTCTAAACTCTCTGTAATGTCCTCAAATTGACACCCAAACTCCCTACAAGGTTCGTACTAGTGCATCCAGCGCAAATACCAAGGAGTACACCATGTTGCTTCCAAATTTACGGCGGAGCAGATTGCATCATGGCGCTCTTTTTTCTCACAGACTGTGCCCAACTGATTCTACTATATATATATATATATATATATATATATATATATATATATATATATATATATATTAGATAATGCTTATCAATCTAACATGTTTCATTTTTATTAAAGCTTCGTTAGAAATTGAGGAAAACATTAATTCTGGTATTTTAAGTTTTCTTTGGCTTGATTTTCATTGTTCAACCATGTATCGTGTGCCTCATGACCGTAAGTAATTCTATATGTATCTAACTTTATAAAACGTCTAATTCGCTTATGCGGGATCGGATAATAACAGTAAGATCAATAACATAGTTTGAACAGATTTGAATATGTTGGGTTCAATTAAGAAAATAAAAGTTTAATACACATGCAATATAATGATCATTCCAGAAAAATACTGAGATCTTAAGTTATCAGTATTTTCTGGAATGATCTTTGTATTGCGTATGTATTACACTTTTGTTTTCTTAATTGAATCCAACATATTCAAATGTCTTCAAACTACATTTTTGACTGATATTCTGCGACAGAGGATTTATTTCAATGCCTAAATTATGCAACAGTACAGCTCAAATTCTGCATGAAAATTACCTCAATGATCATCTATCAAATGCCGAATTGGCCATTTGTTGACTCGACCTTTGTACTGTTCTTGTTGCTACATTGGCAGATTCTTTTCAGATATCATTATGAGTATAGTAGCAGAAATTTATAAACCAGGCCATTAGGAAATGATTTGAAAGAATAGACTACGATTCATTTGAGAGAGCAAATTTGGTTGTTGACAATTTTTTTTAAGGCTCGGAAGCGAATCATACCACGCTGGAATCAATAGGGTAATTATACTGCTTTCTGAATCAGCATGCATATTCCTTTTGAAACTGTGGTTGCAGTATTCGTGACAAGATGTTCTCACAAGGATAACTTAACTTTATTCCAAAACTATCTTGATAAAATCCCGTCTCATATAAGGAGGTAGACTTCGACTTTCTATTTAAGTATTTATATAAGTATTCATATAAACATCCAAAGTTGTATGTAGTAAAATGAATTAGATGGCGTGTGATCATATGTTCAGCGCATTTAAAAAGCCTAATTTGAGAATATTACAAGCCTAATACTTAAATGATTGATCAAATTTAGATAAAAAAACTCTGCTGACGGTGAATCACTGTCATTAATTTGGATTATTTTTTTAAGGATTTCACTGAACATGAATTGATAGTAAATCCCCTCAATATTCTGACTTTATTTACCGTATTTGACGGCATAAAAGACGAACGAGTGTATAAGACACGCTCCAATTTCAGCAGAGCAAATCAAGAAAAATTAGTAATTAGAAAAATTAATAAAATTATTAGTAAATGGTACAGCCTAGGCTATATTTATGAGGTATTATTTTGTTCAAACAAGCCATGATTACAATTAAACGAAATTAATATGGAAAAAAGAACACGGGCCTATAGAAAACTTTATTATATCCAAAGGTAAGAAAACAATATAAAAATCAAGCAATTATTACAATTGAGCAAAACAGTACAAATTTTGATAATCATTTTGAATACTACTATCAAGGAATAATTAGGATATAAAAAATCCTAATTGTATCGATACCAATACAGCCGTAAGTTATCGCAAGAAAAGTATTAATGAACCAAATATTTTTTTACAAATATAGATACTTTGAATTTATTGCATATTATTTTAGAGATACAAATACTAATAGTAAACGTGATGAAATTAATATATTGAATATTATCATTGATAACACATTTAATCTGCATAATAGCCTTTAGATAATGACAATAGATATATGAAAGTTATTCTAAAGTTTAAGCCAATAGGAGCTGCCCAGGTAGCTAGTTGTAGCCGACTATCGCGAATGTTAAACCTACATATGGCATAAAATACGCAGGGGAATTTTAAAAGATGTTTTTAGTAAAATATTGTGCGCCTTATCTGCTGTCAAATGCGTTATGTATTTTTCCGGATACATATTTCAAAAGTCGACACCAATAAGACTGAAAGAAAGTAATAAAATAAATACCATATAATACATCTAGCAGTTGTGGATAAGACGGTATAAACCAGTCTGAAATAATTACCGTAATTATTGCATTCATGATCCGTAATTTTGTAAATGTTTTTTTTTAATTTTATTTTATTACTTTCTTTCAGTCTTATTGGTGTCGACTTTTGAAATATGTATATAGATTTATGATAGATAACCGAGTATACTGATGGGGGTTTTTGTGGTTTGTTTGAATTTCAATGAATACTCAAGATAGTATGACAATATTAAACAATGTTCCAGAGAATATATATTATTTTTGTATTTCTCAAGACAATTTGCGTTTTGTTCTTATAAATTTGATCAAAATATTTGAATTCTAAAGATGAAAAATGTGACATCGAAATTCGAACCCGCATAAAATTATTGAAAAATTAGTTCCAAATGTTAAACAAAATACTAAGAAAAAAAAAGAAAATAGCGCTATGTGTAGCCCTTCCACTTAGTTCAGTATTCACTGCCATATATTTCCACTGGTAATGAGAAAATAATATAAGCGTTGAGTTATAACAGTGATCCGAATTTTGTACATTAACCTGAGTCAGGTTATAGACCTGTTGTTTTTAGCTTCATAATTTTAATAAACTCTCTATAGCAAAAATGTGATACAATTTGTGAACCAAATTGCAGACATATGTCGTTCTTTCATAATTAATTTGTAAAGGAATGATAAGTTTTTTCTTGGAACATGTTATGCTATTAAGGTAAAATTTGCAGACTTATTTATACTGTGAAATTTGAATTTACTGATTTTTTACGATTTTTGCTTTTCTTTTATTCAGCGTTTTGATTTTCTTAAAAAAAGTTTCATCACCTTTCGAAGCGGCGTATACTGGCCGCTTTAGTCTGTCGTTTTTGTCTAATTTTCTCTATCACTGCAGAAATCCGATGTTCATATTTCATTTAATATTTTTCCACTTAAGCTAACTTCATGTTAGTGTCATTGCTTACGATCTTTATTATTCTACCAAATCACGAAATATATATTAATTTCTCATTTTCTTCATACTAGATTTAGGTTTTTTCTATAATCCATTTTACAACACATATTTGGCACATGCAATAGCAGAGTTATAGATTCCCTCGTTAAATGATGTGATCTCCATTTAATTTTAGTTCATGATTTTTCTAAGCAAGTTAAATTTCACCGATTATTTTCTGTTTTCGTTGCCATTTCAAATTTTAAGAATGTCGCTGTTTTGAACTTTGATGCATTCAAAAGTTATTTCCTCTGACAGTTCTCCAGTGGCCGTTCTTCGTTATTTCTTTTACTCAGATTGTTTGTAACTTCATTTGCATACTCTTTTACGTTTGCATGATCCCCAGACAAATGCCGGAGTTTTCTTTTTCTGATTCGATTATATTTTCTATTTTTTTCGACATTGAATCTGACATCATTCGTTTTGATCGATGAGCTGTGAATTGTATTCACTGGGATATTTTCTCAAATATAATTTCACTCTTTCTTTTATTTGATAACTGTCAATTTCAGTCAGCAGTTTGCCATTGATAATACTTCGCTTTACGTTATTCCATTTATTACTGTTAATGTTAGCTTTAATATTTCGTCAATGCATCTGTTTGATGCTCTGGCACTCATCATCAGTGATGCATTTACTTGAGGATCATTGGGGGTTTCCGATTTTACGCCGGTTTTTACCCCTGCCCCACGGTGACCCAGCCGATATGAACTTGTGTGTCAGCCTTCAGTTAAACACTTCTCATAATATCAGGTTTTTCTCTCTATGATTCTTTAGGATTTTATAGTTCAATCACGAGCAGCTTCAGTTTCACCAGTTACTTCGATCTTCCATAAAATGGAAGCAAATGCAGTAACTATTTTTACCAAATATGGTGATACTCTCGAATGTAAGTGCTAAGTAATGTTCTTTCGTTTCAATCTCCAATAAAAAATACCCTACTCAAGGATAATTTACTCTTTCATCCTACATTTTAATTCATTCATATCAATAACTCACTCAACACTAAAAATCAAAACAAGAAACACCATTCTCTTGTGACTATTAGGCGGAAAAACTAAAACGGTTATGGAGTAAATTAACTAAGCCAAAGATCCCCAGTAGTTATCAGCAGTTTGAAGTTCATAATTCTGATACATTTTCCATACTCTATTTTAGTTTTACATCATACACAAGCCCACTTTCCATTCCACAAAAAAGTTCTTCAACGCTAAATAGTTACTATAATTTCCCCATTCATTTTTGTCAATGATATTTTATAATTAATAGTATTTTTCTTATTATTTTCAGTATTCCTACCAAAGTTTACAAGTGATATCTAAGGAAATCATGTCAAATAAAATCTCTTAATATTATAATGACATATTTGTTATTAAGATTGATTTAATAATATTTACACTGAATCTTTTTACATTATTTACATTATTCGGAATATTGTCCTCATCTTTGTCGCCATATTTTTTACAACGTTTCCGCTGTTGAACGCTCCGGCCTTCTTCAGGTGGTTGGAATGTCGAACTGAACCCTTTATTTCGCTCACTGGGGTAGACTGTTCTCGTTCCACGTGCCATGTTTAATGGATGTCAGTTATCAGTTATCTCCTGTTAATTTCCCTCTGAAAGTTATCCACTGATTTAACCGGGTATTGAACTGACAGTATTTGAGTCCTGTCACTGGATCTAACCAACGCCTTTATCCACTGTGCCATGTCTCCTCAAGGAGCGAAATAAAGGGTTCAGTTCCACATTCCAACCACCTGAAGAAGGCCGGAGCGTACAATGGCCGAAACGTAATAAATATGGCGTCAAAGATGAGGACAATAGTCCGAATAATGTAAATAATATACATAATAACTCGTCTCAGGAATATAGACAGATACTGAATCTTTTTATTTATTTCTTGTCTTTCGAGATGTATATATGACATCAAGCGGCGTTTCCAAACTGACACATGTACACGGATATCAGTGGTCACATGAGTTATCTTACTATTGCAAATTATATTTTCTTCTTTCATGTCAAATTACTAATTGTCAGCGTTTCAATAATTCTAATATTTAAACACATCCAAACATGTACTGCAAAGGAAAAATCGTTTTGATTTCCCTAACATTGGGAATTGCATTCAAAATTGCATGTAGTATTAAATTGTATCTTATCAAATCGCTGTGTGCAATTCGATATTTTGCATATACTGATCATCAAATGACCGAGGGTTTTTGAATTTGAGTATTTTCTAGTATCACACTTATTCTTAATTTCATTATCTTTTGAAACATATTTTATGCTGATCCATATTATTATTATTATTATTATTATTGAATCTAGTTTTACTCTAATATTTATAAGAAATATCTCAAGGGATGATTCTTTAATTTTTTTAATAGTTTCCCACCGCTTTTTATGTTCAATATCTCTCTTCAGAACACAAAATATATTATAAATATTATTAATTTTTCCACGTGAGATAAATTTCCCTAGACTTAAAATGTTTTTACATAAGAATTTCTATCCCTCTTATAATAACATTCTGACCACTTTCATTTTAATGGTTTCTGCACCCCACAAAAAACAGTTTCAATATTAACAAACAACAACCGAAGTGATTTATGGCTTGTCAAGAGTTTTGCTCATGGCAGCACAACGCATATTATTTCCGGCAATGTTGGAAATGCTGGTTCAATTGTTTTCTTAATTATGTAGGTTCAACATGTTATTGACCTGGAAAAACGTACAATTCTCGTTATGAATATTTAGACTATATTAATTTACTCTGAAATTTAATTATAATATAAAAATAAATCTAAATAGAAAATGTATTTTCCTTGTTGCGTTTAATCGTCAGATAATTTTGATTTTTTCGTTTTATGTGTGTGAGGTCATGCTAATTCTTTCGTATGAATTATCCATTTTATAACATTTTATATTATCAATGTTGATTTTATTTTGTTTAAGTAACGTTCTGCAGAACAGATTTTTGTGCTCGGATGTAGTATTTAATACATAAGGCATTATTTAATACATAAGGCATTATTAATTTAATACATAAGGCGTTATTAATTTTTTCTGTTCATTTTTGTTTGTTATTTTCTCGAAACGAACATCTCGAATTAATGAAAAAATACATGAATCATGAAAGTAAATAAACGCATAATTTTTCATTTTCAGTGATTTCATATTTCGTGTTGTCAGGCATTTTATGATATTCATTTTTACTTTTAAATTATTCTTTATTATGATTGTTTAACGTGTCGTTTATATTTCATTTGAGTTGAGCTGAATTACTTCTATAGATATTGTTTAAAGTTTTTTCCTTAATTGAGGTGAAATAATCACTGGAGATTTCTTTTTTGAAACAAGTGCAATCTATTAGAAACACACATTTTCGATTTTAAACTGTGACAAATTGACAGTTAACCATGAGACAACTTGTGAGATACAGTTATCTCGGTAATGCCACTTAGCTAACTGAATTAAAATGATAGAAATAGTTATAAAGTGACTCATACTTCCGGTGTATTTTTTTGAAGAATTATCATTATTTTTACTGGAGTATCTGCTGTCCGCCTCCAAATTTTTACGCATGCGCAGAGTTAGTGTGACAAAATTGCAACTATTATCTATTTATAGACAGTAATGAAAAAAATTGAATTGTCATTTTTATGTATTATATAGTTAATACGATATGTGGCAGTGTGACTATTTTATCACAATTTAAACGTAATATTGACCAGTTCCGGAAATTAATGCACAAATATATCCTTGAGACTACAGCCTATGCATTTATTCTCATGATCACGATTTTAATATTGACATTATTTAACAAAATCGTCTTTTATTTAGCAATTATTTTCTGACTGTTTTCCACCAATTGTTTCTATTTCAAATACTCCGCGATACTTGCAATTTCCTTTAGCATTTATCATCCTGGTCACTTCAGGTTTATATATTTCCGTTAATTATTTTACGTTTTTGCTTTCTACATTGCTAGAATTCTAGATTTTAATGAAAATTTTATAACATTGCTTCAATCCATTCTTATGTTTGAAAAACATTATAAAACCATACTTATGCATTAGATTATGTTTTTTTTTATTATCTGTGGTTTTCTAAGTTTATATCCTACATTTCATTTCCTCAAGATACGACATTGTCATGACGCTAGAAATGCTAGCTGAAAAGTAAAACTTTCCAAAAGTTTATTACACCTTCTGTTACTACCTTTTAATATATGTGATATATCTTCTGAAATTCTCTGCTTATATAAATAATTTTTATCCCCCATTAATGAATACCTCAGACGTCTGTTTAATATACTGGTTTCATTACTCATTTATACCCGGTTGAACTAACATGTGTCAAACATATCATGCTTGGTTAATAAATAATTATTTGTTCCTCACTTTCGTTTGTCCTGTCTTTTTCCTGCAAATATGTACAGCTGTTTAACAAATCATATTTTATATTTGATATTGTCCATTTATGATGATCTTTTTTTATTTAAGCTTATCACCCCAAGCAAGGCTGGAAGCCACTAGCACGCAAGGGGTTACGGAAAGTTTGGAGGAAGAGCAGATAGGATTGGTAAAGGAGAGGATGTGGAGAAAGATAGTGGATCGATCAAGGCAAGGGGGTTACAGAAGATTTGGAGCGAGAGCAGATAGGAATGAAAGGTGAAAGGATGTGGAGAAGGGAAGTGGATAGATCAAGGCAACTGGAGATGTCGATTGACGTTACACTTAAATAGTTGGAGATTATATTTTTCAGGGAAACAGGAATAAGGAAGGGAGTTCCACAGGCGACATGTTCGAGACATGAAGCTGATATCTTTTCAAAATCGGCCTTTCATAACTTACCAATGTTTCATTAGATATTGATCTCTAAATCAAGGTAATTTTGCCTTTTGTTTTCATTTTGATATTCTTAAACTCATCAGGTTGTTTTTAAGCCCGAATACTATTTGTAATCGGCGTGAATCATGGAGACAAGCGTTTATTTCCGGACTACTCTCTTGGCTCTTGTTTATTTTCTGAAAGTTATTTTTTATCCTACGTTTCGTAACGGGCTCTGGTATCACTGAGTGCGTTCCTTCTATTGCTGTGATCTTTGAATTCTGCGGAGCAGAAGCCAAAGGATCACAGTATAGTGTTGTGTCTTCACTTTTTTGTACCAAGCCATTGGACAACTCAGTGGCGCATAGCAGTGGCAAATTAACCATATAAAGTAATACGAGAATCTATCGTTTTCATTACTATTTCTAATCATCTGAATCCATGTTTGTGTTTACGTAATTACTTTTGATATTTTATTTTCTGATTTTCGGTTCCATATCCTTCCTGAATAATTTCTGATTTCTTTATTCGGATTCTTGCTTTTTTTGTTTGTATTTCTTTTTTAATTTTTCTAATGATGATTTCCATGTATTTGTTTCTATTACCTTCAAATATATTATCCTTGATATCACAAAATAAAAAAGAAAATGTTTCTTCATCTTCCAAATGGTTATCTCTGACGAAACCAATTAGTATCACAGTCACTTCAAGTAATGAAATGCAAGTGGTAATGAGGATTTTAGCCTATTTCTTATGAGAAACTCCTTTGGCATTCATTGACAGTGTCGTCGGTTAAAATGTATGGACTATTTTTTTTAAAACATGTTTTATCATGACCAGTAGATGTTATCAGATGAAAAAAATCATAAGCAAGATAATTCATTTATACTCTAGTGAAGGTGGTCAGAGTTTTAGATGTTAAAACACGAAATTTCTCTTAAAGTCCAAATCTTAATACAGATTTAAAATGAAAACTATGCATCTATAAGCTTCTATTCTTTATCTTGTTTGTGCCGTGTCCCTTAAGAAAGTTGCCGGTCATCGCTCTCCATTATATCCTGTCCTTTGTAGCTCTTAATAAACTTGTTCCGTATTCATTTACTTTAGCTCGCTAAATAGCTTATGTCTTGTTTTTCACTGAACCACGTCTTCGGTTTGTCCTGCCCCTATCAAATTCTGCAAGCCTTCTTTTCTCATTACGTGACCTAGAAATCCCAACTATCTCTTTCTGATGTTTATTAACCGCGTCTTTTTTATTTCCATTTTCTCTAAAATTTCGTTGTTGCTCACATGTTCAGTCCATAGATTTCCCAGCATCCTTTTGTAGCAGTACATTTCTGTTGCCTCACTATCTACAACTGTGGAAACATTACCCAACATTTCCTGCCATATAGGACAATTCAATATGCTTTCCCTCGTTTTATAACGACATTGTCCTGTTCCTTAATTGTTTCTCTAGTTTTAAAAGGAATATTTCACTATAGTATTCTCACTATCCTTATGTAGAACTGCACTTCTGTTGCTTCGAGTTTCTTCTTCATCTTAGATGATATTCTGCAACATTCACTGTTATATGGGAGTACATAACAGTTCAGTAATGTTTTCTGCTTCTAACGAAATTCTTCTTTTTCTTAATACTTTGCAGAGATTTTGGAATGCATTTTTCACTATCCCAATGCCCCAGGGAGATTAAATGTCGATATTAACATCCTCTGTTAAAATACGCCTTAGATATTTAAATTGTTGTATTCGTACTTTGTACGTTGAACAGTTCATTTTGCTAACAACAATTAATTTTGCCTTATTACAATTGAGTTTTAGTACTTTCTTCTTTCTTCTCTTCAGTAAATTCTGTAGAAGTCCATGTAGTTTCCTTTTTAGCTATGCAATCAGCATAGTGTCATATGCATATCTTATATTGTTAAGAATGATGCTGGCTTATGATATGAATGCCCTGTAATTGTTAATCGGAACAAGTTAACTCACAAATAAACACGTTCAACTTTGAACTAGCCACAATTGTACACGAATGACAAATGTGACCTAGCCTAATGCCAACACAGCACTATTTATTGTAAATATTCTTTAAAATTAATAACTCCCAAATTTAGAAAAATATTTTGATACATCTGACATATACATATATATATATATATATATATATATATATATATATATATATATATATATATATATATATATATATATATCCAGTATTAGAACATTCAAACCTGAATTATTTTCAATGATAGAAATCAACTGACTGGATGAATAGCGTAATATTCGACTTTTATCTTCGTTTGCTGACTGACAAAATCTAATTATATGTTAGTCACCTTGCTTTTTAAACGGAAGAAGTTTACGGTAAATTTTAAGGATTTGGTAGCATATTATGTTAAACATATAGAATATAATTATAAAAAATCCATCTTCTATGAATACCGATGAACTATATAGAAAACAGGCCTTATAATAATTATTATATCAAATGTTTTATTTTAATTGCTGTTTCTGCACCTGTTATTTTTTTACATTTAATACGAAATCTAACAATGAGACCAACCGCATTGCAAGAAATATTTATATAAACAGACAGCAGATGTCTATCATCCATCACTGAAAATGGTATATATAATGTTTGTAAATTTGATGATTGAAATTTATACTAACAATCATAATTTTCTTCAATGGATATGATATCTTTTACCCGGGTGTTAGAAAATATGTCAGGCTACAATTTTTTAAATATCGCAAATTTGCTCAATGCGCATATATCGCTGATATTATCCAATTGTCTTTTCATTTTCCATTATGACATATAAATTCCAAGTGGTGTTTAATGAAGTCTTGTAAGGTTTTTTTATCTCGATTCTTTTGTCCATTACATCAAACTTATTTTTTTCAGGTCGTGGAAAAAGGAGAAAGCAAGTGAACAACTTTTCAAAATACTATAACAGCATTTGAAGAATACATGTGAGTAAATTGATATACACCTTTTTTATACTTTATACAATCAAAAAAGAATCCGTGTCATGGAAATATTAATATTGATAGAACAATTCTAATCTCATTGACAATATTGCAGATCGAAAAATAGGAACTTGTTTTCATAGATATGAACTTATCATTAGAAGGGACCAATATTATGTATGCGTAATATTGAAAAGCGAGATAACACAAGATAATATGATTTTATATTAAAAAGATTTTGCGAAGTATGCAATTGTTCTGAAACCCCTTGTAGAAAAATGTATTCCTACATGAAAATTTTATTAACTATAATGACCCATGCCCTGACTTATTTCAATACCAATTTTCCAACTATATTAATCTTGTAAGAACGAACTTACAAATGCAGATATAGTGACTGCCCATTAAAACATGTTATTATTCCAGATTTTAAAATGCTTGTATATTTTGCTTAAATGGAAATTTCAGCAGAGGTTTTTGTGAACATTAGTCATTGTGTCACTGGGAGTAGTTTACGTTTTGGATTTTATAATTTATTACATTTCAGTTGTTTTACTCACAACATTCAACATTACAGTGTATATAATTGCCTAAAAGGTAAAGTTTTACTATAATTTAATTTGGTTACACGTTCACAAATAATCCTATGTATACTTAACACTGAGGATCGCGTTTTCAAAAGTGGTGTCATTAAAAGTAAAATTAACTTTAGCTGACTTTTGCAAAACACATCAATACAGTTAGCTAACACATGGTATTTCATGGAATCTATTCTCGGAACGGTACGTACCGCAATTAAAATTTAGGATTACAATTTAAAATCTTCTGGGGATATATAATCACAGGCCACCAATTTAATAACTCAAACTTGGTGGAACAATATACAGTATAATTGTATATAGTTTATTTAACTAAGTCTTGTTTGCTTCACGTTGTCTATTTTAGAACAACCGTGAATGATAAATTAATTTTCCACAAAACCTGAAAAATATCTTGCTGTCAAAAATTCTAGAAAGTAGCAATTTCTGATTATACTTTTAATGGCTGCATATTGTAAATTATATTTGAACAATAAAATCGTTTTCGGCGATATTTTGATATATTTATTTTCACTAGGTAAATAATCAATTGCAATATTTCAGAATATAGAGACATTGATCGATACTTCTAAATCTGCAAGCAAAACGAAAATAAATCATTTGATTTAGGAAGCATAAGAAGAGTCAATTTGGAGATGCTTAAATCATGCAAGTGGAACAATTTAAATAACTGTGAAAATTTTAATAGAGGAAATAAACTGCTTCTGTGTAATCCGAAAGTACGTTAGAGCAGCAAAATACCTTTCGAAACTAAGCCAAGGATAAAGAAACAGGTAAATTCAGTTAGAAACGAAGAAAAATACTATTGCATTGCCCTAAATGGTAGTGAGTGAAAGCTGGGTAATCTCCTCGCACATGAATAAGATACTGAAGCAACAGAAATGTTGTTCAACAGAAGGATGCTAAGCAATGAGCAATTCTTGGGCGAAAACAGTTAAGAAAAAAGGACACGTAATTAGCATGAGAAAGAGAAAGTTGACATTATTATCGCACGTAATGAGGAAAGGGGGCTTTGAAAATTTGATTCTCACAGGACATAGTGAAGACAAGGGAGACAGTGGGATACAGCGCATAACCTAGCTAACGAGCTTGTGTAAATGGATGGCGGAACGGGTGAGATAGCAAAACGACAAAATTTACTAAGACTAGAAAAGTCAGAAAATTCTAGAATGCCATAGTGGCCACGTCCTGAAGGGTCATGGCACATAAAAGAAAAAATTCTTAGTTTATCTTTATTTAAACACCCTCTCTCTCTCTCTCACTTACAAAACAGGGACACACACGTTGACAGAAGTTGCTAAAGGTTTATATGTTGTAATATAATTTTATTTCTGAAAATGTAATTTCCATACACACTCAGATTCATTTTTTAAGAAATTCATGAGCGTATAATTATTGCTTATAAAACTATACAGTAAATTCGTGATTCATATTCTAACTTCATTAAGGAATTTTATTTGAATTGTTATATTTCTTCTGTAATGAAATAGAAATTTCATTTTTATCAGCTAATGTAAATATTCAGATATCAGTCTTAATTCTATTTAGGAGTGTTACATGATTTTTTTTCATAAAGTTGTCTTCCATAACTTCTTTAAGTTTTCTTAACCCATACAAAGGCTGTCAACACGTATTCAAATCATAAGAAACCATACTGCTTGATAATTTAAATTAATATTGATATAACATTCCCATATTTAATTTTAGAATGAATGCTAGAAAATGCTGTTAAATATATTTGATAATATATTTAATTTAAAATGTATAGTTGGGTATATCAACACGAGGCCATTTTTTATATATATTTTTGTATTCTTCTCAGATAAAGCTCGCATAATATATATTTATCTAGTGTATCTATTTGCCAAAATAGTAATATTACAAAACAAAGAAACGGTCCCTCTAAACAAACCCACCGAATAAAAAAAAATATTTGCTTACTAATTCTATCAATATTTTGGGCCCTGTCACTAGATCTAACTAACGCCTTTATCCGCTGTGCCATGTGTCCTTGTGTGAGTTCAATACCTGGTTAACGCGGTGGAGAACTTGGATAAGGGAATTAACACGAGATAACTGATAACTGACATCCATTAGACATGGCATGTGGATCTAGAACAGTCTACCCCAGTGAGCGAAATAAGTTGTTCAGTTCGACATTCCAACCACCTGAAGTAGGCCGGATCGTACAACGGCCGAAACGTTGTAATAAATATGGCGACAAAGATGAAGACAATAGTCCGAATAATGTAAATAGTGTAATTCTATCACATCTCCAGACGAAAAGAATCTATCTAAACTCAACATAAAAGACGTTACTACTACATCCAAAACAATACTAAGAAAAACAATATGCTAAAACCTGAAGAAAATGATTACTCCATCGCCTGTAATAGTTGCCACACAAATACATAGAAGCAACCCCAAGGAATCTAAATAAACGATTATATCAACAGAAAAGGGACATATTACAAAATAATACATCAAATGAATTGGTTGTCCATCGTAACGAGACTGAACACAACTTTGACATATAAAATGCGCCCAGGATCAAAGAAAAATTAATTCACTACGATGTAAATGTCTAGAGAAGAGTGCCTTAATCGCAAGATCATCTACAGTAAATTTTTTGCTCTGGCTCTTACAATATTTCAGTTTTCCTGGCAGATCTTCTAATATTACCTACTTGCAATGGTTATGGAAAGACAAAGTACTCTATATGAATTGGGCTGAAAGATAAAAATAAAAATTCTAAAATTCCCGGCACCCCTCTGCCGCTCGCATGTGTAGTTCTACCAACATGACAAAATTAGTTCGATAAAGTCCTGAAGGACGAAACATGTCACAAGTAAACTTTTCCACTTATCATAAAATTTCCCAATACTGTTCATGATATATAAAAATATATATCGTTATCTCATACATAGTTAGAGTATAGTAAAAGAACGGCGCATAGGAATGGCGTAAGTCTTCTGTTAGAAACTGAAGTAAAGAATTAAGTTGTCGGGATATGTTTTTATACAAAAATAAAATAGAAATTTAATTCTGTTTAATATTTATTTTCTCTGTCTGTATGTGTATATGTGTGTGTGTGTGCGTGTGTGTGTGTGATAGAAATTTGCCGTTGTGCTGAACTAATTTATCTAAATGCTTATTATATTATTTAGTCGTTATCTGTATAATTGTTATATATAAAAGCAGTGAACTCAAAAACAAAATGTCGCACTCTTTCCAACACCAAGCTTAACTACAGACATATTTTCACAAAGTTTTATATAGAGAATCAATTATTCATGAATGCAAAAATACATAAACCGTCATACTTAGAATCAATATTTTATTTTGCAGAAATATTTAAGTATCTTCCTCTTATCAAATTATGTATATCATATTCACTTATCAGAGATTAATTTTTGCTATTCGTCCTCATCGTATTCTTCAGAAATTGCAAAGAGAAACATAAAAATGCGAAAACTGAATTTCATATATCTATTCATGCATATGTCTTTCAATTTGATTTTGTTTTTGTAGTTCTTTAATAATATTCATGTGAAACACAGATTAGTGTTTCTCTCGCGCACGCACACAGACGCGCGTACATACAACACACGCGTACACACACGCGCGCGTACACACACGCACGCGCACACACACACACACACACACACACACACACACACACACATATATATATATATATATATATATATATATATATATATATATATATATGTAGTTACAGTTAAATTCCCAGATCAATTCTGTAGTCAAGACAAATTGGTATAAAATGACAAGTAATTAACCAGAAAAAAGTCTTAGACAGAAGAGTCTATCTTATTAAATTTGATTTTTTAAATGTAACTATAACAACAAAGACATTTCGATCTTATTTTTGCCTTGAAATTATCGGAAGACGAAACTCGTCGGTAAAATCTAAGATTTTTTTTTTCCAATTGTCATTTTATACATATATATATAATACACACACACACACACACGCACGCACACACACACACACACACACATATATATATATATATATTTATATATACACACACACACAGACACACACACACACATATATATATATATATATATATATATATATATATATATATATATATATATGTATGTATGCATATTTCTAATGTTTACATGTTAATGTTATAGTTTGTAATGTTCAATTTCTACTCTTTTAGTTAAGAAATTATGTAACGTATCGTATGTTTATTATTTATACATTCCTAATTTCTTATACAGCAATATGTAGTTACCAACCACTTTGACCTCATGAACATACCTAATGGTCACGTGGGTTATCAAGTGATAATTCCTTTGGTGAAACAACAGGGCGACGTCGAAACTCTTAGACTGGTCAATAAATGTCTAGTCAGCAAATTAGACAACAAAAACAAGTAAAAAAGCGACTACGTCATATGAATTTCAAGAAGACCTTAAAATGAAAAATCAATGCCCACTCAGCATAAGAATGCATTTCGTTTTAGCACAATAAAGAAATTCTGAGTTTTTGTGTTCTCTATTTGCAAGAACATTGACTTGGCAGTGATTTCATTTCATATCTGGGATACAATTTAATTTGGACTGGGCTAAAAGTGAAAGAACCATATGAATTTGGAATTACAATAGATAAATAAATCGATATTGTAAAATGCAATATCTTACAGCAGTCAGAAAGATTCATATCTATCAACGCAGTTTTTCATGGATGTAACATCAGTGTTATACCAGACCCAACGGAAAAGTGCCTGCTCCGAAAATGAGAACTTCTATGTAGAGATTACTACATTTTTGTAGTCGATACAAATAGAAAGCTGAGTCTTGTTTGAGATATTAATGATAAGTCTAGTATTTATGAACGCCTCTGCACTTTTGATCGAAATACATTGCTCTTTGAAACAAAAATTTCAAAACGTATTGTAGAATTAAGGTCTTAACATTCGAAAAGTTATTCAAATTTAAACATGATTTGACCACTTCTTGAAACTTTATATCACATGATATCACTCAGATAACGTAATCACATTGGTTATTGCTTCAGAATCTCGGACTCTTTGCTTATGTAACTCGTCACCGATGTTAGGTCATATCACTTAACAACAGCAACAAATAAAGTAGTAACGCATGTAACTCAAAAAGAATAACACGACGATGATAGCGTTTAACATTACTTCAAATAAAAGTACGACACAAAAACTCTTGTTACGGCTACTTATACATACATACACTCATAAGTACACGCACGCACACACGCACACAAAGACGCACGCGCACACACACACACACACACATATATATATATATATATATATATAATCGAAACAACATTTCTTATATTTGTAAGTGGATTTCAGAGACAATATTTAGATATGCGTACATTCACCTACATATATGCCTTTTCTTCAAAAACATTCGTCATTTTTACATTCTCTCAGAAAATGGCATTTTTTTATGTATGTCGATTTTACATGTTTCTAGAGAATTGGAAAAACATAAGTACCAGGCGTTGTTTTCATGGAAGACGGCGCACATTCGTCTGAACACTTTTGGGCACTTTTCACCGATTTCTGCCTTTAAACGACACTTTTAGGAATATTAATATTTTGAATAGTTTCTCATTATACGGAAGGACCTTCTCATAAAAATGTCTTTTCAATCCCAACTAATAGGCAGCATAAACGTGTGTAATGTATATCGACCTTTTGGTTAGTTAACCTTAATACTTCCTTTTCCCAAGGAAATCTTTCGATCCACATTCTTATAACCAATCCACATACAAGGCTTAGATGTACATTTTTGAGGTTTACGGACATATCACATTGAAACAACGGATCCCGTATGTTCGCCAAAGTTAATGTCGAGACTACTCAGTTCCTTGATGACTGTACGCTTGAGAATACCAGTTATTGTAAGCTTGTGTGAGCGGTGGTGTAATGGAAAACAGCTTGGAACTGGAAATCTGAGTGCCAAGTTCCAGTCGGGTTTGTCATATTCACTGATACGCATGTACCCATGGTAAAGGTATGAACTCAATTCTCTTCCATAGTTATGAGTTAATTAGTTGAACTTGTATCAGTAAATCATTATTATCTCAAATTTACTAACTATCTAATATAATTTCTTGCTGCAAAATGTTGATGAGCCCTAAAAATCACTCAATCAATCTTTCCTTTTAAAGTAATTTGTTGCGTCTGATCAGAGAATCGCAGATAAAAATGCATCTAAATAATTATGTACAATTTAATTGGGCCACTCAAATATCTTAGATTTTCATATAACCAAGTATTTAATGCATTAAAACTCGCATATTACTTATGTCGGAGATATCTACGATTTCCCTTGTCGGATGGCGTAAGCCGTTTATTAACCGTTTCGATTTGGAAATCAACAACAACAGCAGGCACTCCGTTAAATTATTTGTAACCTAGGCTTACATTTCCATTTGTGAATCTAGCTAGCCCATTAATAACATTACTGTCTGGTTTCGCAATAAATGGCACGAACCTTTTTTCCCATTTGTACTTGTGTTTTTTCTAGAAATAAAGATCATCATCTAGAGCAAATGCATCTCATATACCTTCATTTCATTTTAGCATAAAAAGTATTAGAATTCACAATTTCCATACGAATCCTATAGAAAAACGCGTTGAAATGCCCTTTTTCAAAGTATATAAAGTCTGTATATATATATATATATATATATATATATATATATATATATATATATATATATATATATATATATATAATGTTATTCTGATTACATTGATATAGTAAGATTTAACAGGTCTATCTAATCAGGGTCTGCTTATATATAATTGGTTTTTACAAATTGGGCAGTCATATTGTTAGGTGTATGTCTGAATGGATCAGGACAGGTAAGGCTGGCCAGGTTAGTTTGAGAGGATAAAGACAGTTTTATAAATATCGCATACACTATTAGTTTTCATCGTTCGCCTGCAGTAATTTTATTGTGATTCTTTTAACCATTTTTAACCCTTTTTTAACCTTTCGTGTAACTTATTTTGTGTAAGCTGCACAGAAATAGTAAACCATGCCGTACTTGTTAGAATTGAATCGGTTGGTTTAAACCCCGTATTGGCGGAATACTAACAGAGATCGATTGTCTTTAACTTTTAGTATCAAAAGGAAAGATTCAAAATAACCAGAACGATTGCAATAGTTTAGTATCACGAGCTCTGGTGTTCTTCCGAGTTTTCTCTTCCAGATACATTTGCCGGACATGGTTTCAATTGAAAACTAGCCGGACTATTGTCACTTACCAAGGAACTTAGCCTACAACGATGTCACTCACTTGTATAAAGCGAGTAAACGAAACGTGATGAATTGTCGATTCCGTCTATAATGAATCTTTCGGGTAGCTATTGAGGAATTGCCGATAGACCACAATAAACCAAAAATGTCACATAACGCAATAATATATTTCAGGTTTGTGCACAGTAAGTATTTCTTGAAAACAACAGGAATTTGTCTCTGTTAAACGTTTGATTTATTGTTGATAGGGTAGATGGTGAATTTTCGGAGTTTTAACGTCGAACGTCCGAAAGAAATGCGCGTTATTTATATTTGGTTCTATAACGATTTTGCTCTTTCCAATATGTTCAGATAATATTAAGAAACCAGAAGAGTGATTACGACGTTGATTATTTACATTTGCAGTTTCAAATGTTTGCATCTTTAATATATTAACTCTGGTTTATATTTTATGGGGAAATGGAATTCATTAAATTCCAATAAATTAACATTATCTGATCATTATAATTACTGGGATAGCGAAGAAAATCTCTCTATCGTTAGCAAAGTTGTGTGCAGCCTTGCATTGTTGTGCAAATACGAAAGCATTGTTTGGTTTCTGTTGTGGATTCCGGGATGAAATCCGGTACCAATAATAACAAACGCCAAGAATGAATATCGGAAAATAAATGATTTAACGTAATAATACAAACTGGTAATACAGGTTAGTAGATCCAGGAATGCGGGTTAGTAGACAAATATATATATAGTCTTTGGTATCGACGTATCGCTATATGACTTCTTACTGAGTCTACGTGCACGCGCACTGTGACTTTTGCTCGCTACGTTCGTACGCTCTCGTTCGTTCGTTCTCGTTCGTTCGCCCGTTGGCTTGTTGTTGTATCGGGTATTCACTAGCAGTAGTATACTTATATTTATCATAAAGAATATGAAAAATATCAAATCTATATTGTGCGTATTTGAAATACAAAATAAAAATATTTCCACCAAGTAAATAGAAATGGCGATCTTACTGGATCTAGACAAAAATAAGTTCATATTCAGATAAAAAGATAATAATAAGTTTACATCATATCCTGCTTTATACGAATTATTTTCAATTTCCATTTTAATTGTATGTCCGTCTTGATAACAACATTATTATTTCATACACAATCACAAGTTTTTTATATGCTATTCTATAAACTGGAATATTATCCATCTACGATAAGAAAGGTCATTTGGCTATGTTTGAATTGTTCTAATGACGATTGATTATGCAATTTATTTTAGAGTAAAGAAAATGTTTTGACTTCTAATGAATATCAACATAGGGGATATCCTTTAGCAATGTGCATTTATTTAGAGCGGACCAGTCTTTTTTTCTTACTTTTCGTTTACAGAAAACATCTTCACTTTTGTGCAACAGATTATTTCTAGTGATAAGTGAAACGATATCAAAACAGATAAAAACTATATCCTAATACAGGGCAATAATTTGTGTCTGTATATTATTCATACTTTAACAGTATAAAATAAATTATTCCTCTAATGAAATATCTAATGTAAAATTCTATACCAGTGAAATGTCTCTCTACGTTTTTTTTTCATGTGATTGATGTAACTTTAATAACCGTTGAATATTATGCAAGAGTGACTTAATTTTCTTTGGCTGTGTTCCATTTATGGTCGTTGAAACAAAATTTGATTGCCTAACGTTGTTGCTTTCATATTTGCCTCACACAACAGATGATTGGTGATCTTTTTGAATTCGCTTTGGCAAATTTACAGCTTTCTTTGGGTCTCTATTATTATCCGACATAATATCGTCCTTGTGATTTCATTTCAAAAGAAAAAATATATATAATTTATATTGAACAGCTATAATGCTTTTAGAAAATGTTAAATGTATTCAGTTGGAAGTAAATAACAGTTATCCTTTTCGTTGACACTGCGAAGTAACCAAATATTTAGTGCATTTAATTAGATACTTGGTTTTAAAACATCGAATCGTAAATATTTACTGCAATAGAAGTTTATTATTATCTTCTAGAAAGAGGTACTAATATTACAATTATGCAGCAGGCATTACTGCCGTATACTGTTCTATATATGTCGATATAGTATCTGGGCCGATTTTTGATATGAAGGCAAGGACTTATCATTCAGATCTCTGGTTTAAATTGATTTTTGGATCTGGAAATGTCATAATCGCTAATTTCTCATGTTGACAAAGGTAGCATATGCGTTATGATTGCTGTAAGGTTTTATCTTTTGTAAAAATTTCAACCTTACGAATGGGTTCACGTTATTTATTCCTATTACATCCCACATATGGCTAACAATTCCGTGGTGTATATAAGGTTTGCTTGCTTAAAAGAAGAACTATGGTTATACCACCTACGCTTAAAAATAACCTTCATTGCAACCTATATACGTTTTATTTTGACCATTGATATCATATATTTCTGCTATATATATGATGGCATCTTTTTTTCAAGCTCCATTTAATGGGCATCTAAACTTATTTCTAGTGTTGCATAAATAACTAGTGTTATTTTGCTGACGTTATTTTTGAGATTTCTGGTACTTTGTCTATTTATTATTTTATCTAAATTACTAGTGCAACTGTAGCTTAATTTAACTGTATTTTTATTGAATATCTTATGCAACATTGAATTTTTTGGGGGAGTGACAAAGATGGAAAATTTTTAAAATGACAAAATCATACAGCACTTATACCCGCATTTGCTACCTTTGTCAACATGAGTAACTAGCGATTATGACATTTTCTGATCCCCAAAACTTTTAAAACCAATTATCTGAAATCTGCAGTTCTTGCCTTCATATCAAAACAATTTTAATAAGTGAATATATGGCCACATAAAAAAATGTAATTGAAAACCCCACTGGTATTTTTACAATACTTTTGCTTTCACTCCTATCCTTTCTTATATTTACAAGATGTATTTCCTCAGATTTACGTTACGTCTTTTCTTTATTCATTTAAGATACACTCACTCTCTTCTTTTCTTTTGTTTTCTTCACTCTTCTCCTTCTTTTTCTTTTTCCTCCTCCTTACAACCCTCCATTCTATTATACTCAACGTTATGCTTTTGACTGTCGTGTGTGTTTATTTATTTATTTTGGAAAAATAAAAATGTAGCGTTCTTTGTGGGATTTTGTTTTAAAACAAAGCGTTGAATGGTCAGTTGAAAGAATTAGCTTCATAAGACCGTGAGGTCGAAACCAAAGTCATGTATTCTATCTGACCTCCCCACTTTTATTGTTTAATGATCGACATTTTATTTTATTTTTATTTTGTTTTGCCACACATGCATCGAGCACTTTTCATACTACTGTTTCCTTGTCCGATTCAACTCTGACCATTAACCTTATATATATATATATATATATATATATATATATATATATATATATATATATATATAGCGCGATGAGTAAAATGTCGCCATATTATATTTTTAATTTCGCCTAAGTGCTTTGTTTTTTTTAAATTTTGTTGGCTACATATTATAGTAGCCTCGGTTGAGCACCGTGTGAGAGAAAACGAGCATTATGTCCAGACCTCTGGAAACACCATGCTATCCTGCATGGTATTCATGCTGGAAGCACCGATATGAACATTTTAGTGTGCTAGTGTGCCAATATTAGGACGGTGCAGAGGATTTGGTAGAGATTTCGATGAGTCTCATGGTGATTATGAAGGTACGGCAGCTCGAAAACTCACTGTGATCGTACTGATAAGGAAGGAATACCCACATTTGTTGTTGAGTGTGTCAGATTCAACACAGAGGCATACATCAAGTGCCTTGCGTAAGTATTACTTATCTGTTTCTAAAGAGTGCCACCTGTAACATGCTATATCTGGCAATATGACTCTGCACCGTGCCACACAAGCAGGAGAACCTAGTCGTGGCTCTCAGCCAGTTTTTGCGACTACATCACCCTTACATCTGGCAACTTAACTCCTAAGATTCAACATACTTGATTATTATGTGTGTGGAGCAATTGAGACAGGGCCCAACACCAAATATGAACTGACGGCAAGGATTATGGCAGCATTCACCAGCTTAAAGAAGACAGTTCAGACGAGATGTAAGAGATTACGAAGTCTTCTGGAAGGCGTAGTTGAAGTTAATGAATAAAGTTACATTTTATTAATTCAAGCTATTTTTGTAATATTGGTAAATTTATCTGTAAAATGAGTTGTCAGTGTTATTTTCAATTTTGCGTCATTGATACCACAATTTATTCATCGCGCACTGTATATACAGAGTGTATCAAAAATACTTTTACAAACTTTGGGGTCGAATTCCTCACACTCAACAAGGAAAATATCCATATAAAAATATATCCGCAAATCCTGTGTTTTTGAGTTATTAAGTATAAAGAAAGATTCCGGTAGATGGCACTGTATTGCCGTGTAGACTAGGTGACATTCGTGTAGATTTATGGCTAATCTCTCTTGAACTATTACTGTGTGTACTAGTGAGTTAACAGAGACGTGTTCCGTTTAACAATGACAAGATATTTATATCGTGAGCATGAAAGGTATGATTTTTACAATCGTCTGCGCGAAAGGTAATGGACATGAGGCAGCACGACTATATTCGATTGCATTTCCAAACCGAAAGCAGCTGTGCCATCCAAACACTACTGCTGTTTATAGTCGCGTCGCTGAGACAGGATCCGTATCTTTGAATTATATCTTGGATTATACATTTAACAGCGTCCATCTTAAAATTTAAACTTAATAACTCAAACACCAAGGATTTGAAGATATATGATTATATGGATTTTGTTTGTTTCGTGTTTGGAACTCGCCCCAAACTTTATAAAAATATTTTTGATACACTATATATATATATATATATATATATATATATATATATATATATATATACGCACACACGCACAGACAAACACACATACACACACACACATATATGGAGTTTTATGGTGTGCTATATTTATGGGAAAAAATGCTCAATATCAGAGACAGAGCGTATGTAAAAATAAAAGTGAACATTGAAATCAACACTCAGAGGCGACAGACTGTTTCATGCTAGACACAATCCCGACCTGACTATTGAGTCCAGAATGAAACAGTCTTTCGCCTCTGATTGTTAACTTCAATGTTCATTTATATACCCCCATAGAGTATTTTTTTCTTATTTTCTCGATTTTGCAGACCTCACTAAAAATCACGTCTTACGTAATACGCAGACACATACACACACACATACACACACACACACATATACATATATATATATATATATATATATATATATATATATATATATATGCGTGTGTTTGTGTGTATGTGTGAATGCTTTTTTTAATCGCCTATTAGAAACATCTTATAAAACACTATGTCAACTCACAGTTGTGGGATAACCATGTTTGTCCTCGGTTGGTAATTCACCAATCCCAAGATTACTTTCGTTGATACTGATAAAAACTTAACTTTCTTTCATGATTACATCTCTCTTACAAGAATACACTTGCCTAGCTGTATGTCAAGTCTAATTCTTTGATATGTCATAGAGCACTTGTAGCCGTAAACACAGAATATTTTCATGGAAATCAACTATATCTGATTCTAGTTAATCTATCACATATCAACCTTTCCAAAAGCACATTGCAAATTATGGTGCTGTCATTTTTTTTCAAATAGAAAAAAATCAAAATTCAGAAGAGAGAAAAATTTCGGACACTTTTACAGACTTTGCTCCATTGAGTATTCAGTGTATTATCGAATAAAAGTTATCGTCCGTCGTTTGTAGCAGATCAAATGTGATTTCCTCAGCGCATATCTTCCAACACCACACCAGTTTAATGACTGGTGCGATGAGCAAATGTATCTTTGGCTTTCTTGTAATTCCGGGACCGGAAATGAATATATTGGACTTGCCTATAATCGCAGCGTCAGCAGGTCTATACAGTATCACCGAACACCTTCCAGATATAAAGTGTTGCTTTGCCAATCACACTCTTCTATAGGAATTCTGTCAGCAATATATTCACTCTACGACACTTTTCAGTCATTAAGTAACCATAATTTATCGATGTGACTATATCAAGTCCTACTTCAGTTCTTCGATTTCTGCGCTACAAGAATTCTAGATGGCGGTGTAAGCGTCGTTGCCTCAGCGTCTGTTACAGCTGAATCTGATATTTCAAAACATATAGATATTCACTCATAAATATATCAAACATACAAAGTTTGCAATATCGATAACACCATAATGGTTGTAGTTCTTTCAGTAATTTTTATGGGACTATTTTTATGGGACTATTTTTATGGGACTAATTAAAATATGATCATCTACAATATTCAGCCTGAATATTTATCTGACAGGATTTTTCGGATATTCGTTCGTTAGATGTAGTTGGATAAATAATTCAGTTTAATTAAAAAAAAACAGGGCTTCTACTCGAATATGAGTAAAAGATAAAGTTTAAAGAAAAATAAATTAAAAAATAAACAATATTTCGGATTTCATCTCTTACATAAATATATTGTCTTTTTACGTGAGGATACAAAACAGAGCAGACATGAGTGTTTCGATAATCGGCAGTGAGTGTGTATTCAAAAACACTGTTCGGACTTTGTTGGACCATAAGTCTTACGTGGCCGAGCGGTTAGGTGAAGCGGGTTCGAATTTGCATGCCGTCATAGCACACAGATTTTTCTGAAAAGTTTTCTCAAATATTCAGTCTGGTGTAGCTGGATAAATATAATGTTTAATGAAAACACAGAGCTGCAACTTGAATATGAGTATCCATCAAAAATATCGTTTAAACAAAATAAATTAACATATACATACATACATACATATATATATATATATATATATATATATATATATATATATATGTATAATACTTACTTCTATATACTTCTATATCGATAATAACAGAAAACTACAAACGACTCTACACACTAAAATCACCGACACCCACAACTATATATACTTTAAATCCACCCACCCAAAACACTTCAAGGAGAATCTTCCCTACTTACAAGCGTTTAAACTCAGAAAAATATGTTCCAACAATGAAGAACTAAATAAACACACCAAAAATTCTCGAGGATCAATTTACAACACGTGAATATAAACAACACCTAATCAGGGAACAAATAAATAAAGCAATTTCCACACCTAAAGGAGACACCTTAATGTCCAAAATGAAAAATAAAACCAGACGCATCCCTCCAGTAACCACTTTCAACGCTACTCTTCCACCATTATTACAGATAATCAAAAGTCGCTTGAAAATGCTACATATCAAACAAGACCTACAAATTTTCTTTGAGGAACCCGGCCTTCTAACATATCGTAGACCTAAGTACCTTTAGGAAATTATAGGTAATGAACAAATTTCACATTATAAGGTAATCCGTAATAGACCAAAAATAAAAACAACAGTATTTTCTCAACCATGTAACAACAAACGGAACTTATATTGTAACTACATTAGATATACCAATTCGTTCAAAAGCTCAGTCACTAAATCTAATTACAAAATCTACCACAACTTTAACTGTAGAAGTCATAACATAATTTACCTATTAGAATGCACACTAATTAGAAAATCTGAATGGCCATTCGCTGCAGAATTAATAATTATCGGATCAAGACGTCTCCTCACGAAAGATTATTACCTGTAGAACAACATTTCTGCCTAGAAAAACATGATTTTAAAAGCCATACCAAAGAGATAGACATAAACAGAAAAAATAAGCTTAAAAATATTAGAAGAACGTGAAGACAAATGGATTTTGCGTCTCAAAACACTTCGACTAGACAGGCTTAACCACAAATTTAACAACATAAATAGAATTAATATATAACCCAATAAATCAAAACCTACCCACATTTCTCACCCACACAAGGCACACATGCTTGCAGAGGTGTTGACGTCTCACACGTATACACACACGTTAACAAATATATATACTTACGAACTTCATACACACTCCCAAAGTATTAAAAATAGCATACACTTAACCCCCCCCCCTCGCAGCAACCAATAAAACTGTCAAAATGACCAAGAATGGAATTCTTCGAATTCTGAATCTCACCAGACTCTATCTTAAATACAACTTGAAAGAGGCCGCTGGACTAACACAATGACTGACCAAAATTAACGATAAAAAACAAATAAAAACTACATAAACGGTTATTCACTACTGTAGTTCACTACTAATAACAAGCAGATTGTTTATCTCCTACTTTTCTCCTGATTATGCCAACGCTGGCCGAAACCACACGGGGAACCTAATTGAATTGATTTAAAAGAAAATTAATATACAACCCAGTGTATCTGAAAATTTCAATTTGTTAAAAGATTTTATTTCTAAAACACACACACAAGCACACACACACACACACACACACACACAAATATATATATATATATATATATATATATATATATATATATATATATATATATATATATGTATATGTATATATATATATATATATATATATATATATATATATATATATATATATATATATATATATATTCATTTGCGTCCAAAATATTCAGAACGGCATTGTTTTCGTCAGAAACGTAGGTATAAGTTTTTACCAAAGTTGTTTTCTAGTCTATAATTTTCACAGACAATACATACGGTATTAATTGTTATTGTCTGAGGTTTTGGTGTAATTTGAGAGGATAGTACAAAAGTTATGGATAATTTAGTGATTTACTGCAAAAACCATGGCAGCAAAAATGATCAGAACGGTTGAAAAATAACTAAATAATAAAAAATGACAGAGAATATTGTGTATGAAAATAATAGCATACTTTCATGATTTTTACAATATTATTTTTCCGGCAAACTTACAAAAAAGGAATCAGAATTCCAAATATTTTTTCTTCAGTTTTTTTTTTAAGAAATTTAACATTATCTTCAAGCAATCCGCATTGATAACCAATAGTAGTTTTGAGCGATGTAAAAATGGTTTTAAAAAAAGAGTTAACCACTGAAAAGGAAAAAATACTTTGTTCCTTGCAGGGTGAACATGGACGTGACATTTGGGTGCTAAATGATTTCTTCAGCACGCGTTAAAACAGATTGCTTTCGAAATAGAAACTATCCATTAAAAGAAAAACGATTCCAACTACCGCCGTCTATTCTCGTCTGATCAAGGACGGGAATTGAGGGTGAATGCTAAC
>OZ038478.1:104698639-104808639 GCA_964036315.1 Acanthosepion esculentum
TAATATTTTACGGACATTTTGCAACTTATTCAAGATGACCTTCACCCTTTCCAAGCCTCTAACTTTCTGTCCTTTGAATAGGGGAATGGCAGTTTTTGTACGACCAATTTCATTTGCAATGTTTCCTTGCGAAATACCACGTCTTTGAAGTTCAATGATCCTGCTCTTTTCGAATTTTGTTAAAACGTTACCCTTAGCCATTTTAAAATCTGAAATTTAATACTGTAAATGATGTACATAGATGTCTACATGCCTGAAGATATGAGCACACTGACTAAAATTTTTGTCCATTAATTTGTTTTTTCACACATGGTCTTATCTTTATGACCAACCAAAATAATCCTTTTTTTTCAATGTTTGTTTAAATTAATCAATTAAATCTTAAAATGTACACGTGTTTGTTGATAAAATACATTTCCAATTGAATGTAAATATTTCGCAAATATGTTTTGATTAAAGTAACATTTTTTTATATTTTTTAACCATTAAGTATCTGGTCTTAATATTTTGACAAGGGGTGTAAGTAAATGATCTTCTGCGCCGTAAATTAGTGCGCAATTTGTTCTTTAATTCGAACGGAAATTATCTATTTTTCAAGCTGTTGTGGATTCCGGGATGAAATCCGGTATCAAATAATAACAAACGCCAAGAATGAATATAGGAAATTAATGTATCAACGTAATAATACAAACTGGTAATACAGGTTAGTAGTTCCAGGAATGCGGGGTTAGTAGACAAATATAGATATATAGTCTTTGATATCGACGTATCGCTGTATGATTTCTTACTGAGTCTACGTGCTCGTTACTGTGACACTTGCACCGTCCCCGTGTGTGACTCCTCTACTACTACTCTACCGACTCGACTCCTCGGGTATTCACTGGCGGTAGTATATGTATACCCTGGATGAATCCATTTGTGTAAAAATGGGAAACTACTGAACACCCCCCTCCTTAGATCCCTTTTGGGGGAGTTAGTATTTTTCCTCTTATGGGCGATAATCAGAGGTTCGGTAAATTTTCTCTTCCTGTTTGACCTTTGTGTCTTCCTGAGGTCTTTGAATCTCATTTTGTATTTGGTCAATATGTCTTCTGTGGGTAGACTTTACGCCTTGTAATCTGTACATCGCATTTTCTAGTCTATTAATTATTGTACCAGGTTCGAATGATCTCTTGAGTACCATAGGTGTATGCCGGGTTTTGTTCTTGTTCAGCAATAACTTATCACACACACACCATATTCTGTGGGCAAACGGCACGTTTCACTTTTTTTTTACTGCTGGTTGAACATATTCTATTAATTCAATTCTAGCGGCAGACTTGTTATCTCGTCCCAAACAGCTCGAAAATACTTCTGGAAATTGATTATGTAATTCTTCCTTTAGTTTTATAGCTTCTGATGGTTCGCACTTTATCTTACAAAAAGAACTGATAGGTAAATCCCATACGTCGAACCTTTGCATGCAGACTGTTCCCACCAGATATTGTATTTTTCATTACGAATATCTTGCTTTTTTTAGATTTTCCGTGGAATTTCACATTTAAGATCACTTCTCCTTCGAATTTTATACGCTTCCCTGTAAGTGACTTTGCAATTTTCTGTGTATGTATCATGGTCGGTCTATTAAGCTTTCTCCATGTCTGTAGGTTAATTATCGTTAGATCCGAACCTGTGTCTAGTTGTAATTTTATATTTTCATTTAAAATTTCGAGTTCCACGTATTTTCTTATGTTAATATTGTCTTCGTCGTGCATTCTAGTAGCTCTTATCTTACTAGTAAATTTTCTGATCCTACATTGGGATGCCTTGTAACCCATTTTTCCACACGCTAGACATATTTTTATATTTAAAACGACAATCCTTATTCCAGTGTAGTCCTCCACATCGATAACATGCAGATGGTGGGGGGCTTATATTGGCTTAGGTTTTTGGCATTATTTGCCCTATACGTTGTACTTTTTCCATTATTATAGAATCTTTGTTTTCTTTCAGGGGAGGGTGAAAAACGTAAAGTTTCGTTCAACTTACGTACATGTGCTACTCCTGACTCCTCGATATCTTTCGAATCTTTCTTTATACTCAGGATTTTTGGCAGTCTTTTGATAATTTTTGTAGTGTTAATCCAGGCTCATTTTGCAGTTTTGAAAGCATTCTTTTGCGCATTTCACTATCATTAGCTGAGACTAACCTTTGTACACAAATAAGACACTTGAAATTGTCCGGAGTTAATTCTACCAACTTGAAGTCGTGACAATGTTTGTTCACGCTTGCGGCGAACGTGGAGTAGTCCTCCTTTTAGTCCTTTACGAGGTTAAGACAATTCCACCTTTTGTGAAATAGTGACGTCTTTGGACTGAAAAGCTTTGAAAGGCATGTAACTGCTCCATCAAATGTTAACTCATTTGTCTTTTTTGGCAAGATGTAATCCACGAATTTTGTGTATTCTTCTGTTCCTAATTTTCTGAGTAATAGCCGTAGCTTCTTTGCCTCTGTCCAGTTTAACAATCGATGTTGAAAATGTCTTCATGACGTCTGAAATAGTCCCCGAAATTTTTATGCTCTTCTAGGGAGTAGTTGAATGTTTCTATCGTATTCCACACTGCGTCTTGGGGAAAAAGTCGCCTCTTTTTTGATATTTTGTTGTTTGTTACCCGCTACCTTTAATATTAGTTCCTGGAGTTGCATTTGTCTTTCTTCATTTTGCATTTGGCTTTCTTCGTTTTCATTCTGCCTTTGTAGTAATTGTTTTTGCCACTCCTCTTCCAATTTCATTCTTGGAGTTGTAATTGCTGCTCATTTTAGTATTTTACAAGTTCTACTAAAATACTTTTAAAATCCTCCATGATAAGAGTCTTACGAAAAACTCGCTTTTTCTTATTTTAATCTTCGTAATCTTTTGTCGCTAAGTTGTTGTGGACACTGGCAAACAGCATTTTTTCCCTTCCCGTGTGAGTTCTATATCCTCGTCGCCAAGTTGTTGTGGTCGACGAGGGAGAATTGTTTTTTTTTCTTCCCGTGTGAGTTCGAATTCCTCGTCGCCAAGTTGTTGTGGTCGACGAGGGATAATTCTTTTTTCCCTTCCCGTGTGAGTTCGATATCTTCGTCGCCAAGTTGTTGTGGATTCAGGGATGAAATCTGGTATCAAATAATAAAAAACGACAAGAATGAATATAGGAAAATAAATGTATTAACATAATAATACAAACTGATAATACATGTTAGTAGTTCCAGGAATGCGGGTTTAGTAGACAAATACAGATATATATTCTTTGATATCGACGTATCGCTGTATGACTTCTTACTGAGTCCACGTGCTCGTTACTGTGAGACTTGCACCGTCCCCGTGTGTGACTCCTCTACTACTACTCTACCGACTCGACTCCTCGGGTATTCACTGGCGGTAGTATATGTATGCTCTGGGTGAGTCCATTTGTGAAAAAAGGGAGACCCCTCAACAGAAGCAAAAACGAAAAAGCTATAAAGCAAGTGATCGTGCCGTAGCAATGATGAACTACCATTAGTCGTATCATATTCTCGTCTTCATACGGAGGTGATATGCTGTATATCTTGTTACTTCAAAGTTTATTAGCAAATAAACAAACTGTTTAACCGAGTATATTCAAGAGTTATTTAGACGAAATGAAGGCAGGAAAAAAAGAAAATATCTGATTTTAATATTCCGTCAAGTTACATTGAAATTTAAATGCAGTTGTCCAAAAAGTATAATGTTCTGCAGAATTGCTGGTACAATTTTGAGCATTTGCCGTATTCACGAATTATTGCATCACCATGTTAATAATTTTTGAAATATTTATTTTATGCCAAAACTATCGAGTAACCTGGGAACTACAAAGATTTGTTATCATTTTAATTTTCATAATTAATTTTCAGATGTGAATAATATTCTCTTTGTTCTATTATAAACCTGATTTTTTAAATTATTAATGCGTATAAATCCCCAAAAGATTAATTAATGTAGACAATATTCATATTGCATTTGTTTTGTCTCTGTTTACATTAGATGTGAGAAAAAGTGAATTCTCTCAACGACAAAAAATGAGATGATAATTTCTGAATGCGAAATGATTAAAAATGTAAACCCGCAATTAACCACATATTTTCTGTCAGGTCGCAAATAATGTTACTTCATGCCTGCCCACACACGCATACATACGCACTGTTACTGACGAAAGACAATTCAAATGATATTTCAAGCTGTAAAAATAAACCAAGATATGCAAAATATGGGTAATCACCAAGAGAACGAATTTCGAAAGACGAGGTTGCAAGAGACCCAACTAATCAAATGGAGAAACATAATAAACGTATGTAAAAACAACAATATTTATGTATATAAAAATGACAATATCAATATCCACAATTGGGAGTTTGGAAAAAAATCGGCGTTAAAATCTTAAAGTCGTGGGATTAGGCAAGAAATATGAAAGATGGTTATAGGATAATTATTAAGGGGAAAATCAGTAAAAACCTAAATTGCTTAAATCAGGAAAGAAACAAAATATCAATACAAATCTAGAGGAAGATAAAATAAATATACGGATTTAAAATTAAGCTAAAATTGTATTAATGATTTCGAGTGAGTGACAGAAAAATGCGATCATTCAATTCGTAAACTGAGATGAATTAAGCACAACAATGGAGGCGATGTATTAAAAGGAAAGGAACCATCAGCATCTGACATCTAAAAGAAGAAAAATACCAGAGCATCAAGATCTTTGAATTGACGTTATATCATATTAAGAAAGAAAATTATGATGAAAATAAAGTACTTTAAAACTGGATTAAATCGAAGAAAGAAAAGTTAACTATAAATACAGAAATACAGAAAGAAAGAAAAAGCGACAACAATCAAGATGATTGACGTTTTCAAGCGACAAATAATTTTTAGGTATATTTTTGGGATAATATGCATGCTGTTCACGTAAAATATTAAAGATGGAACTTCCTTACAGATCGGAGTAAAATCGATACCGGATCAATCAGTTGAAATTATATTGATTTCAGAAAACAGGCGTATTTATGAGCTAATAAAAAAAAGTTGAAGCTAGTGATACAAGTAATGTTCGCATAGAATTCAAACGGAACTGAGGGGTTTTTATAGAAATTTCGTGAGAATTACATTGAAGAAAAGTTAAATTCAATTAAATTTATCCCCATTTATTTTTTCCAATATAATATTCCAGCTGTAAGTATGATGGCTCTAGGTTAAAGTGGCTTATGGAACGTCGATTCTTATGTGATCATTGAATCAACGTCGAGACTGGTTAGGACTTATGTGCATGGCCACTTCAGAATACCAGGTGCTGCTGGCTTGGATATTTAGGAGTTGTAATGAATAATGTCTTGGTTTTCTCATTCCGAGAGCCCAATTGAAACTACCAGCGCATTAGGATCTGAGGAATGTTCGTTATCAAAGGGGATTCAACACCATGAGTTGTGGATGGAATGCTTATACCTTAGTTTTAATAAATTATTGATAATTAAAACCATAGAATAATGTCAATTCTAGTTTCTAATTATTATCTCCTCCATTAAAATGTTTAACTTAAGGAATATTTACATCGATGTTACTAAAGAAATCGTTTTATACTTACGCGAAAGGGATTTAATATTTTCATTTTTGTCAGATTTCCTATCATTTTTTATATTAAACAAGTATTTGTAATCTGCTTTTTTTAAAAAAACTTTCCAAGTACAAATGATTGTGAGAAATATTTTACGACCTAGAATTTTGTCAGAGGTACGATGATCTTTCTCCCACTTACTAATGTATAAAGATCAGTCACTTCATGGCTGGACATTAAATGCGTAAGGGATATATCCATCGTTGAATTTTCCTTTTTTTATAACATTTTTTGTTTACTTCCTTCCCAATTATTATTATTATTATTATTTGTTTTTAGCGCTTGCCTCAGTGCACTCTGACATTATAATATTTACTTATTTACTGTATATAGTGTAACATATACCGTTGCATTTCCTTGGGGGGAATGGGTATAAAGTATTTTAATTCTGCGGCGAAAGAATATACACTTCATGCTTTCTGATCTTTATCTATATAGTATTTACACAGATTACGTTAAAATTATGCAGATAGCCAGAAGCGGATTCATGCACACAAAACATAGTGCTTCGTCCCACTCAAAGACAAATTTGCCTATATATCAGCAACTTTGTTTAATCTATTTTGTACAGGGAGATCGGTCAGCTATAATCGGTGTTGTATAATAACTCAACTGAACGGTGAATGCCACGCTAGATATCGGCTCTCCATTTTATTTAACGTGATGCAACGGTATTTGCATGTAAGTGAATGTCATGAGCTCAAGTGTAATTCTAACTCTCCGATTCCGCAATCCCAGCCCCTATCCATTAAACTACCGCGTCCCATGAATGTGCAAATACAATCTACAAAAATGCAGAGGGATATAATTAATCTACCTCATCACTTTACACTGTGGACATTTTCTCTAAGTAAATTGATATATATATATATATATATATATATATATATATATATATATATATATATATATATATATATATATATTAATTATTTAACTTAAAACAAGAAGACAAATCCACTAACAGGCAGGGGGTTACCGAATTTGAAATAATATGAAAACGAAAGCATTATCAAGTATCAAAGAACAGAAATAAAGACAGAAAATAACGATTGGCATTTCACATAAAATGTTGCATATTAAACTTGATGGAAAGTAAGATACAGAAGAGGTTTCCATAAAAGAGAAATGCGAGAAAAGAAAATGTTAGCGTGTAAATTAAGGTTACACTTAATTATTTCAACTGTAAAATGACGAAATCCTGCCATCAATTTATTACTCCGATTGAATGGATAGAGCCTTAGTTCCATAGAGGATAGTTCATCAGAACAATTAGCATAAACGTATTTATAGACAAAGCACAGGGATCTTCATTATGGCGAAGGGAAAGTGACTGAAGTCAAGATGGCAGATCAGGAACAATAACATTGCAGAATATTCTTTGAAGTTGTATCAGAGATCTCGAGATATATAACACGATTACCACATCATATGTTTTAGCAATATGGACGAATGATAGATTTGTAAATATGTCAGATAGATTTGAGCGAGAAATGTGTTCTTGCCCAACAGTGATAAGCAATTTTCTAACAGCAATCCTATCAATTGATTCGATATAATATTTGCACTTCATGTCAACGAAAAATGTTAGCTTGATGAGGCGCAATGTGTCACTTTCCTGGTGGTTAGCATGAGTCATGCTAATGGAAGCCATAAAAGTTTATTCTCAGACGATTAATAGAGAGTAGTTTCCTTTTAGCGGCTTTAAAGTTAACAAGCTATTTATTATTGCCTTTGTTAACAACAGAAGGTAGGTCATTCTTTTAGATCAGCTGCCACTTTGACCTTATCGAAACGATCAGACTTACTATTAAAACGAGTAAGTATTTATGATCAGCATAGATTACTGTGTTGAGAACTGCCACATCATACTTTCAGCTTCGAAGTAATTTCTTCTCGGTCTGTGAAAGAATTTGTTGGATGTAGGCCTTATCCAGATTCATGTGAGGAATGTGCCATTACTCTATGAGAATGGTCCAAGGCTTGCTGCTAGTAGCAGTATGAAACTGTTGTGCGATCATGTCTCTTTTCGATTATGATTGCCCAAGCGGATTTCTCTGTAAATAAGTGTAACGAAGCCGGCATCTCCTAGATATCTCATTCCGAGGCGCTGTTCATTACATCATCAAATCTTAAAATAGCTTGATATTGCCAAGCTTTCACCGATGCAGGTCTTGAAATATTTCAACATTGCTTAATTTCGCACAAGAACTGATTTTTCAACATGGTTTCGCCGTAAGCCATGAAGGGGGTCTTTCAATGGTCATCAATTGACAATTCATAGCAAAATTGTTCGATTGAATTTAATTATATTATGTGTGGAATAACCTTAACTGATACTTCTTAAACTGTTCTTGGTCGATTTGCAGCTTGTTTCAAAATGAATCCCCTACGAAACCTAAAGCTATATAGCAGATCCAAAAAGGTTTTCTCGAAAGATGGGCTGATATACTATTGAATCCCTATTCAACTCAATTTCTGTAATTTGTACGATATATGCCTCACTGATCTTAACAATTAAAAGTTATACGATCTGTTCATCACAAGATTTCATTGTTATGGTCTATTTTACAACGCCCGCTGTGATTTTTATACATTTGACGTACTGGTGCTCGTTGCCTGCTCACAATTCTATTTTTTATTTTGTCTGACCAAATACGGGCATTCATTTGTCTAATCCAAAAATATTTGAGCAACAGATAAAAGTAACTTTTCATGTATATCTTCCAGTAGTGGATTTATTCTGGCAAGCTGTCTCAGAAGCCTTGTTTTTAAAGTGTTCTACACATTGTCGAGATATGCGTATATGTTCTTATGGTTTGGTTATAATTTAAGCTTCATTTTGTGTTGTATAAAAACAATCATCTCTCGTATGGAAATCCAACTTGGACGACTTGATGGTGAAAGTTTTCAGTTTTCACACGGTATAAATTACTTACAATTATTAAAAAAAATGAATAAGGCAAAAAAGAGATGTTAAAACGCTAGCAAACGTATTTATCCATGGTTTAGTTTGATAGGTTAGAGTAATATTATATTTCAGTTCTATGCATTTTTCATTGAGTTTCGTATTGAAGTCAGTTCCATGTAAGATCCATAGCAGAATCTCGTTCGGAATCCATGTTGAGCATTACAACATATATGGGTTAAAAGAATATGTGACTTGTAGCTGTTTTTATAAGCCAAATTAATGCACAATATATTTCAAATTTTGTTTGAATAATTATGCTAAATTTATTATTGATATATTTTTTAAAGTAATTATCATTTATTCACTGTGCTATTACAGATTTACCTATTAAATAATTACCAGAATTAAAGAAATAAATGCCATCAAAACAAATTCAGAATGTTTAATCAGAAAAATTAAGGAAAGACATTGAATACTCTTACGTTAAGTATAAATTCTGCATTCTTTCTTTTCATTGTTTTGATATTATCGGTTTGTCTTTTACGTTAGTTATTATTTACTTTCTTTTCTTTTTCGGCTGAGATCGATTTTACTCATTCTCGATTTATTTCATTGTCCTCAGTAAACATGCATCTCCACATTTTATTAATTGTTTGTGTCATTACGATGTTATATATATATATATATATATATATATATATATATATATATATATATATATATATATATATATATATATATATATATATATATATATGTTACAATTATTCTGTTTACATTACATTCAATAAAACGGTAAGCGCTTCGGTTACGTCAATGTGATTTTCTTTAGAATAATATACACATTTTCTTACTGAAGATTTTATTCTAAAAATTACTGACAGTAGTCATGTGGAGACAAATTCTAGCAAACCTGATTTATTTCTAGATCGCATGTTCAATTTCTTTAGATTTTAAATATTTATTCAAAAGAAATATATTTAAAATGAAATGGCTGTTTTTCGCATTTGTATTTTTGTCTTCCTTTGCAATGCTTACCTATATATTTATATATATGGGTGTTTTTATCTGCTTCTTTTCGTTTTATTCAAACCTGCTATACTGTATAGCATGTGGACTCTAAATAATTAACGATTTTCTTACATTGTAACTCATCGCATGCAAAAATATCTTCTCAACATTTCACGTCTCTGAAAGATACCGAATTAACAATAAATAAACAAGGCGTACAAAATAGTTAGATTTCGGTATTAAATAACCGAAAGAGGTTCACTAAATGAAAGCAAACGAGCATGTAACAACGGTAAACTGATAAAGCTATTGATTTTGTCTATGCCAAAGAAGAGGGCAAAATATACACAAAAAACGAACAAACAATTATTTACATTGCTACAAAAAGTATAACTGATATTTTTCGTACTTTTCCACGAAAAATGTCAAGTGACAAAACGTATTCCTGTCACTTCACACACATACACACACACACACATACACACATACATATATATATATATATATATATATATATATATATATATATATATATATATATATATATATATATATATATATATATATATATATATATATATAAAATACATAAAATTTTAATGGTCAGAGTTGAATCAAACCAGGAAAGAGTAGTATTAAAAAGTGCTCAATACGCGTGTGAAAAAACAAAAGTAAAATTAACATGTAGAGATTTTAACTTTAAAATTCAGGAGGTCAGTTGAATCCGCTACCTTGGTTTCAAATCCAGGGTATTCTCAGGCGATTATTATCAAATGACCACCTAATGCTTTTTTTATTTATTTTTAAAATAAAGGACGCTACATTATTATTTTCAAAAATAAATACACAAACGCAATGATGTTAGGTGTAATAGAAAGGGAGTAGAAGGATGTGAAGAAGAAAAAGAAGAAGAAGGGGGAGGGGAAGAAAAGCAGATGTATTGTAAACGCATCGGTGGAGGTTAAATTACTTTTTATCCAGTTTCATATGCACTTAAGAAATGTTCTGATATGTAAGCAAGGACTTCGGATTTCTGGTTTCAAAGTTTGTTTTTTTTTAATCCGGAAATATTATACTCGCTAATTTTTCCTGTTGCCAGAGATTGCAAATATACTGGTGATTGTTGTAAGATTTTGCCTTTTGTAAAATTTTCCACCTTACCAACGGATACTTGTTATTTTTTTAATTCCACACATTGCTAGTTAGTTTGGGAGAGTACCTAAGATATGCTAGCTTAAATGACGATGTGTGATCGTACCATTTTGTCGGGAAGGAATTTTCCTGTTTCCGCTTTAGGATGACATTCTTACACACACAGATATACATGCATACATGTGTACGCATTATAGTTCACACACATATACTCGTATAAACAATTCAAGATTAGGCGTAGATACATATCCATTCGTTCGAGTATACATACATAAGCAATTGTAATTTTATTTTGGTGTCGGGACTGTAGGTATCGAAGATCTTTCCTGAAGGGGTCTGCTGAGGTGTTCTTGGCTCTTTTCACATTTGCCGTCTGCGTGTCAAACGAATTAAAACTTCTTCAAACACACATACACGCATGTAGACGTGCACATACACTACTATATGCCTGGGCCTTACATCAACACATTGGTTAAGTGTGTTCTGTTTGTGGATATGGCAATGATGATGCATTAGATTTTCAACACTGACAGTTTGCGTGTTATTGATGATAGTGATTATGTTGATAGAGCTAATAGTTGATATTATAATTAGTAATAATAGTTATGGAGGTGTTGACGGTAAACTTAGCCCTGATGTTGATGGAATCGAAAGTATAATGGTAAAAATTGTAATAATAATAATGACAATGGTAATTATGATAATAGTTGTAGTAAACATGATAATGATGGTGTAAATATTAAAACTAAAAATAATAATGAAAACAATAGCAATGGTAGAAAGCAGTACTAATGTTGTTATTGAAATTTATGAAGTGATTGTGGAAACACCAGTGTTGTTAGTGAAAATAACAGTAGTAGTTATTTTCGGTAGGTGCATATAGCGATAGTAGTAATAGTCATAAAAGGATATTGAAGTGTTGTCGGTAACAACTGTCATGGTGGTGCCCGTGCCATGGGGGTGATAGCAGTGTAGGAAACAATGCTGTTAGCTCTATTTATCTGTGTTAATTGCTATGGTGGTGGTTCTGGGTGTTGTAGAGGAGCTGGAAGCAGAGTAAGTAGTGTTAATGATAGGTGTCGATGGTTATGTTTTTGCGAGTTTGGTGTGATAGCGTCTGATAGTCAGTGATCCGAACTTCGAGTAAATCCGAAGGAGGCAATCCTATTAGCAGATATATAATATCAAGGATATTGTATTGCCAATATGACTGATTTCTTGACTTTGTTGGGGGGGGGGGCTTTCGATTCCACGATTAACTGTACTGCTACGTCTGTATATCTGGACGATTCTCTCCAATGCAACTCCTGTGGGTGTATCTGTCTCTCCACCTACTAGACATCCACAAACCAATGCACATATGGAGCAAATCAAAATTCAAATAAACATAAGTATCAAACCTCCTCACTGCAAAAAAGTAGACCCTAGTCTACCATCTGCCAGACCACCTATTACTTTCAGAAACAGGTATAAACACTTCATGCGCGACAGGGGAGTTCACAGTCCTGGGCTACACACCTCTTACAGCCAAATATGATCACCTAAATCGACACGACCACCACAGACCCGTAGTCTACACGAAGGACAAGTTTCCCAGCTATAGTGTCACATTCGTCCTTGCTCTCAATCATCCTCAGGACAAAGGGACAGCAAACTTCGACCAAATATCTGAAAAAAATGATAATAGCCTCTTTCCCTTTTCCTCGGCCAGCTCTTATATCTGCAGTAACTTCACTATCCATCATAAAGAATGGCTAGTCCACTCCAACGAACAAGATGTTGAAGGCAGATATTGCAGAGACTTCTCCATCGCCTATGAGCAAACCCAGATTAACAAAGAACCTACCCGTTTCCCGGACACAGCTGGACACCAGACGAAACACCTAGATCTCTTCCTAATCCTGCTTTGATTATTTTTTATCAAATTTCTACCTCCACTAAGCACGTCAGACGATTATTTAATCAGTGTCCAAGAATGATGTCAAATCTAAGGCATCCCTTGGCGTATAGAAAGATTTTTCGCTATGCGAAGGCAGACTGGGACAGCTTTCGATTTTACATGATTGAAGCTCCCCCTCCCTAAAATTCTTTAAGCATGCTGCTTCAAAGACTGCTGCCCTTATATCTGATTGGACACTTTCTAGAACGGAAAGGTTTGTACCCACCAAAATTCCAGCAAATCCGAACAATAAACATTGGTCCCCTCCTAAATACGCTGCAGCCACAACTCCTCCAAACCTGTACTTCAATATCTATCAAAAGGATAGATGCAGTTCAGCCCTGATTAGATTCAGATATTGACCACAGTTGCTGCCAAAAAAGTTGTAGAAAACGCAAAGTGCAGCTACGCACGTGCAGTCTAAACTAAGGTTGAAAAGAAACGACTTGGATCCCGTGAATGCTGGAAGATCACCAACAAAATCACGAACGGCGGTAAAGCGGCTGTGCCCCGATGTCATATCTTCTAAGACAGATAAGGCGAACATACTCGCCTGCATCTCTGCCTCTAACTCCACGTTAGATGACACCAAGTTCCCACGTCTCACCGAGCACGATCTCAGTAATATTACCATCACAGCACGGGAAGTCACCAGATTTATCAAAACCACTGGTCCAGAGAAAATTCTAGTAGTTGCCATTAAGAATATCAACTAGGAATTATCACCAATCCTAGCAAAAGAGAAGTCCTTCCCAAGCCTGTGGGATGTGTCAACCATATGCTTGGTTTTCAAGAACGATGGTGTGCAAGCTCCCACTTCCAACACAGACCCATCAGTTTCCTCGGTATCAAGCTTTGTTGAGGCCATAATCAATAAAAGGGTCGCCGAGCATCAAATTCTAAAATCCGAGAAACTTAGCTGTGAAAATGGTAGAAAGTAAATACCATGTAATGAGAGGTCTTTTAGGAAACTGTTGTTGCACACGGCATTTAAAAACATGAACGACGGTAAATGTTGAATATGTAAGTGTGCCAATTGCATATCTCGGCTCTGCCTTTCATTGTAAAACTAATTTTATAATACGGGGTACCTGTGGACACAACTTTTTTTTTAATACTCCCGAAAAATCCTACTGTATCTGGCGGTTAAAATATAACGAAATACCATGTATCTTGATGAACGCCTCCGTCCTAAGGATGGTATCGAGAAGACAAACCGAAGCAAAATCCAATAAATTTATCTCTGGTAATATTATCACCGTTTTATAAAATCAATTTCCTTATCTAGTCAATTGTACAGGTTCGCTCGAAAGTCGTGTCACCCCTACTTAAAATAATTTTCTATTTCAGATGGCTGACATGAGCACCTACACGAAAAGGATGGTGTTCATACAGACGCTCCCGATGGATGACAGGGTCAATGAAAGTGAATAAACTGAATCCAGTACATGTGCTTTGTATTATCTGTTCTTCTCTTTTCATTACTTTTTAGTTGGGTTTGACAAGACTTTCAGACCACCTTATAGTACTGTGCTTAAATTCTTAAAGTCTAGGGTATCATAGAGGAAAGTTCGTCAGAGCAATTATGTGGCATGTATCTTCATGACATAAACGACCATGGATCTCCACAGTTTCTTATCTATTGTAGCTTAACTATGTTTTCCTTTTTACAATCCTTCCTTTTGCGTGTCTGCTATCCGTTTATCCAAGATTTTCTAAACTTTTTGGAAATCGCTGGTCTGTGGTCGGTGTATTTCTTACGCTTTTCACTTTCTTTGACTGAGGTTAGACTTATCAGGAACAGACATATTGACGAGGAGGCGATTTCTTGTTTTTAACCAGCGATGGTGAATTATTATTTTTAAACTGTCCTTATTATGCAGTCTGTTCCGAAAGTCTTGTCATCAAACCGTAATGAGAATAATAGAGGAACACTTAATACAGCAATACAAAGCACATGTACTAGATTCAGTATATACGATTTCATTGACACACATCCAAATGGTCTGTAATTTTCGTGTAGGAGTTTGTGTTGTCTACCTTCAATAGAAAATTATGTTATGTACGGGTGACAATAATTTCGGACCAAGCTGTACTTTACAAGCGTGGATATATCGACATAGTGAGATTAAAGGATCGAGGTGATGGCTTCAGAAAACAATTCCCAGAAGGACTGGAACCACTCTCACAAGGACTGTCGTCGTGACACGTCTTGATAAATGTAAAACAATCCATCCTACTAAACGCTTTGGAATGAAGTAAAAGTATCAGCGCAATTCAATATCAGGCTTGATCTGTGAAAATGAGTACCAAATGATAGGTTACCTTGTATAGTCTTCTCCCTTCAAACCTATTTCCGTTTAAGGATTATGAGTGGATCAAGCACATTCTATAACCCATTTCCTGATATATTGGCCGACAAAAGTAAAAACATTGTTTAATATGGTTAAATTAATTGTTTGATGTGTAATCGGAATGAGCTTGGTGAAATTTTTAAAAGACTTCTTCACCGACTCCAGCTTACCTCAACATTTATATGGCCAGACTAATCACTACCAGTCAAATGTCGTTGGCGTATGAAAAATTTATTCACTTTTTTCATTTATCTGATCTCACTCTTCGGGATGTCGAGAAGTTGATTAGTATTTGTAACTCTAAATATTTCTTTATCAGTATACAACGAGGTAAAATAGCTAACATCTTTCCACACTTATTTCTTTTACAAACATATAAATAATATAAATACCGATAGGCAATGCAACATATGGCGAAACGAAGCTTGATCTCTAACCACACAAGATACACATGAATATACTGATCTCCGCAGCGCAAGTTACTCGACTTCAGATACTGTGTTTATACACAGTAAAGAGTCTACTGAAAAAAGTGCTATTATAAAGACCGTGTATAGATTCGAATCAAATTAGTGACGATATTGCCCGTTTATCCCACATTGATGGAATGGACTAATCCGGTTGTGATATTAAATATTAGTTTCTGTAAATATATTTCTGTTTACAGGTGAAAGCTTCCGTTACAATTGCGTATATATACAGTTGCGGCCAAAATGTTCAGAGCGGCATTGTTTTCGTCAGAAAAGTAGGAATAATTTGTTATCAAAATTGTTTTATATTCTATAATTTTCACAGAAAATAGATACGACATTACTTGTTATTGTCTGAGATTTTGGTGTAATTTGAGAGGAGAATACAAAAGTTAAGGATGATTCAGTAATATACTGCAAATCTCATGATCAGAACGGTTGCTTTTCCTCCGTGTTTTAGTACATTTAACCGACGAACTCTAATTTTTTTAATTTGTTTACGCGACGGTTCGTTTATTAAATATTAGTAAGAATATCTACAGTGTACTTTGTTAATAATACACGGAATAAAAGCAACCTTTCTGATCATGAGATTTGACGTATATTACTAAATCATCCATAACTTTTGTATTATCCTCTCAAATTACACCAAAATCTCAGACAATAACAAATAATATTGTATTTATTGTCTGTGAAAGTTATAGAATATAAAACAACTTTGATAGAAAATTATACCTTCTTTTCTGACGAAATCAATGCCGCTCTGAACATTTTGGCCGCAATATATATATATATATATATATATATATATATATATATATATATATATTCCGTCAATTATCAAATCTTCTGTCATGAAGAAAATCTATTTTATATACAGAGGTTTCTAGTGTGTGCTATGCATAAGAGCCTGTATATTTATGTAGACATATATAAGACTTTTAGATAGGGTTATTAAAATTCGTTTATTATATCAAATAAGACACTTAAATGTGATGAAAAGAACAATTTTGAAAAGAAAATTCAAAATTTTCAAAAAGGCTAAATGAAATCGCAGTTGACTTAACCAATTCAAAGCCAAATTTCTTTAATTCTACCGCCTTATTGTTCGAAAACTTTTGGCTCCGACCAAGAAATGCGTGGGTGGTGTTGGGGGCCTTAGAATCGGGAATTACGACTCGAGGACCGACACGCTTTGCTTTAATGGCTGTTATTGTCTTGGCGCATGCTCGCTGAGACTTCATTGTTCAATTAGGAACATGGTCAGTCTCGACTCGTAATCTTTCATTAGAATCATTAAAGTAATTCATGCCTGATTGGGCCGAAAGCTGTAGACTAAGCCAGAGAAATGCGTATGACCGGCGGCCGTGGAAAATCGTTTGTTGGACGATGCGAAAGTCTGCTTGGACAATCATTATTTCATTCTCGTTGATTACGGCGTTTGATTTTGGCTGCGTCCTTCGTTTCCAATTTCAGTTCTTATTCCATCCGTTTCTTTTCTCCTCTGTTTCAAACATTGTCTCTTCCTTTTCCACTATATGCTTTCTGTCAGCAATTCTGCTAAATTTTCGTACTTTGGACCGAATAGGCGTTCGCTCCACGCTTTTGATTGCGACGTCATTGATTGATGTTAAGGCAATTAAGGGAATTAAACATATGATTATGAACAAACTGGCTTTAGTTTTGTTTAGCTCTTTGGTTATATTTCCAATTGCCTTGGCTATGTGTTAAACCATATTTTCAAAACAATTTCACATATTATGTCACAATTTGTTTATTATAATTTACAACATCCCTACCTTAATTAGGAATAATTTTAACTATTTCATTATAATTTTATAACATTCCTTGCTCATTTACTGAATTCTTTATTCTTAAAAATTTGCTTAATTATCCACTATATTTTGCGACTCATTTATTTAAATATTTGAATATATGTTTTTCAAATAATGTATATTTTTTAATATATTTTTAATCATGGAAATCATTATTTCATTTGAAGCATACGGAACAATTTTGTGAATATGAATTTTAAACTATAAACAAATATTTTACTGAAATCCTCTTTATTTGCAAGTATGTTTTACATGTGCCCTTAGGATAAACGTACCATTGAAGGTATCGTAACTATGTACATGATTTATATGTAGTTATGTATTTTATTTACAATTATATCTATCTACAGTATATATATATATATATATATATATATATATATATATAATATATATATATATATATATATATATATATATATATATATATATATATATATATATATATATATATATACAAACAAATGTTTAATTGATTTAATAACAAATTAGTGACTATTATAGCCCTAGTTTCTTCTTGACCACTTTCTTGAAGAATTTTTGCTAGCCTGAATAATATGTAAAATTATCGTAATTTTAACAGTTCTATTATAAAAGGTAACCAAAAAAGTTCTGTCCGTTTTTAAAGGAAAAAAGGAAAACACTTCACAGTATGTGCAACTTATATTTAGTCTTCGAAGTAATCGCCATCGGCATGCAGCACCTTCTGCCAGCTGTTCAATGCCCTTACGGTAGAAATCGGGGGTTTTTGACGCAAACAAGTCCGTGAGGGCTTTGCGCAAGTCTGCTTCATTGGTGGAGGATTTCCCACGAAGATGATTATCCAGGGAGTGGAAGAGGTGGTAATCGGATGGCGCAAGGTCAGGTGAATAAGGTGGATGGCACCCAAGTTTCTGTATGGTATCCCTGACCACTCACGCAACATACCGCCTGGCATTGTCATGGATGGAAAGCACACCATTGTGATTCAACAGTGCTGGCTCCTTCTGGCGCAATACCCGTTGCACACTTTTCCATTGCTGCGAGTATGGGCCTCCAGTGACCGTTTGGCCCGTTGTTAGCAGTTCATAATGAACCACTTGACGAACTGTCCACCAGACACAAAGCATAATCTTGCGTGGGTGCATAGGCGGTCTTGCGGTGAGGGACTGCATCTTGAGGAGACAACCAATGTCTGGAACGCTTGGGAGTTTCGTACAGAACCCACTTTTCATCACTGGTAATCGCTCGTTTGAATAAGGATGCGGTACAGTGGCGAGAAAGCAGCGATACGCAGGCAGCCACTCGTTGTCCCTTGGGGACCTCCAACAGCGTTGGCGGAACCCACTTACTCAGTTTGTACGTCTTACCTAGGTGCTTCAGGTGAAGTCTAACTGTTTCATCGGAAACGTTGAACTGTCTTGCAAGTTCACCACACCTTAGACTACTTCAGGACTCCTCCGTCATTCAAGACCTGTGGTCGCCCACTGCGAGGCTCATTATGGAGAGGCAAATCTCCCGACTTGAATTTTCGAAACCAACGCCTTGCAGTACGTTCCTCCACAGAACTATCTCCAAAAGCTTGACATATGCGGCGACTTGATGCAGCTGCTGATAAGCCCACTTTGAAGTCGTAAAGCAAACAGCCCCGAACGATATATCTAGACATTTCCATCCTTCTCACAGCTGTCCGGCTTATAACTGATGGCCGGGTACGGTGCGCGTGTTTTTATAACGTCTGATGTTCCTACTTCCGGCTGTCCGAATTTGAAAACAATTGCTACACGAATTTCTTATATATTTCAACTTCATTCAATGACTAATCAAAAAACGGACAGAGCTTTTTTGGTTACCATGTATATTCATATCCATATTCAATAAGTACAAAATCACATTAGGATTATTCCTAGTGCGAAATATATTTCCCACGAGTATAAATACGTGAAATACGGACATGCAAAAATATATATGTCTATAACATAGTGACATTAATTTTACAGGTACCATTGGTCTTATTTGTGTTCTTCCCTGGTGCAAATCAGAGTGCAAAATACACTCAGGGTGAGACCGTTGGTTCGTGAATTTGGTGACGTAGTAATCGTACGTTCACTGTGTGGGCTGGGCAGTCGGGGTGAGCAACAACTGAACTTTAATAAGGCATAGACGATATGGTCAGCGGAATGAGAACAATCTCTCCCCTGTAGAGTAAATAAAGTGTTCAGTCTGACAGTCTTTGAATGTTATCCAGATGGACAATGACCAGATGCACTTCGACGGGTGAGAATCGAAAACGGTTAAGAACAATCCTGCTTGTAGGCAAGCCGCATGTGAAACGACACTTCCTTTTTTCCATTTGTTTGAGTAAAAACAATACACCTAAAGCAAAAATATGACGGAGTGAAACAATCGTGCTTGTTGTTCAGCAGTTTGGTGAAGAATGGATGTGGTGTTAAATGTTGACTGGACTATGGAGATTTTTTTCTTGCCGATAAACACCGGTCAAATGTTTAGGCACATCATCTCACAAGCGCCCTAAGTGTAAGAAGTAGAGGAGGAAAGGTGGAAATAGGGGATAGTAGTAGGTTGGAGTAGGTAAAATTCGAGCGATAGTCTTAGTAGTAATTGGGAATATTATTTTTGGTTTACTATAAAAATCTAGAGCTGAATTGCGTATATTTGTGTTGGGGTTGTCACTACTCATTCTGTAATCAATGAAAGTGTTTTGTGGATTAATACATTTAGAAGTGGTGATTTCCTCTGAAAAGGAAAAGAGATACTAATATAACCTTTTATATTCAAAATTTGAAATATTCCTGGACAGTATAGCGTGTAGAATAAGTATGGACGCAAAAATATATCTGAAAATATTACCGGTAATATATATGTTAAAAAAATGTATATATTTTAAGAATCATAATCTAATTAGAGGAGGCGTACATAAGAGGGTGGGGAATATATCAAAGGAGGTGACTCATAATTTTAAAACGCTTATAATTATGGAAGCAAGAATTTAGGGTCGTTTCATATCTTTGGTTTAATAATTGGGTGTTGTTCAAAAGTTCAACGATACATAATTTTTTCCTGTAAACATAAGAAGCAAGGTTCGTTCAGAGAATTGCAGGTTCTGGTTTGTCGTAGGATTTTCCATTTAACCGTAGGTGTTTTCCTTCAGTTTCCAAAAATATTTCGAAAGTGATGTCATATTTTGTTTGGCTGTATTTGTAAAGTAGTTCATGTAATTGTAATACCTATCCTTGAAAGGTCTGCTAGTTGACCCCACGTACAGCTTAATATCTCTGGGGTTCTCATTTGATTAGATATAGCACATATACACTATGGATTTCGTTAAGCACCTGTTTAATAATGGACATTGATAGGGGATTCTACAATTACATAGCCTTATTACTTGGGGTGTATTAGAACTTCTATTTAGGTTGCGTTTATTATCTCCATGAAGTTTGAGTATTCTATTTTTATGCAATGTAATAATTTTATCTAGATTTCTTGAACAGCTATAACTAATTTTTAAGGTATTGAGGTTGAAGATTTGGCTTAATTTTCTCTCCGTAGGGAAGTGCTTGTTAATTAGATTTAAGTATTTTTGTCCTAATTTGGTGCGGAGTAATTTGTTGAAGATAGGTGTATTAAAAATTATTCTTCTTCCGAAATTAAATATAGAGAAAATTGTAGATATTTAAAAAAATATTTCTTTTTTAAATTGCTACAATTTTCTCTATATTTAATTACGGAAGATCTGTACCCATTATCGGTAAGGATTTTGTTATACACAATTTCGTGTTTGTCGAATATTTCCTTGCTTATCAACAAGCACTGTTGTTTCATTCCGTCAACATTTTTGATTTATGTGTATTTTTTCTTCTCAAACAAATGGAAAAAGTAAATGACGTTTCACATATGGCTTGCATACAAGCAGGATTGTTCATAACCATTTTCGATTGTCACCCGTCAAAGTGCAGTTGAAATGCGCTGAAACGGAGTTGCATCGCTGTAGTGATTAATATGGTTTTGTCTATATGATAAAATTATATATATATATATATATATATATATATATATATATATATATATATATATATATATATATATACATATATATACATATATATATATATATATAAAAGTGATCATGGAAGTCAACACTTAGAGGCGACAGTCTGTTGCATGCTAGTGCAATCGTCAGAGTTGCCTGACGATTGCACTAGCATGAAACAGACTGTCGCCTCTAAATGTTGACTTCTATGTTCACTTTTATATTTACACACGCTATATCTCTGATATTGAGCACTTTATCCCATAAATGTAGCACACTTTAAAACTATATTTCTTCATATATATATATATATATATATATATATATATATATATATATATATATATATATATATATATATATATATATAAATAAATGACAATAAGAAAACAGTAACTGCTGACGCGTTTCGTCCAATGCGTCCAGTGCGGACTATATGCGGATATATATATATATATATATATATATATATATATATATATATATATATATATATATATATATATATATATATATATATATATATACAAATGTAATGAGAACGAAAAGAATATAAATTCAAATGTTCATAACATTAATTTAAATGAGCTCTCACTACAAAAATTAGAGCAATAGATATTTATTATAAGGTATTACATATGAACAAACAAGTTATCACTACAAAGATGCATATTTGTTTCAATGCCTAAGAAAAGCAGGTGAGGAACAAAGATGGTTATAAACAATTTTATTTAAAAATGCTACTCATGAAAAATCAATTCTCTTTACATTTTTAAATTTAGGGAAGATATAAGAATAATTTTCATGAAAGGAAAAGAAAGAAATATATAAAAATTTCCATAAAAGGAAAAGAAAACAGATGTAGGTTAAAGCAGAAAAAAAGAAGAGGATAAGAAATCAATAAAAGGGGAAAAAGAAGAATGAGAAATAGAAAGCGTTAAGAAAAGGAAAGCATAAAATATCATCCATTCCCCGAAAAACGGAAGCGAAAAGGAAAGAAGAGAAAAAAGAGGAGCACTATATCAAAATTAATTAATACAAAGAAAAGGAAAAGAAAAGGAAAAAAAGAAATGAAGACAAAGTAGTTGTTGATAACAATTCAGCCAATGAAAATACGTTAATTATTATAATTCGTAATATAAGTATAAACATATCTACGACAAATATTATTGCCAGTAATATACGTGTAAGAACCTATTTACGACCTTAATTTAAGATAAATCAGTAACGGTAACATTAAAATGATTACATGAATGTAATATAACATGAGAAGTAATTATTAAGTCAAAAAATTTAGCAAGATTGTAAGGTTAAATTTGATCTAAAGTTAAGTTTTCAAATTAAAAATCAACCTGGTCATATGCAGTGGGTTGGTACTACTGAAGTAATCAACTGGTTTAAGAATATTGATAACAAAAATAAATGTACCTTCATCCAATTCGATATTGTAGATTTCTATTCATCTATTTCTAAAGACCTATTCAAAATGGCATTGGAATTTGCTGATGATTATTCCGACATTTCAAAAGATGAAATTACCATCATCTGAACTATAGAAAATCAGTCCTAATCCACAATAATGAATAGTGGGTTAATAATTTGAACGATAATTTTGACATATCAATGAGATCATTGGATTCTGTATAGTCTTCTGATTTACTTGGACTGCTTATATTGCACACCCTTACAGGCTATGAAGAAATTAATTTAACTAGCAGAGGCCTCTATCGAGACGACGGTCTGGGGTACTAAAAACACTACGGGTTAATAAAGTGGATAAACTTAGAAAATTAATTCATAGAGTTTTTAAATCGTTAAATATTAATGTTAAAATTAATTCTAATATCAAACAAGTTGATTCCCGAGATGTAAATTTAAATTTACTCCTTACAATTTTCAGCTTTATATGAAAACAATGCTAACCCGATTTATATCAAACCTAACTCTAATCATGCACCGTCTATTATTCAACATATCCCATCATCTGTTGAACGTCGTATTTACCAACTCTTCTTTAACAAAGATGTGTTCGAGAAACATAAGGGTGACTATAATAAAGTTCTTAGTGTTAGTGGATACAGATCTCCTGAAATTAAGTGTGTAGAACATTATAGTTGTTCTAGGAAGAAAAATAGAAACAGATCATCTGGTTTACACATTCATTCAATAAATTAGTTCGTACAAATACAAGTTTTTTAAACATAATTGGTAAACATTTTTTAAAAGTTAACCATTAAGTGAAATTTTCAATATGAATACTCTAAAAATTATCTATAGTTGTACTAAAAATCTGGAAAAATATTAAATCACATAAGAATAAAAAAAAAATCATAACAATAATAACTGTAATGCTGGTACCAATTCTAAAATGTTCCGCGTAATTAATCTATATAATTGTACGAGTCCTGAAAAATGTCCATTATTTAATAAATTCTTAACGGAACCATTGTATATATGTGTTCTATTTCATAGGTTTAAAATACCAGAAATGTTATGCGTATATAGGTAGCATTAAGAATGCTTTTAAAAACGGTTTTATAATAATCTCTCTTCATTTACTAATGCTAACAAATGTAGTATGACTTGACTTTCTAAGTATTTTTGGAAAGTGAAAGAAGACATGGCACCTAAAGTTAAGTGAAAGATTCTCAAACCAGCCAGAACTTGTAGGTTTTTATATGAACCTTGTTTTCTATATCGACCGGAGAAAATGTTGATGATTAAAATTTTGAATAGCGGTCAGTTGTTAAATCAGAGATTTGAAACTATCGTGAATTGTAGGCAAATTAAGAATTTGACCTTAAGTCTTACTAAACTCAAAAATCGCTTCTCATATGTTATATTACCTTCATATAACTATTTTAATGTTACCGTTACTGATTTATCGTAAATTAAGGAGGTAAATAGATTCGTACTCGCATATTATTGGTAATAATGTTTGACATAAATAGGTTTATACTTATATTACGAGTTATAATGTTTGGTAATTAGATTTAAATTTATAAAATAAATATAAATATTCTAAAATTTATGTTTCATTTATTTTTAAATGTTTAACGTAATGTTTTGTAGAGTTAATGCCTAATATTTTTACTTCTTACAGTAACTTTTATTGATATACTATGTTTAATTTTCTTAAATAATATGTCGGTTTCTTCCAAAAACACCAAACAAACTTAACTGATACATTGTATATAAAATATTCTCTACTCTTTTTCAATCATATAGGGTTAGATTTTGAATCCTTCTCTATGACTTCTATCTCAATGTTAACGTTTTTTTATTGGTTGAATTGTTATCAACAACTACTCTTGTCTTCCTTTCTTTTTAGATGTTCTTTTCCTTTTTTTGAGATATTACTCCTCTTCTTTTTCTCTTCTTTCCTTTTCTCTTCCTTTTCTTCGGAGAAAGGAGGTTTTTGATACTTTTCTTAACTCTGTCCTTTTCTCTTTCTTCATTCGTTTCCCTTTTATTGATTTCGTGTCCTTTTTTCTGCTTTAACCTACATATTTTTTCGCTTGTGTTGAAATTTTTATATATTATTTCTTTTCATTTTATGGACATGCTTTGTAGGTTTTGCTAATTTTTTAAAAATGTAAAAAGACGTGATGTTTCACGAGTAGCATTTTTAAATAAAGTCATTTATAACCATCTTTGTTCAACACCTGATGGGATGCATATCTTAGGCATCGGATTAAATATGCATCTTTGTAGTAATTGCCTGTTTTTTCATATGTAATAATAATAATAATAATAATGTATATATATATATATATATATATATATATATATATATATATATATATAGAGAGAGAGAGAGAGAGAGAGAGAGAGAGAGAGAATATTTTTAAATCTAAATAATTTAGATCTCAATCTTCATTCCAAGAACTTTTCTCGTTTGCCGCATGGATTTAATTTTACCTCTGTATGCTTGTTATTGTAAGCCGAGAGATCATCATGAATCCACCTAAAGCACAATACAACAGGAAACTGAAACAAATTGTAATATTTACTAAATGCATTGATATACGTCTGAACAAGGAAAAATTTGAGTTTAGAAACTGTATGTGTAACAGGTTGTAACATTCGGCATCCAAAGAAAATTATTGAAAATGGCGAAACCAAATGCAGGTGAAGACAGAGTTAATTCACCCGCAGTTGTATTACAATAAGAATCCACTTTGCAAGACACTGAGTTATCACATTGATAGAGCTTAATTCTTAAAAATTCTCTTGCATACAAAATAATAATACAGACAGAACTGTGCGAAAATTACTTCGTTCGATGAATTTCAACTGTTTATTTTGAAATTTTACGATCAAAGCAGCTTGGAACATTAACTCTTGCTCAAAATGAAGCATTATCGATCATGTGGGCTATTAGATAGGTGAAGGTTTGGGAACATCTGGTACTAAAGGGCGATAAAGCATCTCCCTTTTGGATGGGGTTGGAGATAATTTATGCTTGATGGAACAGTATTTAAATGTTGTTTCATATCACAAGATTCATCAGCTTGACGAAGGAAAGTCATTCGGAAAATGAGACATAACTGTTTCTAACACTGATTTCTTATACCTTTCTAAAAAAACATCTGAAAAGAATGCTGAATGAATCTCACTATTCAATATAATGTTCGTTTGAAGAAGATGGTATTTAAATAAAATTGAAGACGTTACATGTTCTCTGACTGTCATCCTGGATCGTAATCAATCAATCATATATATATATATATATATATATATATATATATGGATATTGGATGACTTGATATTAAGCCCGATCGGTAAATATTATTTATTTGGTGGTCAAAATAAAATCTATTTTAGGAACCATGTAAAATATCACATTAAACAGAGAAATAGAGCATCTAATGAAATAGACGGAAACCATGATTTGATACATATTTACCTGATAGCAGAGAAGAAGCAAATTTTAATTTATCATTTCGCAGGGGTATTGTTAAGAGTTTTGTAAATAGTTTAATGCATTTTCAGGAAACCTAATTTTACCTGCTACATAAACTTATAATTAGCATAATTATTTACATGGCCTAAGATATTTAATCCCTGATGCCAAAGAATAAAAGTATTGCTAATTTTACCGGCACACACATGACACATGCAATATTCGCAAATTCGTTATTCATATATTCTTCATATTTTTCCCTTTTCAGATTCAGCAAAAGAATATTCTATAGAGGCATCGGCGGACAGCAAAATCAATTCTCGTCAGGGCAGAGGAAGTTATCTGAAGGTAGCATCATTTGCCATATTTTTTTAAATGCCCGCGGTGATTCATATTTGCATTTCTCGTATAAATAGTAGGTAACATGTCAACAGCTTCCGCTATTTGTGGGATACATGCCAACATATGAATTGTTCCGATGGCATTCTATCATTTAAATGTATCATTTATTCTATGATTATTTTAAGCTATATGAAAAAAGCTTCGAAGATATCCGTTTAATCCCTTTTATGTGCTTGTTTTCTGAGCCATGTATAATACAGAAGCTTAAGGTAGTATTTGAGGCGACTACTATGATTTCGGTCATCTGAAATATTATTTCGGGAAATTAGTAATTAATTACTAGTCGACCATGTAACACATGGCTTCTACCTTTTTTTTCTTTTTACACTCTCTATTTCTCACCGTCTCTCATCTTGTATATAAATTGATTTTTCTCTGAATTTCCATTTAATAAAGGGTTTATTTGATTTCATGGAGCACTTATTTGATTTTTGCATATTCACTAATTTAGAATTTATTTTGCTTGACAATTTTTTCTTTCTGAATTCCTCATTTTCAGCAAATATTTACTTTCTTCGGCAACAGAATATGCTACAACCATATTTTTTAATTTTCCAGAAATATGTCAGGTAATTCTCATTCGAAATCCGTAAGAGAAACTTGTAAATCTTTATTGAATGCAACATTGTACGTCTGGTATATGAATCTTTTTCTATGAAATTATTTTTCGTATCCATTATGCTGTTTGGACCGGTCACATTTCATCAAATATACAGTGGCTAAGGAGATTTCAGTGATTATTGTCATATCATAGATCTTTATTGGACATCAGTCGACTGATTGAGCTTACATTTGCCTCCCACATGGCATGTTTTGCCCTGTAGTCACTAGACATGAAATCACTATAGTTTTCTTCAAGAATTCTTTTTATCTTTTTAAATGCAACCATGCGCAGCACACACTTAGTCGACCTGATATTTTCGAAGTCATATATGCTAAACTAATACTGTGTTGATGCAAAAACCTGCAAGAATCAGTGATATATTTAGCCCGTTGAATTAGGTTATATTGCTGATCTGGATATCAAATTTAAGTTAAAAGTTAGTAATACCTTATATTCTTAGAATACCACATAATTCAAATTACTTAAACTTATTTATAATTACTTTAAAAAATATTTGTATCATTATATATATATATATATATATATATATATATATATATATATATATATATATATATATATGAAGATATATAGTTTTAAGGCGTGCTATATTTATGGGATAAAATGCTCAGTATCAGAGATAGAGCGTATGCTAAAGTAAAAGTGAACATTAAAGTCAACACTCAGAGGCGACAGGCTGTTTAATTCTAGACGCAATAATCTGGCCAATATTTATTTGTCAAAAATACAAAATGTGGCACAAGGCCAAAAAGTGGGATAGGAAAAGGGACGGTCTTCATCATCTTACCTCGCCACACTGCCCAGACAGACAACAATATTCCATATATCAAAACAACGCTTTCATAGTTGCCTTGCTTAATACAGCCACCATAATACCACATGTCTCTATAAAAGTCCTAACTAGACCTCAATATTTACAAATAATTGTCTGTGGGGGAAGGAGGATAAAACCACAAATTTAAAATTTGCCCCAAATATATATTTATAAGGATGTACAAAACATTTACAAGAAACTAAACAATATAATGTTAGTAATAAAACCCCACAGTCTCTAAATGTGGCAGAAACATCCGTTAACTGGGCGAAATTAAAGCATAACTTTTAATAATAATAAAAATTCAATCATCCAATCAGTGACTCAAAACATGCACTCATTTAGACACAACAACATATACGAAAAAAACACACCCGAAATAAAAGCGACCCGCACTCACCAAAGAATTGACGTCACTGACCATCTAACGAGGGTGGGGATGAGAATTAAATCAAAGAAATTAGGCACAGAAATAAAAGGGATCAATGAGCAAACAGCCTCTAAGTAAGTTAATCTAAAGAGAGAAAAATAAGGACAAATGTCAAAAACCTAAACTAACCTAAATCTAGGCAGGGTTAGCCTGTGTTCAATGCAAGATGAACAATATCCTGATGCGTAACCGGCATCAAAATACCCCTCCAGGTCACCCATTTTCACTCGACACAAATGCGCAATATTCACTCACCTTTTGCCAAATTCTGATGAAGTGATCCGCCGTTTTTCCGTCCTAATTTTGACTTTAAGCTGATGCTTAAAGAACAAGATCAGTTGGGAAAAAGTGAACTTCTCGCCTCCATAGATTCCCTTCTGACGCGTCATCCAAATCACGACTTTCATAACGCCTAGTAATCACAAGAATACATAGTGTTCAGACTTCGTCATCGACGGGGCCACACTGCTACAAATTGGCCGCACGGACAAAGACCTTTCCACGCAGCATGCGAACCATGAGGCCTTCAAAAAACTTGCACAACGTCGCTACGACACTGCAATGAAATAAGACGTACCCAGGGTCTCGACCTCATCACCTCAGCGCCGGCAGTTTGGAGAATTCTCCAAATCCGCTGAATAAAGTCTTTTGGCGACCCAGAGAATCATCATCCAGGTTATTGAGACATTTCAACCCGGGCGCACAAGGCCATATTGAGCTAGCCTCCTGCTTCGTAAGACCGAGAACGCCAATCAACTCATCACGAACAGTTCCCCGAACTAACACTTGATACAATGCCCTACGGGACAACGCCTGGATGGTGGAGAGGCCTCCGACGCCCGCAAGAGTTGTTTCAGAGCATGGCGGCATTCACGATAGAGGGATCACTTATCTCGGGTGTCTTCCTTTCAGAAGACGCTCTCCTCATCCGAATCGCGACACATTCGGTCCAAGAATGCGATGCGTAGCATATATTGACGAATCACCATGCTAGGCATACCCAGACCGCCTTCGGAAGGGTGGAGGAAACAGATCTCCTGAGATACCCTAGCTGTCTTGCCTCCCCACAATAAGGAGAAAACGAGCTTTACTAATGGTATTAGTGTGGCAGACGGAAGAGGATGAAGAGTCGGTAAAAGAGAAACGGGTAGATATGCGAAACACATACTTCCGTCCTCCCCTTTAAGGAAGCTTCCTCCGAGACCAAAAATTAAATGCAATCTAGGCTTTCCCTCGTACCTCCTACCAATTCATTTCCAACTGGATATCTGGTGCGAACCAGACGCCGAGTATCTTGATCGGACCGTCCGTCCAGAGTAAAGGTCCGAGAAGAGAGACTCAATTCCACGCATCTAACCACAAGCCAACACAAGAACCGAAACGTCCTCAGCATAGGCAGAATACCTGACCAAGGTGGTAGCACCAGGTAGGGAAATTCCGCGTAGGACAGGATTTGTATTTAACTTGCGAAGGAAAGGTTCTAACGCAAGAACGTAAAGCATAGGCGAAAACGGACTTGACAAATGAAACGAGACAATACGAAAGGTTCCGATCGTACCACATTCACTTCCACCAGCGTACCGGGAGTCGCGTACAGAAGTCGGATCCAGTCAATTATCTCTGTATCATTAGTAGCAGTTGGTCCCGTAAATCCTGCTCAACAATTAATAAGTAGTTTAATTTTCACTAGCCAGCCATCCTAACCATTGGCTTATCTAAGTTTACACGGACCCGGACAAGTCTATGATCCGAATAAACTATGTAATGTAAACTTGGACACACTAAAAGACCTACATCGACTCTCCTAACTAAGACTCGATCGAGGTAACTAGAAAGAACCCCAGTAACCGAGCTGCCACTATTTGTCCAAGTCCATACTACCTCACGGGGGTGCTCACTACGATACTTATCTACAAGATCGAACATCGATCCCGAAATCGTTTCACCTTCCGGTTTGTACCCGAATATGGCCCAATATGATTTATGTCGAGGTCAAGGACGGCATTCCAATCCCCGACTAAAAATACCCGACGAGATGTCGCCAAAAACAGCTCGATCTGCCGAAACAAACCAGGATGCTCACAATGTTTTTCCGTGCTGCATATTACCATAAAGTATAAGGCTCTTCGTCTGATTGGGGTTTATAACCCAATGAGACGAAGAGTTTTGTGGATGGTGAAAATTCAAAATGTCCGCCGTTAAAGGGACAGCCGATGAACGAAAATACGACGCTAAAATTAAAAAGAAAAATTGACAGACGAGACTAAAAGTAAATACACAGAATGTTTAACAAGTAAAAATACAGAAGACTTAACAGATATTTACAACGAAGAACGAATTAACACGAAGAATAAAGAGACAGAGAAAATAAAGTCAAACGTAGAGTAAATAAACAAATTACGGGGCCGATAGAGATAAATTAAAAACGAATAGGAAATAACTATAAAAGAAAAGTAATAACAAAGGAAAAAAATAAGCGGATAAAAAAGAAAAAGTAGGGAATGAAAAATGAAAACATTCAAAACTTTTTGCAAAAAAACAGACAAAAAAGGAATGTAAAATAAAGTAAATTAAGGAAACTTAACGTGACAAGTTTTGGAAATAAGAAAAGTCCAATCGAGTAACAGAAGAGTTGGTTGCTCGTGGTCTGCAAATAACAAGGAATCTACCGTAACTATTAAATCCCAAAGACTCAAACCTCCAATAGCAATCGTCAGGCTGCAAATGTTGGATTTTTCTCGACTAATGATATATATATGGGTCAGTGGGTAATCAATTCTGGCGGTTATTTGGCAGGAGTATTTATTTATTTGGGTTAATTTATTTTGCTTGTTTTTATTTTCATTTTTTATTTTATATATTTATTTATTCTTTTCGGTTTTCGATGTTTTATTAACATAGTAAAAAAATAGGGGGTTGTTTAGGTCGCTTATTTAATAGTTTGTTTTTGTCTGGGTAGATAATGTTATTTATTCGTCAATTTTTTGGATTGCCATAGTCTATTCTGCTATTTTGGCGGGGGACAGTTCTTGTTTAGTTTGTTTATTATTTAATTTATTTATTTGGATTTGATTATTTTTACATGTGTTTCCTTATTTATGTTTATTTTTATCAGTTCTAACTCTTATTATGGTGGGAGCGATTTGTTAATTTGTTAATTTATTTATTTGGATTAATATTTACTTTTTTTTAATTAACAAGCACAAATCATATTGCTCGAAGTGCATCTGGTAATAAGATCCAACTAACTATCGAATTGAATGAAAAATTTGCAGGAGTGTGTTTTATTATCCATTCATCTAACCTAAATCTGATTGGATTAAATTCTATTGAAGGACTGGAACTTTTCAATATACCCCTAATATCTGTATTTATTGCATTTCAAATTAGGTCTGCAGCAGAAATTGAAAGTCATTTCACAGATACGTTCTAAATCAAATTCAGCAATGTTTTTCAGGTGCGCTTTGGACGCTGCACTAACGTTAAGGCTACCATAAAAGAGAAGACAGATTTCAGACCAGTTTTCACAACAAAGCGCCATGTGCCATACTCAACACTAGCCACAGTGGAAAAGGATTTAGACCACTCTTAACAAGCAGGAGTAATCCAACCCACAAATTGCTCATTGTGGGCAACTCCCATTGTCCATGTGAGAAAGGCCAATAGCAATGTTCGTCTATGTGCTGACATTTTGTTGAGTCTTGACTCATTGTTGAATCTCGCCTATTGCATGGAATAATAATGCAACACAAAATGTACTTAGAACAAGAATGTATTATAACAAGAAAGTGTACACAATAAGTACATATAGTATTTCTGTATATTTCTGGGAAGACGTTCCTGGAGAATGTGTTGACTAGTCGCAGTCGATCAGAGTCTCTAGTTGGATCTCGTGATTCCTCTCCCCGTCTTCCGGTACCAACCATTATTTATATAGTTGGTAGTCACCTATGCAGATTAGGTGGATCCTACCACAACACCCCCCTCCCAAGCCTTGGAATCCTTTTGGATTTCAAACTGGCTTCTATATGGGATGATTATGGTTATTTCTTTGTAGATCCCCTTTGCATAGTTCATATGTATATCTGTTTTTTTTTTCAATATCTTTTTCGTTTTGGATTCACGTCCAATGGGTCCGTGAACTTTCGTTTTCTACCGGATCTTCTCGATTCATGAGCACTCTGCGGAGGTTCTACTTGAAAAGTATCATACATTACATCAATGGGATCTTCCTCCTCATCCGGTATACTCTTTCATGCTCTAGTACGTAGCATTTTTTGAGTTGGTTCTGGTGCCTTTTATGAGTATTCTTCGGCCCTTTTATTATGTAAATCAGGTCACCGATTCTCTTGTCCACTATGCCTCGCTCCCAGAACTCAATGTTGTTTCTATAGCACTTGAAAAAGACCTTCTCTCCGGGGGTGTATCTTTTTCTAGCTGTATACATAGTGTTCTTTATTCTATTTCTTCCTGGCAAAAGCTTGTCAAACACTGACTTAACTTTCCTAGCGAACATTAGTTCAGCTGGTGCCATGTTTGATGGTGTTCTCTGGTTAGGCGTGATTCTGTATACTTGTAGGAATTGCTGAAGCGCCTTTTCCGTTGGAACTCTTGAGGCTTTCTTCAGAGCGCGCTTTAACGTATCTACAAATCTTTCTGCGAGTCCATTGGATCTCGGATGATACGGCGGCGTCGTTATGTGGTTAATTTGATATAACACACAAAATTCCTGAAATTCGTCAGAAGTGAATTGTGTACCATTGTCACTCACAATACACTCTGGCACACCGAACCGTGCAAATAGTTCATGCAAAAAAGTTGTTGTGGTATTGGACGTAGGCTTTTTGCAGCGGAGTACTTCCGGCCATTTTGTAAAGCTATCTACCACTATTAAGTAGTAATAATCTTCTACTGGACCAGCGAAATCAATGTGTAATCTTTCCCACGGATGATCCGTCTTTGGCCATGGTTTGTGTACTATAGGTGGTGCTTTAGCTGCTAACGCACACCCTTTACATCGATGAACCATGTTTTCGATATCCACATCCATTCCTTTCCAATATGCAAAGCTTCGCATTAAGCTTTTTGTTCTATTAATCCCCGGGTGACCCATATGAAAGTCCCGTAGGATTCTTTTCTGCAACCTTTTTGGTACTACTACTTTCTCTATACTTGCGAAAGGCACGTTACGTTTCATTTTAAATATAGGCATAGTATTTTCTTTTAATTCAAATTTAGCTTCAAACTTGTTACATCTTCCAAGACCAGGTTAAAGGTTTCCGGAAACTTTTTCTTTAATTCATCTTTAATGTCCTGTCTTGTTTGCGTATTACTTTCTACTTTTCTGCAGAATGAGTTTAACGGTTTATCCCACAATTCGAATGTTTCAATAAAATCTGTACCCAACAAGTTTTCTCCATTTCTCAGAATGAAAACTTTTATTTTTTTAACGATCCCATTCAATTTCATTGGAAGTACAACTTCGCCTTCGAAGTTAATTTGCTTTCCAGTTACCGTTCGAGCGAGTTTCGTTGACTTCATTATTGTAGGCCTTTTTAAAATTTTCCATGTTTTATCGTTCATTATTGTTAAATCTGACCCCGAATCGAGTTGAAATTTGATATTCTTTTTGAATATTTCAGTCGTCACATATTTCCTCAAATCTCTATCTGATTTGATATTCGAATTTGTTTGTCTAATTCGGCTCTTGAATTTTTTCGTTTTACAACACGATCCTTTGTGACCATTCTTTTGGCACACGAAACATTTCTTATTTCTATATGGGCAATTTACCTCCCAATGTCTTTTGTTACAACGTCTGCAATTATATGGTGGGACCTTTTTATTTTCGTTCTTTTTATTTTCTTGTCTATTCTTAAAATACGCTGAATTTTTTCTCCAATTTTTCTCTAATGGGTACTTTGACTGCTTTTTTATTTTTTTAATATAAGCAATGCCAGCTTCTTCGATTTTTTGCGACTATTTCTTTAAACTTACGGCCCGTTGACACTCCTCTACTAACCTTTGCAGGGTAAGGCCTTGTTCAGATTCGAGTTTAGACAAAACTCTACGTCTTATTTCGGCACTCTTACTGGATACCAGTCCTTGAGCAAAAATTAAGCACTTGAATTCTTCAACCAATCTGAAATTGTCACAATGTCTATTCACTATAGATGCATATGTTAAGTAATCCTGATCGTCGGATTTAGAGACATTCATGCATAACCATCGCTTATGCCAAAGCGACATATTTGCTCCAAACAGCTCTTTTAGCAATTCCACTGTTTCCGAGAATTCCAATTCAGTTGTTTTTCTCGGTAGAATAAAATCTACAAATTTGCTATGTTTTGCTGTACCTAGCTTTCTTAGTAATAGACTGACTTTTCTTGAATTCGACCAGTTTTCACAGTCTGTGTAGAAAATATCTTCATATCGTTTAAAGTACGCTTCAAACGTTTTTTCTTCGTCTGGCACATAGTTGAAAGTTTCCAGCGAATTAAATATGGTGTTATTAGAATATGAAGAATTTCCCTCATTTGCCTGATAGTTGTTTAATTTCTCCAGTGTTAACTTTTGAATTTCTAAAAGTCTTTCATCTTGTTTTTCTTGATATTTTTGTCGTCTTTCATCTTGACGTTCTTGATATTTTTGCATTGCTATCAGTTGTTCTTGCTGTGCTATCTGTTGGGATTTGAATAATTCGGATATGACTTTGGATAGTTCATCCATCTTTAGCTGATTGTGTTCATGCAACAAGGAATATACTTTTAATTTCTGTATCCACGAATATCATATAAGCTGACCAAAAAAATCGAAACAACGTACGACTTTTCTATTTTATGTCTTGCTTTTACATTCACGCCCGTGCTAATCAACTTTGGTATTTTTTTTTTTTTTTTTGTGAACAGAGAGCGTCGGACTTTTTTTTTTCGTTTTCGACTTCTGTTCGCGTATTTCAATGACAACGTCTGATTTTCTTATCAGAGGTAATTCGTCACTATATTGTTGAACAAATAATTTAAAAAAAATAATTTTTTAAAGTTTGTTACCTTTCAAAGTCGACACGGTGTATTTGTGCTCCTTTTAAATCCATGCATGTTTTTGTAGTCGGCCAATTTTCTTTTTAGTGGGTGTCTCGATGTAGATAATTTTTAATTTAAAATTACCGTTATTCGATTACGACACCTTTCAATTTTTCTGAGTGAATGTTCCTTTATGCTTAGTCGTCTTTTAACGAGTTTTTCATATCCAGAAGTTCAGAATCCTTCGTCGTTACGTTAACGTTGGACTTTGAATTAATAGTTTGTTTTTTTCAGCCTGGGTTCTTCAATGACTTGTCCCAATTGTTGAAAACTCTCACTATTAATTCTTTCTTCTTTCCGTATGGTTCGTTCTACATCTTTGCCATTGTTGAAACTTGGCGTATGGTTCGTTCTACTTCGTGGCCATTTTTGAAACTTGACGTCTGGTTCGTTCTACTTCGTCGCCATTGTTGAGTCTTGACTTATTGTTGAATCTCGCCTATTGCATGGAATAATAATGCAACACAAAATGTACTTAGAACAAGAATGTATTATAACAAGAAAGTGTACACAATAAGTACATATAGTATTTCTGTATATTTCTGGGAAGACGTTCCTGGAGAATGTATTGACTAGTCGCAGTCGATCAGAGTCTCTAGTTGGATCTCGTGATTCCTCTCCCCGTCTTCCGGTACCAACCATTATTTATATAGTTGGTAGTCACCTATGCAGATTAGGTGGATCCTACCACAACACATTTCCACAGCACTAAATTATGCATTGAATGCACACCAGTATACACTTCCAGTTGCAGAAGACTTGCTTACAAAATGCAATGGTGGAACTTGTTTTGTATAAACTGACCCTGAGATCTTTGTCTATAAATGGAACAAGAATCCAAGAATGTCACTATGAACACTCACAGTGGTTGTTCAATTTAATCGCTTTCCATTTGTTATCAACGCATCTCTAGCATTGCTACAACAATCAAAGGATTCTCTGCTCACAGGATTGACAGGAGTTGCTGCCTATGTTGATGACATCATTGTCACAGGGAGAATCTATAAGGAAATCCTACAACGGTAAATTTTTGTACTGTATCGAATCCAGCAATATGAAATTCGCCTAAAAAACGATGAATGTGTATTCTTCCGAACATCGATAAAATATCTGATTCATTTTTTACATTAAATGGTCGGGGACTTGACACGGAAAATATATACGGAACATATACTTATATGAGAACACCAACGGATGTCCCAATACGACGTTCCTTTCTGGGTCTCATAAACCTCTATTTCTACCAGAAATCCACCGGGTACGTAGTCACCGAAATCATTTGAAATAAGATGCCCAACGGAACATTTCAGATGAATGCAAATTAGCATTTGACAAAATAAATCCCTTCTGATTTCAGAACTTTTGTTCTCACATTACAACCAATCTCTGATTATTTTTATTGCTTCAGATTCTTCAGATTATGGCTTGGGCCTGTAACTTCATATATGGAAATAAAAATTTCGGTATGGAAATAAAAATGCAATTGCACACATCCTGAACCATTACACACTCAGAGCCAAGTTCCATTCAGATTGAAAAGGAAGCCTTGGAAATTAGCTTTACCGTAACAAAATCTTAAAATGTATGCATTTATATAAATATATGCATTTTGCGCATAAAGTTTGAACGCATGCATATATTGAATAGCAAATAAAGGAGATGGTGAACACAGATCAGGAAAGAGAAAATACATTAATACGATTAATTGCTGCTCTTACGAAGTTGAAAATACATTGTCGCCCTGAAGTGTGTGGTGTCTTTATTCCGGTCGCATTCCTGTTCCATGAAAAATGCTAGCTTTTTTTCGACAGCAATGGAAAAATCCTATACTTTCACCCACTGCATAAAATTATGTTCTTATGTTGTTACTGATTTTATTGGTTTTGATGTTATTGTCTGAAGATGGAACCTAGAAAACTTCTGCTGCATTCCCTTAAGTGAGTGTTATGGCTACATCAAATTAGTGAGTCATAAAATAAAATCCAGTATTAATACAACCAAGGCTTATGTGTGGCGTCCATTTCAATAAAAAATATTTCTACATTAATATTAAATGAAGTTATGTTTTGATGTCATAAAACCCAGCAAATTAACATTAATATTAGTATTAACTGATTTATGGGAATTTCAACCTGTTGGCAAATAAGATCATGTCATTCCATGCTGCCCTTTCCCCTTATTTCTGCTGCTGTTTTGTCATTCTCTCCCTTGACCATTCCAGTCACCTTGCATTTGCCTTTTATGTTTTTTGCCATAATGTTATAAACATTTGTTTCATATGAATCTCGAAGAAAAAATAATATAGGCAATTCACGCACATTTCCCATTGTTAAATTTTCTTTTCCATCTGGACATAAACATTTGAATGTACCGCAAAAAGATTTCTTATATCTAAATTTCAGTTTATATTTCAAGCAAGACAGCAACTCTCTTTTCACATAACCTTCTACATATATAGATAACATTCTAGTGCAAATGTGTCTTGATGTGAAGTCGAGGTTTAGCACTAGTCCGTCGCTAAGCTTGTCCTCCCTACGTTATTCTCAGTGACGAGTTATATAGGCTTTCTCTAGCACTTATGCAAATTAGGCATATTAATTTTGCCAGTGTCACTACATGTCTCTTCCATCTTTCTGTTTTGCTTTACTTTAGCTTGCTTACTTCTTACTTTTCCACTTCTTTCGCAAACTTTTCTTCAAAACTTTAATATCAATTTTGTATCTCGATAAGAAGTGGAAAAGCCCATGAACTGGACGTACAATACACAATAATTATATGTAGGATGCGTAACTGTTATACAAAAACAACAATTATTAAAGTGGTAAGGAAAGGAAACACTTCATTTTTTTCTGAAGCAAAATCTCGTGAATTAATAAATAATCAGTATTACTTTTTAAATTTAACTAATTCAATTAATCGACAGTTCTGCTAAATGTAGTAAATTCGAAATACTTATTCACTTAAAATGTAAAACATTTTTTAAATTGATTGAATAAGATATGTCTAAGAAATAATAATCCAATCTTATTCGAAAAAGGTCTGAAATTATATTTTAAAATTTTCCGATAATAGTAAGAAAATTGTCAACTCACTGAATGTAACAAAAATAATAGTTATATTACATTTTCATTTATTTCTAGGAATAATGTAATTAGATATTAATAAAAAAATTATTGATAATTCTGATTGATTGACAGATTCAATGGCTTTGTTTATATAAAAAAATTAAAATAATTTACAAATTGGAGTAATGAAATAATGATTCTTTCAATACATGCACTAAACTATAATTTTAAAATTCGCCAAATATATAAAGGGCATAGCAAAATATCTCTTTCTCTCCCCCACTTCAATATACGATATGCTTTTTAGGACGCCTGTATCATGGCGCTCCACAAATTCCTGTTGTTAGGGTATTTTTATGTAACTCTCAGTAACTGATTATTATCTCCATTATATTTTAAATTTATTAACTCCATTTACCCAAACTCGTTAAACTGTTTGCATTCTGAGTGGTTAAGCAATATATTATGTAACATGATGACCGACTTAGATTTTAGATTGAGTGATTCGTTTTCTGCAACTGATCATCCCTTTGCTGCTTATTTAAAGCCAGAAAATAATGGTGATTACGAAGGTACGGCAGTCCGGAAAACTCCCTCTGATAATAAAAGTACTCCTCACAAGTTTGTTGATGACGGCCACAGACTCAACACAGTAGCCCACATCAAGTGGCTTGAGGAGGTAGTGCTGCCCTGAGGCAAGAGGGTGGCCTCTGGAACACCCGATGCCTGGCAACAAATTCTGCACCATGCTACACAAGCAGGCGAACACAGTCTGGTCTGTCAGACAATTTATGCGACCACATAACCCCTATAATCTTGTTACCTTTTTCCCTAGACTGCAACCCCATTGATTATTATGTGTGGGGCGCAGTTGATCGAAACACGTAAAAACCTCATGTAACAAAAAAGATGAAATGAAGGCAAGGATTGTGGCAGCATTCACCAACTTAAATAAGGAGACTGTCCAGAAGAGATTTGCAAGAAATGAGGCCATGTTTGATATATATATATATATATATATATATATATATATATATATATATATATATATATATATATATATATATATATATATATATATATATATATATATATATGCGTGCGTGTGTGTGGTGGGGTGTAGGTTTAATGTTTAATGAAACACCGTGTATTATCCCTGAAGTAAAATAAATATCGAGCTCTGTCAGTATTATGACTTTTGATGGTGGTCGGTAACAGTTTGAGGTGTTATAAGGGTGAGGTAATAAATGACGGCTCTTAATTTTAAATCTAAGAGGCGAGTTCCTATTCTCGTTGGGTTCGTCATATTCAAATTCAGCAAAGCTTTTAGCGCTAAAACATCTACCGCTGCTCTTTCGATATATCTCGTCAGTTAGAAACAGTATTTATATTGAAACTTTTGTTAACCGAAGCTGCATAGAAATAGCTAAATATGCCTTTAAGAAAATAAGCAAGGTATTAAGAGGTAGGAAAATATTGTTAGAAACAAAGTAACGCTCTGAAATGTTTACAATATCACCTTTTCAGGGAATAATTGCAAATATCCCCACCAATAATGACGTGTGTCAATAGATATGGTTCAACCGACGAATTATCATTATTATCAAGGACAGGTTATATGCTCAACAAGTTAAAAAGGGAACAAGAATCTTTTTTTTTTTAATTTTATAATATTGATTACAATTTGCAAACCTGAACAGTCACTAAAGGCAGAGTTTTACAGAATAAGAGATAGTTTATTGGGATATTAGACGGAAGATAACGGTTAAACCTATGCTTTAACCGTTAAAGATTTTAGTGATCGAGGAAGCATCCTCTTGTTGATCGGTTACAGAAACCTGCTGTTCGTTGGAAGAAGCTACTCGACTTGGACTTCACAAAGGGAATACGAAGAAAATGAGGGAGGTTCACTACAACGTGCTTGACATGGCGTGTTTTAGTCGTGAAGATTGAAATCAGTGGAACTCAGAAACGGAGTTTGCATGAAAACTTTCCTTGGAAATAGAGATAGTGCAGCGATAAATGGCGACGTTTCATTTGTAGGAAAGGAATTGTCATGTGGACAATAATCATCGCCTAAAAGGATGCGGAGACACCTTTGGACTATCAAAACTGGAAAATTGAAAAATGGTCAGTTCGTACCCATACATAGCTACCATTACCAATATTATTTAGCTCTTGTAAAAGCAGAGGATAGTAAGTGGATCCAGGTACTTACTGGAATGGTAAAGATCTGGTTTATGGCCAATTAGGCGATCAAGGAACGGAGCGTCCCTGAGAGTATATCTTATCCTGATAGGCGAAAATTCAAAGTCCGCTTGATGATGATATAGCGACAATAGCTTGATCTTTGATGCATTGAATTTGATCTGCCAGTCCCCCACATACTGATATGTTATTTAGGACACAAAGATCAGCTACCAGTCTGTAGTCTACAATTTTTGAGGGCAACCCACATGCCGAGTATTAATAACATACGGTTCCAAAAAGATCGGTGTATAATCTTAGGCAGGTCATTTATATAAATTATAAAGGAAGTTGGACCGAGAAGAAAGCCTTAGTGAATACCTGCGTTAATCGCTTGGTACTCAGAAGACTAACTGCTAACAACTACCTTCACGGACCTACCCGTTATGAAGGACTTGCCAATTCCGAAGTGATTCCATAGGCAGAGAACTTGTGCACACATGTAGTCAACTATGCCACATGTAGTCAAAGGACTTTTAAATGTCAAATACGATGGTCTTGTGATGCATTTGGTTGTCTCGTGTCTCACTGGTACTGAAAGTAATGAGATCTGATATCAGCCAATCAAAATCTGTATTGGTTGTCGCTCAAGAGGTTGTCTCTATTGTATTGATCTACCGAGTTCTTGTAAAATACATCTTCAAAACTTGTGCTAATGACATTGATGAGGGTGATGGGTATATATTTTGTAGTTATGAGCGCGCACCCGCATTCGTGAAAGCATGTCATACACTTGACGTATTACTCGGGCTTGGGAAGGATGTATATTTCACACAGAGGTTTTAATAGTTTCGCTAACAGTGGAGATAACTCAGGGTTAAAGTTCTTACTGATAACTACTGTTTATCCGCACCCCTAGCCTTCTCAGTGTTTTCATTAATCTTGACTTCTCCGGCTATATGAGATGGATGACGTTGGGAAGGAGATTTAGGACTAAATACCTTGGCGAGGAGCTTTGCTAGATGTGACGAGAATGTAATGAAACATTCTCCTTTTAACTCTATTGAAAATTTGGGTGGAGATTTTTCAGATCTCTTAGGATCCAAGTAGTTTTCTTTCGAAATTGGTCTGAACTGCTTGTGCATAGCTATAGTTTGCATCTTCTAGACATTTCTGAATGTTATAGATATCGTGGTAGTGGTTAGGGTCAGTTGTGGCTGCAGCACATTCAGCAAATAAAACATCTGGCTGACTGGCTGGTAGTTGCTGAAATTTTTCATGTGTATATAACTCTCCATTGCGAGATGAAGGAGGCAGTTTGAGAGGCAATATATTTGGAGAAGGCTGAGAAGATCTGAAGCTGTCCCGATCGACGTCCGTGTACCCCAAAATAATCTCTGGAACAGCACACCATGAGATAACATTGGTTTACATAGCTTTCTTTACATTGACTCGTGAATTATCTGAAGTTCCCGGAGGGGGGGGTAAAACTTCAGCAAAGTATTTTCCCATGGCAAGCTGTGTGTAAGGGGTCAAGGAGATTCGGCTGCTGTTCTGCTGCACCAGGGACAAATCTTTCGAATAGACTAACCATTCTTTGCTGTGAATATGGATATTTACAATCAGAAATTGGTGAGGGTGAAATTTGTGCGATACGTAATGTGGAAAATGGGCCTAGAGAATCTAGATTACAGATCATAATGAAGGTAAAAGAAGCATTGGAAATGTGAATAAATTAATGTTTTTGTGTGAGAGAATGGCTAAATAAGGAACAAAAGAAAAAGATGAAAAGTTATGAGTGGGTGTACGGATAATGTAATGGATAGTCGCTCCAAATGAGAAATCATAGATTTAATTTGATTACATTAACCTATGCGCATATACCCTTGCGAAAGTTAGAAAGACTTATCTTCTCCTACATGACATGTGTTAAATAGCAAGACAGAATTGTTTCTATACCTTTGCTTAGTGAGCATTCTAGAAAAGGTGACTCGGTATATACACATATCTCCCAGTTTGCATCGGTCCATAAAACCGCACACTGACTAATATTTAGGCGCGTGAGTTGTTCATTCTACCGGCGAAGTAAATGTTTCTTTGAAGGACTTGGCAGTATTTATAGTAATTTCTTGATATATTTATATACCTGATCATCCCACTTCGTCTGTAATGTTTTAGTATTCTATTTAAGTTTTGTGGTAAATTTAGTTTACACTGTTTCATTCTCAAGACTTCCTATAATTCAAACATTGCTTTTTAACAATTCATATTTGTCTGACATAATATTAATTCTTAACCAATGTCGTTCTGCATTTCCTTTCACATTACTATGTATGTATTTTAATTTCATTTTCTCTTTAAATCTGGCGCAATAATGTTTCTACCACATCTTTCATATACGAATATTTATGGGTTTTTTTCTATCGATATAAATATTTTTGTCACCAATCTCGATTCTCTTCTCGATCATCGCTCCAAAAGACTGACAAAATTAGTTTCTGAGACCGTCTCTATTATTCAATGTCCTGATTTTTAAGACCCTTCTTTGACATTCAAATCCATTGTCCCATTCTGTCCATGTTTTAAGCCGCTATTTCTATTTTTCTACTTAGCAACTGTCCAAACTTTGATGCCTTGTCAGCATATAAAAGCCTTAAATATGGACGGTCTGCAGGATATTGTGGTTATTGCCCATCAATCTAAATAAATAAAATAAGCATGTAAAATAAAGAGATTTATTCATTTTTTCTACAGAATTTGCAATAATAGCCGGATATTATTCTGTCATTGTATGATTAATTTATGAAACTCAATTATGCCAAGTTTGAAGACTCAGCTATAACGAATAATATCCATCCCAACTTTAGTTTAATTTCTATAAAATGGAAGAAAACAATGAAGACAAAAAATTAGCATGTGAAATGAAATGAAAACATTCAAGAATATTTTACTTCAGATATTTTTCATCTCCATTTTTTGGAGTGCACTGATGCTATTTCATTTTAAGTATCCCGGACAAAATAAAACAACAACAAGAAAAAGAGTTTAATTAAACCTGCAAGGGATTTATACATTGGATCTTTTCGGCTATAACGAAAAACTCAGAAGTCTATTCACAATAAAATATTCACATTCATACATCGAAATATATATATATATATATATATATATATATATATATATATATATATATATATATATATATATATATATATATACTTATAATTATTGTGTGTATTCAGATAGTTTTATGTATGTACATGAATTTTAAATTAAATTTAAAAAGATCAAAACAGTCTATTAACATAGGAAACTTGTTCATATAGATGAGGCTGTTACAAAGGCGCACGGGTGTGTCCTGTCGCTTGCAGCCACTTTCTTCGAAAACGATATTTAAGCGCTGGCATCAATCTGGCAGTTGTATTGCCATCTATCACGTGGAAAGGTCCCTTATATAAAAATGTTATATTTGCGTCAATAAAATATGAGGTTAATAATCATTTGAACTGGTAGTTTTTTCTTTCTCTTTCCCCTCACAAGGCAACAAGTATGAAAAAGTAACCGTGACGTATGGGACTTTTCGTTAGTTTACCTGTCTACGGCCAGTACACAATTGAAACAGCAATTTCCTTTTGAACTTCTTACATTCCAAAATAAGTATTAACAGTAAATAACCCACCAAGGGTTGATAAATTGTCAAAAAACAAATCCATCAATTAATATTTAGATTCCAACCCCTTCGTCATATTTATACTTTTCAACGACAAACAAATATATATATACAGATATAAACTGTGGTGAAGTTGGGTTCACTTTGGGACGTTATCAGGTTACAGAAAAAAAATCTAATTTCATGTGGTGGGGAAAGTACCAACCATAGTTGCACTTGATAAAGATAAACATTGTTGGATTTCCCTACTAACTTCTCGAGTCAAGAGAAGCAAGGCAGGATTATATATATATATATATATATATATATATATATATATATATATATATATATATATATATATATATATATATATATATGTATATATATATATATATATATATATATATATATGTATATATATATATATATATATATATATATATATATATATATATATATATATATATATATATCACAGGGTTATAAACCAGCTTTGTAATTGTGCATACAACCAAAGATACATGTCTCTATTCAATGGGCGCCTACCCTCTACCTCCAGAGATCAGGCGGATTTAAGGACTAAAACTTTTTTTTTTAGATCTTCCCTCTTTGCCATCCAAACTTCAGTTTCTGGGACTAACAATATTTCAATTGACCAGTCAGTCACATGATGGTTATTGTTAACTGCTATCATTGTGTTTGCCTGTTCATAACTTGCAGGATCCATAATATAAACAATCCTTCGGCATTTCCATTTCAAACTAGTTAAACCCTATCATAGGTCAGACATTTAAGACAACGTATCTGTATTTTGATGTAAATTCTATCTTTTAAAATTTAAAATCTCATTATTTTCATTCACACAATGCACTCAATCTTTTACGGAAGAGGTGCCTGCATATACCAAACAATATGGTAAAGCTGATATTTTAATTTATACATATATTACTTTTACATTAAAATGTATTAACCGTGATCTGCAAACTACATTTTAAGGTGGACATCCTGTTCTTTTCATTATTTAATAAATCCCATTCATAAATTTGGTATATAATAAAATTTTACATCAGCCTCGTATTTTATTACATCTGTATTAAAAACAAAGCACTGCCTTATCTACAACAAATTACAGTTATAAAACCACAACACGAACCTTCTGATTAGGTATAGTGATGTAAAAGATATATATATATATATATATATATATATATATATATATATATATATATATATATATATATATATATATATATATATATATATATATATATATATATATATATATATATATATATAATGTTTTTGTACTTATTCTGATTACACCGCTAAACCTAATATATAATGACAGAGATAAATATGTAATGTTCTACAGAAAAATGGATCATTCAAAATGTTCTTAGGAATTGCCCTCAGATGCCTGATCTGTTCTTGGTCAGTTTTAAACTTCCTCTATTTCTCTCCCCACTCAATAGACCGTTTCAATTCCCGTTTGGACTCTAATAGTTTTAATCTCGCTCGGATTCTCTTGTTTGCCCAATCGGTCGAATATAATTCAATTAGCCTTTCATTTCTTTTAGGACGAATGTTTCCCAGAGCGAAATTTTTATGTTTCACTCTCTCATGCTTTTTTGTTCTCTTATGATAAACACCATCTCTATTTTCTGGTAATTCTGAAATATCTAATATAAAATAACCTTTTCTGCATTTTTAAGTCACTTATAATCTTGATCAGTTCTGTGTCCTTCGTTTACGCCCAAAACTTTTCAGTCGATTGTTAGGTTAATTGATGTCTCTATTAGCCAGACCATAACAGAACTTTTATTACCAAAATTTGAAGTATCAAAATGTTTCATGACGGCCATTAATCTGCAAGTAAAAATAGCAACCTGATCTCTTAAAATTGTAATTACATATTTAGGTCGACGGGAATGAAATTATTCTCAAAGATATCTTATATGTAAGTAAACGTACTAATTTATATGTTATAATTTAGCTTCTTTATCATTATGCCGCTCAATGTTTCACTTACTTTCTCATTATATTTAATTCTCACATTATTTTTACTCGATTTTAGCGCCTATTTTTGCACATTTGTTCCTTCATTTTTCCGCAGTTTTTTTATTTATTTTTGATTACTGAAAATCGATGTCCACAGGTTCATATACTAGCGCTAGGTTCTACACTATCTTAATCGCATTTACATCTTGTGCTAAGACGTTTTTGTTAACATTGTTTCAAGGTTGAAGTATATGATAATTGAAATCCGTAGCAATGGATTAAATTATTACTTTACCGAATGCACTCATTTTCCTACATATAATAGCTGTTATTTTATTGTTGTTTTTTGTAATAGAATGTATCCGTGACATATTCGTCTATTGACAAAAACTAACGTACATTGAATACATTTGTTATTCATATCCGGATTAATTCCTATCAGTTCGTGTTCTCATTATATAATCGCTTATTCAACATTTCATTCGCCCATTCCGCAATTGTATTTATTACATATCAAAAGATGTTTCACCTATTCTCACACTCCCATATGTAGCTGCATTTACTGTTTTTATAACCGAGTCATTGGGTTTCGCATTCATTAACACTACCTACAATTTACTATTTGAAAAGTTTTATTTTATATGGATTTATTTTCAAACCTCAACACTTAAAAAGCTAATGTTTTTTTTAAAGAACCCTGCGAGGCATTTATCTACGCATAATCCTTGTTTACATAGATTAAATTTGACGGCATAATTTTCCAGTAGTCAGGAAACAATTCGGATTAAATTTACCCACTGTATTTTAAAACTAACAGGCCCAGGATATCACTATAACAGGATCGGAAACGTTCTAATATTTATTTGTCTATTGACCTTTCCTAATTTCCATCTTTACGTTGATGTAATAGAAATAAACTGCCAATCTCTATATATGTTTCAAATGCCTTAATAATACATTTAAACCTCGCCGTAGATTTAGCTTGTATAGTTCTATGACATTGAGTACTTGACGCCTGAGATTTGGCAAATACAATTCTTCTTTGAACAATGTGAACTGGTGATACCGTATTACAAAGAACTGCACCACCACCACCAACAACAACTAAAATGAATACCACATATAACTCGGAAAGAAAATGATATAATCAAGATGTCGACATCCACACTACTTCAAATGAAGACTGGAAAGTTCGACAACAGCTACTGAACTTGAGAAAGCTATTTTCCTGAATAAGAAGCAGCTGTTATAAATTTCTACTGAAAACAATATTGTCTGTTCAGTCAGTGAATGCCAACAGTTTCATTGTAGGGGAAAAGCTAATATTAACATTGCTATTTATTTCGTAAAGTATAGTGATGATTATTATATTAATATCTGCATTGAAAAGTCTACACTGCGATGGCAACAATTTATTGCATGCATTTGAATACACACACACACACACACATGAACTGACACACAGACACACAGACACACACACACACACACACACACACACACACACATATATATATATATATATATATATATATATATATATATATATATACTTACATATATTAGCACATGCATTTTCTTTTCGCACGCATCAACTTGTACATAATCGTGAGTTCATTGATATCTATTTAAAAAAACATCACCTTAAGTTAGCGAAACTGATTTAAAATATACGTATATCTGCCCAATGATTTGGTACTTAAATTCCATGCGAAGTCTCAAAACTTCTATGCGGCAAGATTCAAATAAAAAACTATTGACAATTGGCATTGAAAATATTTTTATACCTAACACTGAAACATACCAAAGTTTATTAAAAAGACAGCTGCTTATTATTTTGATTGAAATTAAAATGTAATAACGGAATTTAATATTTATTGTGTATGCGATATGCATTTCTACATTTTTCCGATAGTTCAGACGCATTTCCCATGTACTATTATAATACTTGGCTTGGAAGGTAGGATTGGAATTTTGAGTTCAAATATCAGAAAAGCCTGTTACCTCGCCTATCGCAAAATTACTGTTCCCCAACTAACGAAATCTTACTAGCAGGCTAGATTCTGCTTTTTAGCTTTGAATGACTAAAATTCTAAGACAGTTGTTCCTAAACTTTTTTTTTCTATGGTCCGCATTTTCGGAATGAAAATTGGCATGTGCTTCACCAAATTTTATGTGACAAAATGTACATTTAAAGCTGAAAAGAAACGTGAGGGTTAAAGTGGGATATATTCGCAGATTCGATGTCAGAACACTATCATTGATAACTCTGTCCTCCAATTTGCGGACCCTAGTTAATATATTCGTAATACTTAATATAATGCATACATATCAAAATGATATTTATTTATAACTATTTATACTAAGATTCATGCATGTAGTTACCAGTAATAATAAAATTTGAAACCATATTCATTTTTGGCATATGATTTTTTGGAAAATGTTTCTAAATCTTTCTTTCATTCATACAACATCACTTGATATCCTCTACCACCACAAACCGTTTGTGAACAACTGACCTAGAAGGATTGCTTTGAATTCTAAACTGCTCGGGAGTTTAAATGTTTAACTTATAAATACTTCAATTATGTATAACTGACTAAAGATTTCTTTCAGATGACCATCCTGCAATCGTATAATCCAAGTAAGATTTATCAAATACAATCTATTGTAAAATTTCATCAGTTTAAATATTTATTATCATTATTGTTAATATTATATATTTGAAGATAGTTTAACATTTGTAATAGAAAAATCGATGTGTCAGTATGTTTGAAATATTTATTCTAGATATATAAATAAAGTTCAAGTAAATTTGTCGTCAAACGGCAAATGCCTTTGGGACAGAAAAAATAAACGCCACTTCTCTTGAGACTTCTACCCTCTTCTCTATATTATCCTCGTTTTACCAGGCAAGTCTTAGGTATTTACTTATTTCTTAATTATTTATTGTTGTTGTTCACTTATTTTACATAATTATCTTTGCTAAATATATAATTATCAACAGGAACTAAAAAAATCTTAAACAGAGAAAATCAATGTTAGAAAGCTAAATCTGCCAATTTGAAGCCAAAATTGTGACTATTTACAGAATGGATCTAGATTTTGTAAATGAAAATAAGAAAAGGTGATTGTTTCCTTGTAAAATGAACACGAGCATATTAAAAGAAAGGGGCATGAACACGAATATTTTTTAATCTCATAAAATAACGTTCTCTATTGAAGTTAGGAATTTAGAAAAAATAAGCTCGTAACATGTGCTTCTGTTTTAATTACAAATATTACAACTATACACCTTATGAACAGATTTACGCACATATTTTTAATCAATACTTTCAATCAAATACGGTGTGATCAGATCGAGAAAAATGCAAAGTTCGAATTAAAAGGTATTATTTCACATATTTAAATATTGCAGTTTAAATTGTTGAATGAATTTATGCTATGAAAAGAATTTATATAATTTAAAAGGTTCATTAATTAAATATCGTGTGATGGCAGATGGCCATATAAGTAAATCGGGCTCTTTAAAACGTGGGAAGAGTATCAGTCAGATTTTAAACTCTCTAAAGGTCTAATTTCGCAGGTTACTCTGGAAATGTAGTCTTCTTTCTGACAGAAATTTATTTAGCAAATCACTCTGGACGTAACTATGATTATACAGGCATACGCAAACATTGTATCTCTTAATTGCAACATATATCCACACACGCACACACACACAAGCACAATTGTGTGGAGATAGGAAGCAACGCAGTTTTCTCAAGCTTTGTGTAGACCATGTGTCACTATTAGTAATCATTCCACGAGATTTGAGTTATTGAACAAGATCTATAGCGTTCGAATTCGATTAATATCCTTCTTTTATGTCTGTTGTACACACAACACTTGGAAAATTTACCTCTTATTCCGGAAGAATACAGCATCTTAAAAGGGTTTATTGCGCTGGTATCCTACTATTCCTAGCTTGTCCTAAAATTGATAAGAGGTAATATAGTTGTAAGGCAGATAAACCATCTTTTAAGACACTTCCAACTAAACAAGTTCTAATGCAGGATTTGACATAATACCCCAATAGAATATTAAAAAAAGCAACAACTGGGAGACTGGAACACAATTTAGAACGCGGGAGAATAAGTAATATTAATAAAATTGCTTCGGATGTATAAACCAAAAAATTGTGAATCTGTCACAAATCAATCTGATCTATAAATTACGAATCAAATCTCCAATGCAATGTATATTGACATGGAGATGTAGATGCAATCCAGGCACGGTACATCTAGACAAATCGACCGGATTTTGGCTGATCGACTTGCAGGTTTTGCTCTGTCCACTGATATTCCCTGAACTGATTTGTGCTGTAAAGGGAAGGGCGATCAAAGTCTGCCTCCATTTGGATCGCATATTCATAGAAAAAGTTGACGGTGAATCAGTTGGTCAGCCGTTTTGTCTGCGTTGGTCGTATTCGTATCTTTGCTCCTGAAATCGAAACAATTTCTGGTGTGAAAAACAGACCCTGTAGTTATTGTAGAAGTGACTGTAGTAATATCGAAGCTTATCATAGTCTCCAAATCTATTCATCATGTTTGCCAAATCTAGCAGTATATACTTTTTCTATGTAGGGTGAGGCGAACCAAGCCATTGACGGGTTTTCGTTACCTAGTGCTCCCATGTCGACATCTGGTCGACATGGGAGCACTAGGTAACGACTACATCTCTACTCATGTGGAGGTCGACAAAGTAGGTGAAGAAATCCCGATAGATGTGACGGTCACAGAAAGCAAAATTAACTACGGCAAGTCTGTTGGCGTGCATTTCGGAACATCAACTGGAGGCGAATCTGTCAGAAGTCCTGCTTATGATCGTAGAATTGGCTAACCTTGAAGAGGGTCAAGGTGAGCGTTACGTTCATTGAACACCATATGCTTTACCAAATTTTAGTACTGCCACTGCAGTCCACGTGATTAGCTGAACTAGCTGGATGTATGCACTGAATAATTAAAACGACCTCATCTGGTAGGAAGATATCAAAAATTTTCCCCAGCTTTGAGGACCGTGCATTAGGATCAGGGGGTGTCCCTGTTTAACCAACAAGGATCTATGCTACTTTATGATTTGAGGATTCACTTTCTGACATAGTCTAGTTTCTCAGGTATCCAACTGATGTCTGGAGACATCATCTTGTGTATTAGCCAGATATGGGCCGTTCGCGACAATTTTATCGAGGTGATCGGTTTCATGAGGGACGATTTTCGCTCCATAGTGTGGCATTTCAATCTAGGTATTGGGCGCCTGGTTTGAAAGGCTTCACTAATTAGGTAGCATTATTCAACTCTCGGTGTATATGAATGCGCTCCATCTGGGCAAAAGGAGTGTTCTTTTTTTTTTGATTTTGCTGCGGGACTGTTAATTTCGCCACATTCATAAGTTGTGGCGCAATAGGAGTGTCATATGCTCGTACGTTCTTTACGTCCCGGGCCGTACATCCATTTTGTGATCTTACTGAAGTCTACATGTTTTGCATGCCGCACGCGAACTTGTTTGTCCTGGAAGCCAGTTCCATTTGTAGAAAAGTCATATTCTTATCGGATTATGTGCTTTTATTTTTGCTAGCCCTGAAGCTCATAGTATTATTGACGATGGGTTGAATGAAGTCAAAGGAACGTTGCATATTTTCTCACATCTACTGGTTGCATTCTTCAAGCATAGATAGAAAAGACAGAATTTCATTGTAGACCTTTATTAGAAGCTGAAAAAGAAAGTTGGTCGACTAATTCGAGTGAATAGCGCTAAAGTTTAGTGTCATACCGAAATGACTATTTGATTTATTTTTCTGAGAAAAGAATCATGTCTGTCAGAATCAGGTATTTTAGAAGAGTTGATTTTTTGTTTCACCACTTTGAAAATGTTTACACTTGCTTGGGAGTAAATGTTCAACTGTTTGATATTGCTTTTTTGTCCCACAAATTCTGTATATCATTTATCTCTTTTATCACCAATTAGGTGAGAGAAGACCTAGTTCACTAGAGTTGTGGAATCATTTCGTTTCATTTTGTTTTGAATTGATTTTTTTTACATTATTCGGACTATTGTCCTCATCTTTGTCGCCATAGTTATTACAACGTTTCGGCCGTTGTACGCTCCGGCATTCAATAATTAAATAAAATCCCTCTTTTAATCCACACCCAACTATTTTGTAAATATGGTGTATTAGTTTAGAATTACATAGAGAATTTTGGTGATTGCGGCATGGATTTCGTTGCATAAATGTCATATTATGGTGTTAGTTATATTTAAATTTGTTTTGGTCTGTGATTTCGATTAAGTTAACGTAAAGATAGCGAAGACCAACCTTCTCAACTTGTCGGCCTTGTGCCACATTTTGTGTTTGTTAATGAATAAATATTTCCTCGATTTTCTAACGGAGAAGAAGGCACTATACATGGATTACTGTGAATCTCGTATCGATCTCCTTCCATTTCTATTTAGGGTTAATTCTCTGGCTAATTTACAGTCATAATCCATTCGTCTTATTCCTTTATTAACTTATTGTATTTTTGGTATTTTTCCCCTCACGTATAAGATTTGGATTATTTAAAATTCATCGTAAATAGGATAATTTTTCTAGCAGATCGTATAAATCATTCTGCCGTACATTATTAAATGCTTTTGTTTCATCTATTAAACAAACATAGATCCTTCTGCACCTATGTTACTTGCTCAATCATTCTTATCATAAATACAGAAATTAATATTCCAATGTCATTTAAAAGAAAACACTGTGTTCTCTTTGCAGTTTATATTTGCTTCAAATTGATTATCTGGCTCATGAAGCTGATTCTTCGATATGGCTAAAATTCATTTCCACCTGGCTTCTTAGACGGTGCCATGAAGATTGATCTACTAAGGTGTGATATATCGTCACTGTCATATATTTTATTTATTCTTTCCGTATTCTTGTTTGTGCCGAGTCTGAGGTCATTTATTTCACAAACCAATCTGGTCCTTCTGCTTTGTTCCATTTCATCCTGTCCGATATTCAGCTTACTGCAGACTTTACTATTTAGGACATTAACTTATTGCAAATTTCAGGGTTTTTCTATTCATAACCTGAGAGCGTTTCAACATTTGCACTATTTCATTTTCTGTTAGGAGATTCTACCCTGTCAAATTTCTGCAATTTGTTGGGCACATGTTTTTTTCATGTTAATTAATTATTTAAATGATTCTCATTCATTTTATTTCTCTTCATATATTTATTTTCCTTGAGCCATTCCTCTGTAGCTTACCTGAATTATTTTATGTATCTGTTTAATGTTCTATAATCTGTAGAAATGTTGTCGTTGTTTCATTCTCATCATCCTGGGCGTTCTTGAAAACATTTGATCGATTACTTTACACAACTGCACCCACCTTTCAACGCGTACACGATGTGTTCCTATTCCGAACTTGCAATTTCAACGTCTCTTTTGTTTAAGTTTGGAATTGGTCACCAATGTTGAGGCTAATTACGAAGGATATTAATTGTCTTGACGTTATCCAGTGTACTATAAAAGGTAGAAATTTATTTAATCCTACTTTGTATTTTTCGTGTTTAACTGATGCATGAAAGGGCTTCAATTTTCCGCTTAATTAGAGGAATTCATAAAGTCATTTCATATTATTCGTAATGCTCTTATATTTTCTCTCCGCCTCTGTATATGACCTTGAGTGCACCGCTGCCAAAATCGTCATTATTTGCCCACCTATATTCTAATACTTCTAAAATGCTAGAATTTAGCCTATTCATAACGTGCTTCCTTTGTTTTGCGTCCTTTGATCTAAAGAGCCTGTAGAGTTTTAATCAATTGAATATCTTGAATATCTTTCAATTTAGTACGTTCTTTCCATGTTAATGACCAGCGATGATTGAAAATATTCAGAACATAACACCTCATGATTAGTATCATGTGAAATAAATCAAAGTCGTTCAATACACATTCCCCATAGAAATGATCTTCTAAAATATAAAACTTCAAATCACCATGGTGTCGATTAATGATTTATGAAAGGGAAAATGCCTGATAAGGTAGATTATTTAAAATATAGAAACACACACACACTAACCCTGTGAGTATATGTATGTATATATATATATATATATATATATATATATATATATATATATATATATATATATATATATATATATATATATATATATGCATATATATATATATATATATATATATATGTGTGTATGTGTGTGTGTGTGTGTGTGTGTGTGTGTGTGTGTGTGTGTGTGTGTGTGTGTGTGTTAAATCACACTCCTGGAATATAACTTCTGGTTGTAGATGAAGTGAAAGCAGTTAATGCAGGCATTCGGACGCATTGATTAGAATATTTATTGGTCGGATAAAATGCATCACTACATTTCCATGGATCATGCAGCTACATTGCCAAATACAAGGAAACGGAAAAGACAGCGTGGTAAATTGCATCTATATTACATTTCAGAGAGGGTATAAAGTATTTCGAATTGAATGAACACGAAACATGTTTTCTCGTTTTGGAAGTGAATAACAATTCTGATCGTTGCTCAGAGAAAATTACTTTGAAGTTCTATTGCATTCCTAACCAAATTCACACGAGCATCACTTGTTTACCACTGAATTTCTTCTAGATAAATCAATCAAACATAGAGATGTGGGATATTTCGTTTCTTATTTTTACGCATCACATTTTAAATTATTTTTATCTCCATTAGACAAAACCAATCACCACAATAGACGACAAAGTAGCGCATTTGGAACTTTGATATCACCCTCTATTGTTTTTCATTTTTTTCCCTTTTCCTTTGATAGAAATAGTCTGTGCTAAAGTTCTATTCTGCTATACATCAAAGCAGTCTTATTTCATCTATATTCTTATAGAATGATGTTAGATATTTTTCTGCTTTACTTGATTTCTCTTTTTTACTATAAAATTGCCATTTCACTTTCATTTTCCGACGAAGAAAGATTTTTTTATAAGGGGTAAGTAAAATGTTAATTAGTATGAAATATAAGAATTTCAATGAAAAAGTGTGTAAAAGTCACAATGTAGCAAGTGAATAAAATAAATGATAAATAAAACAAGCACTTCCGTTCTAAAAAAACAAACTCATATTCAGTGCATTACTTGATAAGAAGGGTCACGTACTTTTACCATCCTATTCCAAATATATGAATATCTCATATCTCATATCGCCTTTTATCTCTGCCCAGATATAAGGCGATCAATCAATGTTTGCCTTTAAACGACACTGAATGTAAATTGGTTATATATATATATATATATATATATATATATATATATATATATATATATATATTAAATCTTTAAATTGCTCATAATATTAATTATTAATGGGTAATATATTAAGAAAAGGTCAATATGTGTTTATGACAAATAAACTACAGGAACTCAGACAAGTTACTAAAGGAAAATGGGGAAAATGAATCAGGTTTAAGAAGGCCAAATATATGACCTTTATCATGACAATTAGCAGAGAATGATGGAGACTTAAAAATTAAGCAAGTATAGAAATGTAAATGCTGGGAAGTGTAGAACTGATGTCGGGAAATGTGGTAGCAAAAATTGAAACCCTATTGGAAAAGCGAAATATGCCTTCTGAAATCTAAATTCAGCAAGAGGATCATTTGTTACAATAAATACGGTGCAACCTTTATGGTCTGTGCTATGTGGCATAACAGAAACGTTACTGGAAAATAACTGCTTTTAATAAGTATCTGCAATTATTCCGTCCCTACTAATAGGCACCAAACATCTGAACTTTCGTCTATCGCGATGAACGGCAATTCTCTCACAGACCACAAGAGGAACTCGTTCATATGATCCATCACGAGAAATGCTAAAAAAACAAAACACGTCAGTTCCCACTACAGTTTAAGTAAGTACTTGATATATCCCGCTATCGTCTACGCTGATAAGAGCCAGATCAGGCATAAATGGTGTACTGCTGCCATGTAGAGGCAGGAACATCTCAGTATTCACATTCCAGTTTTGATAGTCCTTTTGGGTGATGAGTTATTTTCCAACCTATAACGTCTAGCGCCAATCTATCGTTTTTCCATGAAAAAGTTTATATGAGTTCTATATCTTAGTTCAACCAGTTCACGCCTAAGACCTGTCATGCCACGCACATTGTATCGAATCCTTCTCATTCTCTTCATAATTTGATTAATGTGGGATAAGTTCCACTCTATCAGCTACATCTCACGAACTGCTAATTAGTGAAACAGAAAAATCATCCAGGCGTTCCAGAAGAGGTGCTTGACAGTGCTCCCGCTCATCTCTTACTGGGAACACACAACCAATGATTATGTACGGAACATGGTCAAGAGACTCATGGACAAATAGGAATCTTTCCTCGCCACTATTAAGCGTCCGAAGATGGTTTAGCCACGTCATACAGCATAACAGTATTTAAAAGACCAACATGCAAGGCACTAAAGGAGGCGGACTCAAGTCGTGACTAGAACGCACAAGCTAGCCACACAACATGAAAGTGTGGACGCACATGCCAATACCGGAACTCGTCAGAGCCACAGACAATAAATCATCATGGAGGAATTTATTTTTCTTCTGCCTTACCCTTCTTCCAACAGACGATTGAATCGGTCAAGGGACGGATGATGACATTCATCATGAGGGTTTTCCCCTGGAGTTCTTGCTTTACTAGATTTTAGTATACCAGGTGTAACAGCAAAATTGTCCAAATCGTGTAACAACATAATTGGCGACCGCAAAAAAATGTTTAATATCTAAAAAAAAACAAAAAAAAAAAAACACTGAATTAACTGAGTTTCTTTTTTCCAGGTTTAGTCATCCTGACACCATTTATTCTAAGAATAACTGCAAAAACCCATTGTGATATTCAGTTAGAAATAGAACAGGCTAAAATCGTTTTGTGTCAGCTCCACTGTCTTCCCAACTGAGTGAGCAATGGTGAGAGGAAAACTGAATCAGAAGGTCACAACAGGAAGATAGATTATCATTTCAACTTAGTGCGGAAGAGATCAATTAGAAATGATCCAAATCAATCCATAAGGATTTTGACACGTCAGGGATGAGTTTCAACTGAAATAGTCTAAAGAGTGAAAAAAAAAGACGTGAAAATGAAATCGTACGAGAAACATGTGAGGTACTTTGATACTCCATGTCTTAAAGTTAAAGGTTAGAGATCATCTTAAAATAAGGTTGAAAATGATCCTTGAATAATACACACACACACACACACACACACACAAACACACACACACAAACACACTCACACACACACACACACACACACACACACACACACACACACATATATATATATATATATATATATATATATATATATATATATATAAATTTTATTTCAATCCGTCATGAACTTCATTTTTGTTTATGCTCGATTTCATCACGAATTTTCTGTTAAGCGTGGAGAGCAATTATACATTCTTATTGCTCAACGTAGAGTCTAATAGTTTTATAAAAATCTCGGAAAGTTAATTATTTCTAAGAGCTTAATTGAAGAATTGGACCATTTTGCTGTTACCCCAGTTATATTTCAATATTCGTGGCGGTTAATTTTTCTCATCATATTTTCATTTTGAAATATTTTTATATCACATGCTTTATCCCCTTTTGTTTCAATTGTCGGTTTCTTGTACTGAACTCACAATGAACGGATGTCTACCACTGAGTCTTATGCTCTTTACCTCGTCCTTTTTCACCTTCAATTCTTATGATCTAGTGCATTGTAGCGTTGCTTGAAATATATGATTACTTAGCATTTGGGAGTTCAGTCCCTGTACTGAAAACAGATAATCTCTTTCAGCTGAATAAACGGTCAAGCGACACAAAAGAATAAGTGTTGTATCAGATATCTCTTGTAAATGGAGAGCAGAATAAAAATAATTTATTCCCATAGATTGAATAGTTTGGCTCAAATTTCAGCAAATGCAAGTGAAATCTAAATTACATACTTGAAGAAGTTCTGATGATACAAGAGCCGAAATAGTGAATATAGTTACCAAGGTCAGTATGCTGGCCGTGATAGGAAAGAAAGTAATTCCACGGCTCAATGATTCTGAAAGAACATTTATTCTATCTAGCTTGTTCTAAATTTTGCTTTTTCCACACTTCCTGCAACTGCATTTGTTTTTCATTGCTACTTTATTTCAGTATTGTCATCAATTACGTCCTTTTCTACATTTACTTATGGTCAATGTTAATTCTTCCTCTTTATTCTGGTCTTTGTTTTAGCCACACGTTTTTTCTCTCCTTTATATTTTTCTTGCATTTTTATTTCCTTTTTCTTTTCCTCTGGAATTGTCTTTGCAATCTTCTTTAACTTTTCTTATCGCTTGCTTCCTATACTTTTTCTAATTCTTAACATGCTAGTCCAATTTCCTTTCCACAGATATTTTCAATTTACACAATCTATTCAACCATCTCGCTAATTTTCATTTCTAGTCCTAACATACACTAGTTTTCCCACCTTCAAAAATCTTTGCTGCAAATGATAATTTAATTCACACAACCTTTATGATGATAATGTATATGGTTTTGCAAATCCAATAATTTCAGTTTAGTTTAGGCAGAACAATTTTCTGAAATGAGAAAATGAATGTTCTTTGTTTTCATAACTTGATAACAAAGATTATTTCAAATTTATTGAGTTCCATTTGTTTCCCGTTTTAACACGAATTTGTACCTCTTGATTTCGAATGGTAAAACAGGCAAGAAAATACTATGTATTTTTATAGACAATTATATTTTTTTGCAAATTGAATTCATATGAAAGATATAATACTCAAAAATTATTTATTAACAATGTTACATTTAATCAACATTTAATGTACCAGTTTCGTTTTCTTATTATTTACATCTACCATAAACGAGCACGTGTTAACGACATAAATTTTACATTTTCTGAAAAACCTAAAATCAATATGGGTAGGTAGTTGTTTCTGTTTGGCTGACGTAAGTTTAAGAGTTTCATTATATAAAGCATATTTGACGTACAGCGTATTATTCAGATGTGTAATTTTTTTTTTCAAGAGATATTTAAAAACATGGAATCATTTTTCATAGAACTTCTGTATCAATATCTGATGAGTCTGTAATTTCCAATCGTGTTGTTCTTCACTTTAGGATGTAACGGTTTAATATGTGTACTTACTAGAGAGATGAAAACAGATAAGTCAATAATTTGTAATTATTGTTTTATCAGTTTCGTCCAGTTATTCTGTTCCCCTCATTCTGGATGACAAACTTCAGTTAACAATCAGTCTCTGCTAACCATCCCTGTAGCAGATATTAACCATGTCAGAGAAAATGGCAATAAAACCAATATAACACCTATAATTCAGTTACATGAACTCTATTTTTTGTCAAAACATGGTCAATGATTTCCACATTGTCTGGTCGGTTCTCAAATTGATCTGACAGCCATCATCTCAATTGTCATCAAAGACATGTAACCAAAACATTTCGGGAATTTGCTGTCAACAGTAATAAGTTATCTTTTTACTTGTTTTTTATAATCATATTAATGAAAAGTTGCGGCATGCAGTCATATTTCAGGAATGTTTGCACTATAATGAAACGTTACATTACGTTCTTTTCAGTAAATGAAAGTAGTAAATGTGTTCTGAAATATAGAGAGTACATTCATTAACGCATCAGAAAATAGAATTTTTGTTTCGTGACAAATTAAACGTACACGGCTTTAGATTTTTATATGGAAATTATATTTTTTATGGATTTGCTCTCTCTATCAAATGTTCAGTTTGTTAGAGTATATCTTCGAATGTATTGAATGATTTCATTCTTTTCGTCTTATCAACCTTTTGTAGTTTCTAGAAAGTTTTTATACTATTATTATGTAGTATGTTAAATTATACAATAAGTAAATGTTTATCACAGAACGGCTGTTTGCTTGCAGCCTATCTATCCATAAAATATCAGATTTTAATATATGTAGATATTCATTTGTCTGCAAAGTTTACTGCTAATTCCTTCCAAACCTTTACCACTAGCTCGTACGAGCGAGCGTGCACGCCCGCGCACACACACACACACACGTGTGTATGTAAAATAAGTCCATTAAATACACTTTAATTCACCACACCAACTAGATATTCATGAGATAAGAAAGCTGGCCGCTTCGATTGCCTGGGATATCTATGCCACATCCATGATATCACGGCTACTGGATAAGTTATCGCCGTTTTCTATGTGTCGTCTTCGTTGGCGATCATGACTCTCCGCCGTTTTCCGTCTTTCGTAGTTGTAGATAAATGTTGTCTTTTTGTTATCTCTCTTAAACCCAGTAGCTTTCAAGTTTCTTCTTCCTTCGTGAGGAGATTGCTCAGCATTCGCTGCTATATAGGAGTAGTGATGTTACCTAACAATTCAGTCATCATGTCATTGTTTCTAATGAAACTTGCCTTTTTTCTTAATATTTTGCTTAGTTTTGGGGATACATATTTCGCTATCCCAATGCGCCTTCCCTAATATTTAAATTATTGTAATTCTCTGATTTTGGTATCTCTGATATTGCAAGTAAAATTCGACTACGCTAGAAGTTATCCGCTAAAGCATCTGCGGTCACATTTTAATTGCCTTATCTCTGGGTGGCGCATGTCGAAATATTGATATTTTCATAAGATGTAGGTGCATAATTCTCAGTTATACTATTTTATATTTGAACTGTAGTTGATATCAAATGTTATATTTCAAGGTCGGGATAGATTACATTCACCTGTATTCTATACTCCTACCAAGTGAGTGAGGACAAAAAAAATCAAGTGGGTACTGCGAGTTAAATCTGGAGAATGTACATTGTTTCAAATGTATGCCTGAATCCGGCATTATAATCTGATGAGGAATTGCTGGAAGCATTTCACTTGGTACACCGTCGTTTCCTGAATATAACTGTCGGCACAACACCTCCTATACACACTGAACACAATGTAAGTTTGAGATTTATTTTATCAATCGCTCTTTAAGAAAGCGTATAATAGGGCAAAATATGTAAATTATATTTTTTATTGATTGAAATTATAACATACTCATTGAAAGAATCATAAACTAGGAAATATTGCAAAATCTTTCAAGAGAAAGAAATAATTTCAAGTGCCTGATATTAGACAGTTTTCCCAATGGGAAATGACTGAGGATATGTTTTAATTTTACAATCTAGACTGTGCATGAAGCTAGATACATAAAGTGCATAGATATATTTGAATTTTAAATTATTTTCCTATTGCTACTCAATATATGACAAATATTATTTCTCATGAAATTAAAATCAACATATATTTGGACGATAAAGTAACTACGTTTTAACTATAGAAAATATACAATATACTCGATATATGAAACAAATAAATGAATTCTTCAATAAACATAATTTTTCTTTCAATAGATGCGAAAGAAGCTTGACCAAAATATTTACTTTCTTGTATGCATAACAAATAAGATAATCGGGTTTTTGTCTGTAATAAAAGAGAACGTTCTCGACAATATGTAAAGAGTTTTGTTCGAAATTTGCTTAAAATGATTAATCACAGAATATTCGCTTTTCGTGCACTAAAAAAAGTCAGAATGTGTGAGCATATGCATCTCAGTGAGTCTGCTCTTGCATGTTTTAATGGGCGCATTTCTGTCGCCGGAAATTTTAAAACAATTTATTTCTTATGACAACAATTTTTAAAATGTTTTATCATAAATTTAACAAATATAATTTAACATGAATTTCGTTTGTATGTATAAAGAATGTTCAGAATGAAAAATGTAAGCAGAAACCACTGAAGTCTTTACACAGTTACCCCATTACTACTTTTCGTGTATTTGTATTTTTAGACGTTTCCTACGTTTTCTTTATATATCAGACTGACTACAATCCGAATAAATTTCAGTACTCTTTCTTATGAATAATGCCGTTGTGTTGTTACTCTCCTCTTTAAGGGAGCTATTTCTGTTTACTGAGGCTATAAAAGGACACTATACGCGAACCTTTTGTTCTCAGTTAAATAACGCTTTCTTCAAGCCTACACCTGCGTACTTTTGACATTATACTCATAAATTAAACAAAAGCTAGTGATGAAATGTCTAGTCAATTTTTTTCTATATCCCTTGAGAAGATTATTTTGTAGAAATGTGTCGTGGTTGCCTTTATTTTCGATGATAATTTTGAGGTAGCTTTTTTATCTTCTACTGATTGCTACATACAGCTGTAAATCAGCAAATAGTGGGGTTGATAAATATACATGAGAAACTTTTTGACCCAGCCACTTATAAATATTATGACATAGAGCGCCATAGTAAATCTAGAAATAAATAAAAAGAGAACGAAATTATTATATAGTTTTGATCTTTAAAAGGACTAAGTAATGTAAATAATCACAAATCTACTACCTTAACTTGATTTATATCTATCCCTCCTATATAGCTTGACATGTAATACATAAATATAGAACGGTATTTATTGTGTAGCGTTTATTCAGTAATCTCCGGTCCCGTCACTGCTTTATTTATTGTAAAAGTTAAATCGACGGACAAACAATTTATACATATTCAGTTGTGATGTCCATAAAATTATAGGAAAATATATTTTATGCAAACCACTCATAATAATAATTAATATTTAAGTGCAAGCAATGAAAAATGAGAAACCTTAAGTGATTACCTATGCAGAATAGTCAGACAGTGAAATAAGGCAAGTAGAACATCTTGATCGTACCCTCCAGACTAATATTATAGCAACCTTGTTGAGAGTGCAGAATGGAAACCACTGTGTGATATATTTTTTGTTTTTTCTTTACGGAAGCTGCGAAGAAGTAACTTCGTATTTGTATCGTAATTTCTGGTTTTATATTCGGAATTCTTTGATTAAAAAGTACTTTTTCTGGCCTCTATTATCATTGTAATATTTATGTTAACCCCGTCCCGCTTACACACGCGCGCGCGCGCGGGTGTGTGTGTGTGTGGTGGCCCTCTTATCACTGACGACAAACGATGTTTCAGTAAAGAGGTGCTGAACATCTACTTATACGAATTCATCTGCCGAGACCTGCAGTTGTTTTGCAGATGTTTACACAGGTGTGACAGAACCATTTTACTCAAGTACACGAGGATCAACTGCCAAGTGTTTCTGCAAGTGGACGGAAAGAACTGCAATAATTGCGACACAGTGGTAGGTAAGTTAAAAGGAGAATGCTGCCAACTTCTTTTAAAATTTGCCTGCAGTTAATTCTCATGTCCAAGTCGGCTTCGCTGAAACATTTTTATAGGTGACAAACAAGACAGCTGCTAGCTCATTTGATCTGATGTTCTGTTTTCTCAGGAATAAAAGCATATGCTGCATAGCTTCAGAATTTTGATTTTGATTTTGTCGTTGAATCCCAAGAGTGGCCTACAAACAGACGTGTTGTCCGAAACGGTCTAAAGAGGGATTGTTTTGAGAGTCTGCTATCGTTCATACGGGAAAGAATGACTCCCCACCCGATCTGAATTTCCATTAGGATGACTCCAATATCCATCATGTTGGATTTAGAACCTCACTGTTTCTAATGCGATCACTAAGTTTTATGTTACAGATGGTGCGTAGACAACGCATATGGAATTCCTCGAGTTGACTGATGTCTACACGGTATAATATTGTGTACCATACTGTAGTGATGTCAGTACTACTAACTTGTACGCATATATTTCTAGCATTAACGAAATCTCATGAGAATCCCAAAGAGGTAAAGATTATAGAAAGCAAAACTAGCCATTCCAATATTACACTCAAATTATTTGTCCATCGTTGGATATAATGGGGAAAATACAAATGAAAGATGAAACGGTTTTCCGTTTCACATCAACATAAGCTGCTGGAATAACAGCTGGGGTGGATGGATTATTTCTGTTTATTTATGAAGATGGTCAGACTGAAAGCTTTAGATGCAGGAGAAAATTTGTTAAATATACATTGCATATCCTCAAGGTATAAGCTACACTTACGCAATAGTCTGCTATGACCAGATCACCAAATGTTTGCATAATCGTCGTAGTTTTTGATTTAAAGCGTTGTCGGTTGAACACCACACCTCTTGTTCTAATCTCTAATCCCACGCCCTCTTCAACTTTTTCAAATGAGGTTTCTTGCATGACAAAAAATAGAAAGTTAATAATGGACGTGTAAAGATGCACACTTTTGGATATGAGGCCTCCATCTCGGATTGAAAGACATGTCACTGAGCACCCTATCAAGAAATCTCAGCTTCCAAATGACAACCATCCCTTGAACCGGTATTAAAAGCTTTAGTGTGATCGACAAATGTAACAACAAAATCTATGTCATGATCTTGTGCTTTCTCTTGTAGTTTCCTCATACTGAAAATTATGTGTCCAGTGCTTCTATCAGACCGAAAGCCACACTGCGAATGGACAGAATCGATCAGAGATTAGTTTAAGATTATGCCGCAAATAGTTATCCCAGAGTCGCATAGAAAGTAGATACCGCTATGGTTACCACATTCGCATTTATTGCCTTTGTATTTACAGTGATGAACAAAATAATCCTCTTTAAACTCCTGAGGAATTGATCTTTAATCCCATATTAAGGTAAATAATTCACACAGTTTACGAACTATGAGATTGCTGTTTAAATTGATATATCTCTGTTCGTATTCTATTGTTACCAAAGGGGTTGTCGTTTGTCAGTTTTTTTGGCCATTCTACCTCAGCAATATATAGAATAGCTGGTAGCCCTTCAAGAATATTCCTCTGTAGTAAGTTAAGATATTCTTAAACATTCGACTCCACGTTTAGAATATTTGAGAAGTGTTTTGCCGAGCATTTAGTGATCTTGCTTTTTCTCCGAGATTTGGTCTTGAAAGAATAGATCGAATGTGAGCCACTTGTCACCGTTTCAAAGACGACTCTGAGATTCTCATAGAATGATTTAAAGTTGCATCTATCAGTAGCATCCTGAAATTCCTGTATCTACTCTCAGCACTATGCCTCTTTCATTTACCGTAGTTGAATTGGCATAAATTTCTGGATTTTTTTTAATCCATTGAGCTTTGTGACATTCTTGTCTGACGTCCATTGATGTTGGTACTTAAGACATATTATCCAAAAGGGGGAGGATGCTTCGATCATTTGAATCAGACTACTTTTGATGTTATCTCGTGACATGCGTTTCATGGGATTACTCGCATACAGACTCGTATACACCAATATTTAAAATCGTTTCTATTGGTTCAATATCTGCACTGTCCTGGCTATATGCAAGCTTACTTTCAAAAAGTGTCAGAAAAGATATGTGTAGTCAGTGTCGCTGATCTTTTTGATATCTACTATTTAATCTGGTCGCGTGGGGTTGTTACGAAACGGACTACGAATAATGAAGCTAACCTAAGAATACCAACACTCACCAATGGAGAAGGAATAACTCAATTTTACTTCTTTCCTGGAGAATAGCCGCTAAGATGAGTGTGCTTGGACCGGAGATTTCTCAAGCTAGTTTTGTGGTAGTTAGGAATATGGTGTTAGTAATAAAGAGTCCATTCTCAATAAAAAGGGATAGCAGTAGATTATCATTTGCGATGATGTTGCCATGCTTACCGACTAGGCTACCGTATATTGATGTATCTCAATCTACACCCGCATTGAAATCGTGCAACTGAAAATGTGTAAGGGATAGAAGTTCTTCACCACTGGTTGCGTAATTCAGAGTATAAATGCGCCTTAATTTAATCACGAGGCTTCATAGAGCTTAGCTGCTTAAGATGGTCACATACTTATTCCGCTAAGGCAAGGAAATGTCTCTCATTGATGCTAACAGGTAGATTCCAGATGTTATTCATTCCGAATAGCATACCCGACATCTGCTAGTCACTTAACTGTCTCAGGCCTGCCACTCCAGAAATAAGTGACCATCATCCACCCACCTCAACTGACCAAAATCAGCTTGTCTAGTTTCCGAGAGAACAGCTATGCAATTTTTATTTTAATTTAGGACGCCAGCAATCAAAGCAGTTCTACGTTCAAGGTTTCCCTTGCACTCCTGGCGAGATCCTACATTCCAAGCCCTAATGAAAATGATTTTAATGTTTGAAACCATTATTGCTCTGATGTCATTTTGGATGTCCAGTCATTCGCACATTTTTCACACACACAAACACACACACACACACACACACACACACACACACACACACACATGTATGTATGTATGTATGTATGTATATATAAAAATTGTCCCTGGCCCTGGAAACAAAAGTTTAAGGTAGGAAATATGAATCCTATGCTATACATATTTTCTATTTCGTTTTCCATTCTTGTTTTTTCTGACGATTATTTACAGCGTATTCCTCTCGTTCTGTCCATTTTTATCGATAACCACAATATTTAATTTTAAACATCTTTACACTATTTTCGATGATTTCTATCATTGTCAGCATTTTCAAATAGCTTGTTCAAAATGTCCTCGGTTAAAGTCCATATTTTATTAGTTTAGTCTTCTATCATTTTGCTTAATTTTATTGGACGTTGTTTCCTTCTCAGTTTCCTGCTCCCCCCAATTTTATCAAATAATTTTCAGCTACATGTACACATAAAAACGCGCATTGTACCTCAAAATGTACTCTTTGACAATGAGCGATATTTGATAGTCGCTAACGGCTGTCCTAATGGTGGTTATTAGAATGGCTTTGTTCCAATATCCTCCCCTGCAGCTATGTACTTGACGATATATTGTCACTCACCTGTAAATAAACTGTGTACTCATTATGAAACATATGTACCGAAGATCATCTTGTCTTTCCTACATTATAAGGTTCACCTGTTTTGATAATATATGTCTGGTTTTAAATTCGGTATCTTTCATTTGCAATCTGGACTACTGTGGAAAATAATTCCAGACAAGGTCTGAACTATAGTAAATTGTTATCCACTGTATATACGTAAAAATGCCCACACGTTTTGTTTGTTTGTGAATACTATGTATTCAATACAGACATCCGTCTACTAATTTCTTTTGAAAAAAAACATTTAAATTATTTCAGCTTTATCGTCATATATATATATATATATATATATATATATATATATACACACACACACATATATATATATATATATATATATATATATATATATATATATATATATATATATATATATACATATATATATTCCTTTCATTAATATTTTACTTCTTTATTCACTTTCCAATCTTTATATTAACTAAATTAGGGGTTATATTTCTGTTTTAACGGTAGCATGTTATGCTTCACATCCGTCAAAAGGACAAAATCAGAGTGAAATATTGTTCTAACTGATGGAATTATATATGCATGTACAAAGATGATTAAAACATAAATTAAAATATTGAAAAAAGGGAGAACTCCACAAATATTTAATTTTTGATATTTAAGCTCGTATTTTAACCTCATTAAACCAAATATGAGAATATTATAAAAATAAAAAATAAATATAAAAATATATAAAAATAGAAATATCTATCTACCAACACATTTAGTACAATTGAAAATGCTATATCTAAGCTTAATATACATTTTACATCTAATTCTAAAACAATAATAGACTTAATACAAAAACAAAATAACTAAAAGACAGGAATTGTTTCTATTGAATGAAATCAATCACACTATACAGAGTTGAGAATTATAGTAATTGAAATAAAATATTGGCCGGCCAGAAGAGACTTTTTCCAAAACAATATAAATGTTACACACGCACCCAAACCCAGCCAACCACACACAAACACACACACTTGTCAAAACATACGCAGTAAAAGTAGTGTTTCAGGCTTTGCATAATACGGCATATATATAGCTGTTTCTGATTGGTCACACAACCATCGAATTGCGGTTCGTTTTCTTGAGAATTCAATAGGAGATATGAAACATTTGGTCGATTTCACCTCAAAGACGTGAACAGACAACAAGAACTCGTTTCTCCCTATTCTGTAATAACATACCCGACCTTTTCGAAAAGTGAACATCCATCCTTCTATAGCAAACATTTTCACAAGTTTTTTTTATTCTTTTATTATATTGCTTGCCAATAGAGTTAATATTATTTTTGTATTATTGTTATTCTTATCTCAGACTTGGCCAAAATATTCATTAACAAAACCATTATATAATTAAGGTATCAGTCATTCATGAATCTGAAAGTATGTTGCTGGAAGTAAAATAATAAAATAATTAACTAAGGCGAAATTATATCAAAAGTGGCATTATTTCTCGGGCTTCGACAATAAATTATCCTCCAATTGTCAGCATAAGATCTGTTATTGCCAGGATCTCTCTCAGAGTGGTGCTCCTCCAGGAAACACCTTTCCCTTAATTTAAAGCGTTACTGGGGTTTTAGCCTGAGGCGAGAGGGCTCCGGATATTTTTGAGACAATGCCTCGGGGTGGGGCAATTCACCGCAATGCACTTTACTCTCGGCCTTCTTGTTTCAAAAATGAGTTTTGAATAAATAAGAAAAATTACTATGCAACAACATAACTAATATTTCGTTTACTGCCTTTTTAGAATATGAATTAAATATATTAATTTTATGTCATTAAATTCGCTTAAGAACATAATTAAACAGCTTTGTCATTAATTTTATCAAAAGCATATGACATTTGGTTTTATTTTTCGCTTCAATGGAATCTTTTTAAAAAATAGCGAAACATTAAGATTTGTAACTTGTTTGTTTATTTTATCTGAAAGAAAAACACGACTAATGAAAAATAATTCTTTGAATGCATTTGTTCTTTATGAACAACAACAACATTAAAGAAAATATTAAAGCAGTGTTGTGAAATAATCATTTTAATTTATTTTTAATAAATTTCAAAGTATAAATTTTAAAACACTTTTAGAAAAACGTCTTCGAAAAGACGCACGTCGGTTAAAATAAACTAGACATTAACTTTATATATTACTTATTAATGTAATTTCCTTTTATTTTAGTAAGTAAATCATTACAGTTCACTCAATAACAAAAAGAATATGTATTAAAAAAGAATCATCGTTTTAACTTGTAGATATATTTATGCAGGACCTAAAATAAGAATTCGTTTTTGTAGGGTACCTGTTTAAATTTTTTCAAAAACATTAAATAAAGTTTTAACAAAAATAATGAAAAATGTATTGATTAATAAACATAAAATTTTAACAGAAAAATATTGAGTCAGTGACTATTAAGCTAACGATTTTACCATATCTCTTAAAAATTTAGAAGTCCCTGAAAAAATGACTGAACTGCAAAATTAATTTCCTTCACACTGACATTGTTTTACAATATAAAAAATCAGAAAGCTCGTTACTCTGCTTTAAACGCGCCTTTGAAAATGTACATAGTTTTAAGAACTGATAAATAATTACCAAATATTGGGCAAGTAATACAAAAATGATACACTCCAATTCGATGAACGCATTTTATATGCACTCGCTAATGTAGATTTATACGCGGATATCATAGTTTTCCATTTAGGTAAAGTTAAATAAAACATGCATATGCGATCGTGTACTCAGACATCTGCATGCGTATTTATGCCTGTGCGAGTGCCTGCTTTTAGGATATTTCATAAGCTTCGGGATTTATGTTTCCTTATCATGTTAAAAAGGAATTCATCTAAATGTCATATTTAACGCATGAAATCGTTAAGAAAATCTACAATGTTATTAAATGAGTTAAATGAAATAAATACATATGTATTATGATCCCAGATAGACAAGTCAGTATAGAAACAATTTGTACGATATAATAATTTCCTAATTGTTTAGAGTAGTGAGTAGGAATCTCCAGTGGGCTCCTGTATTCGGGAGGATATTGCCGCAGTTGGAGTTGTTCAGAGCTAACCTTGTTAGAGCTTAACGTAGTTTATGGTTAATGATTTTTTTCTCTCAAATATCACGTGTATACAAGGAATACAGGATGGAATATAACTCCACGCCTTGTGGACAAAAGTGTTTTCAACCACAGGTACTTTAGTGATCGAGGTCTGAGGCGCCGGCTAGTATAATCTGATATCGGATCAAGGAAATTTGTATCAAATCATATTCACGTTAAAAGCGGTGTGCAGTAGACGCATATATCTCGTATGTCAAGTCAGCGTTATTGAGTTTCTGTTGGAGAAGGCAGCAGAAAAACCACCACGTCGTTCCCGTTTACACAATGTTACCGAAAACTAATCCCTTATATATATATATATATATATATATATATATATATATATATATATATATATATATATATATATATATATATATCACCTCATCGTTGTGAGAAGACATCCTTTTCAGTTTTGTATATTTACTGAATTCCATTTCTATCCGTATACTTGTGGCCTGCTCACAGTATATTTTCTGGATTCTTCTAACATCCTTCGTAAATAGGTCGAGGTTGGAACATTTTTCTGACGTAATTTATGAAACGTTTTTGCATTATATAAAAAAATGATAAACATCCTTTTTGCATTTGTATTGTTCTTCCTTCTATTGTTCTGAGCATAAATATTGGATTACATGTTCCTAACCTGCGCTGTTCTTGCACTGTTTCCGATTTAATTCTGCGGTGCGATCTGTTCAACAGAATTCGGATAAGATTTGTTGTATGACTTAATAGGTTGATTTTCCAAGGGAGTTATCAATCGTTTGCTCCTGGATCCAACAGTATTACGAAAATCGATCTTCTCAGGTCTTCCAGTACATCACCATTGTAATTTTGTAAGTAATTTTGTCAATGCCTACCCAGTATCTAAACCTGCCATCATATCTATTACAATTTCCTCTGGAATCATTGTTCCTCTACAAATTGGCCATTTCGCATTTCACTTCAAATTTTAATATTTCTTATCCTTGGATATTTCGGTCTATTGCTGGTTGTTCGTTCGTTGGTTAAGTGTTTTCCTATGTATTCGTTTCATATCTGAACTAATTTTGTTTCTAATGTAAGTGTTCTCTATTAGATTTTATTCATCCTGTTGAATATTTTTTGTCTCGTTACTTCTCTTATTTTCATGCATACCATTATCTATAATAACCACAAAATCCACAAAAAGTTGAATTTTGTGTTCGTTGGACATGTAAGATTTTATTTTGTTGCAATGGAAACTTTACCTACATGCTTTACAAAATACATAATTTGCAACGTGTGGGGCTAATTTTATCGGGGGAATTCTAATTTCAATCTTCCGATATAACTAGCACACGTTGGGATGAACTAGTATGGCCGACCAAGCACCTTCAGTAACCAACCGATATTTCCTTTTTCTTGTAATTGGTCTCATTTTGTTCTTAACTCGTTATTATAGCATTTTCACATATGCTTCCATATTTCAATACGCTTCTATACATGTATACTATTTTAACAATATTTAATCACGTGCTTGCTTAAAATCCCTCGAAAAATACATTTAATATGCGTAGGTATCCCAGCACTCAGCTTAAAGCCGATGAAATTCTTAACTAAACGCTAAAAAAGGCATATATTCAGTTATTTCATTCAATATATTCATAAAAACATAATGCATACCAAATTAAAGCTTATTTCATGAACTTTGTTTCTATCGTATTTATTTTTATATGTACTGCAGTGTGCGATGAACATTACAGTTTGAAAATACAGACATTTTGGTGATTTCGCAAAATTTTGTCCATTTTTTTCACTGACAGCAGTTTAGACTTTCTCTCTCTCACTCTTTCTCACTCTCACTCACTCTCTCTCTCTCTCGCTCTCTCTACAGTCAAGAAATAGTACATGTTGAGTCAGGACTGTACTTATTCAGAATCTGCTCCATATACATTATAATCCGTTTGTTTTGGGTCATTTTAACCGTGATAAATGGAAAGAGAAACCCCAGAAATGGCTAGATCTGAAACTTGGTGTTTCTAGTGTAAGAAGTATTCATTTTATGACACAATTCAGGAAGGTTTAAAATCGGCCTTTCAAATACCCCTTGAGAAAGGGTTAAAAAGCAATGGTTTCAATTTCGAAGTGGAATAATCAAGATCATTCTATTATTATCCAAAACATTAGGCATGTTACTGGTATATAGTCATAATGTGATATTTGAAATTTGGGATGAATGTGGGTCTTATTTCCAGTTTTATGAAATGTCAAACCTCAGGTTATGAGTTGTTTGCACGTCGTAGCAGAGGGATTGATTTATAACATTTGCATATTCAGACTGAATTTATTTAAAATATATGCAGTGATACTATATGTAATTTTATTATTAATTTCTTTGTGATGTACCTAGCAAGATAGTATAATTTTAACTTTTGTTCTTAATTGCTTATTAAAATATAGGTGTCCAAATATGGTATTAAATTAAACGGTTTGAGATATTTTGATGAAATAAAAACTGCTAAATTTATTTAAACACGTAGATTAAGAAGCTGCACTCAGATAACACCTAGTATCTGTTTGAAATTTTCATCTGTGATACCTACTATGAGAATATACTTACCACACAGGATGAAATAAGCTTCTTTAACAGAGGCGTTATTATTTTGGAAATACATTATATTTATAGTTACATTACTTTGCAAAATAGATAAAAGTTATTTTGAACGGTTAATGTTCCACTGGGAAGAATAACATTCTGATATATTCCATTTCGAAGAGCATTAACCTTTATTTTTAAAATAATAGTTAACGCATAAGTTCCCTCTTTATTGCGTATATATATATATATATATATATATATATATATATATATATATATATATATATATATATATATATATGTGTGTGTGTGTGTGTGTGTGTGTGTGTGTGTGTGTGTGTGTGTGTGTGTGTGTGTGTTGATGCAATAAGAAAGAACAGTTAGATTAATGATCCAAACTTCTTACGTATTTATGCTTATTTTCAAAAAACAATAGAGAAGTAAAGCTTAAATTATATATATATATATATTTAAATATGATTCGATCGCAACATAGAAATTACTGTTTCGAAATTTGTCTCAAGACCTAAGAATTTAATTTCAGCATTAAACTTAAAATTCAGAGTGCAATTTCATTGTCAAGCGATGTTTTTGCATTTATATGTTGGAAATGGAGGTGTAATCTGGGTATTTTTCTTTCTTTGTCAATGGGTCACTAATGCGTTGAAAGTATGAATGCTTATTATATGTCAAATATTTTTTGAGTCATGTAAGATTCAGCTGGGGCATTTTTGTCTAACTAAAATTTTTCACAGATTCTATTTTTTGTATTACTATTTGTTAAAATTTACTGATGTTTTAGTTAGTCTGATTTGATGTATTTATTTTATTTTTTATGTTTTTTTATAGGAGTGCTTAAATATGACTGAGTTGTATTTTTAATTCTTTTGTTTTATACGTGTCTAAAATTAATTTAATTTGCTAAAACATTTTATATGCTATTGTGTAATTACTTATATATATGGTATTGTGGAATTGATATATATATATATATATATATATATATATATATATATATATATATATATTAGGATTTAATTTTTTATTATTAAATTCTTTTTCTATCTATTTATAAATTACTAATGTTTTCAGGCGTATATTTTGTGGTGTCTGCAAAAAAACGTTTTTTCATTTCTTTGATTTAATAATTTTTTGTTTAATATTCCTTTTCCTCTTCATCGATTCTTTTCCGTCCATATACTACGGTGTTATTATATCACGAATATAATTGTTTAGGGGTCTCCCCTTTTTACACAAATGGACTCACCCGAGGTATACATACACTACTACCAGTAATACCCGTGGTACGTTGAGTCAAGGAGTCGAGACGGAACGACAGAAGAGTAGTATAAGTTCAGTAGTAGTAGAGTAGGTCACACATACAGACGGCGGCAAGCGTCAAAGTTAGCGATCAGTTAGACTCAGTAAGTAGTCATACCGCGATACTTCAATATCAAGACTATATATATATTATTGCTACTAACCCGCATTCCTGGATCTACTAACCCGTATTAACAGTTTGTATTATTACGTTAATAAATTTATTTCCCTTATCCAATCCTGGCGTTTGTTATTCATTGATATCGGATTCATCCCGGAATCCACAACAATAATAATTCCCATAACGGGAAAAATGCAAATGGTAGAATAAATATTTCACCACAGATCTCTCTCCCGTTACAGTGGGGACCACGGCATGTTCCGACAGGTGATATTATCACCAGTTAATATGTTTTCAGTTTCATAGCACAGTAATATCTGATAGAAAATTAAAACAAATCGAACAGATAGTTAATGTTTTCTTACAATATATACATTTTTACGCAAAAAGAGGATTATATGGTATTTCTGAAGATATGTACACGTGCGTAAGTTTCAAGAAACTTTTAAGAAAATATCGAAAATTCAAGTTGTAGTCATCGTTTCAATAAGACAATGTAACCTTTTTCTCGTATTGTAAAAATATAGCATTGCTTGTTGCGCACCGATTTAAATTTGCTGTTCTCTATTGTACTGATATTAAACGGTTGGCTGACAAATTATGCAAGAAAAAACATATCTGCGTGTGATTAATTAGCTGAACAAAATTCTACAAAAAATTAATAACCACTGCAAAAAATGAAAACAAATCATCAATCTCATCCATTGACTCAATCTATTTTGCTAGAGGTCAGACATAAAACTACTCTTCCTGCTAAATCTGTTCAATGTCTTCCCAATATAGCGTCGGTCAGATAGCAGGGAAACAATACATCGTTATCCAGCTCAACTAAATTGATCTTTACTTTAATAGATACCAGGTCATCTTTGGCTTTGTTATCCGTGTCTGACATCGGACATCACTGAGCTTCACATGCGCAAAATAAAATCCTTAAACTCTCTGTCTGTCTCTCTCTCTCTCTATGTCTGTCTCTCTCTCTCTCTCTCTCTGCTTTTACTTTACACTCTCAAACGCACTCTCTAAATTTGCGATTGTATTGCTATTCTGCTCATGTCTGGGAATAACTTAAAGTTATTTATTTTTTAGAAATATTCAGTTATTGTTCGGTCGTTTTCACATAGTGTAAGTACACTCTGTCCAACTCAGGCACTTAACTCACAACGACTGCCAATAAATTCACAAGCTTTTACCCACTAAGACATTATCCCATCGAAAGAATAACAATTGCGATTATCCAGTACACCAGCCGCGCATCCAAGTTCATAGCAGCTTGTATTCACAAGGGACAGAATATATTTTTGTTATTTCTATAAAATAAATATATTCTATAAATATAATTTTCTAGAAAAATGACTTTCAATTATAAATACGAAAAATATAAAACTTAACTGGCAATGTTTTATGTATAGTGTGAATATCTATTTTCGCTTATTCTCCTCTTTCTTTTCACGTATATAATATTCAGCAACAAAAGACAACGATCATTTCGATCGCATTCATATTTAAAATTATCTTGTGTGATAATCTTAACATTTTCTTAGAATTTTCAAATCATTTACATGTGAAGGATTTACTTTAACGCTTCTTGCGTATGTTGTTTATTTATTTAGGGAACATGTGCGTGCAGTTCATGTGTACATGTATATAAATTTGTTCATGTATATATGTTACCCATGTGGTCTTGTCTCAATGGGATTCAAAATAAACTAATATATCCTTGCAGCGACATGTACATAAATTCTTGTATATTACACTTATATTTTCATGCATGTGTTCGTGTTCATTTTTAAACGATTATGTACGTTTTACGAACTGTTATTTACATAACACACACGCAGACATTTTGTCGAATAATACTGATATTCTTGCATGAAAATGGGCAGTCAGTTCTCCTGAACCAGTTTATTTATTACAAATATGCACTTGATATACTTTCCTATATTTTCAAAAGATATTTTACTTGTATTGCAGTTAGAAATAATTAAATATTACTGCGCCTAAAGTATTATTTGATTTCAGTGTATATGTCCATCAGACAAATAAGCAGTGTGCAGAGAAATAATATAAAAAAAACATACCTCATTTCGTTACTAGATTTATATGACTTACGGTTAAAAGCCTATTGTACTTGACGAAGACTACGCATACTGTCTCGGGAACTAGTAAAGTCCATCTGTACGATATCAGCATGGACGTCTTTTGAGCCGACATGTCAAATAAAAGTGCGTTTCCGAAATGGCCTTTGTAAATTTAATTACGGAGAGTAGTAGACGATGTATTTTCTTAGCTAGTGGACATGGTTCATAGTGAATCAATCAGCTGTATTATTTGCTTTCTTTCTTTGCACTTTCTTCAGTCTCATCATCATTTTTCATTTGTTGCTGCTTTCCTCCAATATTTCTGCGCTTTTCCTCTACTTTCGCTGTATCGGGAATATGCTTTCGGCATTATTTTCATGGTTTTCACTCTGGCTCTTGCCTTATTCTTTGTACATTTATAAGTGTCTTTCAAATGTTTACATTTTCGTAATTCGTTGTTTGTCTATCAAAGAATATAGAGATATATAACTCTCTCTCTATCTCTCTCTCGAGTTTTTTCCCCGGCTTTTTCCTCATAACTTTGAGTTAATTAATATTATTCTCTAAGTATATTTCACTATCAGACGGCGTTTCGTGTAGGTTTCACTACATGGTGACGCTTCCCAAAAGTCTCGCTATACCGAGTGTACAGTTAAAGATTGAATAACAATATTTTTTTTTCTACGGGAAAACAAAAATTGACTTTTTATGAATTTAAAATCTGTATTACAGCGACTGAAATGGTAGGGATTCCTTTTGTTCAAAGATGGGGAAGATAAACCTCATCAAAACTTTTATGTATAGGGAGTTGTTGATTTGTTCGGAAGTTTTACTTGATAATGAAATCGATTTTGTAAAAACATTATTCGTGACAAGATCGCTAATTTAATAAAATAAACCGCCTACGGAACGGAAGTTACGATACTGGCATTCATGAGGTTTTTTCTAACACTATTGGACTCTAGTTTGAACAATAAAAATGTATAATTATTCTTCAAGCTTAACAAAAGAATCGTGATAAAATCGATCATAAACGAAAATGACATGTTCATCGTTACTTAATCAGAGCTAAGGATCCGGACATCAGAAAGGATTGAAATGTTCAAATATACATATATTATTCCAGGGTCATATTCCAACTTATTCAAGACGATATTCGACCTTTTCAACCTATCATTCTGCCCTGGAATAACATCATACGTTTCACGTACGATTTCATTTTCTAGTTATTTTTTTTACTGCTCTTTGGACTGTCATAGTTGAAACTCCTTTCTCACGTGCCGAACGGCTTGTGGATTGAGTTGGGTGTTTTCTAATTGATTTATTTAGTTCTAAGTTGAAATGAAGATACCTCTACCTATTGTGACCACCTGATCCACTTGTCTCTACTGTTCCCTCTTTTATAAACTTATTCACCGTTCTCTTGATAGTTTTTGAATGAACTTTGAAGATGCAAGTCAGAGTATAAATGCTGGTGCCATTACTGAAAGCCTGAATGATTTTTCCTCTTAGCATTGCTCATTTGGGAACTTAGTGACTCTGAAACATAACGATTTTAATCTGTTCTCTTTCTAATTGAATAACGCAAAGGGTTTTCAGTGTTTCTTATGACATATATATATATATATATATATATATATATATATATATATATATATATATCTGTGTGTGTGTGTGTGTGTGTGTATTTAGTTGGATTGATGTAAGTTTGTGACCATGGGTTTAACGCTAATTGCGATCGTCACAAACTCACATAAATCCAATTAATTATGTTACCTCTATCACTGATGTTGAGCGTTTTCCAATAAGTACCGCGTTTATATAATATATAAATAGTATATATATATAAATTGCATATATATATATATATATATATATAAATACACATTTTACACACACACACACACACACACACACACATATATATATATATATATATATATATATATATATATATATATATGTATATTGTCTGTGTATGTTTTAACATGGAGTAATTTTATATATTCTGGTATAATTTGGAATATTTTCCTTGTCATGACAAGCACGCAAATGACGATATTCATGACTCTGAAAATTTAATTTCTTCAATGACTGCTTTGTCTTGTCGGAATTACGAATGTTCTGGCTAAACCTTGTAATCCAATTGCGCTCTGAAAAGAGAGTTTTCAATTTCGTTGAGTTTTAAGAATCTCGTCAGATCTTATCGTTTTGGCAATAGACGAAAATGGCGCCCAGACGGATGAAAAAAATAACAGAAATAAAATTGTCCTTCCATCTATTTGATTGATTTTTTTTCCTTTCTAGAAGACGTGTTTCCAGTGTAAATCAGAGTATGCCTTTTTTATTGAGTGATTGTATGATTTTGTCATTATATTGCTGTGTTGCGTCGGTCTCTGACTAAAACAATACTTATTTACCAATATCTTTATGCAAATTTCATTCACGAAAAACGTCTTATTTTCCAGCGTTTCATAATTCGCTGTCAATACAATTAATTAAATGGTGATGACTAATCATATCGTTCGAAGTGTTTAGTTAAAGTTCGTCTGACTTGCGGACACTTGACATGATTCTATTTGAGAACTGTCAATAGTAACCAAGTGTTGGGACAAATGAAACTTCTTCATAGATTCAAGATCGAAAGATGGCAGAAACACGCTCGTACGCTTGACCAGGAAAAAACATTCTGCAGGCTGTCGGCGACGATCCAGGTATCAGCACACGTCAAGTGGATCTAGCATGTTGTACATCACATAGTATCGCATTTTGGGAAAATATCAATGTAAACAGATGCAAAAAGTCATCTTTGTACCTCAACACAGCAACCCATAACAAATGTTCAAATATGTCCTCCACTTGCTTCCACACACACATGCATCCATCGGATCATTGACTGGCAACCCCTCTCAGTTGCAGTGTCGAATGATTTTCCAGGCCATCATGAAGCGTCTCTAAAGCGTCTCTGTAGTATTAATGTTTGCTGCACAAACCAAGTGTTTTAGGTAACCACACAGATAAAAATGCAAATGATTGAGGTCGGGGGAATGTGAACCGGTCCTCCCCTACATATCCATTTATCATGGTAGATGTCAGTCAGTGCATCGCGAACAATGTGACTAAAATTTTCTGGAGCTCCTTCATTCATAAACCATAAGCGTCTTCGTATTAGTTGGGGTACATCCTCTAGCAGATCTGGAAGTGTTTTCGAAATAAAGTCCCTGTAGACAGCTCCTGTAAGACATGCTCGGAGAACATATCTACCTACCAGACAGTCACCTACAATTCCTGCCCACACATTAATTGTAAACTGATGCTGATGTCTAGTCTGTATTTTATCATGTGGATTCTGATCCGACAACAAAATTTGCCTCATCATTAAACAAGACTGAATGGATAAACAAAAGATCGGCAAGTTGGTGAGTGGTCGGTGGTTAAAAGAACCTGCACGTGATACGGATACAAGAGCAGCTCTTGATGTGACCTCAATAATAGTTTCACTTGACTTGATACCGGGATTATTTCCGACATCCTGTAGAATTTATTCTTGGCCAGGCGTACGAACGTATCTCGGTCTTCCTCGATCCATAGTTTATGGTGCCACAGAACCAGTCTCATCAACTTGACGAAAAACAGCAGCAAATGTTGGAGGACTTCGGTCTGGAAACATAATATGATACTCACGTTTGTCGACTTACCTCCTACTAATTTTCAAAATCGTTACTAGGGGACGCTTTCCGGACTATAAATACTCGGTGATATGTTTTCTCGCTCATTTCTCACCTTATCCGCTTATTCGTCAACATGTTATCAGTCGCGGAAAACGCGCTTCATTTTTTGGAAACGCATGAAAAATACACACGTACGTACGCCAATTCCCTCACTATACAAACTTGCGACCAAAATGGTTTTCACGTATTTTATTGACTGGAAAAGTATCAGATTCAATTAATCTTCTGTCTTTAAATTCGACTTAGTAAGTAAAAGTGATATGGTCATACGTTTGGAATATAGCCAGTGTTTCAACAATTATTTGAATTGTTATTTAGGTATCGGCCAATTGACAATATTTGTTGATGTCACCAATCATTTTTAAATGTAATCGATAGTATACAACTCCTTTGCAGATGATTTGACTGTATTTTTACATTGTAAAATATTTGATGTCGATGAGTTAGCAATATTTCTAGATTGTCTTCTTCAGTTTTCACCAGTTATTTGTAGCGGAATATGCGTGTATGAACGAAGAATTAAGTTAATCTTCAAATATGGATCAACAAATTTCAATTTTTTTATTACTTTTCTTTCAAATTGAAAGAAATGAATTATACAGATTCTTTGCGAATATTTCATGCAATACTTGTGTATTTTTTACAGTACAACCGAATGAATTGCGTTAGTATAGAGTAAATAAGATGCGTCTATATATGTACCGATGTATGTGTCACAGGTCTACATTATTTTCACTGTGTTTATAAATTGTAGCTCTCGACCTCATGAAAAGAAAGCAGAGAAATTATTTTGAAGGTAATTCAACCCGATTGCTACTATTGTCGCCCTACGTCCAAAATGTCAAATACTCAGGTAATCGATGAAGTGATCACTTCGATCCAGGCCCTGCTCTATCACACGTTGTGACTTGCTTTGGTCATTTGGCGGCCAAAATCGAATCGTCGTCAGGTATCTTCGTATTGGGCTGGTCCAAGGAAGGCGAAGATGAAAAGAAATTCATTAACCCTTTTTTTTTAATCAGAGATCTGTCAGTATATTGCTCTTTCTCTATAAAAAATAACCTTATGATTAACAGTAACATATAATGTCACACTGTTGTCACTTGTAAACAAGTTAGCATTTACTTTTCTTACCGGAAAACTATCGATAAAAGTACTTTTTGTAATATTCTATACTGGAATATGCGAAATATGTGAGTAATCGTGAGAATTTCAGTTTCTTTTATGTAACAAACGATCGAACAAACACTTCTTGTAACTAGTCTTTCAGAGAAAGACTAGTTACCGAACAAGATATTCATGATAATATAGTAGGCTGAAATTAAAATTTACATTTATTAATCTCTAGCTTATTGTCTAAAATATATTTTGACAATTTTAAAATATTCCTTTTAAGGAAGAAAAATATTGTTGATCATATTCTGAAGTTGAACATCCTAAATATAATTTTTAAGAGATATTTTATCATCCACCAATTAATAGAATACTACATGTTTCGTCCGCTCCCGCTGGCTTGTTAATAGAGGGTGTTGCAATAACTTGGACCGACGTTAAATGTGAATTAAGTTTAAGCGTCTATGTCGAAGTCTATTACGAAAATTAAAGTTCAAATTTATAAATATACGGCCCAATGTTTCCACTAGCAAAAATGCTCACCAAACAGTGACCTTTTGTGGAAGTAGTGACTTTACAACAATCTTCCTTGGATTTTCATCAGCTCAAATGTGATAATTCTGTTTATTAACGAATACAAGAGGAAAATGTGATTCATCACTAAAGAGGATTTTTTGCGAAAAATCTTTCTCAGCTTGTCTTTGATCGTACACACAACTGTAGAATGTACCGTGCTCCATATGGTCAGCAGGTTTCAGTTCTTGTGTCAATTGAATTTTGTAAGCGAGAGACAAATCTTTTATCAAAATTCGATGTAAAGTTGTTGTGGAGAGGTTCAATTCCTGCGCGCGATGATGAATGGAGGTGTCTGGATTTTCGGCCACATTCTCGTGCACTGCAACAATGTTTTCAGCTGAACGGCGTAAACGAGCAGGCAATGGTGTTTTTACATCTGCCACCGAGCCAGTTTGTTTGAATTTACGAAAAAGATTTTCAAATTGCTCTATCGGCTGGTCGATTATGTTGACCAAAAGATCGCGAAGTGCACGAAATGCATTTCTGTTTGAACGTCCATTTTAGTAAGAGGCTTCAATAACTTTAACACGTTGTTTGATTGTTAATCTTTCCATAGTTGAAATTGCCAAAGACTTCAGTTATTAAAACTGAAAGAAAAAGAAAACAATCATTAGACGATTAAACTTAATTTACATTTAAAATCTGTCCAAGTTAGTGGAAGACCCCATATATATGAACACAGAAATGGAATTATCTGGAGTCTGGCAATGAACAAAAATTGAAATATTTTCGGAGTGATGAGTTTTGAGTAACAGTACTAAATATATTAGCATTTTTCTACAATTCTGAAACGGAACTCTCTCTCTCCCCCCTCTCTCTCTCTCCCCCCTCTCTCTCTCCCTCTGATATATATATATATATATATATATATATATATATATATATATATATATATATATATATATATATATATATACATACATACATACATATATATATATATATATATATATATGCTTCTATGGATGAATTATCTAAAAGATTGCAGAGGTTTTGTTGGGCGTAGTCAATGTAAGATTTTGCCAAAATTAGGCGTAACAGGTTTGTTAAAAAAAACAAATTTATTCGCTCAATACCATTGACAGCGGAAGAGGCTTCTAGATGGATTTGGTTGAAAAGATAAAATGATTGGCAGTCAACAATTTATTTATACATATATATCTTTTTGCGGGGGTGGTCTTGAGTATGACCTAAAACTACATCCAACAATAGAGTCTCGACTAGGGGACATAATTACGGTACCCTGAGCCATTGTTACCTACAGGTGATCCCTGGCTAAGATCTAGAACGTGTTTGCCTCGCCTACCAGGGTTACGGTATTTAGTTTGTTTGTTTTCTTTGGGGGGGGGGGGGCTCGCGCGTGGCGATAATGACATGTGTGTGCGTGAGTGTAACTCAGTAACTTATATAGGTGGAGTGTCAGACCAATACCAAAGAAATTTAGACAATGTAAAAATAAAAACTGATGAAGATAAACAAAAATTATGTAACTGGAGACGCCCTCATAACTGGTCTTTACAAAATAAATGTCGTACGGTATCATTAGTATACCAATGCAATATCTCATCTATAGAGAATCCCGAAAACATAAAATTCTATATAGGTTGCACAAGCCATGAGTTCAAAAAACGGTTCCATGAATATCAAACTTCATTTAGAATGAATAAATACAGAAATCAGACATCTATTTCAAAGTATTTCTTGCACTTCAAAGAATAAAAAAAAGTAAAGTAAAAGCTAGAATATGTAGGTCATTAAATGACTCATGTCCTTTGTGCATACATGAAAAAAAAATTACTGAATCAGAGAAATGAGATAGCTATTTTTTGCCGTCATTGTCAAAAGTTTTCCTCAAATAATATATAAATAAAATTTTTAAAATGGGAGCTGGTAATATACATACTTATATTTGATGTGAGAAAATAATATTAAATTATTTAAGTAATTCTATTACATTTACTTGTTTAAAAAGAAATATAGACTATCAGTAATTAAGAGTAAGAAATATTTTAAAATCGTAGTTAAATAAAACGTATTCTAACCCCCCCCCCAAATCTTTAAATATACAAGTAAGAAAAAAATTACGAAATATTTTTTGCCGTTAATATAAAAAACAGACGACATGCATTAACAGATGTCAGAATTCGTTGAAAAATACACCCCTACCCTGCTAAATTTAACCTCTTTTTGAACGTAACTCATAATTGATACAACAATAGTTAAGAAAAATGAACACGCTACCGCCCCTGTCTGAATGATTGGATTTCTCAGTATCCTTGGTAACAGGAAATTACGAATTTATGTGTGCGTTTAAAACTCGGTAAATTTAAAAATAAGTTATAACAAAATTCGCTTGAATATGAAACGGAACTAACGCTTTTAATTTAATTTCATAAATAAATTTGAAGATTTAGCTTCCATTTTCGAAATATGGTTATTACTGTGTAGCGAAAAAAAACATTATAAATCAGTTAATTTATAATATTTATCCTCTGTAAATTTACATTGAGCACTGTTTTGTAAAAATAAAAAATATCAATAAGGACACCAGATTATATATCTTGCTGTTCTTTCTTTTTACATATATATATATATATATATATATATATATATATATATATATATATATATATATAGGTAATAACCATTTGGTATAATCCAGGCGAGTTCTATTAACGCAACATAGATTTTGAAATATGTTAAACCTGACTCACAAAAGAGCGCTCAATTTTATTAAACAGAGCAAATTTTCTATATAACTGCAATTACCATTCCTTTAGTTAATGATGATTTCCACCTACGAATTTTAATTTTAAAATTCGCAGGATTTTACAAAATGTTTATGGTATCAGTTTGTACTGGGATAGAATACACACACACACACACACACACACACACACACACACACACACACACACACACACATATATATATATATATATATATATATATATATATATATATATATATATATATATATATATATATCCCGTCGGTTTCGACGTATGAGTCTCAAGCAACTCAGATCTCAGAAACCTTCAACCAGACCACCCGCATTTTAATATAGTGGTGATGGCTTTGTGCAGAACCAACCACATTTTTGAAGAGACGAATACAGAGTCCTGGTGCACCGTGTGATATAAGGTCCCCAAACGACCCTCCGAACGTTTTGAATTCAGAGTTGTCCTTCACCTAGACAAGTTGTCATCCAAGGTTATAGAACCCAGTTTGACCTGCTATTTATCCATATGTGGGGGAAGAAGAAGACGATTCATACCTTTCCCATGGGTATTAGTATGTATGTGAGTGTAAATGTTTCGACTGGAATATAAAGTTATTTCAGAATTCCTTTCGAAATATATTAGTATTTCAAGTTTCTTAGAATTACATCTTTCTCACCTGAGTTAAGCGTAACCCCAGGACTTTCTTTATGCAAGTAATAATTCTTGTCCTTCTGAATGTTCTTGCCTGTCAGCTATAATTAAAGACACATTTAATGTCCTATAACACAGGAGTCAATATAGAGAGGAGATGAAAAAATACATAAATATGATAGCGTCTGCACGCATTTCTCTATAATTCTCTTATGTGTGCAAATGTATATTCTTGCTGCATTTTAATGAGAATATTTTCGAAATCACCCGCAAGTATGAATGAATGAATACATTTGATAAATTTCGGTGTCGCCTGGAGATAGTCTTCAGTATTCTCTATTATACACAGCAACTTTATCAAAATTAATCCAAAGTTCTCACATTATGCAACCTAATAAGGTTGGCCCATGGCCAAGCGCAACCTGACTTTTAATTTACAGTTGATTATAAGTATGGAGTAAAGACATATCTTTAGACTAAACCGATACTCATTATTGTTGTTGTCTTAACTGAGTTTAATTCAAATCTTATTAATCCAATTGACAATATAGATGAAATTATAGCTGGACTATTCAAAATAATCTCATGTGTTTGCTTAGGAAAAGACTAAAATACAACAAAATCATAGACTGTGCTATTCCGACTAGCTAGTTCATCTTGTTTAAGATCAGATTTCGACCATTATTGATTCCGACCTTTCTTTATCCCTCGGTGTACTCAGTCATATTGAAATTTTGAAACGAAAATGTTATTCGTTCAGCGGAATAGATTTTCCTCATTCCGATTTTCAGCACTGCCAAACATTTTGATTGACCTCAGGACTTCGACGGAACGGATATTTTTAATCACAGCTTTAATCTATTTAAACAGATATCATTTAGAATATATGGTGGTAATATTCTGGAATATTATATATTTACTAAGAATTACAAAGATATGATATACATGTCCTGTTTCAATTCCGGACAAAGCACATAAATTTCATGAAAATTTAAGTTATTTATAGATTTAGTTTAACATATTCTCCTTCTTTAATCAAATTGTCAATATTCATTTCATCTTCAAACCAGAAAAGGAGCAGAAAAATATTATTTAATAGCCGGGCAATGACAGTATTGTAAATTTATATACGATATATTCAATCTAATGCTGACATATACTGAGTTATAGATTTGCGCATCAATATTCTTATTTTAATGTATATTTCTGTTAGTTTTATTGTTCATTATGATAGGTCTTCTGAGGAAGATGTCTCCGGTAAATTTATGTACTGGAAATTCATTTAACTACTGTTACAGAAAAGGCAAGCTTGACAAAGTGATAGATTACTGGTTAGTGATAACTGATACTTTGTTTCACGTAAACATGGAAAGCGGGTTCATATATTCCTAGAATTGTATAAAGGTCTTGCTTAGTAATTCAGACTTTACCGAAGAGAAGAGACAAATCTGAAGAATTCTAGGGTGCCTAAAATATGTATCTTTGTGAGTTTACCAGGATAAGAATGCTGATACGAATAGCAAAGCATATAAATAATTTTCATCTCCAAACGTCCGACAAAAGATGACAAAAATTTTTAACGAATTCTTAGATTTTATATAACATAATACGAGATGTGATCTTTTATTTAAACCATGTTTTTTTTTATAAGAACTAAAAAAAGTCCATTATTTATTAGTTTTAAATTTAATTAACCTGTTAAAATTTTCAAAATCATGCAAACGCACCAAACCAGCATTTGCCTGTCTTCAAAACCAAAGGTAACTAAAAATATTATTAGGACCTTGAATAAGTTGTCGCTGTTTTGCAACAGATGGCGTTCCCAGAACTTCGTGCATGTAGTTTTAGATGGTAACACATCTGTAAGGAAGTAATATAAGCAAGCTTGAAATTCAGTGTATTCCATTTGTTTTCATCGCGTTAAACATGTCCGGTTTCGTCCCAAATAAAGTGTATTTTTGGAGAATTTTACTGCACTACTTCATTCAAAAGAAATCTGCAGCTGAAGCACACAGAATTCTTGTCGAGTCTTTCTGCGACCATGATCTGTCGGAAACAACATGCATATATTGGTTTAGACCCTTCAGCAATAATGATTTCGATGTTAAAAATAAAGAACGCCGTGGTGCACCAGAAGAATTTGAAGACAAATAACTGGAGGGATTATTTCATGAAGACTCATCATGCTGAACTTGCAGAATCGTTAGAGTTGATCACACAACAGTTACAATACATCTGAAAGCATTAGGAATGATTCAAGAGCAAGGACTTTGGGTGCCGTACGTGTTGAAACCGAGAGACGTCGATCGGCGCCTTGTCACGTGTGAACAGCTGCTTCACTGGCAGAAAAGGAAAGTTTTTTTTACCTCGGATCATAGTGACCGGCTATGAAAAGTGGATACATTACGATAAGCGTAGAGGATTTGGCAGTAAGCCTTGCCATGCATTAACATCGGCTCGAAGCTTCTGCTCTGCATTTGGTGGGATCAGCTAGGTGTAATTTATGATGATCTGCTCAAACCGACCGAAGCCATCACGGGAGATCACTATCGACTACAACTGATAAGTTTGAGCCGAGCATTAAAGGAAAAAACGACCACTATACAAGCAGAAGCACGACAAAGTGATTTTGCAATATGACAACTCCAGGTCAGATGTTTCAAAACGGGTGAAAACCTACTTGGAAACGCTTAAATGGAAACCCTACCCAACTCACCGTATTGACCAGACATTGACCCGTCTGATTATCACTTGTTCCGATCGATGGCATATGGCCTGGCTGAGCACCACATTCATCCTCATGAAAATGAGAAAAAATGTGTCGACGTTTTTTCTGACGTGGAATTCAAATGCTGCCAGAAAAAAACAAAAAAAAACACCAGGGAAATGTAGTGGCTAGCGAGGCAGCATACGTTCTGTGATATATTTCTTACTATTTTTTGTAAATAAGACATTAATTTTGTGCAAAATCAGCGAGAACGTATTCAAGGTCTTAATATGAAATTACAACGATAGAATTGTAGCAGTCATTATATCAGCTTTTCTTAGAGAAGGAGGCAGGACTTGTGAAAAATGAAAGATAAAAATCAAGGAAGATTCGATCGAAAGATTTTTATTAAATATTTCATTATATTTATTAATGAAGTAGACAAAGTTCAGAAATGCATGAGATGTTAAAGGTGGTCAAGAAACCTATGTGCATCAAAATTAGAAAACATATTTGTGTGTGTGTGCGCGTGTGTGTATATATATATGAAGAAAGAGAGAGAGAAAGGGTGAGAGAGAGAGAGATCCATGCGTTTTCTTTGACCCATCATATTTAATCTTCGATGTCATCTTCAGAAAATGGTTTTCACATATTTCTAAGGGTTATTAAAGACTAACATTTACTTTCGAGGGTGGCTACTAAATCCTTATTCTAACAAATGGCACATCAATTTTGCAATATTTCTGTGAAATTACAAATTTATTAAACTGCGTCTACCTTCATTTTAATTAACAATATATGTGCTTTTTTATGGTTTGTAACTGTAAAAACGATGTCATTAATCTTGTCTATCGTAATTTGGACAAGATGTACATCTCCTAATTTTAATTTGATCACGGACTTGTGACAAAACTAGCAGCTACTGTTAACAAAATAGTTCACGTACGCTCACATCAGCCATAAAGGCACCTATATATGATATCAAAAATGAAAATGGTCGTTTAGCATTTTGCATTTGGTAATTTTGTACAAGCGGATATAAATCTTGAATAAAACAATCAAATAATGTAATCAAATCTTTCTTAGCCGTAGCACGTGATAGCATTCCAAGATGTTAGAAGAAAAACCTTTCTCCCGTAGGACGACAATCCTCATTTGCAAACATTCACATAGCTGAAATAATCAAACAGAAACAAAAAAGAAATGGGAGTACACTAAACCACAAGGAAACAGTTTTTCAAAATAGTTAATGCACTGAGAAACCAATATCTTCGGAAAATTGTCAACCAAATTAATGAAGAGAAATAGCATGGACTTTGTGGAGAAAAGCAGAAAGTCGCGATAACATCACATAATCGAAACTAAAACCGAAATAATATGACAATATTGAAGAATTTAAGCTGAAGATACCCCGAAAAAAAGAATATTCACTAGTATCCATGTTAAACCTACAAAGTCTGCTTCCAAATGTAAGCAACAACAAATCATGTGATGAGGAACTACATAAGAAATGTATAAGATACATTAAGTATGATATATCATCACTTGTCATCGAGGTTGACCTTTTGAAAATAACATGAACTCTCACCGAATTCAAAATTAAATTTCTCACTTGGTTGAAGCAATCCCCCAAATTTAGCGTGTATTGCTTATTAATACACCATGTACAAAATAGACCTTTAGAATCTCACTTGGATCAATTTGATAAGAGTAGCTTACAAGTATGGGGCACCCAGTGAGGATGGCACTCACTACTCAGTTTTAATTGCTGTAGGGAGACATACACGCTAACAATCACACCACACAAGATGTTCACATTTCCAAGAATAAAATTTAAGTACCTTCACCCCATCATTACTGGAAAGAACAATAACAGTTAGTAGAATCGAGAACCCTATTATTCTGAAATGTTTTAATTAATGACCTCCATAAAAACGCAATACCTAATGTTTCAAATGAATTTTTAATAATAAACCTTTGATTTTATTTTAGTTTTAATCTAATACATTAAATTTAAGATTTCTAATAAGCAAAATATTTTGCTAATTTCAAAATTAACTGGAAATAATTCTTTTTGCAAAAATATCTGATAAGCGCTTTTTTAAGCGTTTTTCCTCATAATGAAATTCTTTTTATGAAAAAAATTCTTCCTAAATAAAATGTACTTTTCGGAAACTTTCTATGAGGAATACTAGTTGATTTAAAGTATAATTGATCTGATTTGAAACATTATTTACATTATGTTTTAAATGCACTTTTTAACCTAAGTGCAGTTGTGTTTTTAACTGGCAGTAGACTTGTTGGTGTTTTTTATTCAATTTTTAAGTACTCAGTAAACTTATGTGTTACAGAATGCGAAGGCCATAGCCAGAATGAACAGCGATTGGCCTTTGTGACTCGTGGGCGGAGCATTCTGACACTGATCTATTGCATTTGTCTGGGCTTTGAATCCAAAACGTGTCACAGAAGATCACACAAAATCTGAAGCATCGGTATGCTTCTCACCCCCAGTTTTCCGATTGGCTAATACCATCCATGTAGCGACTCCGAACCTACGTTCGACATGCGTCACGCCAGTCTTCTTACGGCCTCTTAGAAACCAAGCTGCCACTCTTAATAGAACGGACACCAGAAGTAAATGACCCTTTCCGTTAATGCCGTTTTTATTAATAGTTTGGGGATTCCGAGACGACACAAAAAGCAACATATTCTTTATGGTGCTGTGACGTACGTATTTCCGCATAAATAGGTTTTTACTAACGTGAAATCACTCCGTTCCTATTAGTTTTTCTCTCGATGTGTCCTTTTTGCCAAAAGTTAGAATGACGCATATTAGCGAATTTGCTCAGAGCCTGGCATCACACGTTAAAAATATTAGCGACTCGCTGAGGACGCACGAATACCTCAGCAAGATACAGACTTAGATCGAAGAAATAGTGAGTTTAGGAAATGGATAGGAGAAATGGACCTTTAGTTTATGGTCATCGATTCCTCAGAGTCACACAGAGGCTGGCTCTGCAAAAGAGGTGATGCTATAGGAAAATATACGCAAATGCTGATATCGAACAGTCTGTAGATGACTTGGGAGGTACTAAAGTCGGCGCTTGCAGATTATTGTGAAGAGACAGTAGACTCTAATATATATTTTAGGCTGCAGTCTAATATTAGGGAAGGTAGAAATGAGGAAATCCAATCTTATATGGATAGGTTATTAAAATTAGCGGAGAGAGAGCGTGCATGGGAGCAGAATGTGGTGATCGGATAATAGCATCGCAGCTTAAGATTATTTTTCATGAATTGGTTTGATAATGTAGATATTAGGATCGCCGTCTTCAGAGAACAAACGGAGACGCTAGAAGCTGCGCATAAATAGGTACTAGCGGAGTGTAAGTTGAGACATATGGTTGGCTTGGACTTAGGTAGGGAACGCGTGCAGAAGCCGATGGAGTTTTGCCACGCATGGAGAAGGCTAATCCCAGAAGCTAATGAAAAGAATACCAGAGTATAAAGATTTGTTCCACCTGTTATATGCGATAGAAATAGGTAGAGTCAGGTAGTATGTCATAGACGACCTGAGGAGAGGCAGAAGTGTAGTTATCTGCTGGGAATGCGGTAGTGAAGGTCACATTAGACGGAGTTGCAAGCGATTGATTTCGGGAGATTGGGAACGTCCGATTGGAAATGGTCCACCTAGCGGTGAAAGGAATTGCCGACATATATAGTCAATAATATGGATCATTCAAATCAGGATCCAAAATTTAGGATTAGGCTATAGAGACATTCTCGGAGGTCTCTGGTAGACACGGGAGCAGAAGTACCAGTCATACATAGGAGAGTTTACAGTCAGCTGCAACCCAAAATTGAAGAGAGAGGTACGGCTACAAATGGCGAATGGTTCGCCTCTATTGTTAGATCGGAAGGCACGTTAAGATAGACAGCCAGCTCACACTGCATAATTTTATGTCGTGAGGAATTAAATGGAAATATAATATTGGAATGGGACCGGCTAGAGCAAGAGAGTCTAATCTCGTAGATGGGTATGTAGCATTAAAAGAAGACAGGCACCTGTTGTCCATAGTTAGGACACAACTCCTTCAGCAACGTTAAAGCCCTACTTCATGTACACTTGTATAGTAACATTTGGACTGCCGGATGTTAAGTTAAAGAACACTTAAGAGGTTGAACTATTATAATTTGGGTCTATTACTAACTTATGTGGCGTTTCGCTAGCGAGGGCAGTAGTAGCAGTAGGTATGACTGGCAGAATACCGGTATTCATTGTCAATAATACGAACTCTGAGACGTCGGTGCCCGATAGCTAGGATTAATCACGTAGACAATTTAAATACCATTCCTCATTAGAACCGAAACAGCATCACGTCGAAGAGGGAGAATAAGAACAGATGAACGTCCGAGAAGAATTTAGGGTACAAATACATAAACTGATAAAGAAAAATAGGGATTTATTTACTAGGAATGACAAAGATTTAGGTAAGACAGATACAGTGAAAATACATATCAACACCCACGGACATGTGCATAACAGAAAACGTCCATAAATCACAACACTTACACAAATAAATCTAGTAGATAAGGCTTTCACGGAAATGTTAGACTTAGGGATTATATATAGATCTAGAATTCCTTGTGACTTCCCAGTGTTACTTGTAGAGAAGAAGTGTGATAGTTAGAGATATTGTGTAGATTTTAGGGTTCTAAATAAAACTACTAAGAGCAATGCCCGCCCACTCCTGGTTATTGATGATATCTTAGCATCTTTAGGCTCAGCTAAGTACTTTTCCAAATTAGACTTAAAATCCGGATAATTGCGGGAAGAGTTTACATGAAGAAGGTAAGGAAACATCTGCGTTCACGTGTTATCGGTGTTTATTTCACTTTAACGTATGCCATTTGGACTGGCGAACGTGTCTAGTGTATTAAAGGAATTATTGCCCAGCGTTTTACAGAGACAAGAACAGCATCCTCTGTCATGTTTGGACGACATTTTAGTGTTTTCTGATCGTATAGAACATCATTTAGAAAACATTCAGTTTAAGGGAAAATAATTTGAAGTTAAAACCGTCTGCATGTGATATATTTTTATTTAGTCACAGACCCATTACTTACGAATTAAAATCAATTCTACGGGAACCAGTTACCCATAAATTAAAAGCTATACTCTCAATAGCCATTCGCACCATGTCAGACGGATTCGGAGGTCTAGTTATGTGCTCCTATTACCGAAGTTTTATTTCAGGATTCTCTATTTAGCAGAACAATTAATTAGGTTAACTAGGAAACATGCGAGTTTTAGGTGGGATGATAAATTCCAGGAATCGTTCGATCGCTTGAAATATATGATGTCCGAATTGGTGACGTTAGCGTACCTATACAGGAGCAAAGAATATAAACTTTTACAGATGCATCGGACTTAGCAGTCGGCGCTTGCTTAACGCAGCAGATATATTATGAAGAATTGAATGGAGAAATTGAAAACCTGTATACTCCCTATCTCACAAACTGAGTGATATACGGAGAAGTTGGTCAGTTATTGAAGAAGCGTATGCCATCCACTGCGCCTTGCAAATACTCCAAAACTACTTACATAGTGCGAAATTTACTCTTTACACAGAACATAAGTCTCTGCCGTATCTTTTGAATTCTCCCATTCAGAACAAAAAATCAAGTTGTATGCTTTGAGTATAGGAGGCTACAACTGTAAAATAGAGTACTCACAAGGTAGGGATAAAATTTGCGCAGACTTACTTTCACTTTTGATAGATGCGCCTGAGATAATTTAATAAATCAAGTCGACGTATATGATAGGTCATATGTGATCAGCGCTATTAATTTGAACAAATTCGAACCCTAAGACTTTGCTACTTACAGAGATGATTTACACCACTCTTCAAGAGAAAGACCCACATTAGCGGACATGTAACGGATGTAATTAGGGAGTAGCAGGCTGATATGATATTTTAGAACTGAAGCGTTGAATTCAAACGAGTAAAGCTAATGTTAAAGAAGAATAATACATTCTGTTGCTCAACCAGACGACGAATCGATAGTAAGGCTTTACATTCCGTTACATTTTCAAAAATACCATGATGATATGGGAACAGAGAATACATTCCAAGCTAAAAAAAAACTGAAATATTCCTGGCCATGTCTGTTTAGAAAAGTTGTGGAGTTTATTTTCAAATATACAGGCACTTTTGTACAGAGAGACTAAAGAAAATAAAAGAAAGAAAAGAAAAATGTAACAGTCTCATGTGCGGCTTTGAACAACTGAAGTTTTGTTCCCGCAACAGGTACCATGAAGATGAAACAATTGAAATGAACCCAACTTGAGAAATTGAATTTGTGGGATAGTGAGGATACCATCACCCGGTAGAGTTAACCGATGTAAAGAAAAATATTTTACCAAAAGAAGGAGAAGGTTTTTACACGTTATGCATTCATGCAAGTGTTGGTCGAAGGAAAATTCTCATGTTTTTTATTGTTGTAAATTCTTCAAAGTTTATGCTGTTATAACATATGTCTGAGTGTATATTTTATGTTGTAAAATATTTCTATTGTCTCGAGTATATGCCGCTGGTTCTGGAGTCATACCGAGAGAGGGACAGATAAGCTAGAAGTCACACTTGTCAATCATTTAAACAAACATATTTTTATGTATTTTGAAAAAAGAAAAACTGGAAGTAATGGTACAGAATACAAAGATTACGGTCGGAATGATCAGCGATTGGCCGGCGTGAATGACGGTCGGGGAATACAGACATTTGTGGATTGCCTTTGTCTGGGTTCGAATATAAGCACAAAACGGAATTCAACAGAGGGACATAAGAATTCTGAATCGTCGTTATGTTTCCCAGACACAGGTTTGCGATCAGCTAATAACACCCCTGGAGGAACGCTGATCAACGCGCGACATGCGTTCCTGCCACGCGCGGCCTCTTAGAATCCAAGCTGACACTCTTAATAAAAAGACCACCAAAAGTAAATGACTCCTTTCGTTGACATCGTTTTTATTAATAGCGTGGCGAGGGGCCGAGACGAGAAAACAACAAAACGTTAGGAAAATATTCTCCGTAATCTAATTCTTTCCTGAATTTTAGAAATTTTCGTTTTAAATTTAGTATAGTCATTTCTCTCATTTTCTGATAATATCATGCATGGTCGTCCGTAAAAATGATACGTTTATACACTAATAAAAAATTCAATTATTTTGTAAACATTGATCTTTGATTTGTATTAATCTTTTCCATTTATTATTAGTAAATATATTTGTCAATTAATCAAAACCGCCGAAATTAATACAGAATTTTAAAATTTAATACTTAATGAATTTTTCTAATTATAAAAATGAAAACAATTCTTGTAAAAATTCATTATTCCTCGACAAATTTTCTTACTTAAGACAATAGTGTACTTAATATATCTTATTTGTAAAAGCAATTAAAAGCTTTTCTAATTAAATAATGGCATAGTTTTATTGTATTTTTTATTTTATGATTCTGAGAAGATTTTCGGTAAGTGGCGTTTGTGACTGACTAAAGCAAATTGATGATTTAATTTCTCCAAAGAAACCTGATTTTAACTAATATATGCACGAAGGCACTGAAATTTTAATTTCTCTAAATTTCATGAAATTAAGTGGAGTTAACCGATGTAAAGAAAAATATTTTACCAAAATTTTCTAAAAAATATTTTAAAAAATCATTTCATTCATTTTTAAATAAGTTCTGAAATTTTCATTAAAATCCGACACTTATTTGATTTTTGCAAAACAAAATTTTTTATCGTAAAAACAGACGCTAAAATCTCCGAAAATAATCAATGACCCACACCCCAACCCAAATTCCGAACATGCTAGGAAGGGTTAGAAAATTTAATGAAATAATAATAATAATATATACTCTGGTCTTTACTCTTAATAATAACAAACATTTGGATTTTATCACGTTGAGCGCCATTTTTTATCATTGCATTATCTTTGTTAGAAGATTTTTGGAGGTACCTACTTTTAATAGAAATGTGTTACAAATTGCAAATGACAGTCGCACTGGCTGATCGGTCAATGAAAATCGATTGTTTTTCTTTATATGGCAAATGTTAATTTTGCCATTTTACATAATATATATTAAGCGTGTATGCATCTCAATTCCAAAGCAATAATGTGTATATATATATTCCATTAAATTAAAATTAAAATTGCTAGGTGTTTCTTGTATGTGGCGTCTTCCTTAAGGACGTGGCGATGATGGGTCTCCATAATTTCTTAGCTTTTACACCTCCTAAAATTCGTTGTCGTTACCTCATACCTCTCATTAATCGGCCATTCAGTAACAACTAGTTCTTAGGTAGGGTACTCTGTTTCTCTATTTATCTTGTTTTAAATGTCCTGCGTCAAATTTTAAAGATTTATTTTCTCATTATGCGTAGCAGAATTTTCAACTGTCACTGTTTTATAGTAAGTACAAAAGTATTTTGTGAACCATTAAACTGAAAACGTACACGTTATTTAAATGTACCATCCATCATATTCTCAGGATCTTCATCCAGAAAAACACTTCCCTTCTCTCAAGTCGTTTTTTCTTCTGTTAGGAAATTGTGTAGCATTGACTTCAACATTGGCGTGTTGATTTTGACATAAATACGTAGGTTTTATCCTGGTCTGTCCATCTCGATGACAAACGCACATTGTTTCTGTAAATATGAAAAATGAAAATCAATTCAACATATATTCTAGATAGATGCGAGTCAAGGGTATCACACGCAAAATAGAGCATGTCAATTACAATACGTCGCTTTTAAATGAGTCGCAGTGTAAAATTAGGTAAATTGCAAGGATAAATTAACGCCAGGATACTGCGAAAAGTCTGAAATGAATCATCAAGTATTACTAAAACGAATGTTTTTGCATAAAATTATTATAAATCAATACGATTACATCATATAATTTAAAATATAAATCGTATATCAAAAACACCCGGAGGAAAAAAAAAGACACGAAATACACACCAAAATGTGAAAATAAGGCTTAAAAGATAATTGAGAATAAAAATGTGAAACCGTATAGAAATTAAATCAAAAATGAAAATATCAAGGTTCTATTTGAAAGAAATATGGAGCGCCTAATTAATTCTAGATGAACCTAAAAGGATGCGCGGCCGTGGGAAGTTTGGCTTACAGCGAGACTACGCAGTTGAATTAGCATTAACTATGTAAACTAATGAAATTATCAGATCAAATAATGTCCTAAAATATTAAATAAATTGAGTGTTTTTTATGCAAAACTTTCATCAACTACATACTAAACAAAATTTTCTTCAACTAGATTCTGAACTAAAGATGGCTATATATATATATATATATATATATATATATATATATATATATATATATATATATATATATATATATATATATATATATATAGGAAGCGTTTTCGTGCGAAATATTTCGTCCTATCGAAACTCACGTTAATGCATCTAATCTTGTGCAGGAAGAGGAAAATTATTTCCTCAGGATGTTCATGATATATAAAAAGTTATATATGTCGTTTTGCCATATATATATATATATATATATATATATATATATATATATATATATATATATATATATATATATATATGAACATACATGTATATCTATATATACATACATGTATATATATATACATACATGTATATATATATACATACTTGTATATATATATACATACATGTATATATGTATGTATGTATGTATATATATATATATATATATATATATATATATATATATATATATATATATATATATATATATATATATATATAGATACATATATATATTGTTTTAATAAAAATATATAATTGATCAAAACGGATTATAGAAATCATTTATTACACTGTATAATATTTAAAACTTGAACATTATTTTAACGGATGAACTCGAGTCAACATTAATAATTTTATTTCAAAAGAGAAAACTTTACATTAGCAAGAATAAAGTTTATATTGTAGCTACTGAAATTTTCTTGCATTATATTGTTGTAGGAAACATTTTGAAAACATAATAATAGTTTTATTCCTGTTTATAAATACTTGTTGGAAAACCAAATCTTTACTTGCTATGGGTAAGTCTATCACATTACGAAACGCGTCGATAAAGAAATTTTTTTCTGTCTTTCTTTCACACACACACACACACACACACACACACACATATATATATATATATATATATATATATATATATATATATATAATATTACGTTTTGGGGATCTTATTACAACTTGAAAATATTCACTTAACAATAATTTTACTGTGAGAAGAGTGATCGATTGACGCTTATTTCAGTTTCTCGCTTGAAGGTTTACAGTGGGTTGCGTTGTACAATCATAACCATTACACACGAAATCGACTCAAGGCCTCTCAGTCAAAAAACAAACATGGTTTTGAATATTCATTGAATAACATTTCTTTGTACGCCCATTAATGTTTTCTAAATTCTGACTAAGTTTTGTTTTTTCTGAATGATATTGTATCCGTCCGAGTACATTCAATTGTCATGTGAGTCCTATTGAAGAAATTCTTGTTATTAGTTTTTCTTGATATTAGAATTGCGTATTTTGCAAATTCCAGCTTTTCGTAGCCTGCTGGAACAAATTTCAAGTCACATTAATGGGTTATAATCCACAACGGTAAAAATAATAACAGACTACCTTCTCAGTATTTTGTGTGGGTGTGTCATTCTTAGATAAATGTGTTAAAAAATATTTAAATTCGACGTTTGGTGAATAGATCTTCATCTTAACAATTTTTTCGCATTGAATGTCATATCATTGTCAATATGTATCTGACTGGAATGTTTATAAATTCCTGCCCTAATATACATAAATATATTTCACTTTTCCATTATATGACAATGTGATTGATAAAATATTTTCCACCCTACATCGCCTTTCTCACTGAGAGTTCTATTGCTATATCCATTGAAAGTGCTCAGACAAAATACATTCCTTAGTTCCACTAATTCTAAACTACACGGCTAAAACGCGCCATGCCACGAATATTTTATTCCCTTCGTATGCCATTAGCGAGATACAAGTTCCACTCAAGTAACTTTTTCCAACTAAGCGTTGCTTTGTGAAAAAAACTCCGACGTGGATGCTTTCCCGATCACTACAATTATATCCTGTTCTAGTCTAGTGTTTCTCCCATATCCGCATGAACTGTGGATCTTAATCTATGAACCTCTACCTCGAGGTGCTCTCGGATCTTGTACAGGATGAAAATAAAACAAGGCTAGCTATAGATTATAAAAATGTTACTTGGCTACATTCAAAATAGTGGGCATTGCAAAAGCTCAAACTAAACTGAGTATATACAGTTTCCTCTCGATAAATAATATGACATACTACTCAAACATGTCTCCCAATATCTCTTTCATGCGACAGAAATAATACAACAATTAGCAGTAGAGAAACTGATACGACTACCTATCATATACCGACACGTATTGATCGATTTATCGACTCTCTGACATTACACTGAGTGTTTCTATTTCAATGATTATATCCAATTTTGACATTTCCATTTTATTTTCTCCATTTTTTTCTAATGTATTCTTGCGTTTATTTTGCATTTATATTTTCTCAAATGAATATTCAGAAAAACTATCATCAAAACATATGTTTCAGTTATTTGTCTCGTACATTAATCTTGATTTTGTATATCCCCTGCAGTGCCTTTCCTACCGGTGTAATGTCATTTTCCCGTGCGTCTTCTGTATGCAATTTCATGGCAATTGTTCTGATGAACTTTCCTCTATGTTACCTAGAATTTATGAATTCAAGCGCAGTACGAGATTAGCTATAAGGTCTCATCATTTTGAATCTGAAATAGCTAGATATAACTGTAAGTTTTATGTTAACAGTTTCTTCAATCGCACTTTTCGCTTTCTTCTAGCGTCGTGCTTCTCACTGAACTCTCTTCCAGCGTCGCGCTTCCCACTGAACTTTGATCTTTAAAAATTTAAATGCAATGTCAATCGGTATCTACTGTCTTAATTTTTCTTCTTTTATTGATCTGTCAACTCAGATTCTTTTCATATTCTCTAACACTGGATAGCCACCTGTGTCATAGTGGTTTGCTTGGGATGAAATTATGTATATAGTATGTGTATAATTTGTCCATATTTTTCTTTCATTAAGGCTTGTGTTTTATATTATTTATTATCGTGATCTTGATGTTTGTAATTCCATAATTTACATTTATTTTATTTTATATATTTATTATTCTATTTAGTTGTTTATGCTTTCTTGGCTTTTAAAATTTATTACTTGCAATATAATTTTCGATTTAGGTGATAGATTAGTAGCTATTTATCCTTTTGTTTACTGATGTCGTTGTGTGTAACGTGGTCGGATTTCATTTCGTTTCTGCATTTGTAAGGGATTATAATTTTTGGAAATGCTATTAATGTTATTCGTTCACCTAGAAATATACTGTCTGAGATTTCATCAGCTGAAGCAGTTTTACTTAGTTTAGCTTGTTACTTTCGAAATGTTTTTGTGTATTTAAGATGTTATATCTATGATAGCTGTCTGATAATTGTATAAATTATTTTCTTTTAATCTCTGCATCGTCCTACGTTTTTATAGAAAACTTAAGTTATTAAGACGTTCTTAGTTTTTTTTAGAAATTTACATAGTTTGTTATATTAGATTATATTGTAGTCAGTTGCTGTTAAATGAGTTCACATATTTCCCATTGGTTTACAGGTGAAGGTTTGGATAATAGTTGTTTTAATAATTATTTCTTATTTTACATTCTTGTTTTCAGTGCAGTTATATTTCAGTTACAAGACTATTCGAATCCTTTAATATTTTGTCAATTTCGCATGGTTCAGGAAGTGATTATATTGAATAATTTGAATAGTTAACCTGCATTCCTTGGACGTATTTTCAAATATTTTGGCTTTCTTTAATGTTTCTTCTACTTCATATGATTTTACAGTTTTCATGAAAGCCACAATGAAGTTTCATGTTATTTTTGGATTAATTGACTTTAATTCGCTTGACAATTTTTAGATAATCTATACAGTTTGTGCGTGTGGTTAGCTAATGATAGTTGGAGAAAGTGTATATGCAAAATAGACGTTCGTTTAGCTTTCCGAGTGATTCATATCTACCATTTCAAACGTTGAGATGCTATCGTTGAAATCTCCCTTTATTATATCTTAATTCCAATTTCAAATCCTATTTAATGTGAATGTCCTACCATTCATTTAACATAATTATGGTCTTATATCAGTTCCAGTTTTAAAACTACACATTATTACGCTGTGTAATTGGTCTGTCAAATTTATTTACATCTAATAAAGCATACTCTTGCCCGGAAATGTTATTCAGCACTGCCTGCAAAAGAAAATTCGTCAAGAAGAAATATTATGGCAAGAATTGTCTGCGATGCTGACAGCAGTTGTTCACATTACATTTTAGTCGAGGAAGCAGTAACATTTGCGTATTCCAACATTGTTTTGAGAAAATTAGCTAAATAACTAGCAACAAGCGCCGTGGAAATTTTCAAAAGGGAATTCCTTTCCAGCACTCAATTTCTCTGTCCATACTTCTCAGCAAACAATATAACAAGAATTTCAATGGAAAATCCTTGGGCATCAACTTCACAATTCTGATTTTACAACTATTGATTTATTTTATTAGGATAAAATATTTTCAAATACTTATTATGAGACTATGAATGAATAATGAGCTGCGTTATCATTATATTCGCAGGAGCCACAATTCCTTCGTCATGCAGAAATAACTGTAATCATCGCTTGGTGGTTTGCTTTTAACTTTATTGAACATATGTGGAGAAATAAATCGTACACTTTAAGATGGTGCTTTCAATTCCATTTCACCATGAACCTTTTGAATGCCCCTTATAACGAAGTCATATTTTACTTTTGATTACTTCAGAGTAAAATATAAAATAAAATGACATAACATTTATCTTCTGTTGACGACTAAAGCTTAACTTTTTACACAAAAGTGTATTTATATTCAAAGGGAAATAAACGCCCTACTAAATATTTGATCGAAATTGTTTTTGAATCACATATCATCCAAGTTCGCAAATTTTAAACGGCAGGTCGAATTTCAGAGCAACATCGTGTATATGCACATGCAAATTTTACTTTCTAACATATTCTACGTACGTGAAATGTGAGAGCGCGGCGAGTAAAACTGATTTTTTTGTTTCATATTGGGTATATATTAAGTTAACTGTAGTGCTTTAATGGATTTTCAGTTTGGAAAAGATTTCAGGTTAAAGTTCATTTACCGGTTTCCAGTAACTAAATTTGCGAAATTGATGCATTTCTCTATTTCTAATATATCAATTTTGTAAATTTCAAAACATTATTCGATTGCACCAGAAGATTGGCTGGTTGATTAGTTTTGTTTAGCAGAATAGCAACACATCTGTGGGTTATTTAATGCCGAGATATAAATATTTTGCAAATAATTTTATTTTATTTTTGAAGATGATAATGGTTTACTGATAAAAAGTTACTAATTAACCCATTTTGTTCGTATATCATAGCTATGTTTGTTTAAACAACACAAAGATGTCAGAGGTGAGATAGGAATCTCAAAAGCGGACAGATTTGCACAAGGATTTCGTGAAGAAAAAGTTTTCGGAATAATACAGATGTTTTTAATCTCATACATTATGATCTACGAATAAATATCCTAACATTTCTGCTCGTGGTTTGCGCTGGAGAAATATTAATCCTCGAGTATTTTACTGGTTGCACTCACTCATTCTTATTAATGTAAATTTCATAACACTCACGTACAAAAATATGCTAGAGCATAGCTTGATTCCAAAGCTACCAATATACTGAGCAGAAAGAAAAACAAATGATAATTCAGTGTGACTAGGTGAGTTGATATTTCTGTAAGTAAACTGATTCAGTCAGTGTTCGATTTTCATCTGAAATCATGTGGCCTGACTTTAATCCACGCCTCTCTTCCACGTAACTTTTTGGAATGATAGCTATTTACATTTACACTGGCCAGGATTACAGATATGTATAGCTTAAATATTAATATAAAAAATCGATGGGAAAACATCCCTCCAACTGCATGATCTAAATTGGAAGTCTCTGTAGTCGATTTTTCCTTTCAGATTTGGGATGCAATAGTTTCAGCTACAAAGTATTAATAAATGCTGTTGACGTTTTTTCTTGTTTCAATCACTAGTGGCCAGTTTTCCTTAAAATAAAACTGATAACGTTCTCGAAAATTTATAATGTGGATTTCCTCAATGTGCTACATCCCTTATGAGCATAGGCGATGATAACTCTCCAAACCTTCATATCCCTTGCTGCCCTTTGCAGTTATTCTCCATTTTCTTCGAGTTCAGCCATCCATTCCCAAAACCTCTACAGGTATGTGACTCGCTTCCTTACACATTCTCTCATGTCCTCAATCTGGACGAGATTGTATAAACTTCTGTAAAGTTTTAAACCATCTAGATGTTAGAATTATTGAAAAGAAAGCAAAAACTAGCATGAAAGCATATTGTATGAACTCAATGTTTTTTTTTATTTGCTTATTTACTTATTTTCACTCGTACAAAATTTTATATATGAACCATATAATGATGCTACAAATAATTTTGTTATGCAAGAGACAAAAATAATGTTTCAACCAGGACAAATCAGTTTTGATGAGATTAGTACGAGATCTAAAAGTAAGAATAAATCAGATTAGATTTCAGAGTAACAAATACGTGTCAGCCACACATGAAGTATGATTAGGCTACCTTTTTTTTTTAGAAAATATTATCACCAGAAATCATAGCGAATATAAAGGCTAAGAAATGTCTACAGCAACATAAGCTTATCGGACGCCTACATATGTGTATGTGAAATATACTAAACCAGACGTATGTTTCGCTAAGAGTACACAATCACGAGTTTAGGCCTACCACAGCCTTTTCTAGAAGTACACTGTGTTCCTGAATCAAAAGACTTGTACGGAAGTTCCCTAAAAGCGAGAAATATGTATTGTTTAACTGTGCAACCCGGGGCCAATCTTCTACAGACTCGTAGTGATGATATTTGGCCCTTCTGATTCTCAGTAACAATTACCGACTTACAAATGAGGCTACCTTGTCTTGGTCGAAAATTAGAATACTCTAAATAACCGATGCATTGTGCCTCATTAGAGTTGAGGATTGATTAGATATGATATTATCGTTGTTAGATACTTACTATTCTATGAATTAACTGCAGTCCCGAATGTCGGCTTAGTTTTGTTTTCCACATTTATTAGTAAATGTTTTAAAATGCACATTCGCTTGCAGAAAGATAGTTCATGCGTTATTTATATACATTTGTATCCGACAGAGAAAAATGATGACTTATGGAGTATGAACAAATGTATATAAATTTCATAAATATTGTTACAAAATATGTATTTATAGAGTCACACACAGCGTAATTGTGTCTATATGAGATGAAATCGACTATGAAGTCCAGGAGCAAAATCTAAAGACAAATCATAACGAAAAACACAAGCGTCACAGACGGAGTGTCTTTGGTGTGTATCACCTTGGTTAACACCGAGGAATTTGCTAAATATTAAGTGTCGATTATATTTTTCTTCCATCCCCACCAAGAATATCAATTTTCAAGAGACTGTCGTATGAGTCTGGTGCCGGGAACAGGTAGTAATTTGCATTTAACTGTGACGAACAGAAATCTGCTAGGTGTTATGAATAATAGAAAGAGAAATGAAATATGAAAAACTAAAGTTTGAAATGTAATGCCACATCCGATCATTTCCATATTATTATTGGTATATATATATATATATATATATATATATATATATATATATATATATATATATATATATATATATATATATATATATATATATATATATATGTACCGTTAATACTCGTATATATTGATATGTATATATTACCTATATATCTCATAAAAACAAGATATACTTTGTACCCTATAAGCTGGAAAATCAGCGGAACAAGTGGAGCATTAAAACGTACGTATATATATATATATATATATATATATATATATATATATATATATATATATATATATATATATATTTCTTACTGTATATCTGTGCTCTGTCTAAGCATATCTAGCACTACTGTTTTTCCGCCTCATGAATAAATTTGATGATTCTTTATTTGCTTGCCTGTCTATACAGACAAACACGAGCGTATACTGTTGCATATATATATATATATATATATATATATATATATATATATATATATATATATATATAAATATATATATATATATATATATATATATATATATATATATATATATATATATATATATATATATATATATATATATTTCAGGTGGGTGTCTTTGAACTGTAGTCTTACAGCTCTAATTGTCCCGATCTCAGGGATAGGGTGAGCCTCGATGATACCTTAAGTTCTCACGGTAATGAGTGAAAAGTTTTGGATCGCCAGTACTGTCTTCTCTTGTAGAAAATTTGCGTGGCTCCTATTTCATTCAGGCGCGATGCTGCAATCAAAAGTCAGATCCTTTCTGAGGCGACCAAATAATTTGGTCCCTTGTCTCTCTGTCTCCCTGTGACCTTGGAACTATTGGCGGTGTATTTTTGTCTAAAGTGTCTGCCAGTTATCTTCAACAACTACAAGGACTCTCTATTCTGTTGCTTGCAAGACGGACTATTCTCGGGAGTCTTGCACAGGGCACGGAACAGATTCCACCTGGACACCTTGTAGTCTGTTGTTATTAATATACAACGTCCTACTCTGTGTAGGCAGATAGAATTAAAACACAAGTTGATCAATTCTTCAACGAGTCCTATTAAAATCTATGGGAAGTATTGAAAGTTCGAATAAATTGTCGGTTTGCAAAATACCTTCTGGAATTAGAACGTGTTAACATTGAAGGATGGAATAAAATCCCAGAAAAGACTTGATCAAATCTGATCAAAAACTTTAGAAAACGGTTGATCTATGCTATAAACATTAGAGACCATTATATTGATTATAAATAAAATTAATTTTTCATTTTTTTTTCTATTTTTCGTACTGTACGAATAATTTTGTTTTTTCCTATTTTGCATAATTCGCCAGTCAATTTGTTTTGTATTTAAGCTATTTCTCTGAAAATAGTTTTATATTCATTTTTTTGTGTTTATTATCATATAAAAAAACTGGCAACATACGGGCATTAGATTCTGATAAATGGATAAAAATATTCAAAATATAAGGCTGTACGGATAATTTCGTCGTTGACTCATATAGTAAATTCAGAATAACAAAGTAGCAACTATGTGTTACATCCACAATTCATACTTTAAATTACTTTTATATATTCATGCATAGAAAACTGTTAACCAAATGGACAACCAACCAATCAAATTGATCATCACGGTATTTCAAATTGATCATTTCCCCGTCGTATTTGTTTATCACTATCTTTATTGGCTCTAATTTAATACATTCTTCCTTTCGTGATCTGTTGCATGTACAGCGGGCGCATATATAAATTATACAAATAAGCTTACACTGATTAAGTCATGAAGATGAAGTAAGTTGAAGACCAAAAAGAAAATGTAGAAGAATATGAGTCTCCAGGAACAAGGTTAAAGCTAAATCAAATATGTCAATAAAGGCTTTTGTTGGAATCAACTCGAGTGCACTGTTTTTTTAATGAAAACGTATCTTGAGATATATTTTAAGTCTTCTGGCAGATGTTAGTTGATGAAGCTGGGGACGAGAAAGCATGCCGATATGAATTTCCCACCAGTGCCTATCAGCAGTTATGGTCAATTTGCTATTGCGTAATGTTATATAATTAAAAACTGTAACCATAAATATACTAGATAATCTAGTAACTGAAACTATCATAAATTATTCTTAAGTTTTTTACGCTGAAGTATGGGAAATATAGACAAAATTATTCTATATACTTTCAAGAACACATTTATGTTTACAATATTATAAATGTAAATAACATCGATGTAATTATTGAGTACACACACGCACACATACATAAGCGAGATGATACACTTTTCTTTTAACAATTTGTTAGCATAAGTTGAACTGTATAATCAGATAACTGCGTTTTAAAGTATTGGCATTTGTTTATCTATCTGCAGACAGAGAGTTATAAATTGAACATATATTACAATTTACGCATAATTAAGTGAATGATTTTAAACCCAGAAGAATCCTGAATAACAGATGTTAACTTAGGGAGGGTCATGTGTGTATTTGGATGTAAACTCAGTCCAGATATTAAGTGGAACGCATACATATGATACAATGTTAAATATGCCGGAAAAATGATCGGTGTACAGTTCCGGTAAGTATATAACTCCATTTTCTATCCTCTACCTTTTAAAAAGATAGAGATCCGGAGTAAAATGGAGTAATATTGCTATATATTGTTAGGAGCTGTCCAGTCTTCAATTTAGAGTAACGATAGTCTAAAGATTAACAGACTCATTGTTGTTGATTTAAATTATGTTCCTCCCTAAAACCGCTTTCTCACATAGCAATTGTCGTAAGCCTATCGCAGTTTCATCTTTATTAACATGGAATGTCTTAGACGAACAACATCCCTTAGGTTCATCAGTTCTAACATCTACGGCTAAGACCCGACATGATAGGCACATTGTAGCGAACAACGAACATACAATATGTAATCAATTAGTAAGGTTCTACACGAAAAGCTTTATCCCACATTCAGTGCTTTGTGGAATCGACTTCAAGGGGGATGCTCTCAGGATCATTATAATCTCAAAATGTTTAGGGTTAACAGAGGGAGATTGTATCGCCAATGGATTACATAATATTTATGTTGGTCACACCACAAACTCGCTTTCATGACGTTTAACTCTACATTTGAATGATAAGATTAATATTGTTATGTATTTAAAACAACATGCCTGGCCGCATACACAATTCCAGAAAATCCTTCTTGAAAACGCAACTATAATTAAAAAAAGAAAACAATAAACAAAAACTAAAAATTCTTGAAGCTATATACATAAAACTTCTGAAACCTAACCTGAACAAAATAAACTACGAAAACTCCACAAATATACTTAAATGCCTATAATTGATAACAACAGCCATTGGTTTATACCAACGGCTTCTTATACTTAACACTTCTTGTTTTCACTCTCGCGTGGTCATGTGTGATGTCATGGTCCGCGGTGCGATTTTTGCATATATATATATATGTAGGATCCTTTTATATTCAGGGATAAGCTTTTTTGTGTGATTATTGAAAGACGTAAGTAAAACGCAGTATTGATATATGTTGTATTTATTTCATTGTACATTCGATATAGCACACTGTCATCATCAGTGTATTGTGAATTGCAGGCTAATATTGTTATGTTAATTGCTGTGAATGAAAAAAAATTGTTGTCATCATGTGAAAATTAAATTTATAATATATGGATTGAGGTGTTATTAGTGTTCATCAATATATCAAGGACATGAATTATTTTGCTATAATAAAATAGGTATGTAAAAATAAGGAAAGAGTTGTCCTGGCAATGTGTTTGGAGATTATGTGTTTCTACAGTATTCTTGAAGAATAAAAGCAAATCGTCAACGTAGAGTTAGATGTAGGGTTTCTTAAAAAAGATTTTAAACATGTTATTTTCAACAATAGACATTGTTATGTTTGCGTGAGTTCTGAGGACCGAGCAATGCATTTGTTGATTGGAAATAATTACCAAGAACGTTTTTAGGTTTACAGCATTTTATTAATTACTAGATAAACTGAGTTAATACTACTCTACAAAAGAATTAATGAAATATGGAGAGACGTTGCCACACGTGGCCTCGTGTAGTCCGCCATCTTGGATCTCTCTCTGTGTATTGCCACAAGTGACGTCTGACGTCACGATGTCCAAAGCAAGTGGGATAACTCTTACAATACTTTAGAGTTATCTCCCTTTATGTTTCCTTCCAACAGACATACAGATATATTGCCTGAATCCATGGAGACATCAACACGATGAATACAGATGTTATGGGACTTCGGTACAGAATATTTAAAATTTTAAATTAAAATTTTAAATTAAGTAATATTTCTTAGAAAGTTATTCCTAACATCGATTGACAATGGAACGAAACTCTGGATTTTAAGTTTAATTTTTATAATTAAATTTACAACATTAGTTTCACTTTTGAAACAGAAATATCTGTGTCGGTATGGAATCATATTTTTAAAAAGAATATATTTAAATGTCAGATCGCAACAGACGTCTCTTTGTCTCAGCCCGTAACGAGTGCAAGCGTGTCCTCAATGAAGCAAAGTCACTATTTGCTGATAGAATTAAACAAGGTATTGCATCTCGCAAATTCGGCTCCAAGGATTATTCCCGTCTCTGCAAGAGTGCACTTAACAACAGAAAATCTTCAATACCTCTTTTGTTGAAACAATTTGAGGTTTTGACCTTCTCAGCTGATAAGGCTGAGTGCTTTGCCAGGAAATTCTCTTCCAACTCAACACTCGAGTCATCCGGTGTGCCGACTCATGATTTCCCTACTAGAACCGAGGCTCTATTGAGCGAGTTGCATATAACCCCATCGTTGGTATTGGGCATCATATCAAAATTAAACTCACATTGTCCTGAAGAAATGTGCTCCTGAACTGGCTCCTGCCCTCTCCAAATTATATAAATACTGCCTCAAAGAATTTTGCTTCCCAGACTGTTGGAAGTCCTCATTTATTGTACCTGTCTGCAGACCCTTCTGACCCAACTAAATACCGTCCCATCAGTCTCCTACTACACTTCGGCAAAGTCCTTGAGGCTTAAATCAACGCCGAAGTGGTTAATCACCATGAACTACTCTCTGATAAGCAATATGGTTTTCGCTTTGCCCGTTCTACAGCTGATGTGATCA
>OZ038478.1:104813639-104876139 GCA_964036315.1 Acanthosepion esculentum
AAGATCAACTTATGCAATACAGTCTTTCCCAAACAAATTAGCAGTATTCATTAATACAAACACCACTGCTTTTTTGTTTTTTCACACAAAGGAACGTTATAGCTGAATTCCTCCCAAATGTTCAATCTCTTTCATGAAACTTCATACGCAAATTTATCAGACGACAATAAACTTGGTTGACCCATTTTCTCACTGTCTGTTCATTTATGATAGTGATATCATATCCTGTAACAAGATGCAAATTTATTTTTAAATCATTAATTTGCACAAAAACAAATTTCCTCTTTTGAGATGTCTTCTTAATTTCCCTTTTAGGCTTCTTCTTGTTATTCCATGTATTTATTATGTTCGCATACGTCTTATTTTTTCGCCATGCTTTTGTATCTGTACTTTTGTGCCCTAATCTCCCACATTCTTAACATTTTTTGTTCTTGAAAAAACATTAACTTTGAAAATGCTTACCACCACTACTATAACAGGTATTAGATATTGAGGCGGTTTATAGTCTTTTTCCTGTTTTGTTAGGAGTAGAAAAACGTTTGTAGATAGTTGGAGACCATGTACTTGTGAATTATCTTTATCCTCAACCCTTGCGGTATCGAGTTCCAAATTCACAATACGTTGACATTTTTTCACTATTTTCTGTGGAGTTAATTTGGAATCCATTTCAAATCTAGCAAGTATCCTGGATCTTATCTCCGCGTCCTTATTAGAAGTTAAACACATACGAATCTCAGGCATTTAAATAAAACCAGAAAGTTCATTTAACTTGAATTTTTCACATTCTCGTTTCACGATTCCTGCATAAGTAACAGAATCTTCATCGCCAGGCTTTACTAAGTTATGACTGCCATCGTGTATTAAATAATGAGCTCCTATCGCCCAAAATTGGAGCGGATTGATAGATTACTCTGAGTGGGCACATGAATGCGCGACTAAATAGTTTTCTCGGTGTGAGTGCATGATGAGCGGGGGTGAAAACGATTCTCCGTGTGTGTGCATGATGAGCGGGTGGATAAGTTTCTCTGTGCATGTGCAAGAATACGCGGGTGGATAGGTGTTATGTGATTGGGCGCCTGAATGCCCGGGTGGATAGATTTCTACGTGTGAGTACATGAATGCACCGGTGGATTAGAGTCTCCCAGTTTGTTCATAAATGCACGGGTGGGTAGGTTTCTCTGTGTGTGCGCATGATTGCGCGGGTGGATCTGCTTCTCTGAGTGTGCGCATGAATGCGCGGGCGGATAGATGTGTGCGAGCGTGAGCATGAATGTGCAGGTGGATACGTTACTCTGCGCGGCTGGATAGGTTTCTGCATGTGTGTGCATGAAAGAGCTCGTGGATAGATTTCTCTGAGTGTGCCCTTAAATGCCCCTGTTGATAAGTTTCTCCTAGCGTACGCATGTATATGCGACTGGATAGCTTTCGTCGAGTGTGAACATGAATATATGGGTGGATATGTTTCTCCGAGTGTGAGCATGAATGCGCGGGTAGATATGTTTGTCCGTGTATGTACATAAATTCGCGGGAGGATTGGTTTATCCGATTGCGCGCATGAATGTGCGTGTCGATATATTTCCTCGTGTGTGTACATAAATGTGCTGGTGTGGCTAGATGTCTATCTACGCGTGGATAAATGCGATGTATTTATTTATTTTTGTTCATAATGTTAATGCTCTGAACAAATTCAAGAATAAAATTATCTCTTCCCCCATACATAATATAATAAAAATGTCCAAATTAGAATGTCTTCTTTCGTGATTAGTGTAGAGTAGCTGGCAAATGAATGCATATTCCTGTACTGAATCCGTTACACGAACTAGAAACAAATATTTGTACAGTTACCTCAATAGCCGAATTAGACAGTTATTCTATCACCTCCCTTTATCAATCAGATATCGCATCACAGAGAAAGATTTAATTCCAATAGGGGAGGAAAGGCAAAGAATGGAAACAATTTCAAATCTAGTAATATAATATCGGCTACGGAGAAATCATACTGCCGTACTAATCATTGGGTAAACATTATCACACTAATCTACACTAATACATATATATATATATATATATATATATTGTTAGAGTACATATATATATATATATATATATTGTTAGAGTACATATATATATATATATATATATATATATATATATATATATATATATATACTCTAACAATATAACCCATCTTCGACCTGGTGTTTTATTACTGGGAATTTTTGCCGTTCAACTGAAGCAGCTTAAGTTTGAAATCAGCCTACCCGAAAATCATTATTAGTAACAGCAAATAGGCGCAACAGAGGCACATCCCTGCTTTTCAGGGTCACCCAACATTCAAATTATTAATCCCATGGGGGGTAACAATTTGAATGGGAGGTGGCCTTGAAAAGGGTCGTTTTTGCGTTATTAATCTTCCAAGGAAGAGACCTCTTCCATGGACCGTTACGGCGGGAGGAGAGAATGGAGTGGGGGGATTTTTCCTCAGGATATAGACGCATTTTTTATTGTTATTCAATGTGATGGTAATGATGCTGCTTCAAGGGGGAGCGATGCGAGTGAAAGTCTGTGGAAAGTGAGATGAAGTCATTGATTAGCATAAGAAAGAAGAATATTTAAATCAAAGCATGGAAACTCACCGTATGCAGCAAACCGGGTAGAGTTCAGGAATTCTGCAGCGCCTCGCTCTAGACGACGTTACGTGTTTTCGCTTCGGGGGAGTTTATGATCAGGTTTGTGTTGACCGTGGGAAAACATGGTTCTCCCACATAAAGGCCTGCAGTGCATAGCATCTGTCCTTGTGATTTGTTAATGGACATCGCGAAGCACACACGCAGGGAGAATTGAAACTTTTTCGTAGACACAGAATGTTCATATTTGAATGGGTCGGCAAAAGTGTTTTTATAAATTGATCCTTAACTTTGCTGCATCCTGTTAGTATTTTTGCAGTGATGAGATTTGGAAGAAGTGCCTTCACCACCAGTCTTATTCCGATGCAGATGTAAGATGGTTCTATATTACGAAACAGCATTACTAGAGATCGAATTTTGAGGTGAAGATCGTGGGGTGGTAAATCTGAAGGGTCCAGTGAGTGGAGGAACTCTGTAGGGAAGTGAACAGCTTCATCGGGATCTGTGAGTCGAAAGATTTTTATGTAATGAGATGTCCTGGGAGGAAGTGCAAGAAGTCATTATTGATTGAAGTGATGGAGTTATTTTTTTCAATATTGCCCTTTCAGAAAGTCAAGGGAGGTTTGTGAAATTGGTTGGTAAATACCGGAAAACAGCAGACATTAGGGTGCTGACATTGTTAACAACGGTGCAATTGTTAGACATGCAAATGTCTCCATGAGCGTCGGGTTCCATCGTGCCGTCTTCAACTGTTTTTGAGAAATTAGATGATCAGTTGTCCCCATGGATGTGTGCTCTCATGTTTCTTTAGAGATTCAAAGTTTGGACGTGTTGCCACAGAGAAGAAGGCATTATACAGGCTATAACAGCATAAGCCTAGCTGCCTTTTGGGATGACTGGAAGGATTTGTCTGAAGTCACCTGAAAGGACAACAGACACCACCCTTATTTGACAGCTACATCCCCTTATATCCATAAATTTTTGATGCAGTGCCTAAAGTGATCCCTTATGCGTCATTATGCATTCGTCCTAGACGATGTGTTGGACTCCTCCTAAAACCTTAGATTTGTCAGAATCCTTTCAGATGTTTCAGGTTGTTGAGTCGGATGAAGTTGCATAGAATGAGATTTTAAATTCAGAATGGGCCGTTCTTCCGCCTGGCAATTGTGATCCAGCAATACCTGAAGAAGCAAAGGCTAGAGCAATTTAGCGAGCAGAAGTTTGATGACGAAGGTCTTTCCTGTCCCAACAGGTACGTCCAGGAAGAAAATACATCCACTGTGTTCGAAGATGGTGTTGTAACCTGTATTGAATGCATGTCACTGGTCCACCAGCAGCTTTGCTTCATTTTCTATGATGTATTCTGGTAGAGCATCGACGTCGTAGGCTATTTCCTGAATAAAACCAGTAGGAATTGCATGTCTGCCTGTTCTTTTGGTGGAAGGAAGGCCATAAGCGGAAAGTTTATCGCCACCAGTAAATAGAAGTCGGTCATCAATGTCTATTAGCGCTCTGTTGAAGAATTCATCGCTTAGAACAACGTAGCAGCTGGGCTTGTTGCCTGTAGTCTTCTGAGAGATCTTCCTTGAATTTTTGCCAAAGGATTGCAGGGTTGGATATTTTGCGTGATTGATGTAAAACTGTGATGGGATCACGAAGTCTTTTGCGGAATAGTTGCAAGCAGCTACCGTCATCGCAGAATCCCATTGAGCGTCATCATCCAATATCCCACGGTGCAAGCAAGTGTCACGGCATGGCCATCGACGGTTTTGAAATCGGGGAATGATATGTGTCCGCGTACTCCGTGCAGTAGTAGGCCGAGATATAAGCATTCCTGTTGGCGAGGATTGATTGTGTAAACTCTGCCAAGGCAGTGCGATAACTTGATCCTGAGATGTCCCTCAACGTGTTGGCCTTCTTTTCGCTTTCTCCAAAAGTCGTGGTTCTTTGTCCCATCGGAAGTATGACATCACTTCGGGTTACAGGAGAGTCCGAACAAAGGGTACGTTTGGCGCAGTTTAAAGAAGAAAATATGTGTGGTGTCTTTTGGCTGCTCTGCAATTTGTGTGTCGGTTTCAGTTGTAAAACAAGCGCGTGGTACATTTTAAAGGTGCAACGTCTGTGGCATGATCTTAGGATAGATTTGTAAATGAAGAAGCCGAATAATCGCCAAAAAGCCTCATTTGTGCTGAGATAGCGCCCGAACACATAGCGTGAGATTACAAGGCGTTTATTCTCTGCTCGGAGATCGAAAGAGGCTGGATCGGACCCTTTGTGAACGTGCTTGCACACATATTTAATTGACTTCACTGAAGTAGAAAATTCGACGTAGATATGAGCGTTGAAAGTTTCTAGGAGTTAACAGTAAGGTACTGAACTGGGCAGTAAATCCTTTCTCCCCTGATGCTCTCCGATGGTAAAGAGGGTAGCCATTATCACGTGTTTAGGTTTTGGAAGGAGGGAACATTTTGAAGTCTAATTTGTATTTCATTGGCCGTGTATCATGTGCACAGCGACAATGTCGTAGAGTTCCTTTTCGACATCTGGATTTGAAAGTTCTGTTGAAATTATGTTTTCCATGAGCATAGCTTTGATTTTCGCCGACAGCCAAAATGATAGGTGAGCGTGCGGGAGTCCTCTCTTCTGCCACTCGTCAGCGTCAATCTTAATCATGTACCTATCCAAGTCGTTTGGTTCCATGGTGTAGGTGAAACTGTGAATGTAATTGTTGTGTTCCTGGATTAATGGAGGTCGTGTTGCTTCCGATGTTGATGCACGGCGCTTCGGTTGATTCCTGTGCGTCACCAACAATGTTTATACAACCAACAGTTGCATAAACAGCGGATCCTGGCCTGCAGTCGGTAGAAGTGAACCGATTCTGAGATAAACATGACTCTGAACTTTAAAAGTCGGCATGTACCCATTTTCGCGGAAAAAAGGTTGCCTACGAACGAAGACATCATAAAGGAGTTGTAATTCGTGAATAACTGAGAAAATGCTCCGACTCAGATGTGCAACCAGTCATCAATGATTTTAACAGTTCTGGTGGATTCGGTAGCATGGTTTTGCGCCGTAGGCAAGTTATTTTCTTTGGTGGCATGTTTTAGGCAAGTATGAACTGTTAAATGGAATGCATGGGCAAATACCAGAAGAGAATGCTGAAAAGCTACAGGGATCACTAAGCACGAATAACTTTATGAAAGAGTGGAAAATAAATGTTGAGTAATAAAAAAACAAGCTTACGGTAATGCAATGTACTGCAAAAAGTGGCAAGACATTAAAAACATTAAATTAGGAACGGCTATAAACGACAATGAAAGCAAGGCCTTTAAAATGTTTTAGTAGGCTTCATGCAACGGAAAAGTTAACCTCACTTGAGAAAGATTGATGCTGGGCCAAGAAAATCGGAATGTGTAAGCAGGGCTGGACGTAAAAAAGTAGATGCGGAATTTCGGAGTTAAGCGGTTACAATGAGCGTAGGTAATCAGTATGACACGGCGGCATTTGATTGTACGTCTAAAGCGGCTTCGTGCAGCCAATGGACAACTCGAATAGTTTCACGTTCCGCAGGCATCAGCGCGTGTGTCAGCGCGTGAAACATCGCGTGACACAGCGCATGTTGCAGGTTTACACGTACACGCCTTGTTGCTTGCGCTAATTATAAAGGTCAACAGCAACCGATGGGCAACGCGTGGAGGTGTAAATCACACCCACACAGCATGGTCTAGGAGTGGAAGTTTGTGTGAAAAAGTAATATTAGGAAATGTATTAGGCGAATGAAACTGAGAGAACATGAACAAAACTTGGTAAATGGACACATAGTGTTGCAGAATGAGTGGGTTTACTCGTATGAAGGTACAATGGTGCTTAATCGTTGAGATAATGGGACACTGATGTCATGCAGCTTTAAACTTATTTTAGGTTCACTAAAATTGAGCGGTTGCTTTACAGAAAAAATGACGAAAATATGATGTCCCTGACAAAAACGGTTATATTCTTTTTGCTAGATATGGCATTGTTGAAATTTAAGTTATGTCTTATGTTGTTGCCGCATATTACGAGAGAATTAGAATGTTTTTCCAAACGCAAATCTCTTTTGTGTTCCTGGATGTTGGACTTTATATATATATATATATATATATATATATATATATATAGAGAGAGAGAGAGAGAGAGAGAGAGAGAGTGCGAGAGAGAGAGAAAGAGAGGGAGAGAGAGAAAGAGAAAGAGAGACATATGTTTAACTGAAAACTGCTGACAAGGAAGATTTAATTTATTATTTGTTCAGTTTTTTCAGCTTACAATTTTTTTTCTTTTTTCAGGTGTTAAAGTATATATAAATTATCCAGTTATAAATGTTTCGGGCACTTTCGGCTAGTTTTGTAGCTATTAAAAAGGATGCCGTTTTTGCATGGTGAATTTCTGTGTGTGGTTTCTACATAGTAATTTTGCTGAATGGGATTTGCGCGGCGGGTGTTGTATGATTTTTGGTCGTGACGTAATATGTGTGGCAGGTTGACATGGGCTTGAATGCTGGAATAACTCAATAAAATATTAATTAAATCTTTGACAGCCGTTTTCAATGAAAGATGCTTGAAAGAAAGTTTACAGCCGATATACTAAATATTATATATATATATATATATATATATATATATATATATATATATATATATATATATGCAATATAAAATAATATATATATATATATATATTTATATATATATATATTATATTATATTTTATGTCGGCATATATATACATATACAGAGAGAGAGAGTGATAAATTTTTATATATGAAGAAGAATTTTGTGTAAAGTTGTATGACAAAGTAGAAAAAATCTTTTTGTGTGATGCATTTCATTCTTTAGAACTTAATCGGACAAATGTGATGTATGTTGATACAATAAATGCGCACGAAATACATGGACATTTGGTATTGATATATCCAAGTCTATTTAGATTTTCTTTGTTATAGAATATCCCACAGTGTTAACAGAATACCTGTTAAGAATGCTGAAATGTTGTACGAACCCCGACCCATATATATTCTGGGTCTAGCGACTAAAGTATTTTTTAAACATTTTCGTCTTAATGAATTTATTATTAGAGTGGCCTTTTTTAAGTCAAAATTATGGCCAGTCTCGTTTCGTTCAGCAACTAATGCGTTTAATGTGTTATTTTTTAAAATGTTCAATAAAATATATGAATACAAATTCATATTTTATTGAAACGTTTTGCGGAGTCGCATCACCGTAAACAAACTTAGCCCGATGATGTCCTAAATGGTGAAACGAGTCACACTAAAATTTTTCCCACATTGCGCATCTTATTGTTTCAGTTAACGCTATTGGTTATATGCAGTATTTAGATCTTTTTACAAAAGGAAAATGTAGCAAACCGCGTTTACTGATTTATCACCATAATAGTTTCTCTGCCGTTATGATTTATGTCGCGTAATTTAAAAATTTTTCTTAATTATGTCTTGGCATGTGTATTAATATATTTCCATGCAAATATTCCCCTGGGTCTTGACCTAGACATCAGTTCATTCTTTAAAGTCGAGAAAATAAAAAGAAAGCTGCGATTAATCGATTAGAGCGGAGAAATGAAGAAATATTTTGCTTAAATCCACCAGTGGAACCTCCACCCAGCTGCATTGGCAGTGTCATTTGTCACCAATTCTTTTTCTTTCATTTGTTGTCGTTGGAGTCTAAATAAAAGTGTTGGTTTTGGTGAGAAATTACTGCGATCCACTGGGGAATATATTCAATTGTACCCATGAAAGTATAATACGTTTTGAAAGTTTGTGCAATCAATTTTCTCGATTAGACACACCTGTTTATATTTTGCATAGATTTCCCCTATTCCACAGTATCACACGGTACTGGCAGAGAGTTCATTGATAGGAGTTACCGTAATTATAGTAATTTCATTTTAGATTTGGTCGATTTGTAGAAGTTTGGTCCTATTACGGCTTTGATACTTGTTAGTATGCTATTTTAATGTTACTTTTAAATTCACTCGATATGAAAAATATGTATATATCATAATTGAGAAAGGCTTAAGATGAATTAAAGTAAAGTAATCAGAAACCAATATAGTGAAAAAAGAAAAGAAAAGAAAACAGTAGCCATATATCTCCTCATGTACCCTTCATAGTGGATTTGTTTGTGTTAATGCTGTAGATAAATATTTGACGGATACTAAACTGTTTACCCCGTTTCACTTCTTGTCGCAAGCTGTTATCTTCTCTCCTTAGTAAATTTTCAGGATAAAAAAATGAAAATTGATTGAAGGTTTTTATTTCTTTCTTTACAAATGGAATTGCATGCACTGTTAACGACAAAATTATTCGTACAAGCATCAATTTTTAATATTTTTATCCATTTCTCAGAATAGAATGCCGTATGATGCCAGGTTTTTTCATGTCAATAAGCACAAAAACGGAATATAAGTCTCAATATTCAGAACAATCGGTTGAATACAACCAGTTTGACAGACGGTTTATTCAAAATAAAAGACAAAATTATTCGTATATATGAAAAATAGAAAAACATTCAAAATATTAATAGTCAGTAGCATGGACTCCCTTCTTTATAACTTGAAGCAATATTTTCCTAAAATTTTGATGACATTTGAACAAGTATTTTCTGGGATTTTCTTCCATACTTCAACTTTAATCTCTAGTAATTTAAATGCAATGTCAGTCGTATTCTACTGTCCTATTTCTCTTTTCTCTTTCCGCTCATTAGAAATGTTACTCTTCTTAATTCTTTCACACTCAGAAACTCTTTGGGCCTTAGTAGCTTTACTGCCTAGCTTACAGTGAAATCGATTAAAAAAACATATATATCCATGCCATAAATATATATTTACATAAGATAAAACAATTTTGTTTAAAAAAAAATATGCTTGTGAATATTTTGGGTTATTTTAGGTTTCTTCATTATTTCTTAACATTTTTCATGACTTGTGAAAATAGAATATACTGTGAATATTCCGAAATAAAGGCAGCATTGTCAAAAAATAAGAACAAATAAAACACCGATCAAAGAATTTACGAATACCTGTAGAAGTAAAAATTGCAGTCCAAATATATTCAGATAAATTATGGGTGATGTATGTTTTATCACTCTTACAGTTTCTCTCTATCTCATTCACACACAATGTCTCTGGATGAGCTCGACTGAATCAATGCAAATTCTATTAAATTGCACACAGACATACATATATATGTGTGTTCGCGTATATATATATGTGTGTTTCTGTGTAAATATATATATATATATATATATATATATATATATATATATATATAAATATATATATGAATGCATATATATATGTGTGTGTATATATATATATATAGCTGTGTTTTATGTATATATATATATATATATATATTTGTGTATGAATATGTATGTATATATATGTGTGTGTATGTATATGAATATATATAAAATTTTGTGCATATATATGTGTATATATGTGTGTGAAGATATGTATGAGTGAATATATATATGCGTTTATATTTGTGCGTGAATATATATATATATATATATATATATATATATATGTGTGTGTGGTTATGTTTATATACATGTGTGAGTATATATGTATATATATATTTATGAGTATATATATATATTTATATATGTGTTATATATAGGTATATATATATATATATGTATATGTAAGTATATACATATGTCTGTGTGTATATATACCGTATAAGAGTGTATATATAATATATATGTATATATATTATATAAACGTATGTGTGTACACATGTAAAATATATGTGGTGCATATATAAAATATTTATATATATATATATAGGTATATATATGACATGCGTGTGTATATATGTGTAATGCCTGTATATATATATAATATGTGTATATATGTAGGTGTGTGTACATACGATATATCATTGTGTATATATAGGTATATACTCTGTCCGTACATATATGGAGATATATAATATATTTGTCTCTAAATATATAGATACAAGATGTGTGTATATGAAAATATATAAAGTATACGTGTATATCTGAGTGTTTATATATATAATATAGAAGATATGTGTGTATATATAAATATATCCATGTATATAACGTATATATGTTAATGTATATAATGTATATGTTTGTATATGTGTATATACATATGAGTATATATATGTAGATACATATGTGTATATATGTATATATGTTTATTTATATGTGTGTATATATCTGAGTATATAAAATATACGACTCTGCATGTTTGTGCCTTTATGAAATATATATGTCAATGTATATATATATATGTATGTGTGTATATATATATGTGTATATATATATGCGTTGTTATATAAATATTTTAGGTATATATATATATATATATATATATATATATGTGTGTGTGTGTGTTTGTGTATAATATATATGTATCTTTGTGTGTGTATATATAATAAATGTGTTTATATATATATGTGTATATATATATATATATGTGTGTGTGTCTGCGATTATACATATAATATTTATGCATGTTTGCGCATGCAAAATATATATGTGTATTAGCCTATATCTAATATATATATGCGTACATATATGAGCGCATGTATATATATATATATATATATATATATATGCGTGTGTTTATATTTTATATATGTATGTGCATATATATAAGTGTATATATGTATGTGTCTATATATATGTGTTTATATGTGTTTGTTTATATATATATATATATATATATATATATATATATATATACGAGTATATATATATGTGTGTGTTTATATATTTATATCTGTGTATATATATATATTTATGTCTGTATATATATGAGTTTGTATATATGTGTGTATGCATATATATATATATATATATATATATATATATATATATATATATATATATGACTATATGTAATATGTCTGTGAATGTATATAGAACATATATATGTGTCTGTATATATAATATATATATATATGTGTATATAAAATATGTGTTTATATATATAATATAATTGTGCTTATACATGTAATGTCTTAATATATGTTTGTGTATTTATACATATAAGCGTGTCTATATAGTTAGTTATATATATAGTTATTCTTGTCTATATATAGATATATAATATGTGCGTATATATATTGATATATTATATAATTCTTCATGGAGATATATATAAAATATATAATTTTCTTTGTGCATATATATGTGTGTGTATACATAGATATGTAATGTTTATGTGGGTGTATATATATATATATATATTATATATATGTGCACATAACGTATAGTATATATGTGTATGCATATAATATATATATTTACATTTTCGTGTATATAATATGTGTGTATATATATATTTGTTTCAGTATATATGTTGAGTGTATATATACATATGTGTATGTATATATATATATATATATGTGTGTGTGTGTGTATATAAATATGTTTACATAATATATAGGTACATATATATGTGTGTTTATATATTATATATGTTTTTATACATATTGGTATGTGTTACATATGCAAGTATATACACATATATTTATGATTGTGCATATATGTATTATATAAAATATATATATAATAAAAATATGTATGCGTGTATATATATGATATATTTGTTTGCATATATAATAAAAATGTGTGTATATCTTTATATATAAACTGTCTATATATATATATATTTATATATATATATATATATACATATATATATATATATATATATGCGTGTATATTATATATTTCTTTGTGTATATAATATACATATGCGTGTATGTATATATATATATGTTAAATTCCTGAATACCATACATATGTTGAGCCAAATCTTTTGAGCTATATTGTTTAGACAGGACATTTGTAGGTTTTGCTATTATTAAGTCTCATTGTGACCGAGTGTCTGATTGCACTGGCCTTGATCAGATTGTTAATCACGTTAATTACTCGCTCTTTCCCAGAAACTGAAAGTAATCTCTTCTCAGCATATTTGCATTAAAATCAGAATTCTGCTGTGTGTGTTTTGAACAGAAAACAATTTTGCCTGAGCAGGCATATATATATATATATATATATATATATATATATATATATATATATATATATATATATATATATATATATATATGTGTGTGTGTGTGTGTGTGTGTGTGTGTGTGTGTCTTTGTTTGTACATAATACATATATGTATGTGTTTTATACAATTAATGTCTGTATATGTATGTATGTATGTGTGTATATATTTATATATATGTACGTGTATATAAATAATATATCTGTATATATATGTTTTTATATATATGATATATTTGTGTATATATATGTGTATATATTATATTTATGCATGTGTGTGCATATATAATAAATATGTGTGTAAGTGTATACATATATGTTTGTCTATATATGCTTGTATAAATATAATATACATATGTTTTTTGTATAATATGTATAATGTAAATATGCGTACATATATGTGTCTATATATAATATATTTGTATATATATATATTGATATATAATATATATTTGTGTATATACAATATATATTTGTGTATATATACTCATATATTATGTATATGTTTATATATGATATATGTGTGATTATATATATTACATCTGTGTGTATATATGTTTTGTTTATATATTATATATTTGTGTTTACTTATATATATATATATATGTATATATATATATATATATATATATATATATATATATATATATATATATGTATGTATATATATATTATTCATGTATATATATATATATTCATGTATATATATATATTATTCATGTATATATATATATTCATGTATATATATATAGTGTGTGTATATACTCTGCGAAATTTTCCCGCGATAAAGAGCAAATCTTTAATGACAAAGCTCATGAATCGTCTGTTAAGAGCAAGAGTCAATTGTTTTGGCCGTAAAAAAGGAAAGTTGTGGCCACGGATATCACTTCCAAAATTTACCTTTACTCGTCTGAATGTGAGTTTAATCAGATTCTAATGGATGCTTTATTAAATGAAAATACTTGGGAATCTTTCAAGGAGACTGTTTACAAGGCATTTGGTGATGTTTTTGGTTTCACTGATAACTAGCATCAGGTTTGTTTTTGTTTTTCAGAATTATAAGCACATAGAAAACCCTCGGAAGAGAATGATATACTCCACTCTGTATTACTTCATAATGATTTACCCGGGGATCAGATGAAGGAAACTGAGGCCATATTAAAACAGTAAATATGGATATACAGCGAAATCTGCACACGATGAAGAACACATTATGGAATGACAAATCTGAGAAATACCGCTTGCGTCAGATGTGAAGGATAGTAAGGCTATGTACAATCTAGTTCGTGAAGTTTACAGGCCTTCTACTACAGCTGCTACTCATCTAAGCACAAAGAATATCAAAACTCTTCTCCGGGATCCCGATGATATTCTGTTCAGATGACGTCACTATTTTTACGAGATTCTAAATAAGTACTCAGAGTTTGACGAAGAGTTTATCAGGTCTATAACTGAAAAGCTTGTTACAGAATTTCTCACGGAGCCTCCAACATTTGAGAAAGCTTAATGGTGGAAAGTCAACTGCAATGGATTCACGGAAGAGAAATTATTTTCCATCGTCTTCATTCTTTGTCGCTAGAATCCTGTAGAAATAACGTTGTTTCGGATGGCTGGAAATGTGATGTATTGTTTGTTTTGTACAAGGGCAGTGGGGACAGGTATGACTGTGGAGTTCTTTGTTGAGTTCAGCTGGATCGCTTGTTGCACCACGTTGCTAATGAATCTCTTCCGCTGTCACAGCTGGGCTTCAGGAGTTGACATGGTACTGTAGATTTTCGCAGACAGATAACAGCAAGAAATCTGTTTCGAGCAAAATATGGATCAATACCAGATATTACTTGACTTGACAAAATCATTTATCACCGTAAACAGAAAGGCTTTGTGGAATATTTTAGAAAAGCTGGGATGTCCTGAAAAGTTTGTTTGCATTTTCCGCTGGTATCATGATGATATGAAGATATGGGTTAATGTTAGTGGAAAGCTCTCTGAGCCGGTGACAGTGAAGAATATAGTTAAGCAGGGTGACATTCCGGCTCCAACTCTATTTGCTCTGTACTTCTCTATTGTTTTTGAACAGGCCTTCAAGTACTGCAACCTTGGTATTTACATTCGCTCCTCTTCAAAAGGAAAGTTGTTTAACATCAGGAGATTAGATGCAAAGTCGAAGATTCACTTGTTGATCAGAGATTTGCTATATGCCAATGCTTGCGATCTTGTGACTCACTCGCAAGGGGAGATGCATCATCTCATGTATGCTTTTTCTAATGCATGCAGTTCACTGGTATTGATTATTCATCTGAAAAATACATTAGTCATGTACTAACCAGCTTCAAAGACGACATATCGCGAACCAAACATCTTAGTCTATGGTAAAATTGTGAAGGCTTTTTTGCGCATTGTGTATAATGGGAGACACGTTGGGCATATTCTGTAATGATGATGTGGAAATCTCAAATCGCATACAAAAAGCTAGTGACACATCTGTAAAACTTAATAAACCACTGTGATCTCAGCATGGAATTTCAGTGTGTACAATGCTCAAGGTCTGTTGTGCATTTGTGATTATATGACTCCTTTACGCTTGCGAGACGTGGGTGGTCTACCGCAGACAAATGGCAATGCTTGAGATATTCCACCAATACTAATTACGGCGTATCCTTGGCATTACCTGTCAAATGTTTGTTAGAGATATAGAGTTTATACGCGGCTGTGATAATCTCGATTACTTGAAGCGAAAATATCGACTTCGGTGAGCACTTCCCATCGTCAGAATGGATGACAGCTACATTCCAAAGCAATTGTTTTATGGTGAGCTGCGAACAGGGAAGCGAAATACCGTCAAACCTAAGATGAGCTTTAAGGAATGCATCAAGAATGCAACATTCCTTATGAGCACTGAGAAGTATGTGCATCTGATCGCAATGTTTGAAATGAATATGGTAATAGTGGAAAGCGATTCTTTAAGATGAGGTTGAGACACACAAAGCTTAAAAGAGATGAGCATAAGGACGTTTCCGTTGAGTTTTCTGAAGACACCCGCAGGCAGCTCGATCTAACATATACAAATTGTGCTAGGGTGTGTATGTAGATGGCTGGTCAAAGAAATCACTTGAGAGCGCAACGACAGAGGGTGGCAATTGACTATAAAATTGTAGACGTCCAGTAACTGAAATGTAATATTTGCGATAAGATATGCGGGTCAAGACGCTGTTTTATTTTAAATTGCATGATAATGTACCACGCGCTGTTGGACCTCTTAAGTACCCTGGTTTTGCCAGAGTATGTAGGTCCTTTACTGGGCTAAAGAGTCACATTCGTTCAGCACATCAATAGATTTTCTCCAAAACGATATGTTGCAATGACCGTACACTGATACGAGTTGGCAACCACCATGTATATATATATATATATATATATATGTATATATATATATATATATATATATATATATATATATATATATATATATATATATATATATATGTATATATATATATATATGTGTGTGTGTGTGTGCGCGCGTGTGTGTGTGTAATATATACATGTGTGTGTAATATATACATGTGTGTGTAAATATATTATAAGTCTGTGTGTATATAATATATATATATATATATGTGTGTGTGTGTAATATATACATGTGTGTGTAAATATATTATAAGTCTGTGTGTATATAATATATATATATATGTGTGTGTGTGTGTGTGTGTGTGTGTGTGTGTGTGTGTGTGTGTGTGTGTGTGTGTGTAGAGACGGTGAGACGGTGGTGCGACACGGCTAAAATATATCTCCCTCTTCTACGAAAAAGCATTTACCAAAAACGACCTCCAGCCCGCTACCACGTATTTTGATCAGTAGATTGGTGGGTAGTGTAACACCAAAGGATGCGATTTACATCTTGGCAGAAAACTTGTCTCGCGTATGAATTAAAAAAAGAAAATGGCGGATTTACGATGCTTGTATTTAAGAAAAGATTGTCCACGAAGTCAGATATTTCGCGAGAAACTTTTTTTTGAAAATTAAACTTGCCACACATGCTACAAAAATGTTTAAGGGGGCGACATTGCAGTCTGACATTGGTAGGGAACAGAAGACACGTTTGTTGAATTAGTTAACTGTTTGATGAACGAAACGAATTAGTGAAGTTTATTCCAAGCAAGAAGAAATTGACTACGTTATAGCTCTCTCTCTCGATATATATATACATATACACACGCATATATATATATATATATATATATATATATATATATATATATATATATATATATATATATATATATATATATACCATTTTCAAGTGTATTTGCGCGTAAGTGAATATAAATATCACGATTAGAATTCAAACTCTGCTCTCTGATTTTCAACACTGAGCAGTTATCGATTACACCACACGGGCAACAGAGTTAAGAGCACGTATGTCCAAGTTTTCTTGGCTATTTCCAAGTGGTCACCCATGTAGATGCTGACCACTCTTGACGCTGCTAAAATTTGGTGAGCGTAAGAGAACCAATATTTATACATGGTATATCCGCAAGCCGCGCCGTGGACAAAACGTTTATATGAAGTTTGTCCGCACCAAGAATAGAATTATCAAAAGTAAGTATTATGTTATGTACCTTAACCTTTTGAGCCATGCGTTCCTGAACAATTTTAACACTTCTGCCTGAGATGCTGAGTCAAAATTCGCAAATTATGTAATGTTATGTAATGTTTTACGGTAGATATAAAAATAGTTACAAGTGTTTACACATCATTAAACCGGTAGCTGGGCATTACTTCATTTTTTCTACCTCTGGTACAGTTAAAAGAAATTAAATCAAAAAACGAGAACTCGGGATGATTTATACAAAATCTGGATCCAAATGTACAGCGGCGAACTGAAAATGGGTTTCAGGGAGTGAATGAAAATTGAACAGGTAATTTAACCAAACGTATTTGGAATAATGATGGCTGTTGAATATGCCATCAAATAAATATATTTCCCTGAAGCCCAACATTCATTAATATTAACACCGAGATCTATTTAAAATATATTTCCTGCAATATTTAGTCGTACAATTTTCGTTGAATTCATCTTTAATATATGTGAATGTAATAAGAAGTTAAAAACAGAACAAAAAATGAAATAATTTTAATTTGTTTTCGTAATTTCCCGTTTTTTTTTCTTTGACAAAAATATCTAAGTATCCACATTTTTGTAAATGTCATAATGCGTTTCGTTTATAGTTGTGTGTGTGTGTGTGTGTACGTGTGTGTGTGTGCGTGCGTGCGCGCACACACACACACACACTTTATTTTACAATTTCGGACTAAGTAGATTTTTGCCGCAAATTATCAGTGCAGGCCACGCTAGAAAGAACTGTGTTTGATTAATAGCTTGTCTTCATGTATTTTCGCAAGACAGTCAAAACAGAAATCAAGTGAGAAAATTCAGGATTTCAGTTGCACACTGCACATTGTCCTCAGTAATCATCACTTAATTGGGGAGGGGTCTAATGATTGTGGGAAAACTAATCAATGACCAGAATTTAACAATCATATTGTCCATTGCACTAATGTGAAATGTTTGATCGTTTGAAAAATTTACTCGAGTTCAAGCAGCAAAGAAGATAGCAAAAAAGCAATTATTTCTTTTTTAAAATATCGATTTCATTTAACTCTCGAATTACGTGAAGGAAAGGCGGGCTCGACTATCGTGTATTATGGACAATTAATTTATATTAATTATTATACAGTTTTTACAAATGTAATGAAGCTTTAATTGTTTTAAAAATTGCTTGATTAGTCCGGTTGAAATCTGTTTATATGAAATGAAATGTACACCATTCAAATATTTGTTTTGAGACACAACACAAATAAAACCAGTTATAGTGTATTGATTTAAATTAAGTGAATAAGAACATGTTATACACTGGTTACTGAGATGATGTCTTGGTTTTATAAATCTTTTGAAATAAAGAGGTTTTTTAAAAATCCAAATAGTAATAAACCAATGTTTCCTAGATTAAAAATACACCTTTCTGTAATTTCTGTCTGAATTTCGGTGATGTGGAGTTAAGGTCTCTTAAGCTATTTACATACTGGCCATTGACCTTATTTTTATTGTTGTTATGACAACCAAGAGCAACTTATATCTGATGAAGACTAAAGAGCAAAACAATCGAAACGGTGTGATAACAACTAACCTTAGGACAATAGTCCCCATGTAAAAGATACAAATAATTATTTCTATATAGTGTATGAATAAAACTTAAATTTTAAGAAAGTCTGATCAATCTGGTAATGATTTACGATTAATCCACTATGCGTAGTATGAGAAAAACGGCCTTCATGTAAACAGAAGTAATTCAGCGCGTATTCCAAACAAGAATGAAGGGTATCTTAGTTTTTTGCTACAAGATTAATCCAATAACATTGACATATTTATAGTCTTAAAATTTTATTTGTCTTTAACGCTATCATAACAATATATGTCATGTGATGTTTTAAAAGATTCCAAAGGACAGTTGAGGGAAATATTGGGAAAATAGTCATAATGCAAAAACAATGGAGTGAAAATATATGTAAGATACAGGGCGTAGTTGAGCAGATAAATGGTAGCACACGATGGAAATTCAGCCAGTTTGGAGGAATGTATCTATAAAAATATAATGTTTCCTCAAAGATAACAGAATGTGAATACTACATTCGCGCGAAGAACGGAATGGCAACTTATATTTTTTTCTTATCGATTATTTGGCTAAAGTTTAAATTTGTTAAGCAAATGTAAATGAACAAATGAAATGTGCGAGGATAATTTATATAAACCTTATAAATTACGTTGCAAACGAAATAAAAGCATTAGGCATAGGGCTCCAAATTCTAACTTCAAGATTACTCCGCGTGAAAAAAGCCTATAGAATTAAAACTTTGCTTTGTGAATTTCTTGATAAAATCATTTATAAGTCTATTCCCTGATCCGACTAATACTGAATAAATTAAGAAAATGACTAATAATAACTGAACATTCCTAAAGAATAAGAAACGAGATATCACTGTTCATGCATAAGGCGATGGATACAATATATTACCGTAGATTAATTAATAGTTTTATGTCAGTAATTCCGTAAGATATTCGCTGATCAACACATAACTGTGGAAGGTAGAAAGGTACAACTGTCGGAAATACGATGATCAAGAAATAAAAAAGGAAACATTAGTCGGACGACTAAAAATGTAAAGAATATTTTATCTTAGGCAAAACAATTATTCCAAAGAAAAAAATTGCAACAGTCTAGTTGAGATTACAGATAGAAAAGTTGATAAAATCAGGGCAGTTTATATGACAAATGAACAGGTTTTAGGGAGGATTATGACTACAACGGATAGAACAAGCTGAGAGCTGAAAATAATGGGAAAAATTCAACAGATCAAACTCAGCGTACGGGGTGCGATGGTCAAATTGTCGCCAGTTTATATTTTTAATTTTGCGCATACGCGTTGTTTGTTTTTGAGTTTGTCGGCTGCATAGTTTAATAGGTTCAGTTGTCCACCGTCTGTGAGAAAAAGAGTAAAATGACGCGATTCATTGTGTCAGAAATGTTGAAATGGCATACGCCACTGCTTGGCATTCGCGACGGAAGCTCCAATATGAACATTTGTAAAGTGTTTCGGTGTCAATCTGACTACAGTGCAAAGTGTTCGATGATATATCCAGTCAACATCATACTGCTTGAATCGATCACTAGTTATGGCAACGTCATGCTTCAATGAATCTTCCCACAAGGCCTCAGACTCAACATGGAGGCGTACATTAAGTACCTTGTTGAGGTAGTACTGACCTGGGTCAAGAGGGTGGCTGCTGGAAGACCCTATGTCTAGCAAAATCAATCTGCCTTAATTATGTATGAGGCACAGTTGAGCGAGAGACAAAAAAAATCCTTTTACCGCTAAACACGGTGTGAAGCCAAGGATTATGGCAGAATTCATCAACTTAAGCAAGGAGACCGTCCGGCAGAGATGCAGGAGTTGATGGCGATTTTATTTAATAAATTTACTCTTTAATATTTCTAGATATTTTTGTTTAATTGTGGTATATATCTGTTAAATGGGATGTCAGTGTGATTTTCATTTTTGAATAATTTAGAAGACAAATTATCCATCGCACCCTGCAAGTGAAACAATTGATTTAGGCATGGAACGTACTTTATACGTTTCAAGTAACCGATTAGAAAATGCGCAACAGAATTTAGCGAAAGGTAATAGGATATGATAATGTACACAACAAGAGAGCGTGCACCAAAACTGCGTACCTAGTCAGAGAATTAATATCATTCCAGAATTCAAAGCGCGAGTAAAATCTAAAATCTGGGAAATAGACAAATACATTCCAATTAGCAAGTTCATGGGATAACAAAGTAGAAACTGTAAATGCATGTTTTCGTCTGTGAATTGTTCAAGGCCACAGATTGATTACTTTTCCTGATATTCCTGCACGCGAACTAACGTTAAGACTTCGCTTATATAAACCGTACAAACGATGCTTTCAGTATGAGGTCACCATAAATGTTAATCAAGAGAAATACAAAAAATATCCCATTGAATAATGCAAAGGATGCCACTAAAAACATCCTTCAGCTAAACTGATTAAGTAAAAGCAACAAGCATAAGGATGTTAGTCCATACTGAAATAAGAGTATATATCTTACAAATGCCTACAGATACTTTTTCCACAACTATCACAATTACATCGTTCCTTCGGGTAAATGGACAAAATTTTCTGTAACTCGAAATTTCCTAAGAAGCAATTAGATAGGAAACATTTTCAATATTCACTGATTTGAAGATTCAAAATTGATGGAAATTTCTGATCGGTTTATCTTTATGAAAAGGCACACAAAAGGGTTAAAAAAGTGTTCGCCGGTTATACTGAGTGCGTTCAAAGAATTTTTAAAAGATCTATAATTCGTGAAGAATACAACTATTTGTCAAACTTTTCAGAGCAGCTGATGTCTATAGGTCTTGCTTATTGAAGAGAGCTGACATATTTTTTATTTGAATTTGATGATGTTAAAATTTCTCACACTTAAATCAAAGACAATTTCGAATAATTGTTTAAATCTCTAGAAATCTAGAAAAAACTGAACTAAATAAAATTAAAAAAAACAGTTGATATAAGAGACTGATACAAGCAGACATGGACAAAAATTATATAACATTGACAACGGTAATATTTAAATAAGACGAATTTAACATTTATGAAAGTATTGAAAAACATTGGAAAAACAGAAAGAAAACGTCTAACAGAAATAGGATCGAGACACTGAATGGTTCAAGCTTTTAGAAATATTGATATAAAGGAGGAAAATAAAAGAATAACACTTTCTTTTGGTAGGAAATGCGGTAGGAGAGGAAAGGCGTATTACAAAGGAGAAAAGAATTAAAATATCATGCATTATGTATTATGGAAAATAAGCTGATCGCTGACGAATTGGATTCCTTCCAAATAGCATTAAATATATATTTGATACTAACTCATTTGATTCGCTCATATTCTCACAATTAAATAAATGATATGCTGAAGTGAGTGTGCCTGCTTCGCTTTTTAATTTATGGATTACCTGGATAAATCTACGCTTGCTCTTCATTCGTTTCTTTGCCATTATAAAGAAAATAATTTAGTATTCAGATAGCTATTCTAGATTTGTTGTCAAAGAATATCCTAGCATATTCAAAGACTACTCTCGCTCGCCATTGACACTACATTTGAATATCTCCTCTGTAGAGAAACAACATTTAAAAGCTGTGTTTGTTTTTCATTTTTAATTTCTCTCATTAAAATAAGCGCGATCTAACGAAGTTTCGCGAAATGATTTTTTTTGTTTTCAGAATAGTTGCAATGACAGCTAAAACATATCTCACTTCAATTTATATACAATCCATACAGATACATGCTGAGTTTCTTCCTAGCCATTCACATAGAAGATTTCTCGATCTAATCATTCATAATCTTATCTGGACGTCAGAACGTTGCAATTACTTGTCTGTATCCCTTTTTGTGTTAGGCTGATTCTAATTTTGACTTACATATGCATATATAAGCAACAATTACATATATATATATATATATATATATATATATATATATATATATATATATATATATATATATATAGAGAGAGAGAGAGAGAGAGACAGAGAGACAGAGATACAGAGACAGAGAGAGAAAGAGTGAGAGTAATGTCCTATAAAATTTTGTAAAAAAGCATAAACTATTTAGGGATGAACGTAATTATAGAAATTCATATTTGTTCATACAATTCGTTAAATACATCTGTTCGATGCACTGACAATCATCATTAGTTGTCGTTTTTTAGCCGAGGACCATTAGGGGTTTCGGATCTACAAACATTATACCATTTGTCCCTGACGACTCTGTCGATACTGACCAGATATTAACAACTATTATATTATATGGCTCTCTTAACCCACTGCACCTCGTCAGACATTTATAGTCGATTTACGAGCAATATCCTATTCATCAGTACCTTTACTTTTCCTAAAAAGAAGTAAACGCAATAACATTTATCTTTTAAGGATGGAATACATTATTGCGAATGCATTAATTATGGGGATGCTGGAAAGTATTCAGAAATTGTTCCAATTTAAAGTTATTATGACAAAGTGAACGATATTTCCTTTTGCAGTATTTTGAAGAAACAGTATTTTACATAAAAGTACTATTTAGCATGAAGCTTTTTGATTATGACCTCCAACATTAAAAAAAAAAACAAATATGAATTAATTTAAAATGTTATTGCATACGCTATTTCCAGTAAATATTATTCCGTTTTTTCTTTTTGATTTTTCTATGACGATCCAAAACGTTAGCTGCAACTATGAGTTGCTTTGAGCCACTAGCACCCAAAGGGTTACAGAGGAATGAGAACAAGAGTAAAGACGCCTGTTTGAGGAAAAGATACAGAAAAGGACGGGGAACAAGGTCAGGGTGTCAGATGTTGATTGACATTAGGCTTGAAGATTATAGTCATCGGGGAAGCAAGTAAGAAGGAAGGAGTTCACAGACGGGAAGTGCGGGAGAAGAATGTGTTTGAGAAGAAGAGACTGCTACATTTAAACTTTTTGACAGTGAAATGGTAGGACTGAGATGCCAGTCTGGTAGCTCGTTTAAATTCATGTAGTCCGGGAATCAGCGAAAGTAGCTCGTCAGAACAGTTGCCGTGAAAATACTTGTAGAAGAGACAGAGGGAGGCCACGGCACGTCTTTGAGATAGCGATTGTAGACTAGATGCCAGATGAAGACGTATTATCTTGGATATTCTTCTCTGGATTTTGTCAAGGATCTTAAGACGTACAGCTTGAGCACCAGACCATATATGACAGCAATATTCCAAGCAAGGACGGATGGTTGATTTATAGATTTGAAGGATGGACTCAAACGAGAAAAACTTTCTGGCAAGACACAGAGAGCTAACTTTCCTTGCGGTAGATGAAGCTATTGATTCAATGTATTTATTCAACTTCATGTCAGTGGACAGCCTTATCATCCGAGGAGGTCAAGACCTCAAATTGGTTGAATAAAAGGGTTATTGAGGGTATGTTGTTGTTCATCACTCTTTTGCAGAGCCGCAAAACTTTTGAACCAAACTTATGAGACGCAATACGTTGATTCATTTTCTCGGCAAAGAGTAACTTCGCTTCTTTGAGGACATGCTTGTACTCGTTACGAGCAATAACAAAGAGACGTCTGTTGTAATCAGACAGGTCACTACAGTGTAGACTGAAGTAGTGATTCCTGTAGGCAATAGCTGCTTCACAATGAACTGAGAACCAAGGGGATGAAAGCGATTTCACTTTATATTTTCTTGTAGGGATGAAAGCCTCGATTCCAGCTTTTACCCAGGATGAGATCACAGACGCACATTTTTGGACGGGAGGTTAAAGACGGTATCTCGAAGCGAGTTCCAATTTGCTCGTTGATACTAGAAAGATGTTCTGTTGGTAGAAGGTTCTTTACTGATGGTGGAGTAGGAGGAGATGAAAACAGTCACCAGGGCATCATCAGAGTTGCCAAAAGGGCAGAGCTGCATGGCACGACAAGACTCTAGATGTAGGCAAAACAGAGATCAAGAAGGGAAGCCTTACCATCATGGTTGCTGTGGGAACGCGTAAGAAAGTCAATCACTTGTGTGAGAGATTGAAAGGGGTTAAGTGTTTTTTTTTCATGCCAGGAAGGTCAGTTACAGAGGGTTTAAGCTATTTGGTATGGTGAGTATTGAAATCATCAAACACAAATATTTTTGCAGATGGATGTAAAGAAATAGCATTTTCTGTATTATGGGAAATGCAATCGAGTACACCACAGTCTTGTGAGTATGGAGATCAATAGTGAAAGAAGAGATAGCTTATGGATTTGAGGAGAGTTAGACAGAGACACATGTATCAATGGTCTGGAGAGAGAGTTCCCGAGACAGTGGCAGATGGTCTCATGTGTAAACTCGCATGTCATACATGTGGGTAATGGAGTCCTTTCTTAGGAGAGGAAGGTAACCGGAAATCGACAAGTCAAAGGAGGTGATTGACAGATTAATATTGGTCTCGTAGAGAGCTAGTATATCAGAATATGAACTATTCCACACTGCAGAATTTTGTCCGAATGCCAACGATATTGATGAAGAATATGTTTAAGGGTTTAGGTGATTTTTAGAGCAGGTCTAGGTTTATTTCTTTGCTTGTTTGTAATCATGATGGGTAATGTTGATAGAGAAAGTGAGAGAGCCTAAAGTAATTGTAGCTGAACACTCACTGTATGTAACAGGGGCAGAAATGAGCTGGAGCAACCTGCAATAAAATGTGGCCTTTGGGTTGCCCACCGGAGGTGCGTGCAGGGACAACTTTCCACTCGCGACATGGTATTATAACCCCCCCACCCCGATAATATGCAACTGTTGTTCAGGGCAGCCGGTCAAGACGCTACGCAAGTTTTAGGGCTCCTAACTACCAATCGGAAACAGCAACCAGAAAACAGTCAACTCGGCACCCTCAGTATGAAGGGACTATGCCACAGACTGTACATATCACAAGGGATTCACGACGGCACTAATACAGAGGCCAGAGAAAAGGAAAAGACCCGGGAACCCGTTCCTAAACAGGAAACAAGGAATGAGTCTTTATACCTGTTCAAGAGAAGGGGACACATTAAATGTATGTACTTAAGTCGAAGACTTAATCCAATAAATTCCCTATATTTAACCAACAGAAGGAAATATGCCTAATATTAATAAATATTATGCATATTTCCTCCTATTTTTATTGCCGAGAGAATAATATGCAAATATATACAAAAACCTCAAACTACACTTCGGACTTAATGCACATTAGATATTCTCAATTCGCCATCATTAAGAACATATATTTACTTGTTCCGAATTTGCCTGACTACTCAACTCCTCTGCATCTTTAGTTGATCTCTGTTCAGAATTTTCACAATTTCCAGCATTTTTCCCCAGAATTAAATAATTTGCTCCAGTTTTTAGGTTGTATATTTCTTAATTTGAAATCCTTTTATATCTGAAATAAAAAATAAATAAATATTGTTAAGCGTACTAGTATATGTATCTGGAATATTTTGAACGAACTTTAAGTTGATTCGAAATCTTAGACCAGCAATCGAGTTATTATAAATACTTCTAAAATAGAGTTATTTATATGATATATATCACATATAAATATAAGAATAATCTGAAATACTTACTAAAACGTCTGATTAAAAATTATTTGTTTTGCAAAATGACGATTTATCTTGTTTGTATGATGCAAAATTATTATATCTCATACCATCAAAAGAACTACTTACATGACAATATGATTTCAAGATGGAAAAGACCAAAGTCACGCCAGAAATTGATCTTCAAAATATACATGGACATAGCTGTTAGAATATTTAGATATATTTCTGATATATCAAAAATTTCGTTAAATACGTATTATTTATTTTCATTATTTTCTATCCATATATACCGCTTATAAACCTCACTACTTTGAGGAAAATTGCGGTCGGATCTGTTTTACAATAACTTCTCACGGTATATCCTGTAGTGTAAAAACAAACAAACACAAACTCTAATAATGCAATCAATTTTTACTCATTGTGTCATTTAACGCTGTATTTAATTCATTTAAAGTGTGTATTTACACAAATTAGTACATCATTACATTATCTTTTTTTCTTGTTATTGTTTGGAAATATTGATCTGTGGTAGTATGGACGTATTTGTGGTATTACATGAAAAAGCAAGTGAGAAAGCATACGCACAAATTGGGACGTAACAGGTTTCGCTATTGTCTTAGCAGTATTCGATCGAGGATAATAAAAGAAACGTACATACATATTAAAAGTAAAAGAAATATCAAACCTACATTACTAATATACTAACAATAATATATTTAAATGCAGATCTCATTAAGCCTAAGAAGCGAGCCCCACTGTTTACACAAGAACGTTTGCTTAGACTTAATGAAAATTGTTTCTCAGTCTTGGAGAGCAAATTGGCTGTCCGATTTATACAACACAGGATAATTGAAACAGTTTTATTTAAAGTAACAGAATGAATTTCTTTTAACATGTGAATATCATGTTTCGGAATTATTGACCCACTATTTTATTCGTGCCCTTGCATTTGACATTAATTATTCTCTCAATTGATTGAAGTCTTTTAATTGTATTTCCTTTTCCTTTCTTTAAACTGAGAGTCCTTTAACATTTTTTGTAAAGATATTCTCTCTCATCTTTCGACTTTTCCCATGTCCCTGTTCTTCTCTTCCTTTTCTTTGTTCTTCTCTTTGTCTGTTTGCGAAGGCTTTAACTGACATTATCTTTGGCTGGATTTAAAAGCGCACATTCCTGTCTTTCCTAAAACGAGTGGGATATGTTTTGACAGATTAAACTACCCTCTGAATTACTTGAGATCCTGTAGATTATATAACCCGTCGAAATTAAGCTCGCATTTCATCTTATCTCAGTCTTCTATTTTGCTTTTGTGATTTGTTTTCGAATATTTTTTTAAATCAGCAGTTTCAGTTTCTGATTAATCTCATTTTTAATTATATTTTATGTCGTTTTCTCACAGCTTTTCCATTTTTCGCACGTAAAGTCGGAAATATTATTTTATATATTTTCCATAAAATACGATAAATAATAATTAAAACACACACACGCACACACAGGCGCGCGCAAACACACACACACACACACACACACACACACACACACATATATATATATATGTATATATATATACATATATATATATATATATATATATATAAAGTTAAACATTATATTAGCATGGTCCTTCGAATACTGTCAAATTAAAATTAAATTGAAATTATGCTAATTTCATGTTTTTGCTCTTATTTTTGTTTGAGTATATATTACATGTACAGAAACTTTTTCCATATATTAAACAAGCTATTTTGGGAAGGTCTTGGAATTTTTATAACGCTATAATTCCAATTAAATTTAAATATAAGCGTATCCCATAAATGGTATAGTTTATAAAAGTTTGACTGCAGTAGAAAATAGAGTGTCAACATTTTCCCCGTATTATCATTTTATTTGCATTTTAAATATGTATATAAATATGTTTAGTAAGAGATACATAAACAGAGATATGTACTTATGGTGATTTTCAAAGCGTAGCCAATGTATGCGGAACGCATTGAGGTTCGATCTCATTATACATTCGGAATTGCTTTAGCGAGACTAGCTTGAAATCACTTATAGCCCATTGTAGTATTCAAGTTTAATACATTGAAAGACGTTAATGTATAACGTAAACATGTTTAAGATGTTGGCAAAAGGATGTGTTGTATATTTGGAGATGTAGGCATTGACTCGACATGATGATTCTTGCATCCTGGTGAAATATATTCTATGCAGCTAAGGAAAGGATCGTTAGCATAGATTCGATGATCCCGACTACGGTATAAACATGTTGTTGATTCTCAAATTCACACCAACATCTGTATCTAAACATACACTATAACCCCGATAATGAGAGATCATACTCTATCCTCTGTGGGTTAATTACTAAAACATTCTCTTCTCAAAATAAAGATTACTGGACTCTGAAAATATGTAATGGCTTTAAAGTTTCGGTAAGACATAGAAAAGCATCAATCAATCGGAATAAAATGTGCTCCAACGAAGCAGGTTATTCGTCCGATTTTTTCTCTACAGAAATGTTTTGGAGAATTATGAAGAACGAGGTTTTTAGCAAAAATGAACGGCGGTATTCTATTCCAGATGCTATGCTCTCTCTTTAATAAGATAAAAGAAATCGCCACTAACACATTTAAAGAATGGTAACTTCAACAAGTTCTTGAACATGGAGTAGCCATTTAGCATTTATGCTGTCCTTATAGAATTTTGTACACATTGAACTTCTTTTAAGTATAAATTTTGTTTGAAATATCTTTCTTGGAATTCCAGTAGCCTGTTTCAGGTGAAGCTGTATAAATCCAATAACATTCATAAACATTTAACATATCGTAAGACTGATACGTCTTACCTAATCGACACTCGGATAAACATCAGAAATTTACGCGAGAGCTCATGATTTTTCATTGCTTTCGGTAGTTAATCTAGTCCTATAGTTGTATTCTACATTAATTAGTGTTTGCATCCAAGATTCCTTTTCTTATGAGGAGGATCCCACTGTATAACTTTCCCTCCTAACTCTACCAAAAGTGTTCGGTTAACAGTGAACGTCATTCTGTAAATAGTAGTTATTTTTGGTAGATTATTACTAATATTTATTTATTCTGATCTGTTCTTTAGTACACTCTATTGTTAGTATTCCCAGCATTCGTTGGGAGATTCGCATTTAGTTGATTTTTTGTTAATTGTCATGGAATTCACAAATCGAAAATGTCATGGCAGTTTTTACTCTCCATGTGCCATACCAAACAAGGACACAGGTAATCATAACTCTCTACTATTTTATTTTAATTCTAAAATCTTTCATATCCCTCTTTATATCTGGTACTTGCTATGTCATTCATATAAACAAACTTCTCAAATAGTTTCCTTTCCGTTTTACCTACTCCCATTGAGGTTATTGTGTCCGGTTAAATTGTTCAAGATATTTTTCTCATTATTTCTCCCATAAAATAAAGCTGTTTCTTCCATATGGTTACCAAAATTTTCATTCCATATTTCTCTGCCATATCCGAGAATAATCTTATAATTGTTTTATCTTATAGGGGTCATTAGCCTTGAACATCTTATCTGGGAGTAGTCATTGGACTTGGCTGTCTTATCTGAGAGTAGATAAGATACTGTTTCAGAAATATTTTACATTTTTCCCATCATATTACCTAATCGCTTTCTTTCCTTGGGCAGAGTAATACGCACTCAAATGCAAGAGAATCCTTGTAAACAATAACTGAGTTGTACTAAAAGAGAAGATATCTATTAATAAGTTAATCATTGTAGATTACATAAAGTATTAGGTTAGAACTTCCGTGAATGCTAGCTAAGATGCCAGAAAGCTGAAGACAACTAGAGGGCACAACGCCGATACGTTTTGATAGTAACAGAAAATTGTATTGTTTTCTCGTCTTTTATTTTGAATGTTTAGTCAATTTAATATACGAAAATAAGAAACTGAACGAATGGCAGCACATAAGATCTCGGTAATATTTAATAAAACAAAAAATTTAAATAAAAAGGAAAATGCAATTAATTAAAAAAATCCTTATATTTGAACTACGGGTGTTTATTTTTTATTTTTGTAGGTGGTTAAATTGTGTATCAACAGATAAGTTAAAGAAAATAAGTAATAGTACAAGTGAAGAAGATAAAGAAAAATAAACGTTACTAAAACCATTTATTAAGATCCGGCAATATTTGAAGACATCATAACTAATAATACATAATTAAAGGAAAATATACCTGAAATAGCAAAAATAAATCTTAGCACTGATATAGCAAATTAAAATTTATTAGATTGCCTCCTCATTGGATATGATTTTAAAACATTCCTTCCTCCAGAATATATATATATATGTATTACATATTTATATTATATGTATTTATTACAGAGCATATATGAATTAGATGTCGATAAAATTCAATACCCCGTATGATATATAACCATACTTTAAACTTTTACTTTATAAACATGCAAACACTTTTTTCAACAAAAGACTGAAGCACCAAACTGCCCTCTCCAAAATATTTTGGGAACTGAAAGAGACACACCTGAACAATCAAACTGACTGGGAATTCATAGATTTTTCTCAAACTCCTAGTAACTTTAAAGGTAGATGTAACTTATGCATAGAAGAGAAAATTAGAATTATTAAATTAGACAATCAAAATATTTTACTGAATCAAAGGAATGAATTGGTTCACAATTGGTTTCACATAGAAGAAAATTCAAACTGATATAATACATTTTAAAACTCGGATAATCCATTATCATTTACCATATAGAGTTTAATGTTATTTCCTGGTCACTACTTTCAAATTACCTCCTTCCTATCAGTTTTTGTTAGATGATAATACTTTGTATCATGTTAGGTTTATGTAATACTCTCAATTACCCATATATTATTTGCTAGCTGTATTTTGAGAAATGTCTTTTACGATTTTTTCTTTCCCCCTTTAAATTTAATCTATAATTAACTTAAATAATTTATTTATTTATATCATATGATAACTGATTGGATTCATTTAGTAATTCATTGATTGATATATATTTATATATATTTTTGATTTTATTTATCCTTTTTTAGTATTAATATTAACCCCTTCTTTAAATTTTAATATAGCATTTTTCAATTTGTCTACACCATTCAGTAATTTAACAAAAAAGTGATTTCCTTTGAAAGACAGTTTTAATTAATTTTTTTCAATTTTAATTACTACTGGCTCTTTATTATATTAAGTTTATGTCTATAGTAATTTTGTAGTTTCTATCTTTGAAAAGTTTTTAAATGTTGAGTTTTTTTTTAAATTTTAATCTAAATTCTTATCCATAATCTATATTTTATAGAATCATATTTATAATTCATTTATATTTTACTAATTTGGTCTTATTTATTCATTTAGTTTCTTGCTATTTATTTATTTGTTATTTTTATACTTCTAATTTTCTACGAATTAATATTCATATTCTCTGTGCTACATACTAAAAATCTGTTTAATTAAACCTTTTGAATCAGGGTTTATTATAACATTTATATTTAACAATTTTAAAATACATATTAAATATTAAAACGTCCCCAATATTATATAAAAACCTTTTCTAAATTTAAAAGATTCTATTTCTTTATACAATTTCTCATTCTGAACAAAAGTTAACATGTTAAGTATAGGTCAAGATCAGCCCATGTCTCTATGAATTTGAACATTTTTCAACTTGATTCCTCTCCTTATTAATCATTTGCTCGGTCCCCCTCCCAAATTTATTCTTCTATTTTTTCTCTTCTTACCTTTCTCTCCCCCACTCCCGTTTAAATACATTTCCCTTCGTTGTAAATTTCTCTCCTCTTTTTTCCTATTTACAAAAACAGTAGGATTCTGTTTTTTTGTTTTTTGTTACTTTTCTCTAAATCCTTGATGTTGAAACGGCCTTTCTGGGAGAAATGGCCATATATCATATGGGGTATTGAATTTTACAAACACAAAGAGACACATACACACACACATATATATGCATACATACACACACACACACACACACACACACACACACACACACACACACACACATATATATATATATATATATATATATATATATATATATATATATATTAGACTCTGCGTTTTTGTAACAGTGTTGACTGAAAACAGTGTTTATTTTTTCATATCTAACTCACTCGGAACAAAAAATAAACCTTAGAATGAATATAGTTGTGTCACAACTGCCTGCTGCTTTGGGAACACATTCATACGCGAACAAAATGTAATATTTTATATGAATATAGGTTTTCTTTTCCTAGAAACTCGTTGCTTAAATACGAAAATTGTAAGTATTAGACGCCGTATCACATATAAGATGTTAATGATGATTTTCAAAAAGGCACTTTTTCAACACGAAGCTGCTTAATAGACAATATTATTCTTTTTCGTTTAATCTGTCAATTTTTAGTCTGTGGTTGATAAAGCTGAGTTTATGCACGTAAAACTTGCCCAGGCTTTATTAAATTTAATAGGAGCTTCATAGGATTCTTATATCCAGGAAAGATATGATTACTACTTTGTTGCCCTCGTATTTAGGATTTCAGATAAATGTTTCACAAGACGAAAGGCTGTTGAAAAGTATTATGCCCTCTTAAAAACAATGGACAAGGTAATTTCACATACATTATTTTGTTCGCAGAATTATTCACAGGTTATAGATAATAGGACAGTTTTAATGTTTTGAGCAAGTAGACCTCTTGATGACAGTAACTCATATTAAACCCAATTCTATGCCCAGTATCCGTAGGACAGCACTAATGAATGCTTGGGGTTATTGTACACCTTGGCATATGGTTTCGGCATTTTTTTATCATAGTAGGTTCGAAACACTTTAAACAATGTTGTATTTGCGATGAGGAAAGTTCGTTGAACTCAGATTTGTTTGAATTATCGTTTAATCTAGATTATTTTAGATGCTATATTAACCACAAATATTTTGCCAGGGGATATACATTTATTTTTGATATTTGAAAGATCGTGAGAGTTTCTACAGTATCCGTGTATATCACCTTCTGATTTAGGGACTACATTTATCATTACTCGATATATTATAACATTTCTAACTAATATCCCTGATACACTTCTTTACAAATTTGATATTCAATGTGAGATGGTTTCGACATTTATGATTTGAACAGATTCTACTTAGTCAAAGCGTTGTCCGTAATAACAACTTTAATATTGAGAACATCATTCTGTATAGAGGCGTCTTTCTTTACTACATGAAGGATTCATGATTTAAATTCAACCAAATGAAAATACAAAAAAAAATATTACGTCATTGATAAAATAAGGAAGCTTTAAACTTATTATAATTTAATTAGTTAATGTTATATAATTTTTGACAGACATTCGAACAACTAGAAAGGAAATTAGATTAGAAAAGAGGAAATAGAAAAGCACTGCTAAAAAATAACATATTTCCCATGACTACGCATTATTCAGTTAAACTGGAGGCCACCAAATTGAATGGTAATTAATAGGCAGGTGAAACTTAGATCACCCGAACGTAATACTTGGCAGGTGTATTTGAAGTAGATAAGAATTGATTCGTTAATTGAAATTTTGGATTACGGTGAATGAATTAGAAAATCCAAAACGTGTATTTCACAAAAGTTTTTGATAAACACAATATCTCGTATAGAGAAATAAAATATTTTATAATATTACATACGTATATAATATCACTGCAAATCTATAAAATTTATGAGTTTTAATCTATACATTTGTCCAATTTTCTATACTTTCGAAATTGATATTTCTTGCAGGATGAATCAGACGCTGTGAAAGATTTTCGTTGGTCGAATAATATTTACAATACAGATATAGATGGGTTTTAATAGTGAAAATTATTTCTGTTGTATTAAAACCTGGAAATCTTGGAAGTCTTACAATTAATTTTGTGTTTTTGACAGTGATGTCGACGTTCAGTTCTGTAGAATACAAAGAAACATTAACATTCAGGAACAGCATTTCTTTTGGATCATCGAGATTGTCACCTTTCCCACTTAAAACAAAAAAGATATTTGTCCAAGGATTCAGAATTTTCTGAATTAATCTTCGCATCATCTCTAACAGGAAATAAGGTTTTACTGTTGCTTATATATATATATATATATATATATATATATATATATATATATATATATATATATCGTGTTTTAAAAAGAATTCAAGATTCCAGATTTACGTTGTCTGATGTAAATATCAAATTGAATTATAGGTGAATTAAATGTCATATGAAGTTCAGCATAAATGTTACTTCAGTGATTTTGAAGAAGTGACAGTAGCTCTTAATTTAACATTTTTATGTTTATTTTTAGATAATGTTGAAAAATAAATCTAAAATAAAATAATTGGTAGAGAAAATTACGTAATTTATTGCAAATCTTCGGAATTTATAAAGCCGCCAATGTTTTTTTAACTGATTAAAGATAACCATTTATTATTAATCGCGCTTCACAGCTCAAAGTAGAGGTAATAATAATAATAGTAATAATAATAATAACAACAACAACAACAACGTTTACTTATTACATAATATTGCTCAGACTGATTTGATAATATGCAGTGTTGTGAATATGGATTATCTCCCCTTTGATAATCCAAGATTAAAAAGCTTGTCAAGTAGACGAGTCGTAAGATTCTTAATTGAATAAAAGTTTACTAGTCTGAATCTCTTGTCCTGTTTTCATTACAATTTATTCAATTAAGAATCTTACGACTCGTCTACTTGACAAGCGGAAATGTACAGCTTTTATAGCTTGGATTATCAAAGGGGAGATAATCCATATTCACAACACAGTGTAGTGAAAAATATTGTCAAAAGAATACTTTACAGAACTAAACTGATCGACTCTTTTTAGTTCAAAAGATAGTCTGTCTATATATGCAAGTTCGTATGTAGATGATTCTGGAGTAAACCTAGAAGAAAGTAGGTCATTATTACAAAAAAGTTAATTAATAGTTATCAACTACAAAATATCTGCCTGTTAAAGTAAGCTACGTTTACAGCGTTATTACATGGATGCAAAGCACAGCGGAAGTTGCCGTTTTGAAGAGTGTCCATTATTACGGGCCATTATGTGTATTACACGTATATTCTCTATTCCATTTTTGTGAGAGTTGCCAGATTGTTCAGAGACGTTCTTTAAGGAGAAATAAGTGATTTTTCTTCCACTTCAACTGACAATGCTTATAACTCTCAGAATCCTTTCTCCGAACCGAAGAATATCGTCCAGATCCTGACGAAATATTGCGAGGAGCTCAGTAGCTTATTTTCCGATATTTCACCAACATTTGATACAGGCAACATTCACAAATGTTTGTTATTCTAACATAATGATACAACGGAATGCGTAAAAAATTCTTGCCACCTATTTTTAACTGTGGTTGTGTATATCATTTTGCTTTCCAACAAAAGTGACTCATTTTCTCTCTCTTTGCTGTGAACTTTTCTCACCTACTGCGTTTATGTTTTTCTTTTCTTTTTATAATCTGCGCAGTCATTCATTCCCTATATCTTGTCTGGTCGAATGGCGACCTCTCGCCCTCTCTCTCACACACACAGACACGTACACACAGAGATATTTTTTTTTCTCGAGGGTAATTTTTTTTGAGTCCCAATTTTTTCTTTCTATATAACATTATTAATATTTATAATGGACATAAATGCTCTTTTTTACTTCCATCACACAGACGCACGCACGCGCGATAATGGATTGATTTTCGATATTGTATTAATATCATAAATTAATTAAAAATGTAAAAATGAAAATGGACGAGATGGTTATATTTTTAAGATTTGAGGAAATGACATTATTTTACAATTCACAACAAATTAGCATGCATAAATATAACAAAGATTCAGATCTCGATTAATATTAGGATTTAGTTTCAAATTAAATCTAATTGTATAAAATGAAATTAAAATGCAAGTAGAGTTGTTATTTCACTGAATATCTCCGAATCCATTCCGTTCTACACAATTTCTACTTTAAAAGTATTTTCTTTTGTCAAGCAGAATCAATTTTTTTCTTCGGAGAAAAATGAAAATAATTATAAAATGCATATTCACAGAGATATCAGAATATTCACAAACTAATTAGCCCTTAGTAATAATCGAATACATGGATTTTGGAAAAAAAAAGTTTTTTTTTCTCATCTTTCGGATTCTTTCAATTATTTGGCACAGGTTGTACTGGAATTATCGCCTACTTGATTTATTTCTTACCTCCTCTCATCGAAAAACTGTCCTCTTGCTAACCTAGACCAATCTGTGGTGGCTATTGATATCTTGTTCCAATCAATCATATATTATACAGGAACAAGATATTCATATCTTTCCGTTACCAGCATGCTGAGTTGGACTCACTCCATGATTTTATTGAAAATTGCACCACTGAGGTTTCTTCTCGGGTCAAAGCCGACATGGATGCTTTTATCCCTTCTCGGAAATACCAGGTGAAACCTCAATCACATCCATGGTTCACACCTAGGCTGCTATAGCATGATGCGTTGTAGCTTTGACCATACACCAGGTTGGTTGACAGAGTGCAGCTTCTCGGAGTCAACCGCTTGTGTTTTAAAAATTAACCTTCGCTCAGAGTGAAAAGATAAAACAATTTCTAGTAGTAAACCAGATTTTATTCTCAGGTAGTACTTTACTACTATAAGCGAGGAAAGGCGGGTTGAGGCGTGAGTGAACGGGGAAGTGTGCACTTTAGCAGCAGTCGTCTGCTTCTGCGCGGCCCCCGTCGTTCCTTCTGTTCTGGTGAGATAGTAATTTTTTAGACAGCAGCTTTGTCCAGCCATCTTCGTCCATATAAGAATAAAAAAAAAACAATCTTCCTCTGTCATTTTCTCTCAGTCATTAAAGTTGACTCCGATTACTGGTAGTCGAAAATAAATCTTCCGTATAGATTTGCCCTAACTTTGTTACAAGCACTCAGGAACCTTATTTTCATCTGTACCAGTGTGAAAGCTCTCGTCTCAACAGACGCCAATTCGTCAGTGCTTGTAATAACTGTAAACGAGTCTGTGAAGTAGCTAAATATCTGTTTGCTGAGAGAAAAAAGGCACGGCTGAGCCACTGACAGCTTTCAGTCTCGTGATTACTGGCAGCTCTGTAATATGGATTTAAATAATTACAAGATATCTACCCCCCTCTCCAATCAGTATGAGGTGTTATCATCCTCTGCCGATAAAATTGAATATTCTGTCCATAAATTCTCCCTAAATTCTACCCTTAACTCATCTGGATTATCCATTCATAACGTCCCACTTAGAAGGATCATATTGTGCAAATTACTATAAGTAATTTGCGCATTATTTATCATTCCTCAGTTGCGTCTCTGTCCTTGGCAACTGTCGAAGGGCAGAGCGGCAACTGAGAATATAATACTGAGAGGTGCCCAGCCCTGGGGAACAGCCGCCCTCCCATTGCACAAGAGGAAGGGATCGATATTCGCACCGATGCCAGCTGTGGGCAATTTTTGTCCCCGCCGGGTGCACGCGCTGGGGACCCCACTTTAAAAAGACCTTGTGTCACAAGTCATTCTCGTGGGGGAATGAGTAAACACCGTCTAGTGGATCACATGGTATCCCTGCCATAATCATTAAGATGTGTGCTTCTGAATTGGCTACTATTCTCTGTAAACCGTATAGTAAATCACAAATGCCTCCTGATTTCCTGCATGCTGGAAGACATCGGCTGTTGTTCCAGGTTTTAAGAATTCTGGTGAACCGTCTGACCCTTCCAACTATCGGATTATTAGCCTTCTTCTTCCTTTTGAAAATCTCCTTCAGATCCTAATAAATACTCAATTGGTTCATCATCTCTCATCACAGGGCATTTTTTCAGGCAATCAAATACGGCTTTAGTGTCTCCAGGTAAACTCTGATATACTGACGATAATTACAGAAAGAGTATATCATGCTCTATATAAAAGTTCTACCACTGGATATCTAGAAAGCCTTTGTCGGGTTCTGGCATAAAGATCTTCTTCACAACCCGAAAATTACGGAGTCTGCGGGCACATTTTTTAGATGATACAGTCTTTCCTATCAAATCATGAAATATAATATATCCTGAACGGCCTCTAATCTAGATCCACTCGTACTAAATTGGGTATCCCCCACGACTTGTTCCGTCGTCCTACTCTGTTTTTAATTTTCATTAATGACATTCCTAATGGCATCAGTCGACCACTTGGCATCTTCGCTGACGACACAACAAATTACTCCCACCTCGATAGTAAGGCAAGACAAGAATGGCAGCCGTTGTCCAAAATGACCTCAAGTGCGTCGTTAACTAGGGCAAAACATTAATTTTAACGCTTCCAAAACTAAACTTCTCTCTATTAATCATCTGAGTGACCCCTCACTTACTTCTATCAGCATGGCTGATGTTAATCTCAAGGAAAATGACTCATTGTGCCTTTTCGGGCACACGTTCTCAGCTGATATGAAGTACAAAGATTGAGCTGTTACGGTAATCGGTTCACTATGTCGTGCGAGATAATTTTTCTCTCCAGAATTTATCTTACATATCTATTAGTCTAACATTCATCCATGCTTAGAATAGTTCTTCCACATATAGGCCGGTACTTAGTAATTGTTCTGATGAGATCTTTGCCATGGTACCTAAAATTTATTAATTTAAACGCAGTGCAAGGCTGTCATCGATATCTGATAAATTTACAGCTGAGCTGACCAGATGTAGCCCTACGTTATATGTTAACACTTTCTTTTCTCGTATTCCAGCCAAAATTATTGGTGGTCAGAGGGGGAAAGGAAGAGAGAATGAGAATGAAAGGTGAGAAAAGGAAGAGTATTAAATTAACAAATATGTCAGAAATAATATTAAGGGAAATATAAAAAATATATAAGCGGGAGGGGGCAATAAATATCATAGGATGAATATTTTTGAAATATTTCAAATTAAATTTATATTAAACAATCCCAATCCGCAAGGAAAAGCTTTATATTTTAAATACAATATATAATATCATATAAATATATATTATATATATATATATTTTGGGTATGGGATGGCTATAAATTAATGTAAATCTAATTTGATATATGTTAATTTGAGTGTTTTTATATATGACACTTATTTCACTCCTTTATATTCATTTTTAATAAACATTTAATGTTTGGCATGTTTGTTAATTTAATAATCTTTAATTCTGAATCAGCAAAATCTAAAAGAACCCACTGAAATGTCAAAATTATCACTGGTATTCTTTTTTATTCATTCTTCTTTGTTGTAAATCAGAACAGAACTTCTGCATTTCAAGATGATGTCCAGTTCATTAGCAGAAATATTTGAGTATTTCTGAGCAAACTCCAAGGCCCAAGTAAAATATCTTTAGAAATGGAAGTATAGTAGTCAATAATGTCAAACTGTATTGAAGTTCAGTTATTCTTATTTTAGATAACAGCGAGCAACTTGATAACATCCGCGGTGTGAACGCACTGTAAGAGTCAAAGGGAACCTTTAATAAATTGGTTGGTTCTCTCCCAAATGGTTTTACTGATCCTTCTGAAATCTGGTTCATGGCCATTTAATAAAATATATGCCTTCTTAGCTTGTAATTTACTGACAAATTCAAATATACATAGTTTTTTTTAAGTAAGGGATTTGCTAACACAGATAAATTTGTCTATCAGTTTTAAATTAGGTGTATCAATATTTTGTAGCATTTGGTCAAACTATTTTTAATCAAAGTGTCATAATTCTTAGGGGATAACTTATAAAGCCGTTTTATCGGATTTGACATAAAAATCAACGTATCTATTTATATCTTTGACAATATCAAGATTTTAAAAAAGGGATTTTATTCTAATGGAAGTTTAATTCATTTATGATTCCCAGTAGGACATTTTCAAAACCAGACAGTTTCTTAAACATCGGTTTTGTCTCCAAACTCTTAAAACAGTAGTTTCCATGGTTGTATAAATGGTTTAGGTCAATATGGAAAAAAGTGTGCTTTCCATCTCATTCATCTAATAAGGTTTTCAGTTTAAAGAGCTACTTTGATGAAATAATCCCTTTTGTTTGTGGTACGTATATATGTGGCTGTCTCTCTCTTTCTCTCTCTCTCTCTCTCCCCATATATATATACATATATATATATATATATATATATATATATATAAATATACACACACTCACACACACACACACACACACACACATATATATATATATATATATATATATATATATATATATATATATATATATATATATATATATGCGTGTGTCTATACATATCCTTTCTTTTCTTTATTTAGTTTTTTTATAAACTGATATCAGTCGTCGAAATACCTATGCATCTGACATACGTTATTTGATTCACCACCACTTTTTTATCTATATGTTTGTTCTTGTATGTAAATTGTGATGCACAGTTTGTGTCGTTTTACGTTTATATGCGTGCTTAAATCTTAAATCTAAGGCTTGTATTTTGTTTTTATTTGAACATGATTGTTTCGGTTGTAATTACCTTTTTACGTATTTATCCGTTTGTTCTTTTTATCTTTAAATTTTGAATTTTCTTTTTGACTTTTCCCCTTATTTGTTTCTCTTTCTTCTTTTTTTCTTTTTCTCATATTTTTCTTCAATTCCCTGTGTTAGTTTTATATTTGACTGCATATATGTTTAGTCTTATTCACGTGTCTGTGTTTTGGATGCCAATATTTTTGCCGTGACATCAGCTGACGTACTTTTGTTCGAGATCTGTAGAGTTCATGTATACTTTTCACTTCAGCGTTGATTTTACCGGATATATTGGCATTTAAATAAGAATAATGATAATACATATATATGTATTAATATTTTCTCTTCATCCATGCCATTTTTGAATAAATTTATAATATTTAAAACCTTATGCTCGATTTAATATGAAATTTGAAAATACTGTTTTTCAATTTTTTAATTTTTTAGTAAATTGAAGGTTAATTATTTTATATTGATTTTCGTTTTCATCTAGCATTAATTTGATCATCGGTTGGTATTTACGATGAACGCTCAAGTTTATTCATATAAACGTATTCGGATAAGGCATCATAAGTTACGTAAGTTGCTTGATACGGTTTTAAAATTTTAAAATAAGTGATGTTAGAACATAATTATGGTATGATTTTTGAATAAATGAAATCTGCTCTTCCCTGTATTGTGCACTCATTTAAGAATTATGTTTTTGGTTATTGGAATTTTAATCACCAATTCTATAGTTGGGTATAAATTCATATATATATATAAATATATATATATATAAATATATTTATATATATATATATATAATCCTTGATAATGGCTAAATGTATAGCCGAAAGCGCTCGGAAAAAAAGAACATTCGGACAATTTTTATATAATTTAGCCTCTGAAAAGAAAAACTTTATTAGATCACACGAGAAATTACATAAAAAACTAAATAAAAGCACCTTGTCTGTCGTTTTTAATGAAACGTGCTTGAAAGAAGGATTGCTGCCTAAATACACACACACACACACACACACATATATATATATATATATATATATATATATATAAATATATATATATTATATATGTATATTATATATATATATATATATATATTATATATATATATATATTATATATATATATTATATATATATATATTATATATATATATTATATATATGTATATATATATATATATATTTGAACACGAATTCAGAGAAGCATGGACCATCCACCTCTTATCTCAAATAACATCTTAAAAGAGACTGTTTGACCAACACAAGGAATGTTGAAGAATTCATGTTAAACAGATAAAAAAAAGAAATGAAAACTAAAGACAAAAGTTCATTTTCTCCATCAAAACATTTATTTCTGTAGTTCACTGCTACCAGCAAGCAGAAATATTTGTCTCCTGGTGATGGTCATGTTGGCTGAAACTAGTCGAGGAATCTAAATGAAATAATAATAAAAAAAACGAAAGAATATTAATCTACAACCAAGTGTGTCTGAAGATTTTAATTTTTTTAATAATTTTTTAAATAATTTTTATTGTTCAATATATATATATATATATATATATATATATATATATATATATATATATATATATATATATATACATATATATATATATATATATATATACATATATATATATACATATATATATATATATGTTTACGTACATAATATATATATATATATATATATATATATATATATATATATATATATATATATATATATATATATATATATATATATATATATATATATGTACATATACATTTGTATCTTTTATTAAGTTTTTTATACATGTTCTCTTGCGATCTAATATTTTCTTTTCGGATGATAAATTATATAAAAACCGTCCGAATGTTTTGTTTTGTTTGTTTTCTTTTATCCGAGCGCTTTCGGCTACACATTTAGCCATTTTCACGGATTATATTTTAACTGTTAAAATAAGAAATAGTTTGTTGAATGTATGTTTTATAAAATGTTTTCATTTTTCAAAACACGGTCAATATATTATGTCCATGTTCAAAGTTGATATTATTAAGTGTTGGTTTGTTTGTTTTTATTAATAAGGCTTCCATTATTTTTAGCCTTTTTTGCATGTAGATGATGCTATTATATTAGTTTTGTCAACAAGTATGTTATGAATAGTGTCTGGTAGGTCTCCATGAATATTTAATGAGATCTAATTGAGCTATAATCAGAAATGTGTAGAGTGAGTCTGTGTGTCAAATATGTAGTGTGGCCTATATAATTATTTTCGAATTTTGATTGATCAGGATTACAATTCATTAATGGGCATTGATTTTAATTACAACGTTAGAGGGTTTAAATTTTTGTAAGAAATAATGAATATAATTTTCTTTGCTATTGACAACTGGTATTATGCATTTTTTTATTATTTTCTTAATTCTACATTCATCCTGTTTATAATTTTCGTTCATCTAATTCTTATAAAAAATATTGATATTATTGTTTATGTTTCTATTCTCGCCGTTGCTATTAACTACCTTAGACAAGAAACGCCTAATATGGAAATCAGACAATCAGTAAGAAATCCTTTATTGAACAAAGTAACTAATAATAACAAAACAAAAGTCATTGAAACAAAGCAAGTTCAGTCGACCATTGATGACAATTCCAGAACAACGTAACTATAAACAATTTTTTCTATCCTCTGCCAGCCGCAATGATGGAGAATGCATTACCTCAGACCATCGCCAGTGAGACACGCTGCAAGAGCCACTCAGTTTCGCGAGGCTCGTTCCTTAATCGAGACGCAATCGTGCCAATCCTCCGAAGGAACGCCATCGAACGAGGGCCAATAACCTCTGAAGTCTCCACTACCACAGGAGTAAAAAAAACTATCAGCAACAGAAGAGTATTTAACTGTTTTTTTTTTCATCTCTGCGTCTCGGGCCACGGGCCCCGGCTCAACCGCAGACCTGATCAAATTACCGGCCGAAAATGTAACTGCACAGGTCGCATCCCAAATCAACGACTTACCCATTTTAAAAGGGAAGATGGTAATGCCATCCGGCCGCTTTCCATCACCACGGTCGAGGCCTACGGGTTCGATTTTGGAAGGGAACCCAGCTGCATCCAAACCACTTTTGATGATGTCGTTAATTGCTGCATGCCGTGGATAGCAGCCGGTACTACGACGACAGGAGAGTGGATACAAACCAAACTCATCGATGGAGACTCCACATATGCATCTATGACGCTCACATAATTTGAGTCCAAGACGGATCGCGACACCGACCCAAGTGGATTGATCATCTAGAAGGGTACCGGTAGATGAAGAGGACACTGCGTTGAGCCAGGAGCCACTACTCGGTTATGAAGCAGATAGCAGACAGCCGAGGCGATGCTGATCCAGAGAGAGTGTCAAATTAGTAAAATGGGCCTCGCATATCATTTTATCCCAGCTTTTTTGTTTTGATGTGTCTAGTGGGATAGAAAGTAATTATTGGGTCCAGACGCTGCAAGCTTCTTCGAAAGAACTACCCGAGAAACACTGAGACCATCCACTGAGTATCTCATCAATTAATTCGCGACTGGACGAAAGTGAAGAAAGATATGCTGGAAGGGCCGAATCTACCGTTGATCGAAGACCCAGGCCTCCGAAACTCGAAGGGAGCTTTGCCTGCCTCCAGTCTGTGTCTTCGAAATTGACATTGCAAATTAGCTCCGCGCATCTCTTAACTGTGATATCTATCTCATTTAAGAAATCCTGGTCGAGGTAGCAAGGTCACTTTCGGAGAGTGTAGAGGAAACTCGGTAGCCAAAAACTGTTCTTCAAGAGGAAGAGGTCTGGATGTACATCAATTAGTTGCAATTACTCAGTCATTCTTGTTAGAATGATATGTTTAGTATCCAAACACTCTCGAATGGCCATTGGAAAGACTGGAGATCCAAGAATGTGTAATTCCTCCTTAGGTGTTATTTTTATATCCTCAAGGATGAGTCTGATATCCCGGATATCACTCTCGAAATCATCTGCACTATAATTTAAGAATCACCAATTGATTAGGAAATCCGTTATTAATCAGCGTTTGCTTTAATTTTTTTTTAATTCATTAAAGAAAAACGCGCGAGAGGATGAGTTCTCGTGCGCTCTCGTGGGGAAAATTTTAATAAGACCTATTTTATATCTAAGAGGGCATTCACTTGAGAAATTAAGATGGCAAGAATGTTTACTAGTTGTTGTTTTTTATAAACAGAAGTTTTAAAAGTAATATTTCTAAAATCGACGAGAACATCTAAGAAAGGAAATTTATTTTTTCACTAAGTTCGTAAGTAAAATATAGGGCGGAATTTTGTTGAAATGTAGCTTTCAGATTTTTTCTTTCTTTCTTGTTTTCAGCTAAAATAAATATAGTGTCTACATAACGAACATATATTTCAGGTTTAATAACTTTAGTAAAAACCTTGTTTTCAACATAGGACATATAATAATTGGAGAAGCATGGCTTGAGAGGGTTTCTCATACTTACCCCATCAATTTGTATGTAAATAGTACCATTCTGGCTATGAAAATTAACTCTAGTAGTGCAAACGAGCAATAATTTTCTTAAAATATTGGGTTGGATTGATGGAGGTGGAATTAAATTATTTTTATACACCGGATTAATGATAATATCAATAGTTTCGGAGAGGGCAACATTAGTAAATAAATTCTCTAAGTGAAGTGATGCAAGGTTTGTTTTTAATTTTGTGCTTTTAAGTATTTGGAGGAATTCATGGGTACATTTAATACTATAGTTAGTAGGGAGATTTGGGGTAATAATATGTTTGAGATATGTTGATAATTGGTATATCCATGTTGGAATCTGAGAAATAATAGGTCTTAATGGGTATCCCGGTTTGTGTATTCTAACATTACCGTATAAGTAGCCAAGTTGGTAATCTTCAATAATTTTAACAGTTAAAATATAATCCTTGAAAATGGCTAAATGCATAGCCGAAAGTACTCAGATAAAAAGAACATTCGGGCAGTTTTTATATAATTTACCATCCGAAAAGAAGAAAATTATTAGATCACATGAGAAATTGTATATAAAACTAAATAAAAGTATCTTGTCTGTCGTTTTCAATGAAATATATATATATATATATATATATATATATATATATATATATATATGAATGCATATATATATAGGTATATATATGTATATATATATATATATATATATATATATATATATATATATATATATATGTATGTATATCTATATATATGTATATATATATATATATATATGTGTATATATGTATATATGTTTATGCATGTATATATATTAATGTAAGTATATATATATATATATATATATATATATATATATATATATATAATAGAGAATAAGAGAGAAAGTTTTAGCGCCGTACGTTATTGTTTTCATGCATATATGCATGTATATTTTAAAACAATTACGTGTATATTGTCTGGTTATTGTTTATCATGAATTTGCGATTGATGCTATATTTCGTGCGTCTCATCCTTTCAGGGCGTGGGTGATTTTTTCTTTGCATTTTCTTTTTCTCACTAACTTTTGGCTCTATGTTTTCCGTAACTGTTCTTGTTTACTTAACTTCCTTTTGGGTATAACTCTGCTTTTATCTCCTGCTTCTGTTGACTTCAGTACATTTTCTGTGTGTTTATTCGACGTTCATCATTCCCTCAATTTTCTAAGTGTAAATATAGGTTTCTTTGTAGGTCGTTTTTCTTAAAATCTTTGTGGCTCACTTGCCATTTCCCATGATATTTTTGTTATTCTTCGGAAGAAATAACTTTGTGTTAGAAATATTTCGAAATTATCCAGAGACAAACGTTCGTAGAAATTTATTACTCTCTTCATAAAATATACTTCCCCTGAAAGTAGTAAAATATCTCTATCTATAAAAGGCAGGATGTGTGTGTGTGTGTGTGTGTGTGTGTGTGTGTGTGTGTGTGTGTGTGTGTGTGTGTGTGTGTGTGGAATGCACAGCCGCAATTTTCCACGGATTTGCATCAACATGTACATGCACATGCTATAAGTTAATGGAAAGGTCAAGACCGACTTTGCATTTACCAACTCCCATCAATAGTGGACATAATCGATTTTTTCATGCTTCTACGGCAGTTTTCATGTAGTTTGTGATTATTTTCTACTGGCCAGAGTGGGAGCCTATAGCTGGCTGCCACGAATAGGCAGGAAGATTCTATTGCCCAGCGTGAGAGCCAACAGCTGACTGACACGAATGTTAACTAGCATGCAAAAAAAATCGATAGCTGCATTCATCACAAGTGGGAAAAATTTAAATCTGCATGGCATTTTACTCCAATTGGCTCGTTCGCTTGCTTAAAGTCAACGTTGATTCTGATTCCGCAGAACTGGGTTTGGTGTGAAAAAATATTTGTTGTTAATATACTTTTTTCATTCGGTTTTTCCAGTTACGAGTCCTTTTTTAAAGCTGATCATTTAGTGTTCATTTTGTTTAGTTCTTTTTTCGTAACATATTTATTGTTTAGTATAGAGCTTAGAAAAAAACCCGCAGTGTGAGATAGGCAAGAAGTTAGGAATGTAGCAACATCAGCACGGCAAAGGGAACTCCTTTAAAGGCAAGAAAGGGCAAAAATATTTTAAGTCAAGTGATAGCGATTGCTGTATGAGTCGTACGATTTTTTAATCAAGCCCGGTCAACGCCGGGCCATGCTGCTAGTTTAATATATAATTTAATACCCAAAATATTACTAAATACATTCAGACAGTTTTTATATAATTTAGTGTTTCTATATTTTCTATATTTCAATGAGATAATACTTTCGAAAATAAATACAAATTCTTTGAAAGAAATATATAATAAATTTAGTTTTGTTGTGATAATGCGAAAATATAATTTTTAGGAAAGATAGAATCCTTTATTAGCACATAAATCTGTGTTCAAATAAAAAAATTCAAGTATTAACAGAGACAATAACATTTAGGTTAATAGACAAATTAAGAGGGATTTCATTATAAGTTCAATATAGTGTCAATTTGAAAAGTTTTGTATAAAATTACGTATATTCTAAATTTTGAAATGATAAAAAATAAAAAAGAATGAAAATGTTCATATATTCGTTCCCAACCTCAAAGTACAGATAATCAGCTTATGATCTATAAATAATCGGGAAATATCAAAATAGAATTTTTTAAAAACATTTTATTTTATATATGATATTTTTAAAAAAAGTGAATATGTTTATTTCCCCAGCGTAAACGCGCCGTTCACATGTTTTTTTCAAAGCATCTGTAAATATTGATTGCTTTATTTCTTTCAGCTGTTTTACACGTGTTCAAATAATTTACATTCGTTTCCTTATTATCAGTTTGATTAAAAGTACCTTGATTAAATGTTTTCCCTTTTCTGCCCATGGGAGTGAATTGCCTTCTCGTGGTGGGAAGTCATTAATAGCTTTGACCTTTTCGTCCAAGGGGGTTAACCCATTCTTATCAATGAGGTGACCAAGAAAAGTTAATTTGGGAACAGCGAATAAGCAATTATCGGCGTTCAATTTCAGTCCATAATGTTGTAATAGCTTAAATACTGATTGGAGATGGTCACGATGTTCCTCGGGCGTTTTGCTTGCTATTAGTACGTCATCACTGTACGCATAAGTATAAGGTAATCCACGGAGGACATCATCTACAAGTCGCTGGAAAGATTGCGCTGCATTACGGAGTCCGAAAGGCATTCGGGTAAATTCGTATAAACCGAATGGTATCGTTATCGCTATCTCATAAATATCGGACTGTTCAATAGTTATCTTTATGAAAGGCTTTTCTCAGCTCTAGCTTAGTGAAGACAGTAGCGCCTTCCAGAGACAAAGCAAAGTCCTTAATATGGGGGATTGTAAATTTGCGCGGCACGATCTGAGCGTTTAGGAGTCTGTAGTCTCCACACGGTCGCCAACTATCAGCATTGTTCTTAGAGACCATATGTAGCGAAGTAGCATAAGGACTAGAGGATGGTTTTATTATGCCCAATTAATTATCAGAGGAAGTGGATGAGATGATGATTAAGTAACGATAATGAAAACCTGAATGAAGTAATTACGTATGTATTAAGAAACTTGCAATTCTTGGATTGTTAGCTGCTGTATCTATTAAAGCATTGTGAAATAACGTGTGTAAATTTAAAACCAAAAATGCTTCTAAAAATATTAATATACATTTTTAACATTCATACACTGAAATTTGTTGACATTAAAAATTTTGGGACTAATTTGGAACTTAAATGTTGTTTGAAAATATCAATTGTATAAATAGTTTCTTGGAATTAGGATACGTACATACATACATACATACATGGGTAGTCCTAAGGAGGATGAAATCCTGACAGCTCAATGTAAATTCAGAGCTGATAATTTAAAGAAAACGAAGACGACTTTAAGTCTTCATGTAATAATTTATTTCACCATAAACCTTTTAAAGGACACTGGATCATCGGACATGACTTTTTACGTTTCACCTTTTGGAAGTGATGTCTGATGATCCAGCGTGCATTAAAAGGGCTATGGTGAAAAGAATTATTACATGGAGCCTTAAAGTGATCTGTTTTTTCTTTAAATATATATATATATGTATATATGTATGTGTGTGTGTGTGTGTGTGTATGTGTGTTGATTTGATTTCGTTTTTAACGACTTATTAACCTTTATAAAATGGATCAATTTTCAAATGTCGTGTGACCATCACTGCATAAAATGTTTGTCCATCCATGACTACAGTCAGTGCGTTCCCATTACAGTGAGTTCCTTATGATATATCTCTCCCTGTCTTTATATATATATATATATATATATATATATATATATATATATATATATATATATATATATATATATATATAGTGCCCATTGCTCTTTCTCTCCACATAGTGAGAGATCTTTGATCTCTCTCTCTCTTCATATCGTGTGTGCCCATTGATCTCACTCTCTACACATAGTAAGATCACATTACTCTCTCTCACTCTCTCAATATAGAGAGTGTACATTGTCCCCTGTCTCTCTCTCACTATCTACATTTACGTATTTTGGATATTGCTCTCTCTCTCTCGATATATATATATATATATATATATATATATATATATATATATATATATATATATATTGTGCCCATTGTTCTCTCTCTCGCTCTCTCTCTCTCTCTCTCTCTGTCCCTACATATACATATTGTGTCTATTGCGCTCTCCTTCCTTCTCTTTCTCTACATATCATTATTGTGTCTATTGATCTCTCTCTCTCACTCAACGTATACATATTTTGCCTATAGCTCTCACTATATATATATATATATATATATATATATATATATATATATATTCATATCGTGCCTATTGTTCTGTCTCTACATATAAGTATCGTGCATATTGTCATTCTCTTTCTCTCTCTCAATATATATATATATATATATATATATATATATATATATATATATATATATATGTCAAATGCTTATACAATCTATGAGGACGGGTTTCTCCCCACCCCCACAAAAACACAAAAACAAAAGTCTATATAAACGTATGTCGAAACGGTCTTCGCTGTAGCTCACACCAACTCCTAACAAAAGTTCAAAATGTCCTCATTTTATTTCTACACACGCACGCCCTCGTCTTATAATTTACTGGTGGACTCTTTCAAATAATCCCACACGCTATCCAATGGTTTCTCAGGCGCCCATAACACGTTGATGACAATCTCTACATTGTTAATGTCTGCTGCATATAGCATTTGTTTTAGGTGGCCCCTCAGATAAAAATTAAAATTATTGGGGTCTCGGGAAACGTGCAGGCCATGGGACCGGTCCTCACCTACCGATCTATCTTTCATAATAAATATCAGCCAGTGCATCTCGAACAATGTGACTATAATATGCTGGATCCCCATCATGCATGAACTTAATGCATCTTTGTATTAGCGGGGGTACATATTCTAGCAAGTCTGGAAATGTTTTGAAATAAAATCCCTGTAGACATCTCCTGGAAGACGTGCTGGGAGAACATATGTATCTACCACATTTCCTGCCTAAACAATAATCGCAAACTCTTGTCTGTAATATACTATGTGGAATCCGATCCGCACACAAATGTCGGTTGTGTAAATTTGTTGTTCTGTCTCTTCCAAATACTGCCTCATCCGTATACAAAACTGAATAAACAAACAACGGATCGGTAGTTTGTACAATAAACTATCGGCAAAAGTTGTCACGTGGCGAGTGGTCAGACGACGAAAGACCCTGCACACGTTGCAAATGATACGGACACCTGAGCTTCTTTTCAATTATACTCCATGCGTTACCATGTGTTGTACAGTATGTAGGTAGGTACACGGCCAGGACTCATACCACAGTGCACAGTCCCTCCAAGAAAGGCCAGTCGGATTAAGTTCCTTGTACAATCCGTGTACGATGTAGTACCTTCTCGTGCAAACCTACATATTTGGGGGACTAGTGAGACACCATCATGCCAACTCTGTACTAGAAAATGTACGCTGAAACACATTCTAATCGCCTGTCCGATGCATATTTGTGAAGCGAAGTACCGATGGAGACATGACCAGGTATTTAATCATTGGCTTAAGTATTGCCCGCCCCATTCAGTATTAGCAGTTTCAAGCCTGAAATGAAGGCGATTAATTTCGTCCAATCCGAGGAAAACCCCTCAGTGAGTAAACCGTCAACTTGCATGTTCTATTTCGCCTGAGACTGGCAGTTGAGAGTAGTCCTCAGGAGTCAGTTGAAATTACTAGAGCAGATAGCAATATATTCCTTGTGCCCGGATTTAATAAACTGGTCACCTGTCTCCAGGCAAGTTGTAATGCTGGAACTTACAGTTCCTTAAGAAGAAAATATAGAAGAGGCTTATTGAGGGGTCTCCCCTTTTCACACAAAAGGACTCACCCAAGGTATACTACCAGTGAATACCCCAAGACTGTATATACATTAGTACTACTAACCCGCATTCCTGGATCTACTATCCCGTATTGCCAGTTTGTATTATTACGTTAATACATTTATTTTCCTTATCCATTCCTGGTGTTCATTGATATCGGATTCATCCCGGAATCCACAACAAGGCCTTTGAAAGAAAGCTCGAAAAATACCAGAAGCTGGTAGAGAAATGCATGTGCAACCAATGGCGAATTACCTGTCTTCCGACTGAAGTCAGATGTCGTCGTTCTGTAAGAGGATCTTTATGCAGAAAACTTAATCGACTTGGATTGTGTGTAGTGTGAAAGAGAAAGCTCATCAAAGCAAATCAGAATTTGCAGAAAAATCTTCAAAATGGTTATGGATTAAAATATCAAATCCATGGAGGTCTACGATCGAGATCGAAGGGCGTTTCGGTGAAGTTCGTGTTTATAAAAAGAAATGAAAAATAAGATAAAAAGATAGAAATATAAATAGGTGAGTCACGTCGCAGATTGAGGGGAGGATGCTTTTTAAGTTCTTTTATTGCTCTGTAAGTGCGTGTATATACAAAAAACAGTAGGAACAAATACATTATCGATCACAGCTTTGAAGTAACAATGGCCAATTACAGTGACGTAGGTATATGTGAATTTATAGGCATATATGTCATAAAAAACTGTCAATAATCAGGAACAAAGAAGACATAAGTTTACAAAGGAAGCCGGTCTAATCTTCGGAAGAAAGTGTAACGGCAGAAACACAGAAAAAAGAGAAAAAAATATTATATACATTTTCAAAACACCCAGATTCACAAGACACACTAAATATAACCTAAAAATAGTAAACTTCCTAGATATAACATTACACATAATGAACGATATATACAAACCATACAGAAATGCAACCAACCCCACATACATTAACAAAATTTCCAACATCCCTCCTAACCTATTCAAACATACACCAATATTTGTAAACAAAAGTGTATCAACAAATTTTAGCAATATAAAAATATTCAACGAAAACAAAAAAAAGTATATGAATGAGCCCTAAGTAATAGAGGGTATTTGGACAAATAGAATGCAAAAGATTTATTAATTTCTGTTCGTTGTCTCAATTATCTTTTACAACATTGAACGTCTTTTGAGATCTCAAGTGCCAGACTTCCCTTGCCGCATATTCTCCCTACAATTAACATAATTATGTACCCAAAGTCAGCTGACAAATTGAACTAAAAAGCCCATCAGTCCTTCCAAAACTGTCAATCGCATCGACATGGAAAATTTATTGTCTATTTTCTAATGATTTTAAACCACTTCAACTCAGAAACGTTCAATAGTAACATTGCATACACATACACAGTTGCATTTAGCTACATTCTTATCTGTGATTTTTAAATCACCTAAGAGTCATTGATTGTATGAATAGAAAAAAATCAGTAAAATGGAGAGGTTGGAAGAACTCTGTCTTATTTTGTATCTTCTAAATTTACACACACAAACACACACACACACACACACACACACACACACACACACACACACACACACACACAAAAGCATATATACACACGCAAACGCGCACACACATATATTTATATCTCAAACATATATATATATATATATATATATATATATATATATATATATATATATATATATATATATATATATATACATACATACATACACACATGTATATATATATATATATATATATATATATATATATATACATACATACATACATACATATATATATATATATATATATATATGTATATATTATATATATATATATGAGTTAGAGAGAGAGATGCATTAGATTTTGGAGGTATTATCAACAGAATATTCCTATATCGTTAGATTATATCAATAATTTTACAATCTTTCTTTGACAAAATCTGCTTACATATGCATGGGTCTGTTCGTAGTGGGAGAAACTAGTTTCGATTTAGATGTGCACGTGACTTCGCTGCAATGTATTTGATTTTTTTATAAGGATGCAAACATGGTGCTTCAAGAACTCTGCCAGAAATCCTTGTGTGAATATTATAGTTGACAGCAATGGCCGTGCCTGTTTGTCTTGGAATTTGTTTATGTTCTTCCAGTTAATGTCCTTATATCCCAGTCTGTATATCAAGAAATTATTTCAAATTTGATTCTGTATGTTAGATCATCAAACATTGGACGCTTCTTTTTTGGCACGTACAACTTACATCACGTCTCTGTTTAAATTACGCTTTGGTGTGAGATCATAATTAATGCATGACTGTGTCATCTTTTCGAGACACCTGGAATGGAAATAGAAGCGGATAAATACTTCTTCACTTTTCTGTTTTCAATTCACATTTATTTTGTACTGATATTTTCCTCTTTATATTTTCTATCACCAGTGTTCAATAATTCATGGTATTTACAAATCATCCTCTTTTTTTCAATATTTTATTTCCTTTTGTCAAGAGTCTTCCCGTGTAATCCGTATTCTGTATTGAATTTCAAATAAAATATACGCACACTCGGAAGATATGTTAATGTGCACGAAGATTTTATTTCTCTTATTTTTATTATTAAACAATGTATTTTTTCTAATTTAAATTATAATCAAAATTAGTTTTCTTATTGTTAATGCATTTCCATATTTGATAACTGAAAAGTTTATTCCTTTTTCATTTAAAATATTCCCTGGTATCGTACATCAATATTACTGCATGTACAAAAAATTATCAGCATTGACTCGCAACAAAACAATTTTAAGAAATGCCTACAGAAATTCCTGAAGATTCAACGTTTTGTCAGTAGTAAATGAGAACATAAGAACTATATATATTAGCAAGTATATTAGATGGTAATGACGGAAAATAGTCCGACCTCTCCAGATTTGGACCATGAAAATTGGGGTCAGGAAGAAGATGAAGAAATTATACTCTTGTAACCACGTTATATGCATGCTTGATTAAACTTGTAGTCACTCGATCTTCTACGTTCAAAGGGTGTCTACATTCAAGGACAGAAGACCAAGTATAGTTATCGTAAAGAAAAAGAAGCGAGCTTGTCCAATAAAAGGTTACACCTTTTCTAGAAATATTGAGAATATACCGGAAATAAAATGATATCTGAGAATATAATGAATTATGTTATCATTTTGAAAATTACGATGATTATGTAGATAATAATTTGAAAAACACTTCCATTGGAACAAATGATTTAATTGGGTACACTATTTTTTCTGTATTCCCACAAATCACAAAAACTATTTCTAAATTATTTCCAAGCTATAACGTTTGAGTTTCAACTCATAATTGATCTTTATTTTCAGTAGATTATGAAATACAAAAATGTTTAACATTTCTCTTCTGAATATATCTATTTTCAGTCTCATAAGTATCATTTATTGAAATAATATTCTAATTTCAGCGAAATATTTCTCTGGATTTCGGGCAATATTCGTGTTATTCATTTAATATTAGATTTACAACACGCTTCAGTGACATTCTGAGAAATATTTTGTCTACTATTCTATATGTGTAATAGTAGGTGAAGCTGATATATAAACGTGGTCTCAAGATATCATCATTAAACTAAAATAATTACCCGATGGAGCTCGAATTAATTTGGAATTGTGTTCTCAAGTGATGGCGCTAGAATGCATATACTGAGGTTTTGCGGTGTGTCGCTACTGCCGAATATCTCGTTTATTCTGAGGCGCAGAGCATTTCTATTACGATCGCACCTGTCCCTGCTGCTTTGTTGTTGGTCATCATGTCCAGTGCAAATGTTTCTTTGGACTAATATTTCCAGCCCTTCCACATTTTTAAGCGTTGTAGATCTATCCATCTCTCTCTCTCTTCCATCCTCCCCCACCTCCTCTTTTTCTCTCTCCCTCTGACTAGCTCATCCTCAACAATTTAATTGATGTTTGAGCTGTTTCTTATTCTATTAACAGTGATACTTACTTTTTAATTGAGAGAGAATATTGATTGACCCACGCTTTCATCTCCTTAATATATTCTATTGTGCATACTTGCTTTATTTTAGTTTCTCATCTTTTATATGGTTGCACACTTTTCTTTGTGTCATTCCGCTTCTAGCCTGCCGACATTTGTTTCTGATTTCTGGGTTTATTGTTTAGAACTATTGTCCTTCCTTTGACATTGGTTATTGTCAATTTTTCATCATCACTAGAATTTCCGCTGTCATCCACTCGTTCCTTTCCTGACTAATTTTCCTTGATAAGACCTCATTCACCGACGACTCTTGTGTTTCTCTCAGCATACTCCACTTTGGATTTGTAGACGTTTTCAATATACATTTGTTCATACTTTTGTTTTTGCAACTCCCGTCCATCAGGAGTTTTTCGTTTTTCAATATAGGTGTTGCTTTGTTCATGAAGATCCGTAGTTTTATTCTGAATGGAATACGCACACTCCAGCAGAGCGCACCTGCTTATGTTTTGTAGCCTATACTGCGTTTCTGAACCTTGTGTTGATCGTTCCGTAATCACACCTACCGGGCTTCCACAAGCACATAGGCGTCTTGGGTTCTCCGGAAGCCAGATGTTGGTAATTATTTGATTGTATGCTGTGCACCACTGCATCCATATTTCGTGTGATCATTTCGGCTTGCCAGTTGAAACTTTACAACTTTTTAACATTCTCTTCTTTACCGGAGTTTATATTCAGATCTACAATAACAATGAGTGATTTCTCTGGATTTAGATTGAACGTTGTCCACTGAGTTGTAAAATTTATCAATATTACTCTCAGTACTCTGAGCTCTCGTCTGTGCTTATTCAAGTACAATTTTTTTATGTTAAAGTACACCCTTTTCCGTTTAACTAAAAGAATTCCTGTCTGAGAGTAGGTCGTATCCCAGAACGTATTTTGACATTACCTCATATTAGCCGTAAGCGTATTTCATTTTTCTCTTTGCATCTCAGTGTCACTGTCGAATTCCCCGTCCCTTGCCCACAGAGATTTGCATACGTCTAACATGTTGACATTTAATATATTCAATTCTCTCTTGATATTTTCAAGCTGACCACATTGCTGCAACGTCCTTACGGTCCATATCCCTGATTACTATTATTACTATTATTATTACTATTACTATTATTATTATTATTATTGATAACAGTCGTTGGATATCGGTTCTATCACATCTACACTTTATGTTTATACATACCAGGCGATATTCTTCTGAGTTTTGTGGAGGGGTTTTCGTAGCCTTATCCACGGTGTTTCTAGTAGGCTAGATATTGTTTCAAGTGTTCTTCCGCCTTTCGATAGATATTATTTTCATCAGAAGGTTTTCATGACCAACATTCCCGCAACAGATGAATTGGAGGAGATACGTTTTCATGACCGACCATTTGACAGTGTTACTTTTTTTATAAGGAAAGGAACATTTACAATCCATGACAAGCAGGAATAAATGAAACCTCTTTGAGTTTAACCTGCTGGAATACATATCAGACAATATTCAATTTTGGAAAAGAGAAAGGCTTTACCTGCTAACCTCGGACTTCTCTTTCTTTTCTCCACTTTTTAATAGAAAATACATATCTGTCAGATAAAAAATTGAACTGTCGCCAATAAAGAAATTAAGGGAACAGGTAACAGATTGTTTTTTATCTAAAAATAAAGAAACTTGTGTATGACTTAAGGCGTAGTGGCGAAATAATTTTGCAAATACATAATTACAAATTGCGACAGTTTCACCAGGAAAGTTCAGCAACAACTAAACACTTCGGCAGTCACATATATGACCCAAGAATATTTTGATTTTTTTCATAAAACATTCTCAATTGACCATAGATAACACACACACACACACACACACACACACACACACACACACACACACAAGCACGCATATGCACATACACACACATGCGCGGACGCGCGCGTACACACACACACACACACACACATATATATATTAGGTTGATGCAAAAATAATGTCGTTTTCTCACATGAATTTGAACGTCAAAAAACGACATTATTTTTGCACCAACCTAATACATGAATGTGTGTATATATATATACATATATATACATATATATATATATATATATATATATATATATATATATATATATATATATATATATATATATATATATATGTATTGTGATGTCTATTAAAAAATAAATACAAATTATACTGCCAGAAATAATTATAATAAAATAATTAAAATTATAATTGGTACAGATCATACTTTCTAAACAAATGAGTATCAACCTACCTCTTCTTCGCTACGCACAGGCAAAAACGGACAGGCGGTTAGCAAGAGGAAGGATGAATCTTTTTAGTTCTATTACCTTTTAAGCGACAACGACAATAATTGTCTCGTAACATTTATTACTCAAATTCAAAGTAAGAAAACTCCAGACACTTCTTTTGTTTCTACTACTATATTATCTGGACACACACGATACAATTTATATAAAAAGAATATGCAAGAAAGAGGTATACCATTTACTCATTCTTTATTCTGTCGGATTCCGATCCATATTTTATCCCAAATCAGAATTTAATCAGTATTAATGATTCTCGTGGCACTAATACCACATAACAAACTCTGTCAAACAGATAATAAATAACATTTTTTTTACTTGTTTCCACGTCTTGCTGTTTCTTATTTTCCTACAAGTAGTTTTTGCATATATATATATATATATATATATATATATATATATATATATACACAAATAAGAGAATGAACAGATGGAGTAAAATTCACAGTTCGTAGCATTACGTACCCTCGCCTGAGGAAGTATAATCACAGCATTCAAACATGAAAGCTTTTGTATAGAGATGTAAAATATATTTATTATAATCTATTATAATATATATGTGCGTGCGTGCGTGTAAATAGGCCAGGAAATGACCGTGCCGTCGACGGATATACACAATAGTGATGAATGCAACGTTCAGAAAACTGAACTTGCAGAGCAAGTTGATATTATAAAAAGATGAGAATATTTTATCTTTTTGTACAGTCCGGGTTTAAACCTTGAGTTTTCATCAGGTAGCAAGGCAAATGATGTTCTTCTACATAAACCCCAATTTTCTTTTTAACCATATTAAATTCCCGGGACTCAATAAGAAGAGGAGGCGTGGCAAAAAATTCTTTATTCAGGTTCAACCAGCCCTGATTTCCCCACCAACGTACTCCACTCTACACTCAGACTGCTACTACCTCTTTCTCCCCACTTCCAAACATAGTCCGCCAGCGTTGTACATGATTGTACCAGCATTTCTTGAAGGTACCCTCAGTACATCCAATATACATTATTTTTTCCACTATAATCTTTAACTTCAGCTTGGCAAATCACACCGTCAGTGCAGCAGGCCCCGTCCAAAGGGAGTCTACATTTGTTTCTCTAATTACATAAATTGTCGTTTTCCTCGCGCTCTGTGTATCAGCCTTCAATTTTCTCGGATTTTGCCTCTTTACGATGTTGTCCAAATTACCAGTGCAACCGTAACTTTCTTAACTTTGGCTACATTGTTTAAAAGAATGATAAGGAACGAGGACATATAAAGACACACACACACACACACACACACACACACACACACACACACACACACACACACACATATATATATATATATATATTAATATAAATATATATGCACACTCACTATTAAATTTTAAAAAAGTAATGAACAGAATTTGACTATGATGGCCAAACTAATAAATTTAATCATCGATCAGACGATTTAAAATGCTTAAATTGTAATATAAAAAGAAAACTATAAATACAAAAACTTTTTCCAGGTTCGAATCTCACCATGGTCGATTTGTCAGGAGGGTGACTTCCTGATATTATCGAACTGGATCGAGGTCGATCCCATCGTGCAGCACCTTTGGAAAGTGCCTGAAAAAAATACTACGGGTTTTGATCCAAGCCTTGTGAGTGAAATTTTGTAGACGGGGCTATTCTGGGGCGCCGACAGTTATGCTAGCACGAAGCCACATGTCATCGTATCAGAGTGCTTGAACGTGCTGGCCTTGTTCAAACTGTTGATCACGCTAGATAACAGGTTCTCTCCCAGAAACTTTAACTAAAGTCTGCTCGGTATAGTTGCAGTATAAACCACCGTTTGGCTCCGTGGATACTGACAAATGTGCAAAATGAGCTCTGGTAAAAACATGTAATGATAACAGCAAAAGTTGCAATATGAGCACTGGTAAAAATGGTTGCTGAAGACATTAGGTTTATAATACCCAGAAATTCATATACAGATGTTCTCAAGGACACAATGGATAAAGTCGTTGGTTAGATCGAGCAACAGGACACAAAGTGTGAGTTCAATACCCGGTTAAGGCAGTGGAGATCTTTCAGAGGGAAATTAACAACATGGCACGTGGAACTAGAACAGTCTACCCCAGTGAGCGAAATAGAGGGTTCAGTTCGACATTCCAACCACCTGAAAAAGGCCGGGGCGTACAACGGCCGAAACGTTGTAATAAATATGGCGACAAAAATGAGGACAATTGTCCGAATAATGTAATTAACGTACTCATTTTCCCGTTATACGTAACATAAGAATACCTCTCCTTTCTCGGGCCAATCTTAATTGTTTTATTACCCTTCAAGCAGAAGAAGTTTCTCACTGTCGCTTCAAGAAAGACACTACAAGACAAAAAAAGAGAATGTTTAACATCGAGAATGTTTAACATAGAAAAACATGGAAAATTAATTCATTTTAATTAATAAAATGCGGAAATATCCACTCATTACCTGAAGAAGCTCGCAAAACCAATACTGTTGCAAAATTATGGAGAATAAAGCATTATATATAATATTTTTAAAACAATCCACATCATAACCAAAACTATTTGCGGTTTTTCTCTTCTTTTTAATATATACACTATTTCTCTTTGGAACAACCATATCCTCTTCGCTTTCTATATTTATATACATATATATACATATATATACATATATGTACATATATATATATATATATATATATATATATATATATATATATATATATATATATATATATATTATATACATATATAATATATATATTATATATATATATATATATATTATATACATATATATACATATATATACATATATCTATATATCTATATATCTATATATATATATATATATATATATATATATATATATATATATATATATATATATATATATAATTTGTCTGAGTGCGTGCGTGCGTGCGTGCGTGCGTGCGCATGTCTGTCTGTTTGTGTGAAATGACGTAAGTATAGTCATTTCCGAAACTTTGGTGTTGTCTCCAGGCCTTAACTTTACCGGAAACAGAAGCAAGGATATCCTTGATACTCTTGTTCAGTCTTATTTTCGGTGCAATAGATTTATTCAAAGTTTCGAGGAAGAAATGACTTTAAAAAAAAACAGGAAATAAAAAAAATATATAATTGTCTGCGTTTATTGATTAATCATTTTTTCCCCTAACAAGCCAAATTAGGGTTGACATAAAAAACGTGTATTGGTTACATGAGATAGAATCTCGTTCTGCACCCTTCATATCACCAGTTGTCGCATAATCACCTTTATGTCAGGTTGGCATTGGGCGTGTGTGCAACCTTCCACACCTGTATTTGAGCGTCAACACTTTCAAATAATCGAAAGTGAACAACGCAGGACTGAAATATAGAGACGGAAAAGCGAGTGCTTATCGCGTTATGGTATAAACAAATCGTAAGAAAGAAAGATATAGAAAAGTGCATTGAGAGGCAAGTACGCAACTACAGCAGATAGTCAGTACCTGTAAGCATTGAACTTATATCAACTCACCAAATGGATAGGATTATTGCTTAAGTTCTCTTTAATCGTAAGATTGTCGAATGACATCACTGTGATTTTAACGCAGATTTTTCTAGTTTTGACATATGAGATAATTATGGTATCGGTTAACACACACACACACACACACACACACACACACACATACATATATATATATATATATATATATATATATATATATATATATACACACCAAATTGTAGCTGGCTGACAACACGCTGATATACTGTCTCCTGTACCATTACCAAAGTTAACCTGGTCAGTAACTAAAGTGGTGATCGCTTGGGAATACCATGTGCTGTAATGTTCAACGTGCTGCTGATGGAATGGGCCATGGCTCGGAATAGTTAGTCGGATAGCCGAATTCTAAATTCAGTCGGGTTCGTCATATTCATTTACGCGCAAATAATCTTGGGAAAGGTATGAATCCACCGTTTCTCTTCCCAAACTAAAAAATGTGTTATTAGTAAGACTATTATTATTTTACTTTTATCTCCCAAAATGTATTGCAATCTAGAAATGTTTTCTGTCTTTCAGTAGGCAGCGAAAATTTTATAAGCCAAGAAAACGAATCGGTCAATGAAATTCTAGCTATCAACCAGTTGATTCAATCGACTCTTTATTGACGAAAATCTGTAACAAAGAAATATTGAAAAACATGAACTGAATATCAATCTGACTAATAACATGTTCTCTGTAATATGTTATGTAAATCCTTATGCAATGATATATGCAAAAGAATCGAGAT
>OZ038478.1:104881139-104968639 GCA_964036315.1 Acanthosepion esculentum
ATAAGCCTTTACTAGTAGCTACTAGGGTTTTCACATTACGAGTGTGGGAGTGACACTCAATGCTTAGAGATCTGTCTGTGCACATTCTTGAGGACATTGTTGAATAAGCAGGATGAACTGTGTGTCATTGTTAATACGTGCGTGGGATTGAAGTGGTTGAGTTTTAAATCGAATGCTTTAAGCATGCGGACATGTTGCGAGAAGGAACGGATACATCCGGAAAAAATAATAAATAAAAATACACTGTCATAATATATTCTGTAATTATTGTTTTCCCGACCATTTTATATTCAGCAAACTAGATTGATATAATTTTCGGGATGCATTTAGATTTACATAATACATAAAGTATGTAAATTCCGTATGATAATAATGTTTACATAAATTTTCTATTATAATACAGTTGAATTATAAACATTTACGTGAGTTTCATATTATAATTTTGTTTACTTATAATTTTTTAAATACTCTTTAATGTGATGGAATGTTATTATTCAAGTCGGTGATTGCTAATTATATTATAACTGAATATATATTTAATATCAAACACATATAAACATCAAGTGCTCCAGACCAGCTGCAATCTTCAGCTAAGCGCCGTGCTTCAAAAAAGTTTCGGCCCATTAAGCTCAGTAACTTTCCACACAGTGGGCCCGTAACAGCTGGATGATGTTACGTTGCAACCGGTCTAAGTTATTAGTTAGACGCCACTCGATACGAATTTCCGGGTAATCTATGCACCATCTTCCACAACTTTTTCGCCACGAGTCTTATTCGGCTTTTGGATACCAGCACACTTAAGGGATCTCACTAGGGAAGCAGCTGGAAATCCTCTCCAGCCAGTCTCAAACGGCATCATGGTGCAGCTGTATCCCCTCTCACTCTCAGCCACCAGTTTCTCATACTGAAGCAGCTTTCCTTCATGAGCCTCTTCACTCCCTTCCTCCTTAGACACCGTCAGATCGCCAAGCAACAGATCTTTCTTCTTGCGATCAATCAACACTAAATCTGGCCTCAGTCCAGACACAATAACCATATTTATTCATATTAATAATTTCAAATATATAGCAATTGCCAAATGGCATATGACAAATGGAATTTCCAGAAATCTAAGACATATGCAATTATTAAGTGACTGTTATGCAATATTAAGTTTGGAGAAAAAATGAACAGGTTGGAATGGAAAACAAAAACATGGATCAGTCAAGGACAAGTAAAGCTGGATTAACACTGTTGCAAATAAAGCTAATAAGAAAAGTCGATTGACTATTGAAAAATAACTTGAAACATTGCCTTTCGTGATGTGAACAGCGTAATGCGAACTGATGTTAAGTAAATATAAATATTTTGGAACTTGTAAATGTATTGATATATGTTTGTGATCCTTTATATAATTTTTTTACGTCGTAACAAATATTTGCAGGTTAATCAAAAACATATATATTTACAGTGTAAGAATTTTGGGAGATAATGTAAGGGGGTCAGTTACCCTCACTAACTTATATTAGACACAATGCTGCAAAATATTAACAGAAGAATATTTAAGAAGAAACAAGAAATTTCAGACAAGAGAAATTGTACAAATAAATAGGTTTTTATATAACTGTTATGGTCCAGGTTCCTTGTAACACGGTGATGGTTCAAGGTAGAACCAATGAAGAATAACTCGAACATAGGTATGGAATAACACAGATATATTACAAACAGAATATGTACAAAAGAAGTAGAAGTGTTAGTAATAATAATCAGGTTAGGTTAGAGAGATCTATGTTGTCTCGACCAGTATCAATATTCCAATGTCGTACAGTAATCGTCTGACAGGACTCTGTCTCTGACTCTCACTGACTGACTGGCTATTATGGGTAAGTTCCCATAACGCCACCCTTCCGAAGCTTTTGCGTAGCAGGGGTTTTTAATATCTTTTTTTCTTTGGATCTATTTCCAAAGGTTCTGTAAATTTTCTTTTTCGAGTCGATTTTCTTCGTTCTCGCATTCTTTGCGGTCTTTTTATATGAAACGTATCGAAAATCGTGTCCATTACCTCTTCTTGAGATGGACCGTTAGCATCCTGAAACAGTCTTTTCCTTATTTGGTTTACGTGTCTTCTGTGTGAGAATTTTTGTCCCTGAACTATGTTAACCATCTTGCCAATTCTTTTCTCAATTGTCCCTTGCTCCCAATACGATGTATTATTTTTGTAGGCTTTAGAAACTTTTTCTCCTGGGAGAAATTTTCTTTTTGGTGCATCGGACTGTGTTACTTGTTTTGTTTTACTTGGTAGCAATTTATCAAATGCAGATCTGATCTTTCTAGCAAACATCACTTCTGCGAGTGATAGTGTTGATGGTGTAGCATTATTTGGTGTTATTCGATATACCTGAAGAATTATGCTGTAGTGCTTTCTCCGTAGGCACATTGTAGGCTTTTCGTAGCGCTCTTTTGAGTGTATCAACGAATCTCTCCGCCTGCCCATTTGATCTTGGGTGATAAGGCGGGGATTTTATATGTTTTACTTGATAAATTCGCAAAACTCTTGGAAATCTGCTGACGTGAATTGCGTTCCCTTATATGTGACTAGGCAATCCACTACACCAAACCGAGCAAATAGTTCGTGGACGCAATTTATGGTCGTTTCTGATGTAGGATTTTTGCAACGAAACACTTCCGGCCATTTACTATAGCTATCGACTATGATTAAATGGTAAAAACCGTCAATTGATACTGCATAATCTGCGTGTATTCTTGACCACGGACGATCAGTCTCTGGCCATGGCTTATGGATGATTGGCGGTGCATTGACTGCTAAATTACAACCATTGCACATTTCCGCCATCTGAGTAATATCCTGGTCTATATTCTCCCAATGTACATAGCTACGCATTACCGGCTTCATTCTATTTTTACCAGGATGGCCCCTATGGAAATCCTTTAAGATCCGCTATTGTAATATTTTGGGAATTACAACCCTTTCGTTGTAAAGTAACACATTGTCGCATCGAGAAAAGCTGTCCGAAATTTGCTCATTTTTTCTGCTATTTTTTCTTTTGTTTTATTAATAAATTCGTCGTTTTTGGCTTCATTTTTTATGTCTTGCAGTGTGACTGGGCGGTTTCTAACATAGTACTGTCCTGATGTCTTCTTCGTTTCTTAAGGCTGCGATTACCGTATCTGCCAATGGCTCTGTCTTTGTTGGTATAAGTCTCGACAGACCATCCGCATGCCCGATCTTTTTCGTTGATAAATATTCCAATCTGAAATTATAGTTCAGAAGAGTTGTTCCCCATCTAAGTAACCTATTTGCTGTGTAAACCGGTAGAACTTTTTCGAACCAAAAATTCTTAGAAACGGTTTGTGATCCGTCTGAAGAGTAAAATGTCTACCATAGGTGTACCGATGAAACCTCGTGACTGCGAAGATAATTCCTAGACCTTCTTTCTCTATTTGTGAATAATTTTTCTCCGCTGGTAGTAAAGTTTGAGAAGCATGTGCGATGGGTTTTATTGTCCCATCTGGCATTTTATGTAATATACACGCTCCGACTCCGTAGGCGCTAGCGTCACTTGCTACAATAATTTCTAGTTTGGGATCGTAGTGTACCAAAAATAAATCTGATGTTAACATATGATTATTTCGTCAAATGCTTTTTGGCATTCATCTGTCCACTGCCAAACTTTTTCTTTCTTTAGCAGCTCCTTCAGTGGTGTGCGAAGTTTATGCATTTGACGTATGAATTCCTGGTAGTAACTTACTAATCCTAGAAAACTTTGTAGTTCTGTTATATTTTTAGGAACTGGCATTTTTTTAATTGCTGTTGACCTTTCAGTGTCTGGACGTCTACCTTCTTGATTTATTATATGGCCAAGGTATTTAATTTCCTTCCTGAACAAATCGCACTTATTTTCTTTTACTTCGAATCCATAGCTTTGTATTCTTTTAAGTACTTCCTGTACATGTTCCCTGTGTTGTTCAACACTTTCGCTATTAATCAAAACATCATCCAGGTATGCAATTGTGTACTCTAGTCCGGCAAGCATCGTATCTAGTGTCTGTTGGAATATAGCCAGAGTGACCTTAATTCCAAAAGGTAATCTTTGGTATCTGTACAGTTCTTTGTGTGTGTTTATGCATAGTATATTTGAACTTTCTTCATCGACGGAAATTTGCAGGTACGCCTCACTTTAATCAATTTTTGAAAAATACATTCTGCCATTTAATTTAGTGAATAATTCTTCGGGACTGGGTAGAGGATAATGGTAGTCCTTTATTGCTGCGTTTAAACCTGTAGGAAAATCAACGCAAACTCGAATTTCGTCTGATTTATTTTTGACGTAGACCATCGGAGCGGCCCATTTACTGTATTCTACTTTTGTCAATATGCCAGTGTTTTCGAGTCTGGTTAATTCTTGATCATTTTTTTTTAATTGACGAAAACGGTACTCTCCTTTTTTTCTTGAAAATAGGCTGAACGTTTTCCTCTACTTCGATATTTGCTGCCATTTTCTTACATCTTCCTAGGCCTGCTGAAAATATTTCGGGGAAATTCGTTTTTAGTTTCTATTTTAATTTGTCTGCCTCGGTTGGCAAGCTTTTTAAATTTTGGCAGTACGTACATATAGGTAAATCCCACAGTCCGAATTTTTGCATCCAGTCTGTTCCGAATAGGTTTTCGGTATTTCTTAAGACGTACATTTTTAGTTTTGTCGTCATTCCATTAAATGTTACATTTGTAATAACTTCACCCTCGAATTTTATCTTTCTCTCCGTAACTGATCTAGCAATTTTATCCATTTTTAACATGACAGGTTTGTTCAGTTTTCCCCATGTTTGTAAGTTTATAATAGTTAAGTCTGAACCAGAATCCAGCTCTAGCCTAACCTTTCTGTTTTGCATTTCATCTTGTACGTATTTTCTTATGTTAGTCTCATCTGCTTGGTCAGTCCTCGTAATTCTTATTCTGCTTTTGTTTTCTCTTAACAGCAATGAGAACTTTTGTGGCCTATTTTTTTACATGATAGACAGGTTTTAAAACGATATGTACAGTCTTTGAACCAATGCCAAGTACCACAGCGATAGCATGGACTGGGTGGTAATTGGTTTTTATATTCATTTTTAGAGTTAGAAAATTTTGTTTTACCTGTCCTTGATGGGGGGAAATCGGTTTAGTTTGTTTGTGTGGAGGGTAAGTTGGTTTGTCTTCGTACCTTATCTATGTGCGCGATGCCAGTTTTTACTATGTCTTTTGAGTCTTTCTTCACACTGATGCATCTCTGGCAGTTTAACGGCTAGCTTTTAAAGTGTCAAATCAGTTTCCCTCTCCAATTTAGTAAGGATTCTGCGTCTTTGGTTGAGACCAGGCCTTGGACGTAAATTAAGCATTTGAAATTGTCCGCGCTGAGTTCTGATAATTTGAAGTCGTCACAATATTTATTGACAATAGACGCGAAAGTTATGTAATCTTCGTTGTGCTTTTTTGTAAGGTTCATGCATTTCCATCTTTTGTGGAATAGTGAAGTATTATGGTTGAAAAGTTCCGTTAGCAGTTTAATGGCTTCTTTGAACGTTAACTCACTTGTTTTTCTTGGAAGGATATAATCTACGAATTTGGTATATGTGCCTAATTTTCTTATCAATAGACGTACTTTACGTGCGTCTGACCAATCTTTGCAGTCAAATTCATATAGATCTTCGTACCTTCGGAAGTAGTTTGCAAAAGTTTTATCTTCGTCGAGTGCTTGCTTGAAATCTTCGATAGTTCTCCAAATAGTGTCTTGTGAGAGAACTGATTCTCAGATTTTTCCTCCTTATTTGACATTACACGTAGCATTAATTCTTGCAATTCCAAATATTTCTGTTCGTTTTTTTTGCTGCTGTTGAAATTGGCTTTTGATAAGCTCCATAATGGTTGACTTGAAATCTTCCATGTTGACGTAATTTTGTGTAACCTGATATTCTGTAACCTGTGTACGCAAAGTAAAATTTCCTTTGTTGTCAGTTAAATTTGATATCCAAGAAGAAAATTATTTTCTTTTTTTTTCTTTGTGTGTTCGCGTAGAACTAGTTTTGTTTTTTTTGTTTTTTTTAGAATCTCGCGTAGAACTTTTTTTTTTTTAAGTTTACTCGTCGACACTGTTATGTGCGATGGATAGCAAAAAAGGTATGTCCTCCGCGTAGAGAATTTGTTTATCTTTTGGGTTTTTCCAGGTCGCCACTTGTTATGTGCTACGTATAGCAAAAACGTATGTCCTCCGCGTATAGAGTTCCTATTTCCTTGGGGGTTTCCTCGTCGCCACAGTTATGGTCCAGGTTCCTTGTGCCACGGTGATGGTCCAAGGAAGAACCAATGAAGAATAACTCGAACATGGGTATGGAATAACACAGATATATTACAAACAGAATATGTACAAAGAAGTAGAAGTGTTAGTAATAACAATCAGGTTAGGTTAGAGAGAACTATGTTGTCTCGACCAGTATCACTATTCCAATGTCTTACAGTAATCGTCTGACGCGACTCTGTCTCTGACTGACTCTCACTGACTGACTGGCCGACTGCCTGACTCAGTGTCTGACTCACACTACTGCTTCCTCTTGAGGCGCAGTATTTATGGTGTACGGGATAGTCCATTACTATTATGGGTAAGTTCCCATAACAATAACAAATGTACAAAGCAATATTTATGAATTTTGCTTAAAATGGTGAAATAAATTTGTATTTTTAGATTTTTGTTTAGGGTAATGTTTCAGTTTGATAAGCTGCAAGTTGTAGGGTAATTTATGTGAATGTAGAAAATGTCAGTTCAATGTAATATTTTTTGTATTCAGAATAATCAGTTCAAAATCTGTAGAAAAAGCGTGTGTGGTGTTACTTACGTTGTGTTGGACGTTTGAATGTCTGTCGCTTTGTCGTTTGCCGACATGAGTTTAGTTTGCATTCAATAAAAGAAATTGACTGTGGGTATTTTAAAAAGGATTTTTTCTGGACTTCAGTTGAAAGTTATTTTTGATGAGTGTCGACACGTAGCCTGTAGCTTTTTCGGCTGATTTTTCCTCACTCTCTGTTTCTTAATTGTATGTTGTTTACATAAGCAATATATGTTACGTGATGGGCTGTAGAAAACGATTTAACATTTTGGTGCAACCGTAGATTTAATCCGGTCAAATAAAGATCAGATGCTCAGACGTAGTCCGGGACATGCAATATTATATTTTTAAACCAAACAAGTTACGTTAGTTGTCTAATTTAATTTGGAGCCTACGTTTTGAGAACAATATAGGGTCTGTATAAATAATTTACTGATACAATTTCTACGAATTAACCAATATATGTGGGGAAATTAGATGAATTCATACCTCTTTGCTCGTGAATGATTAATACGAAACCGACTGGATTTTAACACGACTCTCTGATTTTCAATGTTGAGCGTTTATTACACAACTAGCACATCCTTACGCCGCCAGCACATACAACGCCAAGGTTCGAACTTGATTAACTTCGCTGATCTTACGAGAGATCGAGCTAAAGTTAAGGAACAGAACCCCCATTAAGATTTTTGTTTCACCGTTACGTCTGACCCAGCTGTTGTGCTGAAAGTGACCTTGATTGTAGATAACGAAGTGGAGCCTGCTTGGTGGTGTAAAACAGCAAGATATCTTCACGGGCCTTGAGGACGATAGTTATCGTCCTATGATTTTCTCAGCTGCTGCTGCTGCTGCATTTAAACTAAATTCATGACCCGGTCGTTCTGAGCTCTCGCTCCGATTTTTCACTTCGATTCACTGTCAGAAGTAGAAGCTACATTTCCCCTGATGCAGGTAACAGGATCATCAGTTTCCTGAGTAACATGCAGCTTATTTCTTCACGTTTCTTTGGAAGGTTCTAAATAAAATATCTTAGAAAACAGCATGATAGTATTTAAAGATATTTTCGTGTAATTTTGGTAAATATATCTGTTAAATGAGATGTCAGCGTTATTTTCCTTTTTGCATAATTTAGACTAGAATTTATTCATCGCACACTGTATATGGATTGTACCGTTGTACAGACGAATATCTAAGCCGTTTACATTTTGATAATGACACACGGTTCTAATCTTACCAAGGTCGATTTGTCAAGGTGGTGACTTTTTTGATAGCGCTTTATATTCGTTATAATTATATATTTGAATTCATTCACTTACAATTCATGAAGATTTCATTTCACACATTTGAATTGAAAGTTCGTTTATAACTTAACTAAAGAAAATTGTGATGCGGTTACCTGCAATAATACCACCTCATCTAGGATGTTATATATAAACTATGGGATATTTATCGATCTGCAAAGTTGTATGTCTGAAGGCTCAAATATCAATTCTTTTAAAATCTAATCATGTATCCAAGAGGGTATGAGAGCCACAATAATTTGTAATCACTTTCTGTAATTTGTGTACAATCAAAGACATAAATAAATGTGTAGCAATTGATTAAAAATAAGGTAGAATATCCCAAACAAATCAACTAATAGAAGACAACGCTCCTGCTACGCACTAGAGGCGACTTTAAGGATAAATATGAGAGATCTTTTGATGATATAAAGACTCATATCTAAGATCTTAAACTAAAACTCAACATAATTTACTAACTGTTCCAAAAAATCTTAACATTTAAAAACAGAAGCTATATGTTGGAATGCGAATATAAATGGCACATAACTTGAATCCATCGTAATAATTTAGATTATGGAAATAATACATTATAAAATTTTTCAATACATCCGTGTATTAACATGACGTAGGAAATAAAGACTTTCACCGATAGGTATCTTATTTTCCAAAGAGTACTAAATGTTAAAAACAACATGGCCTAATAATACGACAGCTGATAAATACACTAGTAAGGTCTATACTACTCTTAGTTACATGTCGTGAATGGCGTCCAACTCATTCAGATATGCCGTAATTATCAACAAAAGTTTTAATTACAATTAATCTAATAAAACATTTATATTTATAACTGTTTTATTAGATCAGTAATTAAAATTGTTCAAGCAAATGAAATAAGTCTTACAGAACGCAATACGTTATCAGATTTTTTTACACGGGTTTTACCCGATTCAGAAGCAATGAACATTTTCAAATAATAAAAAAACACATAAGAAATGCACATCACTTGATGAATTCCAACAGCAACAAGAGTTAAAATTGATGGTGCATTAATCTAGAAGTGATAATAATGAGAAACTTAAGATGCCGATAATCTTAATTGGGGAAACTTCCCTCAATACCCTAACGATACAATCACTTAAAAGCACTCTTAAAGAATGTTTTAGAAATTTCCACAGGTAACCCCCGCTTACTGATTGAAAAAGTAATGCCAAATATTTCAAATATCGATATCACTACTTCCAACTACTTATTCATTTCGTAAGGAATTGTGTATTTCTTTTTTTTACATTTTGACATGTTCTTTGTAATTCATATTCTATTTTCGTTCATCTTTCATTATCTACAGCTATTTCTTTACTAGTGTATCTGTGCCGTGAAAAATATGGCCATTGTTTTTTAATAAGATTCACACCAAGCAAGGCATTAATACCACTTAAACAGACGGGTTACAGGGTTTGAAGCAAAAACATTCGGAACAAAAACTTTAATGATGGAGAGAAAGAGAAAAGAGTAATCAGGTGGAGATCAGATAGCGATTGACACTGCATTTAAATTTTTGCAGAATATAGTTGACTGGAGGGCACGGTACCGGAAGTGAGTTCCACTAGCGAAAAGTGCGAGAGAAGAAACTGATAGCATAGAATGTACGGCTACAGCTAGACAGTTCCACTGTAAATTGACGAGATCTCGACGCCAGTCTGGTGCTGCGTTTAAATTAAAAAAACAACAAATAAACAACTATAGGTATCATAACGAAATGCTGATTCGAACAATTACTATGAAAGTATTTATAGAAATGACCTAGAGAGGCAACGTTACGTCGGTGGAACAGTGACTGGAGCTGAACCGCCAGATCAGGGCCAGTGATATTGCAGATTCTTCACTGGATCTCATCAAGGAGCTCAAGGTAAATAGCAGGAGCACAGGATCCTATGTAGCGGAAATATTCTAAGCATGGATAATTGGTAGACGTGTATAGATATTGTTAGAGATTTTTAATAGAGCTATTCAATCTTGTACATTTTCAGATTCACATAGAGCTATCCAATCTTGAACATTTTCAGATTCTGTAAAACGTAGATAACATTTTCACAACTAAAATAATGCTGTTTAATCCGCCCCCTTGATATTTTTAGATGTTCAGTGATATCTTTGATTCATTGATTACTTCTTGTATTATAAGAATTGATTTTAGCTTAATATATTTTCATGTTAAATATCTTATGCGTTTAATATCGCGGTGAAATGGAAATATATCTCGAAGAAAAATAATTGCAACAGAACGACAATGACGACGACAAAGCTTATTTCAAGACCAAGATGAAGCAAGATGACAACATAATAGACAAAGATATCTGATTGTCTCACATGAAAGGCTTGAAAAATAAAACTGCCATCTATGAAACTTAAAAGTAAGGGAAATAATTAATTTAACTGTCCATTTTGTTTGGGAAATAACGTTTTCTACATGCAGATAAATATTGTATTTGTATAGATTAATATATCGGTTAAGGTAAGTACTCACTTATAAATTTACTAACGTAATTTTAAGTTGATTTAATTCATTTCACTCTACAAATGTGAGAAGACATACATAAATACTAGAAATATATTATTGATATTATATGGTGTGATGATGATTATAATGCGAAAACTTTTACATATATCAGACAAACACATAATTATCTATTGTATATACATTTTTCAACAAGTCTGTTTTCTAGGTTTTTGTAAGGCAACTTTACATTCATTTGTGTTACTTGTACTTAATTCAGTACTTTTCTATGCCTCATTTCTTCTAAGAGTGTTTATTTCTGTAACTTTTGTTTCAGTTTGCGTATCGTTATTTCCTCTCGCTTTCATTCCGTATTGTAAGCGATGAAGCGCAAACTCCGTACACTTCAGCATTATAGCCCAGAGCATTGTCATCATTCGTGACGTATATGATCCATATGTTTGCTTTCTTCGTCATCACCATCTAATTATTAAGGAAACACTTTCTCTCACTAAACATAACAGAGATTTTTCTTCTTTTTGTTTTACTACTTCCTTTTCCCTCCTTATTTATAATTCTTATTGTCCATCATCTTCTAATTCCCCTTGCAAATTTTCTTCTATAGCTTTTTCTTTCTTACAGCCTAGAGTACTTTTTTAGCACAAACATATTACCTCTTTCATTTTCATCGTGGTTTCGGCAAGTAATGTAATATCATTTTTTGTCCCACGTCATTTTCCATACTGTTTTCTCGTCAGTATTAAGTTAAGATTTTTGTGTCTTTCTTCCAAACAAAACATTTAATATTCTAGCTAGATTTATTATGATAATAATAATGCTAGCAGAAACAAATAAATACATATATATTCTTTTCCATATATTTTCGGGTAACAAGCTCTTCATTCATTTTTGCGTGCGTTTTTCCTTTCAACGATGTCCACTCAGGTGTACCTACTCTCCAGTACACCCTCGCGCTTGGGAAACAGGACATATGCTCCAGTTTGCCAAGATACGTGAGCACCAATCTTAATTTGAATCTGAAATATCTTGCCGTAAATATTCATTCACATGTAAATCTATCTACGCACATTCGCTTTACTCTGGGCTTTTAAAACCGATACATAGAAAAGTGAGTTTATAAACTCGACCTAACTAATATATTTTATAATAAAAATATTGACTTACAGAAGCCTTGAGGTAAAATGCCTGCAGAAGGATGCAGATAAAATAAAAATGGTAACAAAATGAACAAAATATCAAACGTCTTTTTGATTCTAAGTATTACTAAGAATAAAAAAGACTGAATGAATATTAATAGGCTTACCAGTCTTAAACATCATTGAACAAATACGTGACATGTTGCACGCCTCCACTAAAATCCCAACAGTCACATTAAAATATATTATGTCTAAGGCTGGGACGTGCCTAGATAGATAGTACCCACACAATTGTTATATCACATTGTAGACTTCACACTTCGTTACGTCACCCCAGTTATACAGGGGGACGAAGGAACGCTATTGTTATTAGGCAGTTGTATATAACTTCAATTTCAAAACGCAAGTTGCAGACAGACGTGCAACCGATAGAGATCGAAATTCTGTGATCAGTTTCCTGTATAATTCTCCCCGGAAACAGTGTGAAGAATATTGAGTAGGCATCCCTGTCTGACGCCGACCGTTATTTTCTAATTCCTGCACAGTGGTACTCGCAAGAATTATGTATTTCTGCATTTTATGTTGTATATTTTTTAGTCCTGTTTCTGGAATTACGAACATATTTTAATAATGTATTTTCAATCATTTAGTAATTAAACACACGTAAATATTTTATTAGTATCTCCTAGCTTTTATTTTATATTTTTCAGAAGCAATAATTTTCAAACGCCGTTATTTTTTAATATTCTGAAGTGATAAATTGTGGGATATTACATTTTTGAAACGGGTTAATTATTTCTGTAATGATCAAAGAAAGTAAGGTTACGTTGTGTACTAAACATCATTTTAATAGAAAAACTATTTCTGTAATTTACACAAATCAATTAATATGCTGATGCCCTGAAGAAAGTGTTGTCATTGTCTTAAGCATATACAAATGTCCTCTATACATACAGCTATTAGGGCAAACTGTTTAATATATGAAACTATATTATGCATTTATTATATCTGCTTTGATTGGTCTTGTATATTTTAGGAATTTTAAATTTCCAAATATTCCGATTATTTTTTCAGACTATCTCCTAATTTATAACTATGTACGAGTCAATTAACAGCTATCGGCGAGGTTATTACAAATTCTAGCATATTGTCTAGCATTCATTTCGCACTAATGCCTTTGGGAAAAAATAATCTATATCTTATTCGCCTTAATAGCAGGGTAGATGTGTGTATATAGCCTTGTTTGGCAGCCATTTTAGGGCAAATAAAACTCCCAAAAGAAAACTGTAAAACAACCTTACGAAACTGTAAATACACAAATAATAAACGAAAGAAATTTGTTGAATATCTAGTCCTAAATAATTATATTAATGTTTAAACATCATGCAACAACGCTCTTTAGTAAATTGAGTGTCTTTTTCGTATCAATAAGAAAATAGTTTACTTTCATCTTTTACTTCTTCATACCTTCATTTGATCTTGTATTTATTTTCCTCTTAAGTTATTTTGTTTCTCTCTAATTTTTATTCATTTCTCTTTAATATTACCAGTATAGATGTAAAGTTGACTTTATCGATTTCAGTTTTCTGCAAATTTACATGTGCGTTAAATTTTGCGTTACTCTGATCAAGTACACATTTTATACTGGAAATCATACATTTATCAAAAACATAAATTTAATCCACTCAAATCTTGGAATTACATCTTTTTATTAATTAATTTGAGCATTTATTCTCCTTTCTATTGCTAAATTCGATACTTTCGAGATAAAGATTAAGAGTTTGTCTAAACAGGAAATATATACGCATTCATTTTTTTCGGCGAAGACTTATACTTTTCTTCTGAATGCGTAGGCTTTATTTTATCGTAGATGAAATTATCTTCATTCTGGTCATGCCAGGAAAGGGTTTCACATTTAGAGGGAGACATGTTTCATTTCATTTTATAAAGATTTTTGTCAATATTTTTTAGAATATACCCGAATTTATTGCAGTTTCTCTGACAATCCTACTCGCCAATTTGACTAGATAACTGAGATAATGAATGTTCTAATGAATTGCATCTATATCTTTGTAATTCTTGAAATATTATAGGATAGAGCCAGTTATGATGATTAAATATAGACAAATATTTTCCGAAACTTACCCCCAACAGTAATCTAACATCTTTCTATTTTTCACAGCCAGTAACGAATTCTTCTCGACAAATACCTTTTCATTATCTGTTAATGACCTTGGCATATTGGTCAACTTACTGGAGTTGGTTGCCTTTGACTTTAATACTGTGTATAATATTATCCTGCAGTAAACCTAGGCTAAAAAAATCGGTTTTCACTGCTATTTATCCCAAGGATTCATATATTCTCCCAACAAGATTTACGCCATCTGCATATCCATATATTACCTATGTACAGGCAATTCATTTGTAAACGACAGCTCTCATGTTTGTCTCTGACGTCAGTATGGTCTAGATAACCCATAAAAGATAAAAAATATAATTAAAAACTTTAGTAATTTACGTTTTATACTGTATTCTAAAAACTTAGTTGCTTAATTAAAGCAGTAGAAACGGGTATATTAAAAGAAGCAGAAAAATAAAAAAAAGGGTAATAAAATTAGTGTAAATTAATAATACCATAATACAAGACTGTTAACAAGAAAACTGCTGAATCAGTTTATCCTTCCTCCTTCAACAGTATTAAACGACGAGAAATGTTCACAGCAACAAACATAAAAATGCTATGCTAAATGTGGTATAAAAATATATAATAATTGAAAGCTAATTATATACAAGCCTCACCACCAAGTCTTCTACTTAAAGAGAGACGGCTTTTAGGACTTAATGTAAATCGATTCTAACATCTTCAAATGAAATTCAGAATTACACTTATTCGGTAGTGAGAACATGTTTGCTATCAGATCGGGCACTTTGCTCATTTTAACAAATTTGTACTTATTATTAAACAAGTAGTATTCGCACAAAAAATGGAAATTGTCCACACTTCCCAGAGAATAGTTGATGATTTATACTTGCTTACAAATGTTGACATGCTATATGTATATAGACAGTGACCGACGACCTATGACAGACAAGAAATAAGGCCGAACAAAGAAAGTGAAATGGTAACACCTACCACCAGTTAATTATTACTTAACGTCTAGTCCATCTAGATAAACCACAAAACGAATCACAATTTTAATAATGTTTCACGGTCTGGCGATCTTCGCTCGACTAGTATATGAAAGATGTACAAAACAAAATGTTCTTTGGTAATATCAGTCAGTGATAACGATATAAAAAGTATCAATAATTTTGGGGCCACTTTGCGAATAATCTACTTAATGTATATATTAATGTACTTTTCTTTGTATGAAAACGTGATCTGTTATGGTGCACCTAATTCTGAAGTGGATGTTAATAAGACAGATAAAATTACTCATTCTAGCTCTTTTAGGTTTATCTTATTTTGTTTTACTTTTATACACTTGCATCGTATCTATATGTTTCGCACGGGATGTCTATTGTATTTAATTATTTGTCTTATTAAAAGCTGTATGTATGCTGTTGTTCTCTCGTCAGAAATGGAGTCTAAATTAAAACGCTTTTCTCTTTTCAAAAAATACAAAGAATAATTTAATCTTGTTCATATCTTTATATATTTAAGTTTCAACCTACACATTAGCCACGTAAAAAAATTACAAGAATAAATACGAATTGTTCAGAAAAGAAAACAGGAAGTTAGCTCGTTGAGTAGGTCATGTGTTGTTTTCCTCTGTCCAGCTTGCATTCCATCTTTTCTCTGAGTATCATCAAATCATACAAATCTTTTTCCTCATTATGTGCCCTAGAAATTTCCGCTGTGTTTTCCTAATGTTAAGTAAAACATTAAGTTTTGTTTTCATTTTCTCTAGAACTTCGTCGATGCTCATATGTTATGTACATGGTATTCTCAGCATACTTCTGTAGAACGACATTTCTGTGGGTTTTAGCATTTTCTTCCTCTGTGAGAAGATGATCCTGCATCTAACCCCTTCAGGAGGACGGATATTATACAAAGTTCAGTACTATGTTCTTTGCTTATACATATCTGCTTCTTAATACACTCAAAAAACTAAAGAAATATATTTCACAATGCAAATTTAATTATGTATTTTAGTATGACACTTTTTGTCCCCTGTTAAAACAATTCCCAGATGTTTGTATTTTTCTACGTTCTTGATTTTTGTATAGCTAGTTTGTAAATCGCATGTGGCGCTGTTCCATTTGTTAACAACAATTACATTTCGTCTCCTCCAATTGATGCTTAATACTTTCTTCTCGCTTTCCTTCACTACCTTTCCCTGGGATTTCTTGTAGTTTCCTTTCGGTGCTATCAACTGTCATTTGCATATCATAAGATCGTGGCCATCAAAAATGAATCATAAAAGGACTTCTAATTCTCTACAGTTTTAATAAGTCCGTTACGAAGACACATGTTTCTCTTGCACACCTTTCTATCTTTCTACATTTACTGAACCCATTTTCAATTCATATTGACGCGGTTTATTTCCAATATAAGACCTGGACTGTTCTAATATCCATTAAAATATGACAAGTTTATCGAGCAGTTCCAACATTTGTTAGTGACTGTTGAGGTGTCTCCTCTTTTTACACAAATGGACTCACCCAGGGTATACATATACTACTGTCAGTGAATACCCGAACAGTCGGTAGACAAGTCGGACAGTAGTAGTAGTAGAACGTAGAGTCGGTCGGTAGAATAACGTAGCGGCAAGGGTCACAATAACAAGCACGTAGACCCAGTAAGAAGTCATACAGCGATACGTCGATACCAAAGACTATATATATATTTTCTACTAACCCGCATTCCTGTAACTACTAACCTGTTTTACCAGTTTATATTATTACTTTAATACATTTATTTCCTATATTCATTCTTGGCGTTTGTTATTATTTGATACCGGATTTCATCCCGGAATCCACAACAAATTGGCGACGAGGATATCGAACTCACACGGGAAGGAAACAATGTCCTGCCACGTTGTCCACAACAACTTGGCTACGAGGATATCGAACTCACACGGGAAGGAAAAAAGAATTATCCCTCGTCGACCTACAACAACTTGGCGATGAGGAAGTCGAAATCACAAGAAGGAAAACGAAACAAAATTATCCATCGTTGTCCACAACAACTGGCGACGAGGAATTCGAACTCACACGGGAAAGGAAAAAGAAAAAAAAATCCCTTGCCGACCACAACAACTTGGTGACGAGAAATTGGGACCTACACGGAAAGAAAAAAATTGTCCCTTCTCACCACAACAGCTTGGGCGACAAGAAGTTGCACTTCTCAGACTCAAAAGATAAAAAACTGCCGTTTTTTTGCCAGTATCCACAACAACTTAGCGACAAAGATTTACGAGGATTAAAATACGGAAAATCGAGTTTTTCGTAAAACTCTCATCATGGAGGATTTTAAACGTATTTTAGTAGAACTTGTAAAATACCAAAATGAACAGCAATTACAACTCCAAGAAAGACAAAATGAACAGCAATTACAAGAAAGACAAATGCAAAATGAAGAAAGGCAAATGTAATTCCAGGAAAAAATATTAAATGTAGCGGTTAACAAACAACAAAAAGGCGACTTTTTCCCAAGACGCAGTGTGGAATACGATAGAAACATTCAATTACTCCCTAGAAGATAAAAATTTCGGGGATTATTTCAGACGATACGAAGACATCTACAACATCGATAGTCAAAACTGGACAGAAGCAAAGAAGCTACGTCTGTTACTCAGAAAATTAGGAACTGAGGAATACACACAATTTGTGGATTACATCTTGCCAAAAAAGACAAATGAGTTAACGTTTGACGAAGCAGTTACATGCCTTACAGAGCTTTTCAGTCCAAAGATGTCACTATTTCACAAAAGGTGGAAATGTCTTAACATCGTTAAGGACGAAAATCAGGACTACTCCACGTTTACCGCAATCGGGAACAAACATTGTGACGACTTCAAGTTGGCATAATTATCTCCGGACAATTTAAAGTGTCTTATTTTTGTACAAGGGTTAGTCTCAGCTAAGGATAGTGAAATGCGCAAAATAATGCTTTCAAAACTGAAAAATGAGCCTGGATTAACACTAAAAGAATTATCAGAAGATTGCCAAAAATGCCTACGTATAAAGAAAGACTCGAAGGATATCGAGGAGTCAGGAGTAGCGCATATACGTAAGTTGAAGAAAAGTTTACGTTTTTCACCCTCCCCGGAAAGAAAACAAAAATTCTATTTTAATGAAAAAAGATTTTCACCCTCCACGGAAAGAAAACACAAATTCTATAATAATGGGAAAAGTACAACGTATAGGGAAAATAATGACAAAAATCTAAGCAAATATAAGCCATCACCCCATCTGCAAGTTATCGATGTGGAGGACTATACTGGTATGAGGATTGTCGTTTTAAATATAAAAAATGTCTAGCGTGTGGAAAAATGGGTCACAAGGCATCCCAATACAGGAACATAAAATTTACTAGTAAGATAAGAGCTACTAGAATGCCCGACGAAGACAATGTTAACATAAGAAAATACGTGGAACTTGAAAATTTAAATCAAAAGATAAAACTACAACTATACACAGGTTCGGGTTTAACGATAATTAATCTACAGACATGGAGAAAGTTTAATAGACAGACCATGACACATACGCAGAAAATTGCTATGTCAGTTACAGGAAAGCGTATAAAATTCGAAGGAGAAGTGATCTTAAATGTTAAATTCCACGGAAAAACTAAAAAAAACTCAAGATATTCGTAATGAAAGATACAGAAAATTTGGTGGGCACAGACTGGATGCAAAGTTCGACGTATGGGATTTACCTGTCAGTTCTTTTTGTAAAAAGATAAAGTGCGAACCATCAGAAGCAATAAAGTTAAAGGAAGAATTACATAATCAATTCCCCGAAGTATTTTCGAACGGGTTGGGACGATGTAACAAATTTGCAGCTAGAATTGAAGTAAAAGAAATGTCCAAACAGCAGTAAAAAAGAAGCAAAACGTGACGTTTGCCCGCAGAATACGGTCTGTGTGTGATAAGTTATTGTCGAACAAGAACAAAAACAGGCATACACCTATAGTACTCAAGAGATCATTCGAACCTGGTACAATAATTAACAGACTAGAAAATGTGATGTGCAGAGTACAAGGCGCAAAGTCTACCCACAGAAGACATATTGACCAAATAAAAAATGAGATTCAAAGACCTCAGGAAGACACAGAAATTAGAAGGTCAAACAGGAAGAGAAAATTTAACGAACCTCTGATTATCGACCATAAGAGAAAAAATCTAACTCCCCCCCAAAAAAACGATCTAAGGAGGGGGGTTTTGAGGGGTGTCCCCTTTTTACACAAATGGAATCACCCAGGCTATACATATACTACTGCCTGTGACTACCTGAACAGTCGGTAGTCAAGCCGGACAGTAGTAGTAGAAGAACGTAGACCCAGTAAGAAGTCATACAGTGATACGTCGATACCAAAGACTGTATATATATTTTCTACTAACTCGTATTCCTGGAACTACTAACCTGTATTACGAGTTTGTATTGTTACGTTAATACATTTATTTCCTATATTCATTCTTGGCGTTTGTTATTATTTGATACCGGATGTCATCACGGAATCCACAACAGTGACGTAATTTATCAAACGCTTTTGGATAATTTGTAAAACACAGGTATACCCCTTACATTTTATTGATCTTTCTTATATGATTCTGAGCATAAATACCGTATTTCATTCCAGTGTATTTAACGAACCCGCACTGTTCTTGCCCTATTTGTAGTCTGATACTATTGCGCACATTGCTCATCAGAATTCAGATGATATATTATTTGGTTAATAAGATTGATTGTCTGATGGAGTTCAAATTCGTTTGCATCTGGATTTTGGGCAGTTCTATGAAAATAGATATATTTTGGTCTACCGAGATATCTCCACTGTTATATATTTCATTTATTATGTCTGTAATCTTGCGAAAATCATCTAAGGCTTGCATGCCTATTATAATTTCGCCTATTCCCGCAGTTTGATTTCATGTCAGATTGGCCAGTGCTGATTTCACATTGTAAGATTTATGGTCTTTGGTAATTATGTTTATTTGCCGATTGTTTTCGTTCGTCTTGGAAAGGTTATGAGATGTAATCGTACTCGTACTCGTTCTCTAATACCAATTAGCGTCGGTGGTTTTATGTTTCCTGCTAATTTGAATATAAAATATATCATTTTCTTTCATTCGTTTTATTTTCTGGTTTCATTAGATAAATGTAAGAAATTATGTAAAACTTAGTTCCAAAAGATATAAACTGACACGGTAAAAATTCAGTTGTCATCGACATTGTCCTTTGTCTGAATAAAAATTCCAATTAAATAAAATGAGATGACCTTTTTCACAAGCGAAAAAATATATTTGATTTTGTTTGATTTTTATTAAGAAATCAAAAATTTCCTCCAGACAGAAATACGGAAATATAATTGGGAATTGATGTAATCAGAGTAGGTAAAAATAATCAGAATATTTTACTAAACCACTTTTTTTTACATCAACGTAGTCAAATTAATTCAAATTTCATGTAATTACTAAAAATGTGTATTATCGGCATTCACGAATATATTTTAACAGTTTATATTTGAAATTGTTAAATTCCGCTGAAGTATTTTCTCGCTAAAAACATAATGCACGCATTACTTGAAGAATGTATAAAATAGGAAGTTATTTAGATCAAAATTATACACGTACTAATGTGCATGAATCATGAGTGGCTTTTATGAGCCACAAAGCATAAATGTACATGCATCATATTAAAATCATTCAATGACTTTGTTCAACAAATACGGCGCGCGGACATTTCTTAAAATTATTTGGATATTTTAACTGTTTTAAAAACACATTTCCTAAATTGCTTAAAATTAGTAAATATTATATTTTAGTATTTTAGTAAATCTGTTTTATATTTTGGGGTTTATCCCTCATCTCTGTTTAAAAATCTTTTGAAAAGTTTCAATTTTTTCTTACTTTTTTGGATGCATGATTTCTGCTTATATTTTCTCTCTTATTTTACTCCTGATTACCTCAGAATTGTCCTTTATTTTTCTGTTCTTCCCTGTTTTATTCTTTGCACCGCTCTCTCTCACCCCTCTCTCTCTCTATCTCTCTCTCTCTACGTTTCCTGCTTCATATATGCTTCAGGTTTTTCTTGATCGATTTTTAGTTACTTCGTCCCATAATAATCAAATAATTTATTTTTCTGCTATTCTATGTATTTCTTGTTTACATCGTAATTTTCAAATTTCAGCAAATCAAATCCGCCCAAAGTTCATTCACTTATCCATTTTATTATTCAATTCGCTTGCATTTTATCATTTTCATAGAGGAAATGATCATTAGGCACTAAAGGGATTGTTCAAGCAATAAAAGCGAAATATGGTCGCCATCCTTCCTTAATCAAATGCTCGTTGTCAACTAATCATCCACGACTCAATAAAACCGAACACATGTGCGCATTTCACATTGACGTTCAGGTTGAAGGTTAATGAATTCTTTAGAAAACGTCAAATAAATTTAAACTAATTTTCCATGTTATGCTATATATACTGCTTCTGCCTATGCGAAAATAAATATTAAATATTGCAATTATGTTTCCGTTTGTTCTACTATATTTTCTCTACTTAATTTCTTTTCTTGATTTCTTCTGTTTTCGTTTGTTTTATTTATTTGCCTATTATTCTTATATCCCACTCCTTGCCCAGTATCTTCGTTCATCACCTCTTACATCTATCCTTTACTTTTCGTAATTTTATAATTACTGTTTTTCTTTCCTTAACGTCGTTAACATTCTTCTCTTCTGATTCTCCGCTTTTGTTATTGATTTCTATTTCATTTTATAATATATTGATTCCAATCATTCTAACTCAAATATAATTTGCTTCTACGTAGAATATAGATCCTTTATCTTTAATTCGGCGACTATGAAGTTATGCCGAACGTGATGAACGGGTGCTCTTTCTGTACCTTGAGAACAGAGAGACTCAACCCAGACCTCAATTGGATCCCGTAAATGATATCCATCGATAAAGATGCTGGAAAAATGGTCGATTTCCTATAACGTCCTGGTAATTATCTTACTTATCCCGCTATCGTCTACCTTTACAAAAGCCAGATCAGAAGGAAAATGGAGTACTGCTGCCATATATGGACATATTCATATCGGGATCAGGTATGTATGATTTTTACATACGGCCGTGCGAATTATAATGGAAGCGAGACTGCACGGCTGTATGAGATCCTGTTTCCAAACCAAAGGTAGCTGAGTCATCCAACATTTGATACCGTTTATAGTCGCATTGCTGAGACGGGATCCGCGGCATCACAAACTAAGTATCGAGGATGGCCGAGATCCACTCGTACGCTTGATCACGCAGAACACATTCTACGGGATGACGGAGACACTCCAGGTATCTGCACACATCAAGGTACATTGAGGGTACTTCAAGAGAAGCTTCTGTATCAATATCATTTGCAACGTGTGCAGTGTCTTTTGTCTTCACTTACACAGGGAGAAATTTTGTCAGTGGTCTGTTGCATAAACAGCAGATCTGTTGTTTGTGTCTTCAGTCTTCTTTACGGAAAATGCAACTATTTGAAGAGATGTAATAATAAATGTTCTCCCGTCACGTCTTAGAGAAGTTGTTTACAGGGATTATATTTCGAACACACTTCCAGACCTGATGTACCCCTGCTAATACGAAGACGCACGTTTTTCATGCATGATAGGACTCCAGCATATTATACTCACATTGTTGGCGATGTACTGAATGACAGCTACTGTTAAAGATGGATAGAGAGGGGAGGACTCTATTCCAGATCCCGCACTTTTCTCCGGAGTTAACACTTTGGATTTTTATCTGTAAGGGCCAACTAAAACTATTACTTCATGAAGCATATATTAAAAATGCTTATACGCTTCATCAACGTTTCATGGGTACCTTCGAAACCATTCGTGACCGTTGGGAGTATCTCCCCCAGTCAATGATCCGACGTGTGCATACATGTGTAGAAGGAAGCGGAATACATTTTTTAACATTTGTAATGAGTTACTGTGTGGGTAAAACGATAATTTTTTGGATATATGTTTACATTGACATTTTTACCCAGTTTTGTGTCAGAAACCCGCTAGAAAGTTCGTAAATGTATTTTTGTTTTTGATACACGCTGGAATACATACATACATACATATATATATATATATATATATATATATATATATATATATATATATATATATATTAGATCAACAACCTTTTTTTCAAACATGTTGCTTTTGAATATGTCAAACAAGGAAAATTTGATTAATTTTTATTAATTTTTTTCGAAATATTAACATTTTTTCATTTATATGGGTGCAAGGGAGTGTAAAAAGCATTCGTAATTTCTATTGCCCTAAGGACTTTCGACTACATCTTTTGCCATTTTCAACGTTTTATTTTTCAATTGTTGCAAAAGAGACAACCGTGAAAAGAAATGTATAACCCATGGGAAATGGCAAAAGAATTGGTCAAAGTGCTTGTAACTGTACACTCTACGGACAATTTTTAAATACCCTTCCCCTCCACTAAACAGAGGAATATATATATATATATATATATATATATATATATATATATATATATATATATATATATATATATATATATATATATATATATATATATATATATGTATGTATGTATGTATGTATGTATGTATATTGAAAACATACAAATTAACAATTCCACACATACGTTCCACTGTCGAACACTGCTTGTACAGTATGTGATGTATAAATTGTCACCATTGAATAATTTAATATCGTGCATTTGCGTTTTTTTTAATTTTGTCGCCTCCATATTTAGTTGGTTCAATTTGGCACCGCCTGAGAGAACAAGAGCACCATTGCGCAATTCACTCCACCAGGAATTTGGAAATGGCATACTGTACTGCTTGGCCTTCGCGCCCCAAGCTCCAATCCGAATATTTCAGACTTTTGTGGTGTCAATCTACGATTCAAAAAGCATTGGATAAGTCTAATGGTGATTACGAAGGTGTTTGCAATGGTCACTACTGATGGCGACATTATCTCTACATTCATCTTCCCACAGGGCCAGTGGAGGTAGTACTGCACTTGGTGAAGTGAGTAGATGGAAGACCTTATGGCTGGCAAATGATTCCACACCATGTTACACAAACACGAAAACTCAATCAATTGCGACATCATCACCCCTTACATCTGGTCACCTAACAACCCCCTTGATTATTATGTGTGTGGCCCAGCTGAGCGATAGACCAACAAAACATCTTGTAACATCAAAGATGAACTGAAAGCAAGAATTATTGCAGCATTCATCAAATTAAACAAGGAGATCGTCCAGCAGAAACGCACGTAATTCCAAATTCGTCTGGAGGTCGTAGTGAAATCCAACAGGGATTTTATTGAATAAATTTACTCTTTCCTATTTCAAGATATTTCTGTATAATTTTGGGAAATATATCTATTAAAATATGATGCCAGTATTATTTTCATTTTTGCGTAATTTATCCGACAATTTATCCATTGCCCACTTTTTATACTTTTTTATATGCTCATTATTATTTTCATTAAAATAATGAATGCATTTATGTTTGTAGATATTTACTTATGCATACGACAAGTGTATTGATCCAAGGAATAATATCTATTACGGAATCAGATTCTAGCAAATATTTGGTTTGGACACACAGATCAGGTTTTCACTCAAGTTGTTTCATTTCTATTGTCATATCCTAGACATTTATCACGAAGATCGTTGAAATAGCAGCTCAAGTGTTTCGCTACGTCAACTGCCACCTTCGCAGCTGGAGAAATTTCTCACGCGTAGCAATTTTCAATAAGTTCATCAGATACTGTGATATAATAAACAAATGAAAATAATCACAATAAGCCAGTAACACCTGATTTTTCTTGTTTTTGTAGATTTTTTAGTCGTGGGTATGATGGACGTGTATAAAAACTTTTCTTGATTATATCAAACAATGATATTTTGTTTGAAATTAATATCGGCATTTCAAAAGATACTTACAGATCATATGTAGGAGGATCCATATTTGAAATTAAATTCACCTCTCTGTATAACTTTTCTGAAAAACTAAAGTGCTAATGTCCCCTTATAACTTTTTTCCTATCTTGATTAAAATCGTTTCTGGTGAACTCTTCATTTTGTGTAGGATGTAATTCTTTTTGTTATTTCATTCATGGATTCTTTATTCATTGTGGTATAATGTCTCTTACATCAAATAACTCAAACAAATGCCTTTTCTCGTCCGTCTTAATATTTCAACGAACACGATCTTATTTTTCAGTTGCTTCATTCATTTCCTTCTTTTTCCTGAAGGCTTATGGTTATATGACGGTGAAACTTCGATTCACGTACTATCATAGACTTTAAACAAAGTCGATACTGATTAGTACCCTGATGAGTGACAGCATGAGAATACCGGGGGATGTATGTAAACTTGGATTTACGGAGGGCGTAATGCATAATGACAATCACTTAGAAAACGGTTAGTAGAGTTCAAATTCAAGTCGGATTCATTAAATTCCTTTATGCGCAAATACCATGGATAAATATATGAATTCACATCATTCGGCCAGCTATGGGTTAAATAGTAGGACGTGTATCAGTAAAAGCAATTTATCTTTAAAAATCAGTACAATCCTGAAATATATTCTGTCTTTAAATAAACTTCAACGTTTCAGCTATAAAAAAACAACAAAAACAAATCAAACTATTTCATGCAGTTTTTTCTCAAATGATACATGACACGAATTTTACGATGTTACAATTTAATTTCTATTAATTTGTATAGCAATTACTTTTCTTTGTTTTCGGGGTAATACTAATTCTGTGAATTTACGATAGATGACACCGTGTTGCCATATAGATTAGGTTAAAATTGTCATTCATGTACATTCATTGTGGCTAATCTGTTTTCAACGTTTCATCTGTGTAGCAGTGAGTTAACTAAGAAGTGTTACATTTAACAATGGCAGGATATTCATATCGTGAGCAAGTAGTTGAGATTTTTGCAGGCGGCCACGGGAATGGTAAGCCGCCCTCAATGCTTGTAAAAGTATTTTTGATACACATACTCTGACTGTGTGTGTCTGTATTCACGCACATATATATAAATATACATATATGCACATACACACACACACACACACACACACACACACATATATATATATATATTTATATATATATATGTATCTGCAAATAGATATACACACACACGAAAAAATATATATATATATATATATATATATATATATATATATATATATATATATGCAGGAACATACACACATGCATATATATATATATATATATATATATATATATATATATATATATATATATATATATACATATATATATATATATATAAATATATATCGGTTTTGTAGTGCGTATTCAATTTATGTAACGTAAATCATTCAAACGAAAAACAAATACTGAAGCTAATTATATGGCGAGAATCACTCTCACAAACAATATTTAATAATAAATTACAACCAACTTCGAATCTGTTAATGAATGGTGTGATCCTTGTTCATAAATTCCGGGTTTATCTGGCCTTATTTTTTTGTACGAGCCGGCTTTCAGTCGTTCCGAACGACCATCCTCAGGTAGACATGTCAGTGTGTTTTTGTTAAATTCCGAATAGTAATGCGACATCGAAAGATATTGCGGTCTGAAAGAGTGCTTTTTTAGTAATGAGATATTGTTAAATGTGAGAATAATTTTGGAGCGCTGCAGATACAACGCTAAGGTTGAATTTTTTAAATTTGAAAAATGTGCGTTCTTGTACTGGAGAAAAGTGGCATGAACTAAATTGTTCAATAATAATAGTATTGTCACAATTATTATCAGGAATTTCGCACTTAGGATCAGGTTATTTTAATATCGGTTTTGTAGTGCGTATTCAATTTATGTAACGTAAATCATTTATGAACAAGGATCACACCATTCATTAACAGGCTCGAAGTTGGTTGTAATTTATTATTAAATATTGTTTGTGAGAGTGATTTTCGCCATATAATTAGCTTCAGTATTTGTTTTTCGTTTGAATGATTTACGTTACACACACACACACACACACACACACATATATATATATATATATATATATATATATATATATATATATATATATATATATAGGCTAAGAAAAATTTTGTAATCCGTATAGGTAGTCCCAAAAAGGATGAAACCTGAGAGCTCAATGTAAATCCAGAACTAATAATTTAAAAGAAAAACAGAGCAACCAAAAACTTGATAACTGACCGCTGTTCAATCCTGGAGCATGCTTTTTGTTCGGCCATCATTGTTAATCGCCAAAACTCTCAAAGTATTTTTTAATCTGCAAAAGAAATTAAATCCATGTGAAAAAGAAGTAAAAAATAAAAAGGAAGCTTCTATCTGTATTAGAAGTCCTTATACCGAAAAATTCACCTTATTTATTGAATGACCCTCGTATATATATATATATACATACATACCCATCTTACATATGCGCCTACAATACACATACACATACATATGCGCACATACACCCCTATAAAAATGTATATACATATACACATGAAATTACATGTCAATGTTCAAGTTCATCTACATATTTGTATCCATACATCGTTTTATTTTGCTTACTCAGCTTTAAGAATTTTTTAGGGCGTTCTTATATTTAACATTTTGAAAAATTAACGTTATTTTTTCCTAGTTTAGTTTGTTCCGAAATAGTTGTTACAATATAAAATGCATGTATTTACCTTAATAAATTCCCTTATTGTGACAAGTAACGTTGGTAAAACGCAGGTTTCCTTACGTCTTTGTTCAGGTATTTCCTTTTACACGTATCCAGTGTACGACAATACAGTTTGATGCATAAACACTGTCTTCTTATACATATACAGTGTACAACAGAAATATCGCCCACATGTAGGTAAGGCATTTGCTAGATGAAGACGCCATTTCCACTAATGTCTTAACATTATGGGTGAGATATTTCTGCCACACCTTTATTCGCTTATATTTGATTTTTTTTATGTAAATTGTTATGTATGATTGGTAAATATAGTGGATTATGTTCTTTTTCCACGGTTTAGAGTTTTCATTCTCATCGACTGGTTGTCACCCAAGAATCTATCTAGTTGTTATGCGTGAATCTATTTCATCACACTCTTTCTCAAGGACATTAGTGTAAAAGGGAATGCAAATTTTTGTCTGATTTTAAACCCTTTAAACTGAATATTCCACATCAATATGCGTTTCATTTAACTACAAGTGTATATCTATTAAATGCGTATTAAAACTAAATATACAAATCAAATCTTTGCCGACCTCCTATCCTCAGAAAGAAAGTTCATTCTTCATATCACAGAGAAATATCAAAGTAAAAAAGATGATTGAAATGCTGGACAAAGTTAAAATAGGTGCCCTTACTTCAACTTCAACGGCAATCTTCAGAAAAATAAGACAGTATTGTTGTTATCTGTCGTCTGACCGAATGGGTGGTAAAGACACAGCAGTTTTCGGTCAATAGCAATGTTAGCACGTATTGAGAAATGAATGAACGCTGATGTGAATGCCTTAAGACAATTCAGATATCAATTATATTATTTACTATCCCTATACATAATCCGCTTGGGCACTCTACTCACCGTAATAGCGACATCTCAATTACAGGCAGTCATTTGTGCGACGTGTCAGATGACAATATTATGAAAATAGTTTCTCCGAGCCAAAACTCGATCAGTTATCGTGAACTAGCATGACCAGTAACAATGTTCAGCCGGATCCTCATTTAGCATACGTAGCAATAAATGGATATGAGTTTGGAATAGTATCAACTGTTTGTGGCATGTTCAGTCGGAATGTATTTCGGTCAAATGTACATTATTCCTTCTAGTCCACAGGGGAGATAATAGATGGTGGATGTTCAAATTATATTTTAGCACATATATTTAGTTTAAGAATAAATAATACAAAATGAAAATGACAAACATTATAATAAATTAACCCAAATAAATAAACGAACAAGCCACTCCCGCCAAAATAACTGCCAAAATGGATTACACACAATGCACCACGGACCTATATATATATATATATATATATATATATATATATATATATATATATATATATAGTCGAGAAAATCCAACGTTCGCGGCCTGATGATTGAGTTTAGCATGAAACAGTCTGTCGCCTCTGAGTGTTGAATTAAATGTTCATTTTTACATTTATATTTACATACGCTCTGTCGCTGATATTGAGCACTTTATCCCATAAATATAGCACGCATTAAAACTATATTACTTCATATATATATATATATATATATATATATATATATATATATATATATCAGACACGAGTAGGTTTGGTTTTATTTGTTGTTTTTAATTTTTTTACATTTTAGAGGCTCTATTCCGTATTGAGCTTTTATTCACAGCATGACTATCGTTCTATCTTACCAATCTCCTTGTATTTGTGAATTTCTGATATATATATATTGTTATCGGTTACCTATTACCTTATTGTTACCTATAACTACAGAATGAACTCTTCCTAACACTATGTATACTACGCCTCTCAAGTGAGAGAGACGAATCGAGTCGAGCCGATAGTAGTTCACTCCAAACCAGACTGGCAGTGATACAACCACCTTCCACATCTTGTATTATTATTCCGTGTAATATATCTTCGTTATTTCTACTCTTGTGTTCGTGTTGTTCTTCCTTGGTCCTAACCTGGACCATAACAGTGGCGACGATCATATCGAAGAAACGAATTCTACGCAGAGAATATAAAAAAGTACCTTTTTGCTATCGGTCGTCCATAACAGAGGCGACGGGTGACAGAGTTATTAAGAAAAGAAAACAAGTTCTACGCGAAGATAAAAAAAAAGAATTTTTTTTTGGACACCAACATTAACAGTGGTAACGAAGACACGATTTTTACCTCTATAATGAGAAAGGAGTGATTTTGTAAAGTTACGCTGAGAGAATATCGAATGTAAAAACCATGTGGCTACTGACCTGGGGATGTTGTCTGAACATTTGGCTGAAGGAATTGTGTGAAGCTTGGCAAATAAGCAAAAGATACAAAGATCTACAAGGGTAGAAGTTTCTGGAGAGTCGTTATCGGACACGTTCTGATGGAATACGTCACAGAAGAAGATTACTTGGAACAATGTGAACATATATTGTAAGCACTTATGTCCACTCTCTATTTACCACATATAATTTACACGAATTATATGATTTACTGAGGAATGTTTACTCTCTGGTAGTGAAATATGTAAAGGATGTAAGGCCAGTCTCTTCCAAATCCCTTAAATTGTTTCTGACAGAGAAAACGTGTGTAACACAAAAATTCCCAAGTGTTCTCAGAGGGAACACCATTGGGTTAAAACGAATTTTTCTCCAAGTTATAGATTAATGTCTGAAAGCACTTTGGAAAATGTTTCAGGATTTTTATTGTTATGATAAGCATCTTCGGATACTCATTCAAATTTAAATGGCAGCATTTCTAAAATTCATTCACACCCCATATATACAAATACATTGTGAAAAGAAATATGCTGCTAAAATAGTTTTGGAAGGATTTAACCAAATGTTGTCACTGCAGATATGAAAATAATTTTCGTGGCATAGATTCCATCGTACGATTCAAAATATATAGATTTCACCGATTGCACATTTTCTTAGGATATTGTATACAAACTTATTGTCAAAACAATGTGCAATATCAGAGAAATTTTTATTTAGTAATTCTGTGCACGACATAACGAACAATTAAGTAGGTAATAAAAGGTAGATGAAGATTTTCTATTCGCATCCGAATAAATGACATTTTAACTTTTAATCTCATATATATACATACATACATACACACAAACACAAACACACACACACACACACACACACACACACATATATATATATATATATATATATATATATATATATATATATAAGAATGAGTACTGACACCAGTACCAATTAACGCGCGTCTCTGCTACTAAGTATTCGTCAATTTTATTTACTGATCACTAGTCGTGATTTACTGCACACGTTAAATATACTTCTGTGAATGCGTCACAGTTTAATTCATAATTCTTCAAGTCTCTCAAGAAACTGAACAATTTTTACTTACGTTTTTTCTTTTAATTCTGCTACTTTTGAAACAGCCTGTGAGTGAAAAAGGGCGATTCGTTTCCTACATCATGAAATCTCTAAAAGAATTTGATATAATCTCGCGAATCAGAAATCCGTCGGCGATCATTCTACTTTGAGACAAATGATTAGCAAATATATCTTTGAATTTTGAACTTCTAAAAGTGATTCCACAATATATCATTACTTTGTCATGTATAAAGAATTAAATTTGTGGATGCAGGTTGGAATACTGAAAAAATGATGTGTGGTCACTTGATAAAATTTGTGTAAGTACCTAGCTCCGTTAATATGTTAGCACCGTAGATATGTCTATATGAATGTACTTTTATGTTTTCTACACGCACACTCACACACACATGCACGCACACAGACGCTTATACATGCACACATACATATGTAGCTGCAAAAGTAGGTATACTGTAAGTATTTTACCCGTATTACTTGTATTATAATAGTTCATTTAATATTCATTTAATATATTTTGTGCGTTCATTTTGAGTTTCATTACCGTTTACTTACATTTGAACTCCCTGTATGTTTTTTACGCACGCTCACTGAAAGAAAAGTAAATTATAATTTAAGGTTTTCATTTTCAGTTAATAACATATTAATGTGCCCTATCCTTACTGTCATACACAGGTATATATTTTAACACTGAAATTATTTCCACTTAACACTAGGGTGGCTAGCTCCTTTGATATATATAAAATGGCCAAGGTGTTGTTTTCAACACCTTATGATTGTTTTTAATATTTGACATGAAAAATAATCATATATGGTTAATGAAATTACTCATATGTTTGCAATACATAGTTTATTAAAGAATATTACTATTACACAACATTAGACATCATTTTGAAGTAGGCTATAACATTCTTTCTACAATCCTGTAGGACCGACTATTTAGCAATATCTTAGATTCCACAATCTTTACATGTTACTAACAGTACCCTAGTTTCATCCTTTGCACATTTGCCACAAGTATTTCTTTTGCATACTTGGCAAACAGTAATCGTAGCATTTGAATATTTTCTACGATGACACTTGCGACGTATCTTAGGCAATGAAGAGCTTGTGGAGGGCACCTCTGCAGGTTTCGGTAAGCTTCGCTTTTGAACATATGTGTTGTGAGACCGATATTTTCCTACATCATGGACACTCCCAGTACTATATTATTATGTGAATGGTAGTATCATGGGAGTAGCACCAGTAATGCGCAACCGCGTACGATACCAATATCGGACACCACTGGATAGTAAGCTCTGCTTACTCTTACATTATTCTTTGTAACTTTTCTGTTTAATATATCTTTCTTACCTCTAACCTGTGTTCTGTGTTTTCCTTCCGTGGCCCCTACTTCGGGTCCACATCAATAAGCATGCCTAAGACTTTCAATGAGCTCCAAAATGAAATCCTTACTACTAATTGATCTCCATGATGCAAGATTGTATATAATCCCTGCATTTATAACTGCCATATCCAGCATATTACAAAAGACTCAAAGGGGCCAACGTCTTGTAGCACAACATGTACTGTACTTTCGGAGCATTTGGTCGACTACGTCTATTCCTACTTTATTAGCATTATAGAAATCAATGGCTTCTTCTTCTCACCTTCCGAGATTGTTGGAGAACTATGCAATGTTGATAAGAGGCGCATATTTTTATTAGCCTTGCATTGATAATTCACAAACATGCATTCACTTTCACCTTGAAAATAAAATTCGGATTCATACTTTTCCCCTTTTCTTGTAAAGGCATTTAATTCGACAGATGCTTGCTGTTTCCTCTCACAGTACCGACAATTGAAGTTTCCTTGCAACTTCATAAGATGTAAAAAAGTTATCTGTTGTTACATTATAGCCTTTGTTCTTCACTACTTCAGAAAGGCTGAGCACAACATGTTCCGCTAAGAGAACCCCTAATCTTGATTCTTTTTCCATGGCTCCTAAGTAGGGGGTCACATTTACAATGTATTTGTTTTCTACCTCTGTAAGCACCCAATATTTAATTCCAAACTTATCAGGTTTATTTGGCATAAATACAATGAATGGGCACCTGTTTTACATGGGCAATAGCTGTTCGACAATCGTCAAACTATATGTTGGTATATAGGCACCTTTGCAATTTTCAACAAATAGGTCAAAAACTTCTCTGATGTGACTAAATCTGTCATTTTTTATCCTCTCTGACCTTGTGCTTCTGTGGTCAAACCTAATAAATCTTTGTATTTTCTTGTAATCATTTCTAGACATGGTTTCTCCGAATAATTTTGGTCCATATGTTTTATTCCACAAGAAATCTGGGCTGTGAGCTTTTCCGTACACTCCCCTTGCATATGTCAAAGCAATGTAGGCATCCAACAATTCTAAACATATGACAAAGTTTTAATCATGATTTTTCCCTTCATTGATTGTGCATTTATGAATTTTCCGTAGCATAGTTTCATCAATAAAGATTCTCCAAGGAGAATATGGGGATTCTGCAGCTACATTTTTCATAGTTTTTGAAATACCAGGAATACCTTTAAATACCTGACTTTGGTTATATCTTCGTCTCCGGGATGAGGAGAGAGGTTCCCAGGCAATCCCATGCCGTGTTATGATAGTATTTCTATCTGCGGAGGTGCTTGCTTGTATATCTGAAGAGGTACTTGCTTGTCTAGTGGATTCATCTTCACCATCTTGAGAGTCATCAGAATCTGACGAGCTTGAAGAAACTTCTTTTAGCGGAAAAAAATCCTTGTCACTATCATCACTTGAAACTTCATCTTCTGATTGGAAGATAATATTCAATGCTTCTTCTGCAGTAGAGACATCTTTATTTCGATTACGCCGGGAAGCAGCCATCTCTAATCTATTCAATATTCAAGTCAGGAATAACAAGTCACAAAAGAAATTCACAAATATTAGTATACCTCATACTGAAAGAAAGTGATTATATATATATATATATATATATATATATATATATATATATATATATATATATATATATATATATATATATGTATATAACATTGTGTGTATGTGTATAGATAGATTGATAGATAGATAGATAGGGGACATAAACACAAGTATTATTGCTTTGATAAATTTTTCAATGCATTTACGCTATAAATAGCCTAGGTGTCAAAAACGATACCTCGGCCATTCAAGGTAAAACCTCAAATATCAGCTATTCCACTGAATATTTTTTAAAGAATTAAGTCTGTTAAGCATCTTTGCTAAAATTCAATAATTGTCCATAAGCCTCAGCATCGAACCAAAACTAGTTATTCCATAGTAATTTGTTGAAAATTTGAAAGTTGTGGAAAACGACACCTCGGCCATCCTAGTGTTAATTATTTTGTTTGTCGGTAGTGATACGCCGGGATCCGAGTTTACCCAGGATTTTGATAAAATATAAGAAAATAGATACTGAAATATGGAGAATACGTAACTTTCATATTAGACTTTTCTAATAACTGCACAAAATATTGTCTTACACTCTGTGCAAACAGAATAAATCTTTAGGGTTTAAATATTATGAATCGATGATGATATTTTCACAAATATGTATATTTAGGCGTGCTTGTTCACTCATATACACACATATATATATATATATATATATATATATATATATATATATATATATATATATATATATATATATATATGGATAATTTATATATATATATATATATATATATATATATATATATATATATGTAGTGAGAGAGAGAGAGTGGAGGGCAAGTGTGTATTTGGTCTGTAATTTTTCATTTAAGGATGCTTGAAAAAAAACTAGAAATTCTTTTTCTTTCTTTTTTATTTCTGGTCCTTATTGGTAAATAATATTTCACATGCTGAAATATTTTCTTAGAAAAAAAAATTCAAATTTATTTATGGTTCAACAAACCCTACAACAAAAACTTAAAAACAAACACAGGAAAAATATGTATTATACTCATATACAAAGACCTAACCTCATCAAGGACTCTCCACAAGATGTTTAAAAATACTGTTGTACCGACATGACACAAATACGAAAAAAAATCGCACGAATACAGTAACAAACAACCAGCAAAATTCGGAAACATTTTTGACTGCAGATTAATGAAAGAATACGCTTTAAATAAAAATCACTTACAGAACAATGCAATATACCGAGCCAAAAAATCTAGCAGATTACGAAGAAAAAATATACATAGGATTAACTAAACGACACTTAAAACAGAAACTACGTGCACAAAAGATCCTTTGCAAATCGTAAATACACAAGTAATAGTAAATACAGCACAATGATTTCTAAACATGTATGGGAAATTACAAATAAAAAGTAAGTTACACCTAAAAGGTCTTGAGGCGCTGTACACTTTTTTCGCTCTGTCGACCCATCGCTGGGATGTGCTAGTGTAATAAACAGGTCTAACAGTGAAGAGATTGTCTACAACTCGCTGGAGTGCACATGCTGACGCTGTGAAACCAATGATACAAATGTTTAACCAGTTTGTGGAAGCCATTGAAGCCCTATGTGGTGTCGAAGAAAGCGATGAGACAAGAGGCGCTCCGCACAATCTGTTGCCAGCTATATGCGACTTTTCTTTCATTTCTTTCTTGTTTTTCTGGGGTGACGTTTTACAAGAAGTCAACTTAGCCCAGAAGTGCATGCAAACACCAGGTATTACTCTGGACACGGTTGCTACCAAATTAAGGGCTCTCAGGGTCTTTTTGGAAGAGCAGCGTACAAATGTTGTTGACAGTGCCGTCCAGCAGGCACTTGCCAAATGTGAAGAACTTGATATTCCTACAGAGAAGAGAATCAGAAGAAAGAGAAGAATGCCAGGAGAGGAGCCAAGAGATGCTGGATTGTCATTGCAGCAGGAGACTAAGAGAGCAATGTTAGAGTGTCTGGACCGTTTCCACATCGAGTTGGATACCAGAGGAAAGGCAGTGAATGAAATTTTGCTGACATTTTGTGCCGTTCAGTCAGACCATATTGTTTGTGCCAAAAAAGAAGAAATACAAGTGTCTGTTGCCAATTGTCTGTTGTCTCGATGCAGTGTATGATGAGCTGTCTGAAGAAGAACTTTGTTTCGAAATTCCACGTTTAAGGCGACACCTACAAGCAGCCGAAATAAACATGGAGGAAGCCAAGCACTGGACTGTACTGCAGTTCCTGCAGTTTATCAACAAGTGGGACTTTGTTGAATCATTGCCATATCTTACGCTGACTCTAAGATTCTTTCTGACGATATGTGTTTCTGTGGAATCGTGTGAAAGAAGTTTCTCCAAAATGAACCTTATAAAAAATTACCTCCGGTCAACCATGAGCCAGTCAAGACTGTCGGATCTGGCTGTGCTGTCCATTGAAAACGAGCTTACAAGACATACAGATTTTGACGATGTCATTAACTAGTTTGCTACAATGAAAACAAGAAAACATTCATTTTTAGACCATAGTATCGAATGTCATTCTTTTGTGTATTGCCGTGTTTTGTATTTAGTTGTTCCGAAAGTGAACAGTTGCATTTAAAAAATCTTTTGATTTGAACTGATTATTTTGTGGTATTGCATTTTGTCTTGGATCATACATGTAGGCAGTAACGTACCGGTCAGTAGAGTAAAGTAGAGGTAGAGCATGTATGAAAATTTAGCTATAGCTAACCATTCAGCATAGGGTGAATCGGGATCATTGGGGAGACATTTGAGCGGACCGCCCCGGGTGACGTTTACTCTAGCTACGCCACTGTTGTGATAACAGAAAATCTGCCATGAATGGTGCAACTTTGTTAGAATCTGAATGCAAATTTACTGTAGATGTACTAGTGTTTAAAGGCTTTTCTAAATATTTCCGTCTTAGTGAATTGTTTTTCTCTTTTAAATACAATGAGAGTTTTATGGCAACATTCTTGTCAGTCTTGTTACGGTAAGTAACTAATGTGTTTAATGTCTTTTTTTAATGTCTCTTTTGTGTTCATGTGCATGTTATTTAAACTTCAAGTTTCTTCAGTATATTATTTCTGTTAATCTTTACAATGATAGAATAAATTACTCCAAGTTTTAGCGTGTTCTTTTGTTTTGTATTGATTAAGTCTTCTATTGTTTTAGATGTAGTTTTGACAAATTCTGTTGAGTTTAGATAAATTATTTTCAGTTCTGATAGTGCTAGTGAGAAGAACAACAGCATATGTTTGATCAATTGACATTGTCAGGAGGAACCGTTTTTCGATTTTGGAATATTTTATTGGCCATTTGTTATGCACTGAATCTACAAAAGAATAGTAGAGCGTCTTGAAAGTGTTATCAATGTATTTCCCGGTGTAGAATACTGTCTATTAAAGGTAAATTATTGTTTTCTTCCATTGCGTATGTAAATTTATTGTATGTCCAAATTAGTTTAGTTTATCTACAATATCAGTTAATTCAAAATCACGGAGATATATTAAAAGAGCATCATCAGTATAGCGGACATATGTTGATTGTTTCGGTAAAATATTTTTGGAAAGAAGCAGATTTGAGAAATTCTGAGAAAAAAGATTTGTGATAGATAGTATTGGTAGCAGAAAATTTATCTTGTAAACATAGAGATATATGAACACCTCAAACTATTCGGGTCTAGATTTTTTATAATTTCTTTTCAGTCTGCATTCTGTTTTCTTAATTTTAATTATTCTCAATATAACAGCATCGGTTTGTGAGTATAGGCGATATTATTTAAAATTTTAAAAGAAAATCAGATATTAGTGTGGTTTCAGTACATTTTCTCCTTTATAAATCACTTCCCATTTAATCACAAATGCAACACACACACACACACACGCACACACACACACACACACACACACACACACACACACACACACATATATATATATATATATATATATATATATATATATATATATATATATATATATATATATATATATATAAAAATCTGGGACAGAAGCAAGTACTTCAGAAAGATTTAGATATTCACCAAGATTATTTAGAAATTCAAAACAAACCCAAATACTTTTCTTTTAAAACTCCAATTGTGGAACTCTCTATATAGAGAGCCGAGATTTCTCAATCTAACATCTTTGTCTAATCATATATATATATATATATATATATATATATATATATATATAGGGTGTAAAAGTAGAATTGTCCATTTGTTAGATTAATCTTTGAACCGTTGTATCTTAGAAATGATTAAATATATCTTACAGGAATTATAACACTACTGAACTCGTCTTTGAGCAATAATAATGTATAATTATTCTCCAAGCTTAACAGAAGAATCGTCATGAAATCGATCATGAACGAAAATGACATGAATATCATTAATTAATGATAGCTAAGAATCGGAATGAGGGACTGAAATTAATATATATATATATATATATATATATATATATATATATATATATATATATATATATATATATATATTATTTCAAGATCCTTTGCCCTCTCTCACGTTATAACATTCTTTCCTGAAGTAAAAAGGTACCTCACTGTTTTGACGTACGATTTCATTTTCAAGTCATTTTTCGCTTCTCTTTGGACTGTCATAGCTGAAATTCCACTCTCACGTGACAAACGTTTCATGGAATGAGTTGGATCTTTTCTAATTTATCGCTTTAGCTCTAAGTTGAAATGATGATCCCACTTCTTTCTGTGATATCATGATCAAGTTTTCCTCTATACCTTTCATTCTTGTTTTAAATAATTCACCGTTTTCGTTGTGGTTCTTCTGTAGACCGTGAAGATGAAAGCCAGTGTATGAATGTTGATACCATTACTGAAAGCCTGACTGATACTTTTCTTTTCACTTTTGCTCATTTAGGAAGTGAGTAGGACAGGCACAAAACGATTTCAACCTATTTTCTTTTTAGGTAAATAACTCAAATAATTTCTTAGTGATTCTTATAAGATACCGTGTCAAGATGGCTAAATATCTTACCTGAAAATTTATCTGAAGCTCATCTATTTGAGTGATTCTTTACATACTACTAACACGATTTGGAAATTTTTCTATTACACCCGGTATATATATATATATATATATATATATATATATATATATATATATATATATATAAGAAACCATATATATATATATATATATATATATATATATATATATATATATATATATATATATATATATATATGGTTTCTTATTTTTATATATATTTCTAAGTAATTTTTGCAAATTCATTCCTTCGTATTATATTCATTTTAATTATGCGAAATATTCAAATGTAAATATATTAAATATTTTAAGAGACATACTGAATGATTGAAAACATAGGCGTCTATATTCTGTCATTATATACAAATATATTCAACATATTTGCTGAAAAGAATTCTATATTTAGAAACGATTATTTATTTCTGATATATTATCATTGAATTCATTTTTAGAAGACTTTATTTCATATAATCCATATTTTCCATATATAGCGCTCAATTTTGTACGAAATTTCTCGTCGGTCATTTGACAATAGGATAACTAACTCTTACCGCCAAAATATTTTTTTTATTTATATTCATGATTTATATCAACTATGATAATCTTTTTTACTATTTTTAAAGGAAGTATTTTAGTAATCTACTTTGAAATCAATAATTAATTTTTTAATCAGAGTTAATGACAGCAGACGAGTACTTCCATATATAGCACTGGACTAACAATAACAAAGAGGACATATTGTACAATAGCATATTACGTAACACGGGTTAATGCAATAAATCAGTTGACAACATTAATGTTTTTTTACATGTATAATTTTAAAGTGTATTTGTTTTTATAAAAGATACTTGAATTCATACACAAATCTACTGAAAACAAACAGAAATATATTACCTATAAAATCAAGCTTTCTAAAGGTTAATATGAATTATGAATAATCGATATTTCTTTGTATTTGAAGCAGAATGTATTTAATATTTATATTTGTCCACTAAAGTGCACAACCATTTTAGATTTATGATATAAGGTAACCAAAAAAGTTCTGTTCGTTTTTTGATTAGTCATTGAATTATGTTGAAATATATACGAAATGCGTGTAGCAATTGTTTTCAAATTCGGACAGCCGGAAGTAGAAACATCAGACGTTATAAAAAACACGCGGACCGTGTTCGGACATCAGGTATAAACCGGACAGCTGTGAGAAGGATGGAAGTGTCTAGAGATCTCGTGCGTGGCTGTTTGCCTTACGACTTCAAAGTGGGCTTATCAGCAGCTGCATCAAGTCGCCGCATATGTCAAGCGTTTGGGGATAGTGCTGTGGATGAACGTATTGCAAGGCGTAGGTTTCGAAAATTCAAGTCGGGAGATTTTTCTCGCTATGATGAGCCTCGCAATGGACGACCACAGGTTTTGAATGACAGAGTCCTGAAGGCGGCCATTGAAGAGGACAGTAGTCTAACTTGTGGTGAACTTGCAAGACAGTTCAACGTTTCCGATGAAACAGTTACACTTCACCTGTACCGCCTATGTAAGACGTACAACCTGAGCACATGGTTTCGCAAACGCTGTTGGTGGTCTACAAGGGACAACGAGTGGCAGCTGCTTTCTCGCCACCGTACCGCATCCTTATTCAATCGAGTGCTTACCAGTGGTGAAAAGTGGATTCTGTACGAAACTCCCAAGTGTTCCAGACATTGGTTGTCTCCTCAGGATGCTGTCCCTCACACCGGAAAACCGCCTGTGCACCCACGTAAGATTATGCTTTGTGTCTGGTGGACAGGTCGTCAAGTGGTTCATTATGAACTGCTACCAACGGGCCAAACGGTCACTGGAAACCTATACTCGCAGCAATTGAAACGTGTGCAACAGGCATTGCGCCAGAAGGAGCCAGCACTGTTGAATCGCAAAGGTGTGCTTTTCCTCCATGACAACGCCAGGCCGCATGTCGCGCGAGTGGTCAGGATACCATACAGCAAATTGGGTGGGAGACTTTGTGCCATCCACCTTATTCACCTGACATTGCGCCATCCGATTACCACCTCTTCCACTCCCTGGATAATCATCTTCGTGGGAAATCCTTCATCAATGAAGCTGACTTGCCCAAAGCCCTCACGGACTTATTTGCGTCAAAAACCCCCGAGTTCTACTGCAAGGGCATTGAACAGCTGGAGACACGTTGGCGGAAGGTGCTGGATGCCGATGGCGATTACTTCGAAGACTAAATATAAGTTACACATACTATGAAGCGTTTTCTTTTTTTCCTTTAAAAACGGACATAACTTTTTTGGTTAGCTTGTTTTTTCATTTAATGCGATCCCTGGAATTTATTTAGAGTATAAAAATACAGCCATTTACAAAATTATATTTTTATTAGAAAAATATCATTGATTCTTTTCAGTTAAAGAATTTAATGTGAAAAGAAGAAAACCGCATAAAACGTACATTTGTCAAAATATTTGCAAATGTAGCATGAGCATGATTACATCAGTGCATGTAAAGACGTACAATGATTATCAAAATTTAGGCCGTTCTTTGCTAATGTAGAATTTACCACTAGAACATATATGTTAAGGAATACCATCACATGCATACAGAAATATTTATGAATACAATTTAATGGTTAGACATATTTTATATAATTCTGCCAGATTAAGCATGTCGTATTGAAGAGATTATTGACAGACACGTGAATCTAGATTTCTTACGATTCTAGTTGAAATAACAACATGTGACTCTGGTTATGTCCACTCCCTTTTCTTTGTCAATATTCAGCAATTATAGATGAAAATGATTTGATGCAATGTCCAGCATAACGCACCTTCCTCTCATACGTATTTCCATTTGAGACGCCAGTTTCTCAAGCTGCTATTCAACATCTCAAAATGAATGGATATTGGTTGGGCGTTTCTGAAGGGACACAACACAGAGAAGAAAAAGAGGTCAGCTCGTTACATCTCCGTAGCCATAAAACTAGTGAACCATCAAACATCGTTGATGTTCCTAATAAAATCGGAGATATTAGTTTAGGAATGAGCCTCGCATATATAGCAATTATTTTTTCTGTAAAAAAAATTTCTGTGCCTCTTACATTTTATTAATGTTAAGATTATTTCAATTTATTTTTCACTGTTTAACTTTTTCTGGTTTATACAATCATTTCATGTTTGATTAGTTGCTTTCTATGTTGCTTTTCTTAGGTTTAATTTAATATTATGTTAATAAAATATCTTATATCTAGCTGTAACGATAACTCCATGTCTAAATTCTCATTTTCTTGAATTTATTATGCTTGTTATTGATATACATATATATATATATATATATATATATATATATATATATATATATATATATATATATATATATATATATATATATATATATAGAGAGAGAGAGAGAGAGAGAGAGAGAGAGAGAGATCATTTTATTTTACATAGGAAAAACAGAATGTCTATTTTAAATATTTTCGCACGTGATCAATTGTTAATAATAGCGCATAAAACGGACATTTTAAAACAAGAGAATGGAAGAAAAGTGGGTTTACAAAAACCTTTTCTTTCTTCTTATCGTTTTGTATTTTTTTTATTACTTTTCTGCATTCTTGACTTCATTCATTTTTTATCATACTCCATGCCATTTCGTTTTCCCTTAATATAATTATTTTATAACATTTTAAACTCAATTTTATTCACCTTCCAATTAAATATATTGTTATCGATTCGCTGACATATTGTCTAAGAATACTTTCATTCAATGTACATAGACATTGTAGGTGATGAGTATCGATTCAGATTCCCAACCACCATATTACCAATGTACGCAAAAAAACACACTTTGGAATGGGATTAGGCTTCTGTTGACAGGATGAGGGCTTAGCAATGGGATCAGATTTATCACCAACAATGGCAGACCTACATATGGAATACTTTGAGAAAAATTTCATTAGAAACTATATTATTATTATTCGCTTTATTATTCGACAGGGACAGGCATGGTAGGATATGTTTGAGCAGATCGCAAGAGGAAGGTGCTCCACTACTTGGCTTAGCATTCCGCCACGTGCAGGCGAGCCACTCTGAGGAATCTGGCTGAATAAATCTTGTCGATACTTCAAAATTATTGGGGCCCTCTCTTAACTTCGTGTCATCTTGGGGTATATCAAAAACTTAGACAATGGCAATCCATCAACGTCTGAATTCTACACCTATTAGGCTTTCTAATTAATCTTTCACCATAATCGCCCAGCCGCTGCATTATGTAAAGATCATGTTTTCAAAAGTAAATTAAAAAATATGATATAAGAGACAATGAACGTGATGAAGACAATCTGTGACATTATCTGTTTTTGTTTCTCCTTGTTCATTTTTTACTCTCGGTTCTGCTCTTCTATCCTTGTTCATATCTCTTATGTAGGTACCTCCGAGAACTTTCTAAAAAAGAGCATATCATGACAAAAAGTCCCCAAACCAGAGAAAAACAAAGTTTTACCATTCAAATATTTGTTATTATTAAGAGAAAAGACCAAAGTATTTTTTTAATAAAATTTTGATATCTTTCTAACACGTTCGAAATTTTGCTTAAAGATATAGTTTTTCTTACGTCAGCGGGTGGACAAAGTATAGTGATTTTTAGCGTGTTGTTTGAAGTTAAAACATATTGTGTGTGAAATTATTGCAGAATCATATACTTTTCAGATTTAAATGAATTTTCAGGACTTATTCGCAAACAAATTACATTATTTGTGAAATTCGTTTTATAAAATCTCGGTAAATCTCTCTCTCTGTCTCTCTCTCTATATATATATATTTATATGTGTGTGTATGTGTTTAAATCTGGTGCCGCCACTTATTTAATTTCATAAATTTTCGAGAAAATTGAATTTCAACCTCTTCATATATATTAGTTAAAAACAGAACACCTTGGAAAATTTAAATGATCAATTTTCTTTTGTCAAACAAAAACATAATTTACCGAAAATCTGCTCTTAATCGTAAAATAAAAAATGCAATAAAACTGTGATATTATTTAATTAGAAAATAACTTAATTGCTTTTATAAATAAAAGATATCAAGGAGACTAATGACTTTAGAAAAAATCGATGAATAATGAGTTTTTACAAGTATTGCTTCACTTCTTAAAATTTTAATTAGAAGAATTTAGTAAGTTTTAAAGTAAAAAAATCTGTAGTAATTTCAACCGTTTTGATGATATCATGTGAAAATATTTGCTTATCATAAAATTAAATGTTTAATACAAAACTTAAAGAACAATATTTTTAAAAAATTGAATTTCTTTTTGCATGTGTTTAAATGTGCCTAGTTTTAGAATTACACGCCACTATACACGGCATTATTGGAAAATAAGAGCGATAGTAAATATAAAATATGAAAATATTGCTATAGTAAATTTAATATCAACATTTCTAAAATTCAGTAAAACATTAGATTACAGAAAATATTTTCATAATATGGGACAGTAAAAATTATAGAAAATCTCTATTCCCCCTTCCTCCGACAAAATGGAAAAACGTAAGGATACTGGAAAAACTAAATAAAAATTATTTAAATCTTACTTGTCTGCCATATATACATATATATATATATATATATATATATATATATATATATATATATATATATATATATATATATATATATATATATATATATATATATCCGTGTGTGTATATCTGCTTAGAAATGGGGCGTACCTGATCACCAAAATTTGGTGTAGACAGTTAAAAGTGACAATATAAATTAATCTTATCAAGGGAACGATATTTCATTTTCCACCAGATGAATACAGGAGGAAATCACAATGCTCCTTTATAGGATAAAAGAATCTTTCAATCCGATTCCAATTAATTATTTAAAGAAAACATACATGATTTTATCATAGCACTAATTACGTCAAATTCGTTCAAAATTCTTTAATTTCGGAGTGCCAGTTAACTTGCATTCGGCTTTAATAAATAAAATATTAAAAGTAAAAGTAATTACTGCTGTAGCTTTTAGCATGAATGAATCTCGCAATCTGGTTCTGAATTTGATATACAGAAGACATCTGAGGTAGTATGATATTTTACAATTAGATCTGCAGAAATCTATTCTACTGAGTATGCGACCAGTCGTGCTGTAGTATTTACGAATTGTGCAAGAGCAATATGATATTTTGAAATATCAACAGCTCTGACAACCTGCAAAATAACTATGATATACCAGCTTAATATTTCAATATAAATATTTGTCAATAGTTATTTACACTTATAATTCTTGATTTTTTATGTTCTATCTCCTTAATAGTATTTCTTTTTCTTATATTTACTAACACTCATTTAGTCTTAATGGCTTTATTGCCTTGCATTGCATGAAATGATAAAAAGTAAAATACCTTTAAAAATCGAGCGTTCCTACCAGCGCCGATTTTGTTGCAAAATTTATCCCGATAATTTCCCAAAGACGAAACGCGCCACAACAATGTTTTTCACACTTCGTCATAGATTTTCCTAAAATTTTCTTTGATACATAAAACACTATATATAGTTTATATATATATATATATATATGTGTGTGTGTGTGTTTGTGTGTGTGTGTGTGTGTGTGTATGTTTGTGCGTGTGTGTGTGTGTGTGTGTGTGTGTGTACCTGTCTTTGTGTAGGCACATACAGTAAATGCACGAACAATACAATTTTATTGTTGTAAATTTTATTAATTATATGATAAATATATGCATTTTGATTTATGTACTTTTTTATTAGAAATATACATTATTTGTTGTTATGAAATATTCTAATGTCATACAGATGTGTTACTTCTATTTAGTAGACCTTTATATGATCTCATACTTAGTTATTAATGAATATTTCACTACAGATATATAAATATATCTAAAAGTATTAATAAGAAACAAAATCTGAAAATTGAGCGATAGAAACATAACATTTGTAATTTCGAAAATGTAGGAGAGACGTCAACGAGTGATCAAAACTAAAAGCCTTAAGTGAATAACAAGTCAGTCTTCTCTTGGTGTTTTCCCAAACATATATATGTTTGAAAAAGAAATTAAATGTTAAAAGTTTCTGTTGATCATCAATAATATATTTGAAGAAGCTAGAAAAATATAAAGAAAGCGACGAAAAATATTGATAATATTGACTTTAGCCAATAACATTTTATAGATGAATGCTATAGCTTCAGCAGATAGCGCTGGAAACTGCCATAAAGGCAAGCCACTAAATCTGCCACTGGGTGGCATGCTGCTAGTTTCGATCGCTGGTGGCCCGCTGTTGGGACATCGGCGGGTTCGTCTCGGTAATATCCACTGGCGGATAGCTCGAGGCCCACCGGTGCCACCAGAGGTCCGCTTTCGTGTAGGATGGTTAACACTGCAGATATTTCCTAAAATTACAAAGGCAGCACGTAGTAAAATACAAGAGATGCTGTTTGAATAATGGTATTTGTTGTCCTCTAGAAAAAAAGGGCACATCCTTTCAAAATTGATAATTAGAGCGAAAACTTTTCTTTCTGTTTGAGTTATTCCGGTCACAACCAAGAAATTATATAAAAACCAATATATATGAGATAAAGCATTTTTTTTTTAATCTGCAAAGTTTTTGAATACTAATACAAAAGTATGTCCCTTCACTTTTTAACTACAAAGTAGTTTTATTATCATAATCTCTGTTATTATTAAGAGGTAAGACCAAAGTATTTTTTTATTTTATTGAATTATTTAATCCTTTCGAGTTTTAAATTTTGTTTTAGTTCCTTGTTTACATGTATTTAGAAATCCTTACAAAAATCCCATAATTGTTGAAATGTTAATGAAACTTCAGGTTTTACTCACAAATCAATGACATTATTTTATAATTATTTTTATTATTTATTTTTTACATCTGTTCTCCCCTTAATTAATAATCAAATTTCGAGAAATTAAATTAAACTAAGACATTATTTGATGAGAAAAAAAACTATAAATTGTTTTACAAATAAGATATATTATGAATAAATGAATTTTCACAAGAATTTTTTATTAGAATTATTTATAACATTTTAAATCATTTAAATATTTAAAGTTTCCGTAAGTGTTTTTAAATCTCTTAAATTTCTCTAACGGTTAGGTGATATTTATATTAAGTAAAATTATATTTCCTAATTATAAATTGAAAAGATTCGTACAAATCATCCAGTACCAATATTTTAAAAAGAATTTTATTTTTTTTATATTTATGCCCATGCCTATTTCCTATTATATGATGGACCATACATGGTATTTAGAAATACTAAACTTTTAGCTTGGAATTAAAACAAAATAATACCTTCAAGAATAATTTTTAATTTTTAAAAATTCATTTTAACTTTAGGTATCGCGTGTTTTGGGTTTTTTTTTTAAAGGGTAACTATCCAAACCCTTAATGATTTGTGTGATGAGATAATCTGCAAAATCTTGAAGAATCTCGTCGGATAGGTAATGTAAATGGAAACATTTTACAATGCCTATACACAAGGGCTCCAATAGCAAGTGAATGACACATTTGAATAGATTCTGTTCACTGTAAGGTTTTTATTATCGGAGGCCGGATGTATTCAAGGACACGCAATAGTTTCACTTATTGTTCAAAATGGGAGAGAGAGCGATCTGCAGTGTTTGTTTCTATTCCCTCACTGTTATTTTTTCTCGCTCTCCCTCTCTCTTTTGATCCCTTTCTATCACACACACAAAGACGCGCTCTCTCTCACACACACAAAAACGTGCTCTCTCTCTCACACAAACGGGTGCCCGCGCCCTCATACGTGCACTCTCTCGCATACACAAACACGCATATCCGCATTCTTTCTTTCACTCACCTTTGTTTGTATAGGATATAAAATCCTATATTTTACAACCAATAGGTGAAGCACAAATAAGTAAGAGACACCCACACATAAATAGAATAAGAATCACTAAAACAAAATCTATTGTACAAATCAGTAAAAAAAGCATCCAAAATTAAATAAGTGGCATCTGGAATTTCATGTATGATTCCGACTACGTCCGTACGTTTGAACTCCAAATGAGCTGATGGCCGCGTTCTGAAAACCCGCACAAAACGAACACCTTTCGTGTGGATCCAATCATATGATCAGGAAAACTATATATACACCGATTTCGCAGGCAATAAAAAGACATTCAACAAAGACCCAGTCAGCAGCTGGGTGTGCAATTATTCATCGCTAGCATGAATTTGGATCAGTAAAAACACGACCAGAATTCTCTCGTTAATATGACAACACCTCATTCAGCGACGACTACGCGCCATTGAAAGGAATATTCACACAATTCAAAGAAATATTCATAGCCTTGGATAATTAAGTTGTATCATCTATCTGTATGACCATTTCCTTTTGGAACCACCGTAATCAGATTTCACGTATTAACACTCTCACATACAAACGTTTTTACCAATGTGCTTCACCCAACACAAAAGACATTCAGTCAGCAGCCACGCATACACTCCGTTAAAATGTGCTTCAGACACACGCGCATATATCTTTCGTGCACCGTGTCCCTTCAGGACGTAAGCGATTATGACTCCGCAATTCCTCTATGCCTTGTACCTCTCAGTAAATTTTATCCCTTTTCTACATACTCCAAGCTATGTTCTGCCATCCACTTGATTAAGCTCATTAGAAATCTCACACGTTGCTTTCTTTTGTTACTCTTTCGCTATATTCGCCTTGTGAGAATCAGGTTCTCCATGTCTTCTTTTCTCATTACGTGTCCTAGAAATTTCATCTGTCTCTCTGATGTTAATTATCAATTTCCTCCTTGTTTGTATCCTCTCCAAAACCTAATCGTTGCTTACAAGCTCTTTCCATGATATCCTTAGCATCCTTCTGTACAACCACACCTCCGTTGCCTGGAGTATCTTCGTCATCTTTGAGGAGACCGTCTAACATTCGCTGCAGTAAAGGGGGACAGATATCTCATAGAAGTTCAGTACTATTTTCTTTCTTATCAGCGATATATCCCTGTCTCGTAATACGCTACATAGTTTTTGGAGTGCATCTTTCTATATTTTTATATCTGCTGAACTCATTCTCTATTCTCATGCAGGCCGTTTGTTTCCAGTATAGGTTCTTGATTATTCTAATATCTTTCCCAAATATATCAAGGTTGTTGAGAAGTTCCAACAGATCTTTGTGGCGTACTTTTTCGAACGCCTTCGTGTACTCTATAAAACACATTTGTATTGCTCTTTCCGGTAATATTCTGAGTATGAATATCGCGTTCAGTGTTTCGGTGTCTTTAACTAACCCGCACTGTTCATGTCCTATCTCTGGCCTGATGTGCTGCGCGATCTATTCGTCAGAATACGGATGATGAGTTTTGTTATGTGGCTCATTAGGTTGACTGTTCAATGGAGTCCTCATTCCTTTGGGACTGGTTTCTTAGGCAGTGTTATAAAAATGTATCTGTTGTGATCTTCCGGTATATCCCCACTGTTATAGATTTAATTTATTGTTTCTTTGATCTTGACTATGCCAAAACCATCTAAAGCTCTCAACATTTCTGTTACAATTCCGTCAGGCTATGTCGCCTTGTTTCTATTCAGTTTCGCCATAGCAGCTTATAAATTAACCAAGGCATATGATTTTATGTAGTACCTTTTAACAAATGGAAAATTTTGTTCAAAATTTGAACGTTTGAATTTTGATTTCTTACGACCAGAACAAACACAAGGTTTATCATATAAATACAAGTGTTAATGTGTACATAAATATATGATTCTTTCATTCTGGTTTTTCATTTTTGCCTATGTAAAAAAAAATCATCTCTCCGCGTTATGTTGTAGTTGTGGGCACGACACTCGGATTTTAATTTTTCACTTTGAATCCGAGTAGACTGACGCTACAATTGATGCCGGGCTTTTCTTTCAGTGTTTGAGCACCATCAAAATGCAGATAATTTAAATATTGACTACACAATCCATGTTCTACTTCTGAAATAAGGATTTTAACTCATTCAGTTTTCCCTTCAAAATATACATTTTTACTTAACAAAGTTGTGTACATAATGTTGAGTGAAAAATCAGTATCATCGCATAATATGTTGTTGGCTTTCGGTTAACCGAATAGAAACTATTCAATATCTTTGAATTATACGTTACAGAACGATGTGTCCACGCTTCTGTCTAGTTTCAAAGAGATTCGCTAAATGCAGTACTTTAAAACATACTAATTTACATACGTTCGTGCCAGAGCACTATCGATGTCGTTAGACGAAGTGGCATAATAATTCTAAAGCTCTTCGATCGCGATTTTATGAGAGAAAGGAATTAGTTGACTCGACTATCGAGAAACATAAGTCAAACGAAGTAAACGCTGGTCGGTAAGGATGGATGGCAATTTATGGTACACTCTATGGTAATTCGGTAAGGTAATTTACCATCATATTTCCATTCTTTTATGAATGCATATTCCAATATATATATATATATATATATATATATATATATATATATATATATATATATCTATATATATATATATATATATATATTTGTGTGTGTCTATGTGCGTGCGTGTGTGCGTATATAATGTGTACGCGTGCTTATGCTTAGCACGTTTCACATGTTTCTCGTATATATATATGTATGTGGGTGGTGGTGGTGGTGTGTGTGTGTGTGTGTGTGTGTGTGTGTGTGTGTGTGTGTGTGTGTGTGTGTGTGTGTGTGTGTGTGTGTGTGTTTTGCAACATAAGATTTACAACATAATATTCCGATATGTTTATCTGTACAGATAAACGTTTATTCTGTGTTTCATACCCCAAAGTAGAACAACCACATATATAGAGTCGGAAAATAAAATTGCAAGTCTGACGGTCGGAACCGATTTTGACCGGTGTAAATGGGAGGCATATTAGTGGAGAGTTATTCGTGTAAGATTTTTGAAAGACGGAATATGGAATAACTTGAACTATGTCTGTTCCTGAGTTTGATCGCACCACGTATTATTGTCTAAAATTCAGTGCGAAATTGGATGATTGATTGGATTCTTTAGTTATTTTAATGGTATATTAACGTTTCTCAGGTTATTTAAATCTATAAAATATTTTTCCAAATCTAAGAAGTTTTTGTTGATAACGATTTAAGGATGGAAGTTCAGTTAATTAATAAAAAAACAGGTGGGGAGGAGTGAAGGATCCATAAGTTTCCCAGGGGTATTTCCGCGTAAGTGAATATAACGACAGCACTGGCAACTCAGCTCCTTGATTTCCATATCCAAGCCATTATCCATTACTCCCTGTATATACTTGTTTCAAACAACCACTATTCTCAAGCGGTTAACCATGTAGATAGTGACAAGGATCGACGTTGCTTAACTTCTGTGATCATAAGAGGACCGGTGTTTCAACGTGATCTCGCCGTAAGAATTCAGTTTTGTGTAAGTCACCAGTGACATTGTATGTTGGCTTATTATCATATAGATAATGATATATTTTTTTGGATCAAGTGAAATTGTTTTTAGGCGTCCTCAAGTGTCTGGATAATCTTTGATATTTTCCGTTCGTAACTTCTTACTCATTTCAGCAATACCGTTGCTTTTAAAAGACGAACATTTGTACATCAGCATCCAGAGCATACATGTAATTAAATATAATACGAGGATCATCACTGCGGACTACTGGGAAAAAATAGACCTTCCAATTGAGTTGCAGATGGTGATGGTAGTAGATGTAGTAGTAATATGATCAATGTTTTGAGTATATAATAATAATATATTGTCGGGCAAAATTGATGTAATCATCAAAAGTGAAATTATATATGACTGCAATAAACGAGTGGATGATATAAGCGTACTGGGAAATCTGAAATTTGTATATATAATAGGCTGATTGTTTCGGCAATTTTTGTTTAAGAATATGTATCTTATCTGATGAAAAATACGTTATATAAGACAATACTATAAAAGAAAACCAGTAAGTAATATAGTAAAAATTGCTCATTATATCTATAATGACAAAGTTTGTTTCACTATCACCTCAAGGGGAAACCAAACAGAGATTCAGTGAAATAGACAAGAAAATGATTGACAAGGTGATTAACCGTTCCATGTGGAATATATTATCTCACCCTTTTAATGATATCGGCATTTCATCGTTTTGAGACTATTACTTTCCCGATATAGAACACGATAATTTTGTTTCGCTTTGATCTTTATAAAAAAACAGATTATTTCCTGGACATTTTATCTTTTTGTTGCAGCTGTTCGGAAAAGTAAATATTTTTCTAGGATTGTGAAAATCTGATCCTATATATATATATATATATATATATATATATATATATATATACATATACGAATGTATATATAAATGTATACAGAAATGTATGTATGTATATATATATATATATATATATATATATATATATATATATATATATATTTATACAGGAATATATATATATATATGTATTTATCTGTGTGTGTGTATATATGTATGTATTTGTATATATATGCATGTATATATATATATGCATATATAAACATATAATCATGTATGTATATATGTATTTGTATATGTGTAGTACATATCTATCTATCTTTCTCTCTCTCTATATATATATTTATATATATATATATATATGTATATATATATATATATACATATATATATATATATATATATATATATATATATGTATATATATGTATGTGTGTGTATATATGTATGGGCGCCTGGCCTAGTAAATGTATATAGTTTCAAGGCTATTGTCGAAACTGAAGATTCAAGGGATTACAACAATACGCTCACGAAACTTCGAAGTCGGCATGACTTAAACAACATTCAGTTAAGTGATAAATTTCTCCATATATATATATATATATATATATATATATATATATATATATATATATATATATATATATATATATATATAACAGGGGAATGAACAATATTAAGGGAATATCATGTTGGTTTTCTGATAAATTATATTATAAATGGCGTCTACCAATATATGTTGAATTCTTAACATTTTAGCACTATAATAAATATGAGCTTTTTTCAGAATAATAAAACAATCGTTGCACAATCAAAGAACCTGCTTTGGAAGGTCATATATAGACTTTTCACTACAGTCCCATATATCAACTTCATAGGATAATATTTGCGAGAGTAGAGAATTAATATAATGATTTAATAAGTATACGTTATATGGGGCACAAGGCTGAGACAATGGAGCACATATTGAGGATCGAATTCTCTACTCCGTTGTATTCCTTTTTGAATTTATATTATATTCATTATATATTATCATTTACTTGTCATAAACCATCATGACGTGAAAGACTATGCCTCTTTACACCTTATTTTTGTACCTTTAAGCTATGTTGGAATCGTTACCATCTTTCTTGTCTTCTTCCGTTGCTTCACGTTGTTTCCATCTACTTCTTACTTTTACCTTCTAAAATCATGTGAGTATCTAGTTTTCCAATTCGTCATTCTCACTTATGTGTGTCGGACATTTCATCTGTCCTTTTCTGACATTAAATGTGAAACTCTTCGAATTCTCATTTCCTTTTGAATTTCTTACATGTGTTCTGTCTATGGTAATCTCCGTATCTTTTTGCATTAGCAATGTCTGTCACTCTCTGTCCTCTCTTCATCTGTAAGGAAATTATACAGTTCGCTGAGGCATTAAATATGGTAGATATAATATACTACTTCACAACTGTGTTCTTTATTTCTTACCTAATATTTCTCTATTCTTATACTTTTACTATTTCCATGAAGGCCAGTGGAGCTCTTGCGATGCAAATTCGAGGATGTACGTGCAACACATTCCATCCACTTTTTTGCGATATTATTAAATGTAAATGTTACGACGATTATCTATTTTATTAAATTTGAAATGAAAACCTATGTATGGGCGCGTGGCCTAGTAAATGTATATAGTTTCAAGGCTATTGTCGAAGCTGAAGATTCAAGGGATTACAACAATGCGCGATTTATTGATTCCCCTTATATCGCTTCAGTTTGTATTTAGAAAAAAATAAAATTTCAGAAAATCATGAAAATTTCAACCAGCCATCTGTTCGCTGTACAAAAAGAAATGCGCGCATCGTCTTTTGTAATATCGTTGTCTTGTTCAATGTTTTACGCATGAGTAGTAAAATAAAAAACATGTAATCGAGGAGGTTGATCATTTTGATGTGAACATGAGCACTATTTTTTTATATATGAAACAGATTAGTTTTGTGAAAAGGCAATAATATCTGCCAAAATGTGGCATCGAACATATTACGGTTTAGAGTTGGTTGCATTACAGCCTTAGATCTGTACTTGGTTTAATGGATAATGGCACGGAATTGTTAATCAAATGGCCGGCTTTCTGTTCCCGTTGGGTTCGTTATATTCACTTACGCGAAAATAACATTGGGAAGAATATGCAGCCGATTCTGCTTCCCCCGATACGGGTTAATTATTAAGACTTGTAGCACTTAATAATTAGTATCTCAAAAAAAAAATTCTTACAATCTACAAATATTTTCTGTCTTTATATAAGGTGCAAAATGTTGATCAGCCACAGAAAACGAATCAACCAAACAACGAAAACATTAGGTAGTCGTAATATTTAGACATACTGGAAAGTAATATCCGATGGAACTATGAAAATATTCAGGTTTCTATTTGCTTAATTTTTCGTAGCATAAACTCTACAAAACTTGCATATTTACTTGAATTTTCAAGGAAAAATACATGAAACCAAAACCAAATGAATTCCAAATTTATGAAGGCAGTGAACTCAAAAATGAAAGGTTAATCCATGTAAATCGATTAATCGATTGTTCAAACTATTCCAGTAGCAAGAATGTTTTATTAGTAAGCATAATCTATCGAATTGAAGCAGTCAATCTTTTCTAATCTTAACCAATAAAGACACACGTTTTCAAATATCGTTACCACTCACAAAGATTAATTTTATGTATATGCTCCATTCAAGACAACATTGAAACTTTGATATTTTTTATCGACCTTATTTGTAACGCAATTTTTTGAATGCGTGTCACATCACCACTTTTCAAACGAGGAAAGCTAGAAGAAATGACTAATGAAAATGCACCGATATCAGCAAAGGCAACAGCAAACATGTAAATTAAAAGTTTGGATATACGAAAATTAAGCAAATACAACAATTTAAATAGGACAGAAAATTAATATCGAAATCCGAAAGTACATTGGGATAGCAGAGACGCATTCCAGCTTAAGAAAAATAGCAAAAAAACTAGGAAATTTCTTTAGAAATACAGAAAATGTACTGAACTGTTATATAATATTGCAAACCTCCATATAGCAATGAATCCATAACAGTATTCACGCAGATGCTGAAAAGAAACTTGAGGCATTAGATATATGCTTTGATTCGGGTATCAACTCTTTTGATGGGATCTTTATAATCCTGGTACATTTGACCTGCAAACAATTTTGGCGAACTCGTGTGAGTCTAAGGGAAACCTAAGACATAGTATTTAAACAAGTACATGTTAACAAATATACTGATGGGATATTATACAAAATGAGAAATTAAATTAAATTCTGATGAAATCAAAGGAACCTTCAATGTTTGTAGTTGATGTACTTAAATGTCCGCGGAAGCGAAATGAATACGTCTTTCTTTACTGAGAATGAGATAGATTCCTTCAAAATCAAACCGCCCGTGATTATCATTACGGGGTGGTAATTCAAAATCTCACCGCCTGCAATTATCATCAGTGAGCGGTAATCTAACAGTTTCTGCAGAATTATACTGAAAATACCATCGACTGCACATGTGAGCAACGACGAAGTTTTAGAGCAAATGGAAATAGAAAGGACACTTATAATTAACCTCAAAAAGAAACAGTCGAAATTTCTAGGACAAATATAAAGGAAAGAGGGCTTGAAAGATTTACACTGACAAAACTTATTGAAGGCAAATGTGACAAAGGAAAATAATGCATAAAGTAGCTAACCAGCTTGTGTACAAAGATGGCAGCACAGGGTTTAGTAGAGATAGCAAATAGACAATATTTAATATGAACTACAACAGATAGAAAATTGTCGAGAGCTATGACCGCTAACGACCCGAAAGTGCATAGCTTATGGAAGAAAACAATGTTAGAATTAATGTGGCTGATTTTGTTTCTTAGCCTATATAGAAGCTATAGTTTTAATTTTACGCTCACAAAGCGAAAACAGTACATGCTTCGTAATTTGACGGCTATACTTTGAATAAATTATTTCTCACTATGTTCTCAAATTATTGTCAGATTTCTTAAGATTTAACGCGTGTTTCAAATCATTTAATAATGTGAATTAATTATGTCTTGCTTGTTAGTTAAATGACATAACTTTATTCATATAGTGAATACCCGCAAAAAACACTTTCAACTATTAAAAAAAAATGAAATATTTTTTTATGAATAATTTCATGTCCAGTATTACATATCCTGTTAAATGATCTGTTCGAGAAAATATTATACGGTTAAGTACGCTACGAAAATAAATATTTACATAATTGGAATAATGGTACATATCAGTGTCATCGGAGACAAGTTTCAAATAGTTATCTCTTGCTTTAATCAAGATTATTATTTTATATTCTCATGCCAATTAGTGTTTTCTTTGTGCTTTCTCCACAGTTTTCAGTACACCATGAAATTATTCTATAATGGCTGTCAGTCAAGGCAACTATGAAAATATTTTGTACGTAAGATAACGCAAAAAATTAATGGAGGATCTGAAAACAGTTCGCTGATACGACGATAACCACTGCGCTACCAGCACATCCTATTTCTGTCTAGTAACAATGATCATGTGATATAGATGTCGGCAGCTACGACTAGAATGTCATGTGTCAATTTTTTATGCTGAAGAATAAAATGATGATAATTTTTCTCACTCGTCTCCTGGCTATATTTGCATTTTGTAAAGAGTAATCACCTAATCATTGAATGTTATATAGAAATCAATCTCAAATTAACCGAAAAACTTAAATATTTTTCGAATTTACTTAACAGAAAGTATCTATAATCCTGTCTGCGTTTATATCTGCTGACAGTGCTAATCAAGGTGAGCGTATGGCCAAGAGCCGAGAACATTTTTGTTCATACGCTAAGAACCTGCTTCGATGACATTGGAATGGCGCGGCGATCCTAAGATGCGTCACAGTTGAGAAGCGTCAGAAAACCATTACACACGGGTTAACTCAAGCCTTTTGAGTAAATTTGGTTAGACACTAAGTGTACTGGCATAAAATCACAAATTAAAGTCACAGATAATTTTAGGTACTGGCCATATTCAGCTATGTAGTAGTAGTAATATTGTAAATCTAATCTATAAAACCAGGATCTGTCAAAATTACTCCTGTATGTTCTGTAAAATATGAGAGTAAATAGATGAAATAAAGCGTCATTCAAAATGCTTAATTTTGGTGTCTAAGCACTCAATGTTTAGACTACTAATGAAACTAACGCAAAAGATTATTTCTCCATATTTATTCTGGTTGCACACGCACCTTTACTTTTAGTAAATACTTACACATTTGCCATCGTTGTTATTACATAACATCAGTTCATATCGAACGAAATCACGAGTAAACATATTATACGAATATATTTAGTTAAGGAAATCAAGCTTTTTACTTGACAACTGAAACTCGTTACGAATCAGAGCGTTGTTTTTACTATATGCACTTGAAATAGATTCAATGTGTGCACGTGAATACTTTTAAAACCAAGGATATTAAGTGTGCTTGAAAAAGAAAAAAATATGTAACAAAATATGTTTTAAAATGTAATGCATCATAAAATAGTATACACTCCGAATTGAATGTGACGGTGAAAGATTTTGATTCGGAAGATTCATGATATTTTGGACATTTGAGGATTAGCTCCGTCTGCTGAACGATACCAAGAGCGGGAAAAGAGGACTATTCTAAGCCCAATGCAGTAAAAGTCACTGCGGAGTAAAAAAACAAATAACTCCGACTTAGGATCGGTGAACTGGTAACGTATTTAGCTAAAAGAAACAGCATTTAAAAAATAAAACAAAAATGAGAAAATTTGACTTGAAAAATAAATAAGAAAAAGCTAGTTAATAAAGAAAAGTTAAACAGGGCATTTATGAATATCGGTTTGGATACTGTGTATGTATTTCCGGTTACATGTACGAGTTCCAAAAATGGCAGGGTAAAGATGAATATATATTTTGTTCTCATATAAATCATTGCATATTTCTGCGTAGTTAGTTTTTGTCACATGTGAATTTTATCTCATGGATATTTAAGTACCCACATATGAATACGGATATGTGGTTTATATATAATATACTCTCTCTCTCTCTCTCTTTCTCTCTCTCTCTCTCACACACACACACACACACAAAGCCTTGGAAATATATGAATATATATATATATATATATATATATATATATATATATATATATATATATATATATATATATATATGTATATATATGTATATATATATATATATATATATACTGAATTTTCTATACCTAATTTTTAAAATGAATTTTTAAACAAGAAAAAGCAACTTGAAGCTTTGTTTTACCTTTGATTGATAGCTAAATGATGAAATTTAATATTTCTAACAATGAAAATACTCTGTTGAAATTAATATAGAAATTATATTGATTGGAATCGCAACTTTGTAGTAGCTTTCAGAAATCATTCAAATTCAGACATTTGTAAACCAATGTTAATTCGCGGTTTTGAAAATCTTCCAAAAATAAAATATACTTTTTTAAAACCTTTTTGAGTAATATTAGCGAATTCTTTTTTTTTTTTTAAGCATATCACCCCAAGCAAGGCTGAAACCACTAGTACGCAGGGGGTTACAGAAGGTTTGGAGGAAGAGCAGATAGGAGTGGTAAAGGAGAGGATGTGGAGAAAGATAGTGGATCGATCAAGGCTAGGGGGTTACAGAAGATTTGGAGCGAGAGCAGATGGCAATGAAAGGTGAAAGGATGTGGAGAAGGGAAGAGGATAGATCAAGGCAGCTGGAGATGTCGATTGACGTTACACTTAAATAATTGGAGATTGTATTTGTCAGGGAAACAGGAATAAAGAAAAGAGTTCCACAGGCGAGATGTGCGAGACATGAAGCTATTGGAGTAGAAGAGACGTCTACATCTAACAGTTTCAACGGTGAAGGTGTGGGAACGGGATGCCAGACTCGTGGGACGTTTAAATTCATGAGGCCTAGGAACCAGCGAAAGAATCTCCTCGGACCATTACCGTGAAAGTATTTATAAAAAAGACAGAGCGAGGCAACGTCGCGTCGGTGCGAGAGAGACTGCAGACGAGATGACAGATCGGGGCCAATTACATTGCATATCCCTCTCTGGATCTTATCAAGAACCCTGAAGCAAACAGTAGGGGCTCCAGACCATATATGGCAGCAATACTCCATGCAAGGGCGAATGGTCGATTTATAGATTTGGAGGATAGTATAATTAACCTGATATTTAAAAAAAAATATATGTAAGTTTAAAATAACAGAGAAATAGATTTTAAAATAAAAAGTAGCGAAAATTAGAGCTTCTCCCCGACGCTTGCCACTCGGCGATCGCTTAATTATCATTGATAAGATTTTGACATATTTATTTATTGTTCTACGAAGATTTTATCGGTTAAAAAATAATTTAAGAAAATGACGGGTTAGCGCCTTAGTATATAAATTTTAGGTTCTCAGTGACTTTTAAAATTTGGAAAACATTCTCAGTAATCTAATTTTACGAATGTTGAATTTAAATTTACTATAGTAATCTCTCTTATTTTCTGATTATGTCGTGTGTGGTCGACCACTCTTTCAACAGATATGCATAAACAATAAAAATATTATTTTAAATATCTTGGAGCAAAACAATTTTCAAGTTTTGATTAGCAAATATAGTTTTCACTTAAAAACCATATCATATAACCGGATTAAATTAATGCAAAATTTTAAACGATTTATATTTTATAAATTATTATAAAGTAAAATAAAAAAAAATTTTGCAAAAATTCAATATTCATCGAAAAAAAATTTCTTAAGACAATCTTATCCTTAAAATTAAAAATTGTCATAGTTTTATTGCTATGTTTAATTTTTGATTCGGAGCAGATTTTCAGGAAATATGCAGGAATTTTAAAAAGATGACGATTTAATTTCTCCAAGAACTCCCGCTTTTAAATAATCAAACAAATTTCGAGACTGAAATTAAATTTCTCAATAGTTCATGAAATTATATACGCGGGAGGTAACATATATATATATATACTTCATTTAGCTGCGAATAAGTTCTGTAAATGTTATTAAATTCCGACAGTTATTTGATTTTTGCAAGAATTTCCAAAACATTGTGTTTTTCAACGGATAAAAAGCGCAAAAGCACCAATCGTAAATATTACGTCGTCCGCTGACGTAAAAAATTTCGAAATTTTGAACGTGCTAGAAAGGAGTAAATATTTAATGAAATAAAAATATTTTGGCCCTTCCTCTTAATAATACCATCAATATTTGGAAAATAAAAATGTGTTTTTATTACGTTTGTGGCCTTCTTTCATCATGCTATGCTGTATTTCAGCGAGCAGCTATATATATATACGTATATATATATATATATATATATATATATATATATATATATATATATATATATATATATATATACAGTGGTAGAAAACAAATATTCGTACACAACATCTTTAATTCAATGTATTTCCAACTAATGTATAAACATAATTTTCTAAACAAGTAAATTTACATATATGCATAATATACATGCATAGTAAACAGAAAAAAATGATGTAATATTAATAAATCCTATTTATCCACTTTAATGGGTGAAAAAAGTACTCGTACAAAGCAAATTACAGATTAAAATATTTTTTTCAAATGGAATAATATCGAATGTTCCAATAATTTTATCAGTATAGTTATTTTAGTCTAAAAATAGAATCAGAACATTCTGTAATTGATATTCCTGCAAGACGGTTTTCAACATGGCAAGAGGTAAAGAATTAACAAATTTGCAAAAAAATAACTGATTGTTAAGCTCTGGAAAAAGGTAAAAGATATAGGAAAATCTCAGACAACCTGAATATTCAATTTACTATCATTAGTTCATTTACTGCCAATTATAAAAAAAATAAAAACTGTTGAAAACCAAAGAAAAACTGGTACTCCACGGACGATTTCATCAAGATCTTCGAAAAAATTAATGTGTTAAATTAAACAAAATCAAATGGCTTCATGTCAAGATTTGCTTTCATCAGGAATCGGTCAATAAACAGAAATAAGTAATTAAATTCACGGGAACAATTTAAAGTCACGAAAACTCTACTGGTATTGAAAAGACTCAGATATACTAGGTTGAAATTCGTTCGTGAATGTAAGCATAAGGAAAAATAGTATTGGAAAGAGTATTATGGACAGACTAAACCAAAATTGAGTTGTTTAGACGTAATTCTATAAATAATGCATGGAGGAAAGATGGCCATTACTTCAAACAAAAGAACACAGTTCCAACTGGGAAATGGTAGTGGCAGCATCATGGTTTGTGGATGTTTTTCAGCAAAAGGCACTGGCAACATATCAGTAAGAAATGTTAGAATGAATGCCGCAGAATACTAAAATAATTTCGAAGCAAATTTAATAGATTCGTTTGTAAATCTTGACTTTTCTCTTGATTGGTTCTTCCAATAAGTTAATCATTCTAAGCACACTGCAGATATACGAATAAATATCTTGCTGAAAATAATCTAAACATCCTGAAATGGCCAAGTCAGAATCTGTAGCGTTATTTGAAAATTCTAAACTAATCGAGAGCTCAACAAACCTCCCGGATCTGAAGAACATATGGGTAGAAGAATGGAACACAATTCTAACTAAATTTTCAAATCATTAACTGATAACTACAAGAAGAGTTTGGTTGTTGTAAAAGTAAATAATGGGTATCCTACAAAGTATTAAATTAAGTTTTTGTATTTTTTTTGCATTGTACAAATACATTTTTGCTAATTGAAATTGATAAATGGGATTAATTTCCATTAAATCAATTTTTTTCTGTTTTCTATGCATATTTAGTTATCATGCATCTGCTTATTTCTTACTTGGAAATACAATGAATTAAAAATTTGTATCTGTACAAATATTTGTTTCCCTCCACTGTATATATAAGATAGAATATTTGTATGTATTATTTGTTTATACTCAATTTCTTCAGAATTTCTGAGGCTGACAATCATATTACGTTGAAACACCGAAATTAACCGACGTCGAGCATGATGAATAACTAGATGGATGACCGCATGGGAATTCTACGTATTTCAAGCTTGAATGTGCGAGTGATGTAATTGATAATGACTCTGAATTTAAAATAGGAGAACCGTTCCAATTTCAGTGGGATTTTTATATTCATTTACGCGCAAATACGCTTGAGAAACATATGAATACACCTCTTCCTCCCCAACTACGGGTTAATTAGCAGGACTTGAATCAGTAAACATTGTTATCAACCAGAAATTCATAAAATCTAAAGATATTTTCTCGCTTAAATACACTGCAAAAGTTTAATAACCCGTAAAATGAAATAAATCATTTCAAAATTTCTGTAACCTGTCCAGTTCAAGAATAAAATGAAAATGTGGCAACATGTGGGAGTGCAGATTGTATGAGAGTAGATTCATATTCCCGACTACCTCCTTCATCATGCTTACTCATGTTTTATAATGCGAGAGTTACAATCTGTACAAGTGACTATATCTTTTCATGTGACAAAATAAATTTTAGATCATATTTGCTCAAAGTTTAGTGTATTACATCCAGTCTGCAGCAATATCTCTCAGCATTGATTGTTTCATTAAGACCTAATAATTTATAATAGATGATGCATTTCATACTTCATGCAACAAATAAAAATAAACAGTTTAACTTTGCATTCTAGAATCATGGATATTAAGAATAATTTGTTTATATTTAGGTAAAGATCATCAAAAATCCACTTTCGGTTACTGGTGACGGTCATATCAAGAAATATTGCAATACCGTGTTTTTCTTCCTTCTAGATGAACAGATCTTCCGATTCATTTTTAATATGAAAAATATTGACCTAATTTCACATTATAGATTGTTCTGAGAATTGGATAATTATTTTTCGTTGCATTGATTAGATTTCCTTTTTTCCAGTTACAGTTAAGAGACTTTTATTTACGACTTAAATTTTTATGACAGGACAATTCATTAAGGCCTGACTGTCCGAAACTGATTAAACCACATTAAGTCGTTATTTCAATAGTGATTGCAAATATTCCTTGTTCCAACTGAGTGGGATGTACATAATTTGGCATTTCGACGCATTCAGTGTCTCACTATCTGATTTACTCTAATTAATATATATTCTATATAACATTAACTGTTGAAGAGATTGAGTAGAAAAAGTCAGAATAATTTTGTGATCAAGAAATGTAAAGAGTCTGCTTGAATTTCGGGGAAAAGTATCTCTTATTTTTACGCCCCTAATGGGTTTTATCACAATTTTTCAGATATTCCATCTACCGTTTATCATCAGCTGTACATCCTTTTTCTTTGTCGAGTGTTATTATAGGACAAGTTTGTCTTTAAACATAAATATGAAATGACTTTGAATGATTAAGTCTAATGCAAGCGTTTTAAGTCGTAACACATGCCTTCATTTCCAGCTTAAATCATTCAATCGGCCAGAAATTCTGATTATTATCTAATTTACTAAGAATGAAGTTCATATTTTTCTCGGAGTCAGCAGAAATGTATTCCCTTGATATTAGTAGCATTGTGACAAATCTTTTTTGTAATGAAATATTTATTAATTTCTTTGTTACTGATTTGATATATCACCAAATATTATGAATGACCCGTCGGTCTTTCTCGGGTGATTTTGCGGCAAGTTTAACAGATGAATGTAAGATGGCATCTCACACATTCTATTGTATATGTCGTTAAAGTTTGATGTAATTTTATTTCTTGAATTAACGTATGTAGCCGCAGCTGCAGGAGGCAACCACTTCGAGAAGATTGATGAGTATTATTTATGGCAATGCTACAGCATATCTGGAGGGGGAAAATATGTAATATCTGAAAAGAAATGGTTTCAAAGACACTCATTTCATAAAGATATCTTCTTATTCACTCGATCAAAAGTCAATTGAAAAGTGGTGATGATTTTTTCGGAACAAAGTTATACCTTAGTGGCCCACAATGAAACCTCCAAAATGAATAATGATGACTACTGACTCTTTAATAAGATTGAATACAATAGTTAAAAATTAGCTATGCAATTTGTACGATTTCCTTCCGAACACAACGTATACAACGGCACAGTGGACTATATTTCCATCAAAATATTTGCAAACATCGTGTCTGTTTTCTTATAATTCCGTGTATCAGTAAACTAGATCATTAAATGCAACTTGAGAATTATACTGAAATTGAAAAAATAGACTTACTGAATTCTACGAGTGAAAGCCATTTCATAACAATTTTTGAATATTGCTTGAAATATTCTACAGATTATGTAACTTGTCCCTTCATTATTTTCTTAAAATCTGCAGAGAATTAACATTGGGTAATAATTAGATACATTATACATAAGTATATATTTTTATCACTTGCAACGTTATTTTTAGTTTTTTAAAAGTTATTTGAGTAGACGCACCATTTATTTATTAAACAGTATATTTATTTATTTTCTTCTACCGTCCTGAATATTAGATTATCCATAAAAATATGTGCTCTCCGACTGTGATAAATGTCAAATTGATGACTGAATCCATTGAATCATTTACGATTTACATATATATATATATATATATATATATATATATATATATATATATATATATATATATATATATATATATATATATATATATATATATATATATATATACATACATACATACAAGTATAGGATTGGTGTATACGGAATAAGTTACAATAAGCAATAAATAGTATTCTTAAAAGAGTGCTCAATACAGAGTAGGGCAAATAAAATTTATTTGAAATTTATGACATAAATATTTCATAAAATAAATAAAAAATAGCCATTTGGTTTCAAGTAGTCTCGATATTGTTGAATGTAGAATAAAGAGTTTAAAAGGTTCAAGTCAGCCAAAACCACACAATATGGGAAACGCTGTCACATAAGCTGCAATGACCAATCAAAATACAAAAAAATTTAAATTTAAAAAAAGCCTGGTTATGATTATTATTACCTTAATGTTTAGATTAGACTAACATAGAAATCATTCTAACTGATTAATATTAGATTCTTCTATAAAATTGAAAATTAAAAATTACCAATTTTAAATTTAATCTGTATTAATTTTAAAAAAAATTAAAATTATTTAAAAAAGAAACTGAGGAAAAATACAAATATTTCATTATTTATTTTGTTTTAACTGAAAAGCCAAAATCTCAGAAAAAAACGTTCATACAATGTGGATGTAAAACATCTTTAAAACTGAGCTATATTTGAAGTGGTGATATGGGCAGGAGAAAAATGAAATCTTGCAAAAGACAACACATACACAATCAAATCATAACACGTAGACATATTTAGGTATATAAACATGCACAAAAAAACGAAACAAGAAATGTCCACGGCCCACACGAATAAAACCAGACGGCATATACATATAATGAAAGGCATATATAAGCGATCATATACATATACAATAATAAAGACGCATATACATTAACAAAGACATAGATATATACACACGCACAAACATTCAAGTTTCAAAGAGTTAGTAAACGAATACAAATACACTATTAAAATAATACTCACATGGGCAAAGATATGTAGATAGAAAGATTGTTATTTTAAATTTGCTAGTGGACTTTACAATCAACAGCTGTGTTATGTTACACTTTAATCTTGTATAAACTTTGAATCTTTTATAGTCATTTGGATAATATAATGAGTATTATATATATATATATATATATATATATATATATATATATATATATATATATATATATATGTGTGTGTGTGTGTGTGTGTGTGTGTATGTATATTTTTTGGTGTTTCTACTTATTTTTATGGGTGTATTTACTTAGATGTTTGTATCTGGGCTTGTATGGATGCATCTGTGTACATTCGTATATATGTATTTATATATATATTACTATATGTTTGTACTGGTGTATGTGTATTCATGCGTATATAGCAATATAAGTGATATTTGAATATACTTCTGTGTTTATGTGCATTCTTTTTTAAAAAAAGAAAGCACATAAACACAAATACTTATTACAAATATCGCTTGACAATGAAACGAAACTATGGATATTAAGTTTAATTTTTATAGATTAAATTTATAAATTTAGTTTCAGTTTTGAATCATTGAAATTTCTGTGTCGCGATAGAATCATATTTTTAGAAATGAAAATAATTATAATATTTTGCTCTACTGTTTGTATCGAGTACTGTGCTTTTTTTAAACAAAAATAATTGATTAGAACATCGGATTATAAATCTTAATGTTCTTTCTTATTATATATATATATATATATATATATATATATATATATATATATATATATATATGTGTGTGTGTGTGTGTGTGTGTGTGTGTGTGTGTGTGTGTGTGTGTATAAATATAAAAGTGAACATAGCTAGTCAACACTTAGAGTCGATAGTCAGTTTCATGATAGATGCAATCGTCAGGCCACGACTGCTGTTATTTTTCTCGGCTGTTTGTATATACGGATCAGTGGTGCATTGTGGGTAGTCTATTTTGGCAGATATTTTAACGGAAGTCGTTTATTTGTGTCAAATTATTTTGCCTGTTTTTATTTAATTTTTTTTTATACTTTATTTTATTTTTATTTTGAACGGTGTTTTAATTAACGTAGTAAAATTTGTTTACATAGCTTATTGTGAGTAGTCTATTATGGCGGCTATTTTACCGGCAGTCGTTTATTTATTTATTTATTTGGGTCAAATTATTTTACTTGTTTTTATTTATTATTATTTTTTATCTTATATATCTATTTATTTATTTATTATTTTTATTTTCATTGGTGTTTTTATTAAAGTAATATATATATATATATATATATATATATATATATATATATATATATATATATATATATATATATATATACGTCTGTTTCTATATTTGGATTTGGATTTTAGATCTCTTTGTAATCTTGACGGGTAGTTTTCGGTGTCTCTGTAGTTACTTGAATGACTGAATCTTGATGAGTCTGTTTATTTGTCGTGCGTATATTTGCGTGCTCATATATACGTGTTTGTGTATGATGACGTGATGTATTTCTGCCTGTCACCAATACACCTTTCTCCCTGATCCACTAAATCTCTAATCACAACTCTTTCAATGTAACTAATTTTGTAGCAATACATTGCACCTCTTGCTCCCGCTCAATTTGAACGGAAAACTTAATATATTAATAAGAACAACACAGGAAAATTTATGCTTATTTTCTGTTTTTTTCTTTGAATAATTTTGGCTTCCCCGTTTGGGTGTTGTCATGTAAGCGGTGTTTGCGTATACTATCATATATGAATGAAAACATTGTACCTCCAAATAGATAGGTATTCGCGAGTAAATACAAAGCTAATAATATTTCTATACACACAAGTGTTGCTTGTGATGCATCACTGCTCTATGTCGTCCAGTGCTTCAAAAAAGTAGAAATCTATCTCTATAAAACCGCGATATACTATGAGAAAAATCTCATATTAATTTACATGAATGCCCGTTCATGTTTGGACAAAAAAACAAATCTAACTCTATTATTTTTAATTTACAGAAATTACTAATGTCACGAATTTTGGTCCGATTCTTAAATAGTAATGACCCAGAAATGAATAAATGAAAAATAGAACAACTCTTTTCAACAATATGAACCTATTATCGACTTTGTAAGTATATGCGTCCGTATATCAATTCATTATATACTAATGTTGTAATAAAGTAAATACAAATACTATAAAACAGTGCAAGACGCTAAATATGTGTTTCCGAATATATGTTCATCATACAGATATTCTAACTGAAATACAGTAAATAAACTCATATAATTATGAATATATGCGATGTTTTCAGCAATATTCAAAACCCCTGAACTACTGGGAAGTGTATATATTATTATTTACATGCGGAATATACATATATATATATATATATATATATATATATATATATATATATATATATATATATATATATATATATATATATATATGTGTGTGTGTGTGTGCGTGTGCTGATGTTTATATATTTGTATATTGATTTTCCATGTTTGTGAAATTTTGACGGGTAGTGTGTGTTGTCTCTCTTGTTATTTGAATGACTGAATCTTGATGAGTCTGTTTATTTGCCGTTCGTATAATTGCGTGCTCATATATTCAATCGTATTTACGTGTTTGTGTATTATTTTGTGATGTCTGTCTTGTCACCAATAAACCTTTCTCCCTCGTCCAGTAAATCTATAATAACAGCCCCGTCAATGTAATTAATTTTGTAGCTATACATTGCGTCTCTTACTTCCACTCAGATTCGGACGGAAAAATTAGCATATCAATAAGAACAACAATTTAGGCATATTTTGTCCTGTTTTTTCTTTGAATAAGTTTTTAAGTTTGATGCATGGTTATATTTAGAGTTTAATATTCGTAACTTTTATTTTTTAATTACATTAGAATTGGGGATGAAATAGTTATCCTAATTACCTATATAATCTAATATTAATTTTAAAGCACTAATAAATTGTATGTAGGCTCCGTTGTTGCGTTATTTGAATTATCATATACTTGTAATTTGATTGGCCATTACGTCTTACGCATAAATATTTCCCCTAGTGGTTAGTTTTTAACTCTTTAAAAGCTTTTTTTTAATTTTACAATCAACACCATCACTTGACAATATAGCAGAAATGTTCAAACAAAATGGTTATTTTTGTAGTGATATTATAACATAATTATATTATAATTTTTAAATAAATATTATATATATATATGTGTGTGCACAAATATGTGCATGTTATATAATATTTTATATAAATAAAAATATCATGATAATATTTTTAAAATTAGGTGTAAAATGGATTCTTGTATAAGTTTATTTTTCATCGAATTTTTTTTTTATTAGACAATAGTTTCCTGAATAATCCTTATTTATAAAAGCAAATAAATGCATTTTTAATTAAATAATATGATAATTTTATTACATTTTTTTATTTTACGATTCAGAGCAGATTTTCTGGAAATGAGTAGTTTGAAAAAGAAAACTGATGACTTTCATTTTCCAAGGAGTCCTGCTTTTAACTGATGAAAAACAATTTGCATGAAAATTTTATTTCTGGAAACGTCACGAAATTATGCAATTAGTGGTAACATATTTAAAAGAAAATTACCAAGGTTTTCCAACAAAACATTCATAAATACCTTCTTTCATTTGTAAATAAGTTCTGAAATTTCAATTGAAATCGGACAATTATTTGATTTTTACAAGAATTTCAAAATCAATGTTTTTCACCCGAAAAAAAGCGCAAAAAGTAATAGGAAATTTTACATCGACCGCTGACACGAATGAAAAACATGATTTTTAACCAAAACATGCTAACATGCTAGAAAAGATTAAAAAATTCATTAAAATATAAAAAATAATAAAAACAAAGTTTTATCGTCATAATGTTATTATTAATAATAACATTGTGACGATAAAACTTCGTTTTTATTAGTTTTGGAGCCTTTTTTCACCATTCACTGCTATTTTGTCAGCGAAAAAGTGGAGATACCTAATTTTTAAGGCTAGCAAATAATAAAAGAACGGTTGGCATTGCATTTAACCTTTTGAATATCAATTTTGACCGGGAAATAAGGATCCAGAATAGTTTTCCACAATTATCACGGGTGTGGGAAGAATCTGTTAGCATAGAAATTACATTTACATCTAGCCACTGTAAGAGTAAAATGGTGAACCTCTGCCGTGATCTTCACGTGCGCTTGAATTTACAAAGTTTAGTTACCAATGTTGGAAGCCCACCACAACAAGTGCTATAAAATATTTATAGGAAATGCACAGCGCAGCTATGTTACTAATTTTGAATTATTATACTTTTGTTAATCGTTTCTGTATTCTTCAAGGGATTCAGTATTAAATTTATGTTCTAGATTTTCTCCTTAGAACATCACTATTTTAGAAATTATATTTTATTTATGTCTATATTTCAATTTGCAAAGAGAAAGTTTGATTATTTTTTAGATGAATGGTATAATTAACGAGGTTCATTCTGCTTTTTCTTTAATCATGTAAAAATCCCCTGTCTTCATAACATTCTGTGTTCTTGAATATTCTTATATATTCCTAGTCTTTACATGTTTTTCAGAATGGTACTCTATTCTGTTATACCACGTTTCAGTTATAATTATTGCCATTTTTCCTGATGTATTAATAACTGTTTAATATTACTGTATTCGGCATCATTTCAAAGTTCAGACGATGTATATATTGCATTTCTTGTAGCTCATCTGTTAAATATATTATAGAATTACCCACGCCAGTTAAACATTCTGAATAAATCATCCATATACCCCAATATATGAATTTTAATATCTGAGGATATTATTTGTTGATCGAAGCAGCGCTATCGTGATTTTCTAAATAATAATTCAATGACGTTCATAATGTACATTTTTTTATATTGAGACGGAATTAGAGACAATTCAGTGATCAAAGGCAGAGTCAGTATTCATTTGCAAGTCTGATATAGAGACATGATTCACGAGTACTCTGGCTATTGGCTAATCATTGTTATCGATAATGTAATGTATTTCGAGAATAGACTTATAAGAGGAAAAGAAAGGACATATATCATTACCGAGAAGTAGCGAATCATCCAGCCAATCTCAGGGAATTTCGACTTAGTGTAATGATTAGCAAGCTTGTCTCAATAGAACAATTACAACTGAGTAGTGATTTCGATCTTCACAGTGTGCCTCCTACTTTCGGCCTTGTGCCATATCTATGCTACGCTTAAAAAATCACCATTCATCCAATATCAAGTACAAACGTTAATATGCGGAAAGATTTATAAAATAAAAATTCAAAAGGGAAAAAAAAACTATTATTTAAGAAACTGATATTATTTTATCTTTCTATAAGCATTGTCCAATACTGAAGATATTCATGAAGAATTTATGTGGCAATAGTAAGAGAAACTTTGGCAAACATGTCTATAATTATAGAACAAAAATTGCCGTCAAAAATATTTTAATGTATTTAAATCCATGTAAACGCACTTCTGGAAAGTTGAGAATTTAAGCAAATATCTTGGGAACTCAAATCTAATCTATAGGCCTATTAATATAATCGTTTTTATAAGTGTTGGAACCAATATAAAAATGTTAGACAGGCTTGAAAAATTAGCTTGTTGTCATTGATTTCTCTCGGATTTCAACAGGAATTGAACTGATACATGTGTCATTTGATTATTTCTAGTGTTCCTCAAAACTGAGAGACTAGGATCTGGGAAATGAGCTTAAACATTCGATCCCATATCTCCAGGAGATCAGAAAAAAATACACATATACATTTTCATATTTGAAGAAATAAAGTATATCTTTGATGTGTAAGTTTTGTGGCATCGTCAGCGATAAAAAATTCATCGTCTTACATTTATATTGTGAATGTTTTCTGATATTCTGATATTAGAATAATCCAGAAATTACACTTACAGGAAATAACATGCATAAGGATTGAAGATGAATTCAGTAAACGCACAAAAATAGAGATGCGTGTAAGATAAGTATGTGTCATACCAGCAGAATTATTTGTTCGTTACAGTGATGCAATCCTGAAGGAAACAGAACGATTGATTATTGATGACCCCAATCTTAACAATATTACATATGCAGATGACATAGTCCTGATTTTAGACATAAAAGAAAAGACATGAACTCCTGCAGAAGGCAGTAAATGTAAGTAAATAGCGTGTATGGTTGTCGACAAAAAGAAATGACCAATATGCGAACTACCAATTGAAAACACCATGATCAATTAAGTAGAAAATTATATTATCTTGGAAGTGTTTTAAAAGTACATATATATATGTATATATATAGGGGATTTACCCATTAGCTCATTTTGTAAGAAAATGGAGTGCGAGCACTCAGAAGCTACAAAATTAAAAGAAGTACACAGTCAATTTCCCGAAGTATTCTCGAGAGGTTTGGGAAGATGTAATAAGGTTGCAGCTAAAATTGAACTAAAGGAAAATGTTCAGCCAGTATTCAAGAAAAAGCGAAACGTGCCTTTCGCAACCATAGAAAAAATTGACAAGGAGTTAGATAGATTGGAACAAACTGGAATCCTTTCACAAATCGATTTCAGTGAATGGGCAGTACCATTGGTCTACGTAAAGAAAACAATCCGGTGAAACCCGTGTTTACGCAGATTTCTCGACTGGGTTAAACAAGGCTATCAAGGATTATCACTTTTTCTAAAAGAAATCAAGTATCTAGGCCATATAATCAATGGATGTGGCAGAAAACCAATTCAAGATAGGGCATCTGCAATAAAAAATATGCCTGATCCGAGAAATGTCGCAGATCTGCAAAGCTTTCTTGGTCTAGCGAACTATTACGCTGAATTCATTGAAAACATGCACAAAGTGAGGGCTCCCCTCAATGAATTATTGAAAAAAGATAACAAATGGAACTGGACGGAAGATTGTCAGAAAGCTTTTAAGGAGATCATAAAAAATTAACGTCTGATCTAGCACTGGCGCATTTTGATCCCAAACTGGAAATTATCATTGCTATTGACGCAAGCTCACACAGTGTGGGAGCTTGTATATTACAAAAGATGTAGGATGGCACAAGGAAACCTATAGCTCATGCATCTAGATCGTTGTTACCAGCAAAGGGGAATTATTCGCAAATTGAGAAAGAAGCGTTAGGCATAATATTCGCCATAACTCACTTCCACAAGTACATATATGGAAGAGAGTTTACTCTTCAAACTGACCATAAACCTCTTCTCACTATATTCGGATCGAAAAAGGACTACCAATTTACACAGCCAACAGACTTCTGAGATGGGGAACTATAATATTGAATTATAATTACAAACTAGAGTTCCTACCGTCGACGAAAATTTGTGAAGCGGATGGATTATCTAGATTGGTATCTGCGAAATGCGAACTCTGGAAGACTCTGTAATAGCGGCTTTGCGAGCCGAAGACGAAATTATAAAGTTCTAAACAATACAGTAAGGGAATTACCAGTGACCTTGTTAGAAATCAGAAGAGAATCTGAAATGGATGAATTCATACAATGTACAAAGCGAAAAATAGAAGAAAAAAAGAAATCTAGCGGACAGTTTTTCAATTTGTGATCACGTATTACATTATAATGAGTGGTCATACCCAAATCTTTACAAAGACGAATTCTGAAGGACTTTCATCTAGGACACCCAGGGAAAAATCGTATGAAAGCGTTAATTAGAAGGTTCGTGTTCTGGCCTAATATGGATAATGACATTACACAAATGGTGGAAAAATGTAGAGGCTGTGTGCGGCAGCAAAGGCACCACCTATCATACAAAAACCATGGCCTAAGGTGGACAGACTTTGGTCTAGAATCCATGCGGACTATGCAGGACCCATAGATGGATATTACTATTTGATAACAGTAGATAGCTTTAGGAAGTGGCTAGAAGATTTCAGATATAAAAACCCTACGACGGAAAACACTATTAATTGTCTACACGAGTTATTCGCAAGATTTGGCGGTGTAGATTGCCTTGTAACGGATAATGGTACCCAATTCACCTAGAGGGATTTTCAAGAATTCTGTGCGACTTATCAAATCAAACATATTAAAATAGCACCATACTATCGACGATCTAACGGGCAAGCCGTAAGGTTTGTGGACACGCTTAAGAGAGCCTTGAAAAAAGCAGAGGATGTAGCAACAGAAAGAGCCATACAACAGTTCCTACAAGTCTACAGAATCACCCCGAACGGAAACACACCATCTGGCCTTTCGCCAGCTGAAGTGATGCTTGCCCGCAAAATACTGTTTTTGATAAACTATTACCCAGCAAAAATAAAAACCGGCACACACCGATAGTGCCTATAAGATCCTTCAAACCATGCGAACGGGTCTATTTCAGAATGTTTAAGAATAACATGGCATACTGGGATCCAGGTACGATAATAAACAAACTGGGAAATGTTCTATACATGATCCAAGGTGAAAAATTCACTCACAGGAAACACATAAATCAGATACAGAAAGGACGGGTAGAGGAACCAAACTCGTCACCTTCCGAAAATGAAGACGCGATGGAAGCGATTTTCGAAGCCTTCGAAATCCAAAAAACGTAGCCACGGAGATCAGAAGAACAAGCCGAAAAAGAAAATTCACAGAACGACTAATAATAGACCATAAGCGACAAAAATATTAACACCCCCCCCCAAAAAAAAAGAAGCTAGGGAGGGGGTTGTTGAGAGGCAGACTCTTTTACACAAGATGGACTCGTCCAAAGTATACTTATACTGACAGAGAGAATACCTGCGAGTTGAGATACGTTGAGTCAGGGTGAGAGATATGGAGACAGTACACAGGGTGTTCACAGAGAGTTATTCGAGAGTCCAGAGAGAGAGAGAGAGAGAGAGAGAGAGAAAGAGAGAGAGATAATTACAGCTTCACTTACAGAGATTTGTACATATACTTTATACTAACCCGCATTCCTGGACTACTAATCTTCACTTCAAGTCGGTATTCTTACGTTTAATACACTTATTTTTCTATCTCAGTTACTGGTGTTGTTTATTTTTTGTGCAGGATTCCATTCTCGGAATCCGCAACGAAATATATTCTTGGCCAGATCCAAACCCGCAATCCTGAATTTTTTTATTCCTAAATTTTCATTATTCCGTTTGTTTTCGGCGATTTTTACTTGATTTTTTTGCGAGGAATATTTTTGTACGATAATAATCTTTATCAGTTAGAAATAGATTGGGGAATAATCAAAATTAATTTCGAAATTTAGCGAATGTCGCCGATTGAAATATAAATAATTGTTTGTACGGAAACTAAAGACCTACGCACATCCAAATATCTTTACATTAAGTGGTGGCAGAAGAATTATCGTTTTTCAAATGTAAGCTTAAATATTAATGAAATAAAATGCAGCAATCAATTTTGATTTCTTCTGAAGTTTATTGTTGCTTATCGCATCTACTCTTCCCCATCTTTTGTGATGAAGGCCCAATCAAGATCCCTCTGCAGAAGCTAGCGTAAATGCCGTCCAATAGGGCGTCCTTTAAGCTAGTCCTTAATAAATTACATTTTCCTAGTAGTCTGACGTATAGAGGGTTCGGTAGATATATTCTCGTCTAAATTACGCAAAATTTAAAATAACACTGATATCTCATTTTAACAGATACGTTTCTAAATTATACAAATATATCTTAAAATACTAAAGAGTAAATTTATTCAATAAAATCGCCATTGGCTTCAACCACGGCCTCTAGAATTCAGAATCTTCTGCATCTCTTCTGGACTGTCCCCTTAGTGAATCTGTCTATAATTCTTGGCTTAAGTTCATCTTTGGTGTTACAAGGAGGTTTTTTCTATTTCTCGCTCAACTGCGCACCGCATATAATATCTAAGAGGGTTGATGCCTGAGGAGAAGTAAGGAGTGATATGGTCGCAGAAATTGTTTCATGGCGATTACTTGGTTATCCTGCTTGTGTGGCATGGTGTAGATTCATGTTGCTAGATATAGGGTCTTCCAACTGCCATCTTCTTAACCCCGGGCAGAACTACGTCCTCAAGGCACTTGATGTAGACCTCGTGTTGAGTTTGATGATCTCACCTAAAAATTCGGAAGTTCTTTTCTCATCAGAATGATCAGAGTGTTTTTTTCCGAGCTGCACTACCTTCGTAATCACCACTAGACACTTTCCAGGGCTTTCCGTATACTCTGTACTGATTTACATCCAAACACTCTGAAATAGTCGTACTGGAGCTTCTGGCGTGAATGCCAAGTAGTACTGTATGCCGTTTCCAAATTTCTGTCCGTGTGAGTTGTGTCATGGTGCTCTTTTTCTCACAGACTGTGTCTAACTGACCCTACTATACTGTGCAATCGGTAAAATAAAATAGAAAACATACACACACAACACACATGCCGAAATTAAAAACATACAATGGCGACACTTTATCCACCGCACTCTTTAGTGGGGCATTGTAATTCATATACCAACAAGGAACTGCATTCACTTCAGAAGAACTGATTACATATATATATATATAAAATAAAGATAAGTGGTCATCATTTAGAATAATGTAACCACGATTATTCAGGCCTACATATCAGGTGTTGTATATGACAACATAAATCAAAATTTCGAAATATTATTCTTAGCTTTACTAGAGAGATATTGTTGCAAATAAACGTGAACGTGTTAGAAAGATTATGGCATATATTTCTAAGATATTCTGTTAGTCATACAAACATGGAAATTCCACATCGAAGGCATCGAATCTGTCAGACCTCGTGAAAGCATTTTTAAAGGCTCGTCATTTGCAAGTTAACATATTGATAAATTTATATCCTTCTCGGTGATTATACTATAATGAGGTTTGTTTGCAAACAACAAGATGGTGATTTCAATAAAAAGAATTTCATCTTGCAATAAAATATGCAGAAGGAAGTAACATATTTAATATGTAAATAGAAACAATAACTGTCACAATGTTTAATGATATTATGAAAAAAGTTGTCTACGTGAAAAATGGACGTCAGCTTAAAACATTATTTTCTGTATAGGAAAAAAGAGCAATGATTTATACGTAAAATCTATTATTAATTATAAAATGTTAAAATTCTGTATTAATTATAAAAATCAAAATCCAGTATTAATGATTGCGTTAAAACTAAATTCCACATTAATTACATATTTTTTAAAAAGTTAGAGATAGTCTTTGTATTGATAGCACCGCCTTGATGTTTCCAAGCAAATCTGTTTATAGCTTGATAATATTTTTAGAAACAATAGTGGTTTTGGTGATACAAATATTACTAATTATCTCATAGCTGGAGTAGAAGAGGTGGATACGTTTCTCAGTGGTATTTGTACGTACGTGAATATAACGAACTCAACTAAAATTAGAACTTGTCTCTCCGATTAACAATTCCGAGCTATTATCCATTACAGCGTTCGCACATCCAAACTTACAGTACCTTGTATTCCCAAGCGGTCGACGTTACTTAACTTCGGTAATCGTACATGAACTGGTGCTTGAATATAATGTGACCGTAAGCCAATAGATACTTCAAGAAAAATGCTTCAAATTGGTTAGCGTAAAGGAAATCATTAAATTTATCTCACTTTTTTATCTTTAATGAGTTTCTTTTCGTGTTCGAATCCGTAAATTCCAGGACATATAAGTGAAATAAATAGCTAATATTAGTTTCCACTAAGCCTAGAGGTATCGAAAAGCATTCATTGATTTTTCGCAATCTCCAGCCATCTTTCAGGATTGGCTGTCCTTAAGGATGTCCAAAAGCTAAAAATAACCATTCTTAGTAATTATCACTTCCTTACATTTCGTCTTCTCCTACTTTTACCTACTGGGGTTTGTGGTTCCCACCGCTATTATAGTTTGCTAGTATTTACTACCAATGGCTCACTCGGTGGAGAGGAACTTGCCTCTGTTTTATTTACGGAATATCAACCAAAATATTATTCACTCTAAAGTGAATAAGAAAAGTGATCTGGTCAAAATATTTTCCTTTAGAACACATTTCTCAATATAACGTTAGAATACCAACAGGCTGACAAACCTATCTTATTATGGCAAATGTATTGACATTATGATAAACGTGGTGCAGGCTACGAGGGAATTCCAGAATAAATCAAAAGTATTATAAAGCGATAACTGTGTTAAATGATTACATGCATCCATAAAATTGTAAATATGCATGAAAATGTTTCAATTACAAATTAAATTAATTTTAATGTACATCGACAATTCATTTTCAGTTTGTGTATATACGTTTTATTTCAATACTTTTCTCCAATCTTAAACTGTTATTTTATAGGCTCTAGTATTATTTTAAATAAACATTCATTAATTGCTTTAAAATTAAAACAGCAATTTTACATATTTACAAGTATTTCCTAGGTATATGTTAATTTTTTGGTTCTTTTGTGCGTATATCTAATATGATTAAACTGTCTCAACTGAAAATATCTCTGTAATGTACATGGAGAAATTTTCAAAGACTGTATCAAATTAAAATTTATGTAATTTTTACAGACTTTAAGAAAATACAAGAATGCTGATTTAGATAATCTGGATTTAAACTTCTAGATTTTTGTGAGCCTTTTGTTCCCCAACCATTTCACTTCCCTCTTTAGAGCAAAGAGAAACTATTAGTGTCAATTTGTGGGAATTAGCTATCATTTTAACGTTGAGTGATCAAGTTGTAATACCCTTTAGTTATCTATTTCAAAGAAAGACAAGTCTCGGTGTTTTTTTTTTAATATTCTCTCCGGACAAAATTGATTATTTGAAAATTAATTTATTTTTGAACATGTTGTAATCACTGTTTTCCTATTATGTCCGCAATATTTAATCAGAGTTTAGATTTTATCTTTTGCAACTTTTTCCAAGAGTCGCTTGAATTTATAAGGATAAATTAATCCTCATTTGTAAGGCTTTTGTCTTGCCTCCGAAATTATACACACATATAAACAAATACACGCACATGCATACATAAAAACATATATGCATACATGCATACACACATAAACGTGTGTTCGTGTGTGTTTATATATATATATATATATATATATATATATATATATATATATATATATATATATATATATATATATATATATGTATAATATGAATGCAAAGAGACAAGAACAAAAACTATACTTGGCCGAACGTTTCGTCATCTGAGGGACTTTATCAAAGTAATGCAGGATTTATTTTATTGCACGTGGTTATATACACATTCTAGGATGTCATTGGTTTATCAAGGCTAAATTTGAGAACATTCATCAGGTGGTTGAAAATAATTCTGAATCTATGGAGGATACAGTGTCATAATTCAAAGTCTGGCAAAAGTAAGCGTGTTATATTAAGGAAATATTTTTTTTAAAGAATATTATTTAGATTTTGATTAAGTTATTATGGTATGAGAGGGACGTATGTATTGTACGTTTTCAAAAATACAAGGTCATGGATTTAATCGTTTGCATTTTATTCGGCAACTTATTGTTGGTATGTATGTTCGCTTGGAAAAGTAATAATTCTTTTAGGAAAGTTGAGATTGGGAAAATCACCGGGGCGTAAATTATGTTTTGATACGTCTCGATGGCGACACTCACGATAATTTTCTTCTAGGTAAATAACTTCCTCTTTTGATGAGTGTGGCAAATTGTAGTCGTATTTATATCTGTATATGACTAGTGCATTTGATAAATTGTTATGTATACGGTCCCTTTTGTGTTCATAGATAAGTTGTTTTTTATTTTCTATATGCCTGCTTATGAATAATTATTGCTATGGGTATTTCTAGTTTTGATAATATTCATTATGGTTGTAGAAGTGGTTTTGAAAATATGGAAGTTGTTTAAGATAGTGGATGTTATAGTCTTAGTAGATAGTATTATGTATCTGTTTTTATTTAGTTTATTCTTGTGGATATTTTTTTATTGCGATCGTGTATGCTCCTCTTTGTGTTGTCGATGAAGTTATAAGGACATTGGAAGTTTTTGGAAGTGTATTCTATTTGTTTCTTCTTTGGTTAGTTATTGGGGTTTGCAGGTTCTTAATGCTCTTAAGTAGAAACATAATTATACCAGATTTAATCTTGTTAGAGTGATGGAAATAAAAGATGACCAGGTAATTGTTGTCGGTAGCTTTTCTGTAAACGTCAAAGTTTAGTTTGCTATTGTTTTTTCTCATATGATAACTAAGAAGGAAAGTGAGTAGTTGGCTTCAGGTTAAATGGGGAAATCTTTTGTAGGGTCAACGCTTGAAAAAATCTAGGAAAATAGTGTTTGGTGAATACATAAATAGAAAATCTTCTATCTATCTTAAATAAGTAGAGTTTTGTTGCGTCATGCTTTTGAAAATGTCACTTCCGAGACATTCCCAAAATCGGTAAAGCAAAAACACCGCTGATATGAGTTCCCATTGATAATCATTTTTTTTTCTATAGAAGTTTTTACGAAGGTGAAAAATAAAATATTGTTTGGTGATTAGCAAGCATATTTTTTATGATTTTATGTGTCGCCATTGAATCTTCTCAAAATATACATGGGTAGGACAAAATAAATGGAACAGGTGCAAATTCCACTCCTATATTTCAAAGACCTATTATATTAAGAACTTTAACTAAAATTTCGTAATTGCAGGTTATATCTATTATAAATACGTTTATATATCTAATTTACAGTCTTTGGCTTATTTATTTTTAGAATTTAGTAAAATTTAAGCTAAATTCGAGTTCGAAAATGGGCAAATTGTTGGAGTTCGCATGGCAGAAGCCTCGATCACTAAGGTTGCTAAACTGTTTTGGGTTTTCAAGAGCTGCCATATCAAGAACTATGACGCAATTCAAGAAACAGGGTAAAACCTCTAGCAAGCATAGCATTTCGGGTCGGACTTGCAAACTTACTGACAGGAACCGACGTGCATTGAAACGCAATGTGGCGAAGAACCATCGGACTGCTGCGGCCAAAGTGACAGCTGAGTTGAATAATCATCTGAATAGACCAGTTTCTACTAAAACTGTTCATCCTGAGCTCCATAAGCCTGAATATCATGGTAGAGCCACCGTAAGGCAACCTCTTCTCTCCACTTGCAACATTCAGAAGTATGTGAAGTGGTGCAGAGATCACAATGCCTGGTCTGCAGAACAATGGAAGCAAGTCATATTCTTAGACAAATCCAGTTTTTCTCTTTTCCCAACTTCAGGGTAAGTTTATGTGTGGAGGCAGCCCAAAGAAGCTTACAATCCTGACTGCCTTCTTCCGACAGGGAAGTATGGAGGTGGATCAGTGGTAGTTTGAGCCGCTATATGATATAAATGCCTCGGTCCGATAGTTGCACTGCGAAGAATCAACAGCAAAGATTACCTGAACAATTTGGGTGATCATCTTCATTCAATGGCCCAGACTTTATCACCTGATGGTGACTGCATCTTCCAAGATGATAATGCTCCAATACATACCACCTGAGTGATTAAGAATTGGTATGAAAAGCATGAAAGTGAGCTAGAGCATATAGAGTGGCCTCCCCAATCCCCAGATATCAATATTATCGAACATTTGTGGTGCATTTTGGAGCGAAAGTTTAGGAGCCGCTATCCTCCACTGTCGTGTCTTAAAGAGCTAGAGTAGGTGTTAATGGAAGAATGGCTGAAAATTCCTCTGGATGAAGTCAGGAAGCTGTATAATTCCATTCCTAGACGTATTAAAGCTGTATGTGAGGCTAAAGGAGGACCAATTCCATATTAAATAAATTTTCTTTGAATTTAACAAGTGTTTCAATTATTTTGTCCAATCCCTGTAAATCTACTCCTCAAACTCACCTTCGCTGAAATAATTACTAATTTCTCAAGCCAATATACACGGTCACTGATCAAAAGAAAACGGTTAAATTATGTTTTTGAAGATGTACAACACATACGTCCACCATAACAAGCTAATCACAATCTAAACAATATTCTTTTTTTTTAAATAATGTATATTAATCACTTATTTCTTGCCAGACTTTGAATTATGAGAGTTTGTGTCGTCCGCATTTGTTGACTGACCTTACAGCCACCTGAGGAACATTCATGAATGTTATCAAATTTACAAGACTCGCTTTTCTATATAAACATGTGCAACAAATTAAATCCTAAATTGACTTAATGAAGTCCCTCAGAGGACGAAACGCGTCGGCTAAATATAGTTTTCTCTCTTGTTATTTTTGTTTCTTTATTTTATTCCTTTACAAATACAATATATCTGAAAACAATTTATAGACACACAACAGACACACACACGTAGACGTATATATATATATATATATATATATATATATATATATATATATATATATATATATGTATATACACATGTGTGTATATGTATGAGTGAGAGGCTGAATATGAAAGGGGGACAAAGTGAGAAGTGTCAATGGAGATGAAAGTGATGAACTAGTCTGTCCAGAGTTTTTTATTTCGTAAGCTTGTGAATTCAGACGTCAGACAGCGATGCATTTGATCCCCAATATTTTATTACTAGTAAGACTGAAAATAAAAAAAGAAATTAAAAAAGAAATATGGCAATAACTGTAGAAAAGGAAGAGAAAGGTGAAACAACTTTAATTACGCCGGGGGATATTTCAGATAATTTCTGCCAAACTCTATTAGCTTCAGAGGGACAGTTACTTTTTTACTTGAGAGATTTTTACGTGTATGTGCTTACAAATCCTATACATACATAATTATATTCAAATTAATGTCACCGGCTTTGTTTCCTTTAATGCGACATAAATATTTGTTGCCCACATTTCAGGAATAATGGTTAATATTTATTTCTGAATATGAATAGTTTATTCCTTACTTTGAAATAAAATATGTTGCACAAAATCTGGCTTAGAATTTGGGTGTCAAGCATCAATTATATTATTATATAATTCAGATAGTGCTTTCTCTATGAAACGGTAATTTAAATGTCCAATTACTGTAAATGGGCTTCAAAAAGTTTTGGATTATACCCTCCTGACTTATATAGAAAATGATATCACCTGAAACAATTCTTCTGAATATAGTTTTACCACATTTACCGAGAGAAATAGAAAATATTGTTTCAGCTATTTAACAAGTGCTCAGATAGACAAGCTATTTTTTTTTCATTTAAAGCAGAATCATGCCTTTCAAGTCGAAGGTATTAATTTCGAACTACTGCAGATTTTTATCTAATCATCATAATTGGACATCTTGTAAAGTTTTAAAAATAAATGTTTTCTGTAAATGTTACTTCAGGGCGGTGAAGAATTAATATCTAAATATAAAAATATACAAAAATAAGAACCTCTCGCATTTAAATTAAATTACACTTTAATATATTCAAAGGGATATAGTCTTCATTCGTCAGATTTGTATAAATATGTTTGCTCTAATATGTTATTTGTTACTATAAAACGGATTAATTTAACCTTCACATAAAAGTAATAAATTTACTTTCAGATTTTTATCTAAATATTTAAATGAAGATTCATTTCTATGGATTTTGATATAATGTAAGCGAATTATTTACATTCGGACCAATGTCCTCATCTTTGTTATCACCGCTTGAAGAAAACGTTGATACAAATGACTTTCCAGTTTATATTGTCCATCTGCATAGAAAATTTTCTTTATGATAAATTATTATATTTATGATGATAGCGAACACAAATATATCATATATTATATCATTACATAATTTTATAGAAATTAAATGCACATAATCTCGAAGCAACGTGATACCGTCATAAAACCGATAAGTATGTAAGACTAGAGATGGTAATAAACATCTACGATATATAAACAATTATAAAAAGTTAACATTATCAATTATTAATGAGTAATCAATGCAATGAACAGCTCTGTTTCAATCCAAATAATTCCGTTTGGTTTATTGAAAATTAATGGGAGAATAGCCTTACAATATACATATAATATCTGATAAACGGCCACTAGAATTTCTCTCAGACTCATTTGTCTTATGATCAATAATCTTACAAAGTAACAACTAATGACATAGAAACTAAAAAAGAGAGCTCCTTGTTCATAATATAATAACACTATTTAAGACAATATTATCTGAAAACTAGGACCGACATTACATAACAGTTCAATAATCTTGTGTTTCTAATTAAATTCGCCTTATCATTTCAGCAATATATAACCGTTTTAGCTTCCATCAACATGACCGATGCTAACCTTCAGGAGAGCAACTGATTACGTCTTCTTGGCCAAAGATTTTCTATTAATATGAAGTAGAGTGATAATATTGAATCAATCTCTAGGTCTGTTGCTAAGTAGGTTGGTTTACTGTGACTTGTCAGACAATTCTTCTCGTCAAATTCAATTATACACATTTATAAATCTGCCAATATGAATATTGTTGAAATATCTTGTCTGGTGGTCCTATTATATATCCCAAGATTCTCAACAAAACCCAATGAAGTATTTGTAATGTAAACGGTCCTGACCAGGCATCTTGTATTTAGTCACATTCCCACAGTCGTGATGTGGCTTCCATGTATCTTCTTCTATAATAAAATAAATCATGGCAATTATTCTGATGAAATTTATCCTTTGATACTTCGACATCATGAATGTAATCTTAATACTACATGGGTAACTAAGCCCAATAGTTTGGCTGATTGATTGGATCGACGTAACCGTAACTTCTATTCTAATAGTTTTTTTTTCGGAGATCTCGCTAGTGGAACACCTCTTCAGGCTTGTTGCTTCACTGCCACCTACAATCTCCAAAAATGCAACGCCATTCGCAAAATTTTCTCTCATAGGATATTGTTATTTTTATTGACCTTTTCTCCTCATCAAGTTTCTCATTTTATTTAAGTCTCAGTAACTAGATGCATCTTAGTGCTGATATTATCGCTTTTCTTGGATTGAAATGATTTCAAAAACTCAATGAAGACTTATTCGAGAAACAGAACAAGAACAGTTTAGATATTTCAAAGTCACTTGAACAAAAATATTATATTTATAAACAAAATAGCATGAAAAGCAATGAAAGTGCAGAAGGATGTACACTTATGTTGCAACAGATTATGTAAAATGCTTTGAAAATATAGAGTTATATGCTAGGAAATATAACTCGACTTTGCAAATACACGTTAAAATAATCAATAACTTGCATTGCGAGAAAACCGCCTGTAAACGGATGGAAAATGAATAGAGTAGGTACACACAGATAAGTGACTAAAACAAGTATATGTATTTTCATTGAATTTTTTCAACATGTACAACGATGATTTTGTAAGGTAGCTAAAGACATTTATTACCAGTGTTTATTAACAACATAAAATACGCAGATTACACTGTGTTGATTACAGACCAAGAATTAAAATTACAGGACTTCGATACGTGAGTAAAGAAAAACAAGACGAAAGGACTAGACATCAATTATATTAAACAAAATTGTTGTCAGCAAGAGAAAAACTGAATATGAGTGTTACCAATTAGAGATATCAACATCAACGTTGAGAAGTTGGAATATCCTGAATTACATTTAACAGGGCATGTAAAATATGACATCGAAATATTGAATGGCTTTTGAAAAGCAAATGATGCCTTCCAAAATCTAAGCAAAGTACCCAAAAACAGGAAAATTAAATTAGAAGCCGAGAAAGAGAGAGAGAGAGAGAGAGAGAGAGAGAGAGAGAGGTCTGAACTACTGTGGAATATAAAACCTTTTATGACAGAGAATGCTGGAAAATTTATACACAAATATATAAAGAGATTTGAATCAAGAGAAATATTGTATTATAAAAGGATGCTTAGGTGCCATGGTCGGTGTACGTAATGAATGAGTAAACCTTCAGAAAAAGTAATTGAAACTTAACATCAGAAAGAGACTTCTACAACAGACAATGAGGAAGTTGGGCAAGAACATTTTGACATTCGCAGGAAATATCGAAGGCAAAGTGAGAGTAGGAGGCAGCGGATTGCCTAGGTGTCATACTTATGTGAATGGACATCAGAACAAGAAACAGCAGTGAAGTTAAGACAAAGATGACTAAGATCTACAATGGATACGAAGTTATGATGTCATTCGTTTCTTCATGTACTGGAGAAATACAGCGCGCAGAAGCTTTAACATAAGTGTTTATCCAATTACATCTTATATATTCACTCGCCTATGTAATCATGGGTATGTATATATGTATGTATATATCAGACGACATTTCCACACCCAGCATCCATGGAGGCGAGCTGAAGCAGGAGGACTGACTTGTCAGCAATATGTGAAGAACTGCATGTCTCTTGCATATTTTAAAAGCCATTTGAGATGTCATCAGAAATGAAGTGTTCATAGTTAAAAAAGGTGGAATATTATTAAAGATTGAGCACAGAAGATACATACACACACACATACATACATACATACATATATATATATATATATATATATATATATATATATATGTATATATGTATATATATATATGTATATATGCATGTATGTATAATTATTGCTTAATAATTCCACCGCTAACCACATTAGGCAATAAGGAACAATCGTATGTGCATAGTGACTCCCTTTTGCCTGGGGATTGCAGTATGCATGCATAGAATTGATAGTCCTCGTGGTGTACGCGTGCAGAAATTGTTCTTTATTAAATTTAAAGATCTGTATTCTGATCTACATTCATTTATTTTTTGTTAATCAGATCTTCCATATACAATTATAATATATATGTGTGTCTGTGTGTGTATGTGTGAATAACATAAATATATAGCACATCTATGAAATTAAAAATAAGTAAATAATTTTCCCAAAATAAAGCACATCTACCAAAAAACAAACAAAAACAATTATTTCTTGTTTTTAATATCCACTCATTTATTTAGAACGCCTAATAATTATTCCATACATCTCCAGCGATTATTTTTTAATTTTCTCCGTCTTCTTTTTACTGTACACTCTTGGTACTGCACTTTTCTCTGTTACATTAGTCCAATTATTGTATGCGTAAGAAATTCGCTTTTTACACTCACTCGTCTGTTAATCTTTGCATTTCAACTTCACTGACTTAAAAATATGTTCTGATTCATTTTTCATGTTAGCCTTAATATTTCGCCAACAATAACGTGATTACTTTGGTGTTTAATAAACATTATATATATTCATATATTTTGTATTATTCTTAGTATGAAACATTTAAATATTTCTTAGCATTTTTGTATAGGCATAGTGTTCCTTTCATTTTTTTCTGATTTGATGAATGCCTTCATATTAATCAATCTTTTAAAGCATTTATCCATTTATCAGTTTTAATATTATATATATATTAATTCATTTCCTTTTCTCCCGGTTAACTCTATATTATTCCTAATAGCTTCTATTTCGTTTTTTATATGCTTCTTTTTACGTCATAATATTTTCTTCATTACTGTTACCTCTCTTTTATTTTCTTTATTATTTGGCTATTTTATATTTTTCTTCTGTTGCTGTTGGATGCCTCCCTTATTTTTTATTCTTTTTCTTTTAAACGTTCGTTTCATTATACTTATTTTCTTGACATACTTCTTTTAACAGAAATGACTTGAAAGTGTACAGAAAT
>OZ038478.1:104973639-105121139 GCA_964036315.1 Acanthosepion esculentum
TGCACAACGCAATCTAAGGTGCTATGTATGAAATGACCCATACGTAATTTGAATTTTAATATATCTAGTTATAAATTTTTTTGCGTAGTTATATAATTATGCTTGAATTGTTTTTTTTTTTTATTTAAAATTTATATTTGGCAAATAAAAAAGTGGATTTATATATGTATTTAAGAAAAAAACTGATGATGAGAAGATAAATCTTTAATTTATTTCCTTTATATTTTATTTTATATCATTTTATTTTATATTTTCAATAGGAGTACATAGTTTCGCCTTTCGCCTGATTCATATTACTTTCACGCCTTTTGAAAAGGATTAATGGTTTATCCATTATTTCTAGTTTAGGAATGAGATTCCAGTTCATTCTCCTAAAGACTCCCCATTTTTTACCCCCGCTACCAAACCCTTGTGGCTTAGCGGCATTAAAATTTTGCTGCATGTGAAACGATAAAAATAGTGACGTGTATGATTAGATTAGAAAAATTTAGAGATGAAAAAAGAGCGTATAAAATTTATTTCTTAGGAGCAATATTTTCCTTCTAAAATTAATAAAGTGTAGTGCTGGTATCGTTTCGTATCATACATATATATATATATATATATATATATATATATATATATATATATATATATATATATATATATATATACATATATACATATATATATATATATATGTATATATGTATTCGTTTTTTTAGTTTAGCCGGATACGTACACACAGAAACAACTGCACTTTATGTACTTACAGATTGAAGTGGCATAAATGTTTCATATAAAAATCAGGTTAAATACATTTACCAGAATCTTGCAGAAAGGTTTTTTTTTGTTATTGCAGTAAGACAATTGAAGCTACTGTATAATATCTACCCACCCAAAAATACTTCTGGAGACTTTCCGCAAGGGAACTATATATCATCATATTAAAATCATTATTTGAGAACCATTATCGGTAGCTCATTAATCAATCTAATGTCTTCATTTAACTGAAATTTCGTTCCAACTCTTCAATTATTTTGCTGACCTAGAACAAAAGCGACAAGTAATGTTTCGGAGAAGAGTAAATGTGATTCCTGATTTGTCTTTCTAAATTTATCTATTTAGAAAGTTGTTTTTCTATTTACTTCATTTAAAACCATATTTCTAAGAATTTAAATTAAATTTAAATTGCGCTACCTCTTAAACAGAATCAAGTAGAATGTATCCTTTTGAAGGTAAATTAATTTCTCATGGCGCCAGTTCATCACTTAAACATGTAACAGTAGAGATTGTTTTTTTTTTCAAATGGTCGTTTCTATCTGTAAATATATATATATATATATATATATATATATATATATATATATATATATATATATCGATAGATAGATAGATAGATATTAAAATATAAATACATAAAAATAAAATAAAACATAAATATATAAACATAAATAATAATATAAATACGTAAAAATAATATATATATATATATATATTTCCGACTGACGCGAATTCAGCCGGTTTTCGATTCTAGCCAGAGGCAACCGGACGTCTAGCCACACTGATGAGCTGTGATACAGCGAAACAGTCTGTCTGTGGATGACAATATATATATATATATATATATATATATATATATATATATATATATATATATATATATATATATATATAAGAAAGGAAACAAACGCATAGGTGTTCGCTACACAATCTGACATTGAATACAGTGACCCTTGCGTAAGTATGTACGCAATAATACATGGATGCGAATATATGCCAAGTCCCACACTGTTCATATATGCTTATGTTTGTGTGAGCACCAGTGTGATTGAGCGTGCCTGTTTGTATATCTGCTTACGTCAATGAGTGAACGTAAGTGTACGTATGTTTGCGTACGTATAGTGGTTTTCCGACGACAATTTTTCCTCCCATTACGATTAAACATTAATATACTGAACTTTATATTAATCCAACATTTTAAAATTAATCAGTTTGACGATCGCAAATAACGTGAAACCCAAGGTCACAAGCTCACATCAATCCAACTTAATATGTTAGCTCTATCACTGATATATTGCGCTTTCCAATAAGCACCGTGCATATATAATAGATACATAATATATATAAAAAATTGCATATATATATATATATATATATATATATATATATATGTATGTATTAACTGATTTAAAAATATGGTGCCTTCGCTACATAGGAATTACCGTGTTTCAAAACTGAAGCTAAAACTTTCAAATTTAATTATATAATTAAATTAAAAGCATTAGTTCTGTTTCATCTTCAAGCGAATTTTTCAATAACTTATTTTTAAATTTACTGAGTTGTAAAAGCACATACATTTATAATTTTTTGTTTGCAAAGATACAGAGAAATACAATCATTTAGACATGGGCGGTAGCATGTTCCTTCTTTTTAACTATTATTGCACTTATTTATTTTTTACCTATTTTCTTGTTAAAAATAAAGATTAAGTGTTCTCGACTTTGATCAGGAGCCAATGTATAAATAAATTTCGGAATTTCTCTGTAGAATATTAGTTATGCCAACAAAAGGAATGTTTCGTTATATTAATGCAAAAATCAGAAGAACTCATATGGATGAGGTGGAAAGCTTACTTTTCCCTTCGACTGAATGACTTACAAAACAAAAATGAGGTTTACGGTTTTAGCAGTAAAAAAGGCAGCACCGTTTATTCATAGTTTGTCTGGTTTTGAAAATGACTTATTGGAAATAACAGAACATAAATTCACATGAATAGAAATGTTACTTCCAAAGACGCCCGGATAAAAGTAAAATAGTAAAAAATCATTTACACAACGGATAAAAGTTTAATGAAATCTGATAATATCAGGAAACTTCTATAAAATAACTTCAAGGGACACAAACGATCTAATAAATAAGAATATACATAACTATAAAAAGGCAACTAATAATTACATCAACATGGTGGAAAAATTAACTTTAGGAGGAGAAAAAATAAGATTAGTGATAGAGTAGGTAAACTTAACGAAAAAGAGTGTCATATTACCATAAAGGACTACAAACCAGATTTCAAAGCTAATCCAAATAAAGGATAATAAACACAGTAAGACCTGAGATAGGCAAAATAAATATTTTAAAAAATCCTAGAGAGGGTTAATCAACAAATTAAAAATAACATAGGATTGTGATTTTGGATTAATACCAAAGAAGTAATAAACTGGTTTACTGAATTCAAAGATAAAACAAGCTCTACACTAATACTGTTACTATCAATCAATATCAAAAGAACTAATCATGAATGCGTTGGACTTTGCTACCAAGTACACGGATATAACAGAAGAAGAAATGAGCATTATTACAAATGCGAAACAATCGGTACTGACACATAAAGGTGAGCAATGGATAAAACATTCCTATGACCACTTTGACATCACAATGGGATCTCTAGACTGACATGAGTCTTCTGACATTATAGGTCTTTTTATATTATACAATCTCACAGCGTACCATGAAATTAATATAACTAACCTTGTTTCATACAGAGACGATGGACTTATGGTTATAAAGAAGTGTACTAACTTTACAATCGATAAACTTAGAAAAATATTATATAAAATTATTAAATCCCAGAACTTAAAAATTAAGGTAAGCACTAAATTAAAAAAAGTTAACTTCCTTGATATAACATTAGATTACATGAGAAATGTATACATACCTTATAAAAACCCCAATACTTATCCTTTATATATACAACCTAAATCTAATCATCCTCCATCTATAATTAAGCATATACCTTTATCTATCGAAAAAAGAATAAGTACAAATTCAGCAAATGAGAAGGTTTTCTGTGAACATTTTAATTCTATAATATAGCCTTAAATCATAGTGGCTACAAAACCCCAGTACTAATTTATATAACAAAGGAAAATGGAAAGCATAAAAAAAATATAAGTAGAAAAATAATTTGGTATACACCCCCATACAACCAAATGGTAAAGAACAAATTAGGACAAAACTTCCTTGCATTAATCGTTAAACATTTTCCTAAAGATAGTAAACTCAGTACTATTTTCAATAAAAATATAATACAATTAAGTTACAGCTGTACTGAAAACTTAGAGAATATTAATAAGAAACATAAAGCTAATATCTTGAATAAACACTTACACAAAAACCAAAGAAATTTAGACAATATAAAAATAAAAATAGATGAAGATAAACTAAAATTATGTAACTGTAGAAATCCTCATAACTGTACTCTACAAAATAAATGTCGCGTAGAATCATTAGTATACCAATGCAATATCTCATCTATTCAGAATCCCGAAAACCTAAAAGTCTATATATGTTGCACAAGCCATGCGTTCAAGAAAAAATTCAGTCAACATCAAAGTTCATTTAGGATAAATAAATACGGAAATCAGACGTCCCTATCGAAATATTTCTGGTACTTAAATGAAACCAATAAAACGCTTACAGTAAAATGGAAATTAATAAGACAACCTAGAATATGTAGGTCATTAAATGAGTCATGTCCTTTGTGCATACATGAGAAACTATATATGACTAAGATTATAAAAAATAAAAAAATTACTTAATCAAAGAAATTAAATAGCCATTCTTTGCTGAAATTGTTATAAGTTTTCCTTAAATAATATTTAAAAATAAAATAAAATAATGAAAACAAAATGTGAGCTGGTAAATTTTTAAATAATTTAAGTAATTTTTTTATATTTATTTGATTTAAAAAGAAGTAGAGTCTATTAGTAATTAAAAGTAAACATATCTTAAAGTTGTAGTTCAATATAACGTATTCTAATCCCCTTTTAGAAAGAATATTTATGTATACAAGTACGAATTTAACGGAAAAATGAAGGAAAACTTTTTGGCGTTGATAAAAAACAGACGATATGCGTTGAAGAGATGTCATAATTCATTGAAAAATACACCTCTCCCCTACATAGACTTAACCTCTTTTTCGAACGTAACTCATAAGTGATACAATAATAGTTAATAAAAATGAACACGCTACCGCTCCTGTCTAAATGATTAGATTTCTCTGTATCCTCGGAAAAAAGTATGAATGTATGTGCTTTTAAAACTCAGTAAATTTAAAAATAAGTATTCCAAATTTCCCTTGAAGATGAAAAAGATCTGATGCTTTTTAATTTAATTATATAATTAAATTTGAGGTTTTAACTACAGTTTTGAAATATAGCAATTCCTGTGTAGCGAATGCACCATATTTTTAAATCAGTTAATTTCTAATATTTATGCTCTGTAAATCTACAATGAGCCTTGTTTTGTAAAAATAAAAAAATAAAAATATCAATAAGAACATCGGATTATATATCTTACTGTTATTTCTTTTTTAACACACACACACACACACACACACACACACACACACACACATATATACATATATACATATATATATATATATATATATATATATATATATATATATATATATATATATATATCCATAAACAGTGTAAGTTATCTACATTTTAAATTTGAATTGTAAAATCATTTATTGTGTCTAATGTCACCAGAGATGTATCCAAACTTTTCAAGGGTTATTTTTTTAAATTTTTTATTTTAGGTTAACGAATCGGTAGTGATATATGCATCTAATAATAACACATATTTATCTGTATCTCACTCATTTAAACCGTTATTAAACTTCTCCGTTTAAAATTTTATTCCTGTCCTACACATTATGATCTTTCCTGTTCTGCTTTCTTCCGTTAGACCCCTCTTTCGCACATTTATATAATTCCCTCTTACCCTTGTCTCTCAATCTCACACCTACACTCTCACTGAATTTTGTTTATACCTGGAGTTATATTTTCTCTGTTCTTTTTGTATTTGTAGGTCTGATGAATTGCATCGTGATTACGATTGCAATGCAATAAATTAAAATCATTGAATATTATTGTTTGGGATTTACATATATATATATATATATATATATATATATATATATATATATATATATATATATATATATGTATGTGTGCGTGCGTGTGTGTGTGCGTGTGTGTGTGTGCGCGCGTTTGTCAGTAGCTTATACTAAAACTGTCCTTATAAGGAAATAGTTGACTTTCTTCCACTCTCTTAGCCTTTTGTTTGATATATTATGGAAAGTCAAAATATTGATTATTTCATTATTTTCTCTTCGTGTTGCATACGATATCCATTTAAGTTTTTGCTGCTGGTGAATGTACTGAAGGGATGTGGTTTTGATACCGCGAGTCCACCAGCTGCAAAACGAAAGATCTTTGCTGAGACCTACAGGTTTTAATCGCGAAATGCCACTCTGAGCCATTGATTTTAATAAGCGATTTCATACAGCACACTCTTTAAAGATTTCTGAATGAGTTTCGCACTAATCATCACATCCATAGTTTATATCTGAAAAAGATATTTAAAGTCATGGCTGCCGTTTACAGCTCATTGTTTTGGTTTTGTAACAACTGGCGATGATGACTAAAATAACTCTAGAGTTGCCGATTCTATTTTCTATTTCCTTATCTCCTATAATACATTTATTATAAATGACCTATGCCCCAGAGTATTTGGTATCTTTAGTTTTTATTGATTCCACATAGTTCATTTTTTATGACAAATTCAAGGTATGTACCGTCACTGCTTTCATTCAAATCCCCGATCATATTTCTGATTTGGAAATTAATAATTAATTTATATTAAGTCCTATTTCTTGGGGTTTAATCGACTAGGCTAATATAATTCACTCTCCTATTCTTATGTATTAAGATGTATTCATTGTAACACAAATAATAGTCACGGATAGTATGGACCATACAGTATCAGGTGCAGAGATTACTTGTCCGAATTTTACGCATCTCAATTTTATTATGAGTCATTGATTTTTCAATGAAAATGCCTAACATATTGATGCCTAATAATTTTGGTAAAATGTATTGAAGAATAGACATTTTTGATAACATTGTATTTACGACATATGTATTTTCATACTAAAAATAATGTATAAAGTAGTTTTCGTAATATAGTTTAAGTTTCTCTACTTCATACCCTGATGTATGGAGTAGGTTCACCACAATCATTGCTATGATTTTACTGAAACCTGTCAAAAAGTCTTCTATTATATTCTGGTAGTGGATTTATTTTGGTTACTATAATTGCTGTTCGAATTCCAAATGATTGCGCCCTGTCTGCTAGGACTGTAACATTATGCTGACTACACATCTGTAGAGTGGTATGACTCCCCACACACCAATGAAACACCTGTTTTCCATCGTGGCGACATGTGATGCATGAAGACGGGATCCTGTTAGCTGACTTCAGGCGTTAGGTAATATACTCCTGAATTCCATCACACTCATTTGGCTCACACTTGGGATAGACTGGATGTCAGAGAGGCCCGCTCTAATGAATCGGCTAGTCATATCAAACCTTGTACCAATCCACCTAACTAAAAACACATTAACTAAAAACACATATATACAAAAAAAACGTAGACACGTCCAAACGAAATTTAATGGTGAGAAAGGAACAGTAGCATCGTAACTAAAATGTATCATCAAAAATTAAAAATTATTTTCAACCTCACAGTGGTAGAGGAATGAAAGTAATTATTGATAACAGCATATAAATACTAAACACGAATATACCTTTTTTGTATCACTAAGATACATGGAGAAATGTGGTTTTCCCCCAACCGCCTCCTAAGATAGAACTCCGAGGAGAGTGGGAGGCAAGGATGGTGAAATACATACATATATACATATATACATATATATATATATATATATATATATATATATATATATATATATATATATATATATATATATATATGCCAAAAAAGGAAATTAAAAGACACTTCTCAGAATCAAGTTCTTATAATGCATCAGAAAATCACAATTACTATCCACAATATATAGTATTGGAGTCACTTGAAGAAACTCCTGTTATAACACTATCACCATTCATAATTGAAAAAGCAATACACTCCAAAATTACTCCTATAGATGTAAAAAATAATACAATAATAATAAGAAAAAATCATGCTTAAAAAATCCTAAAATGGTCAATAATTAATGACTTAAAAATCAACACTTACCTAGAAGAAATCAATGTTAACTTAAAGGAAACTCTCAAAATATAATATATCCAACCAGAATAACAATCAAAATAAGGCCAAATCATAAACACCAATACATACATATTAAAATTCAACACATCCAAACCGACATCTGAAATAAAAATAGGTTATATCATTACAAAAGTGCAAAATTTACATTCACAGTCCTCTAAGATATCATAACTGCCAAAGATTTGACCGTCATAAAACAGATATACTAGAACTGAGCCGGTAAGCTCAAAATGCTGCAGTACAGATCATCAAGAAATCGACTGCCAAGGTGCCATAAATTGCCTAAATTTTAATGAGAACCACCCAACATCCTCACATCTATGTAACGCTTGGCAAAAAGAAAATTGAAATCAAGTATAAGAGAAATATAAATTTTCCTGGGGACTGAAAATTATTGAAAAACACTAGAAAAAATATTCTAATAAATTACACAAATGCAACGAGAAACCAACAACTTCGCGGCGAGGAATATGATCTCTGTCAATTAACAGCATTAATCCAATATTTAAAGAAATTAATTGAAATAATAAAAACGGATTATCACGAGCGAAAAGAAACGATTTACACAGCCACCCATACTAAGATTTGATATATCCAATCAAAATATAGAAAGTTTTAACTCAGTAAACAGAGAAGTTAAAAGAATAAAAGAATAATCTTGTTCCATATATTGAAACACACAACCGTGTCAGAAAGAAAACCTCTAAGGGAGAAATCACCCCAAAACAACCTAGAAAAATAGAAGCTTAAAACAACTAAACAAAAACCGAAAACTTCAACAACAGAATTATTCACTGGAACTCAAGAAGTGTAAAAGCAAATGGAAACGATGTGCTTTTGTTTATTGCAGACTTATGTTCTGCAATCGTCTGCCTTTAGGAAAATTTTTTAAAGGTTACTGAGAATATAAATATTGACAGCAATTTATCACATAATATTATTAGTAATAGGGGAAACAGATCTTCGGATGGTGCTTCAATATTAGTAAAAAAAACTATATTCCTCCGATCAAATTTGACATGAATATAACATTAAAGACAGTGGCTATAAATGCACAATTATATAAAATCATCACCATATGTTCTGTTTTCATCTCTCCTAAGGATCCTATAGATGGAACTGAATTACAGAAACTATTGAAGCAGCTCCCAAAACCATGTATTTTAATGGTAGAATTTAATATCCATAACATCCTATGGGATTGCAAAAATACTGGCCAGAAGGGCAGACACATGTAAAAATTTATCAATAGAAACAATATATGCCTATACACCAACAAGTCATATACCAATCTCCACCCATCAAATGTTACATATACAGCAATATATGTCATCTTAAGTAATCCTTCAAAATACCTAGACTATAACTGAAAGTGCATTATGAAGCATGTGTTAATAATTACTTGCCTTTTGTGTCGGAAAACATTGGATCATTGACAGACGAAATGATACCATAGTGGAAACTTAAGAATGCCAACTAGGAAGAAGTTTAAAACACACGCGACCTAAAACTCACACTAAAAGCCAATGTTGACAATGCACTTATTTTACAAAAACACTTCTTAATATTGTAGAATAGTACTAAATCTGCCAAATACGACAGATCATGGTTTAACAACGAGTGTAAAAATGATCAGATTGCTTGATTCGGCTCTACGTAAGTTCAAATCACATCCAACCCAACATATCTGACCGTCTACCAGATAAATACGGGTAAAGCACGCAGAATAATTAATGAATACAAGCGAACCTCATGGAATAAATTTTAACGTGATATCCAATATTAATTCTAAAACGGAAATCAAATCTGAACAGAATATGATCCGTAGAATCGCCCAGGAAAATAAAAGCACTTCATTGAGACATTTATGCCAAAGCAATAAACAAAGAGGATACAGCAAATTTATGAGCAAAAACCTCCCTCAAAACTCTTCCTCAAATGACGCTTGTGAACTATTTCACGGAAAATGCTCTAAATAAAGAAATTGGAATTAGCCTCTTACTTTACCAGAATTATTAGATTCTATAAAAATATTCACACAACTCTACAGTTGGCCCAGACCAAATTTATTACGAATTTCTAAACAAGAAAACATAGCAAATATTTCTCTGAACTACCTACACAGACTTTTCAATAATGTACGAGTCAGTGGTAATATTCTCAGTTTCTGGAAACAAATACCGTAATTCCAAACCCTAAACTTGAAAAGGACTTAGAAAATCCCTCAAACTATCGTCCAATCGCACTTGAAAGTTGCTGAAGAAAAAACATTTAAAAGAATCGTTAATAATAGGCTTAATTAGGTTCTTGAAGCTAATAATTACAGATTTACAATCTGGTTTGAGAAAGAAAAAATCACAATCAATCATCTGATTCGACTGGAGTTTTTATCAGAAATTCTTGCATTAAAAAGAAACATTTTCTTTGTATTCTTTGACATCGAAAAAGTTTATGATAAGTCAAGGCTATATGGTATCATGAATGATATGTGTTTTAAAGGAAGATAACCAATAACATCCTGACAGAACGATCCTTTATGATCATGCCGCTACCACACTTTCAAGCCTATATGAGCTAGGTATGACTGTTCGTCAAAGAAAGCTTATTATCCGTAAGAATTTTCAACGTCAGAAAATGACATCATTAAAGGCTTGAAACCTCGACTTGTCTGTTAACTGTATAGAAATGACTTTCTAATATGTTACAGATTGAAAGGTATTCATACAACTGAACGGCAAATACCTTAGCTTCTCAATAGGGCAAACAAGTGTTCCACAGAAAATATATTCAGATTCTGATATATATATATATATATATATATATATATATATATATATATATATATATATATATATATTCTTGGCAGATTCCATATTGTCACAATCTCGGATAATTAGGGAAAAAGGGGATGGAGAGAAAAGAAAAATTGCAGACGAATTGGGTTCGATTGAAAAAATATATTTTCAAAAATATTCTCTAAAAAATTTGGAAACTACCAGCTTCTCTCGTTTCGTGTGCATATGTTCCCGTGGCAACATCAACAAATCCCAGTCCAATGAAATCCTAAAGTATGAAACGGTTCACAAAAACTATTGTCCAATTGTCATACAATTTCTATTTCTCTTTATGTCTCTATCTCTCCCCATACATACATACATACACACACACACACACACACATATATATATATATATATATATATATATATATATATATATATATATATATATATGAAGAAATATAGTCTTAAAGTGTGGTATATTTATGGAATAATGTGCTCAATATCAGAGATAGAGCGTGTGTAAATATATATTATAAAAGTGAGCATAGAAGTCAACACTTTGAGGCGACAGTCTGTACCATGCTAGATGCAATCGTCTGGCCACGAGTGCTGTTATTTTTCTCGGCTATTCCGACAATTCCTTCAATGAATCTATATTTAACAAAGGTAAGAAAGACAAGGAAACAGCCCTAAAAGATAGCGGAATCCCAGCAACACTCACATACTCACCAAAGAACACAAAAAACGCCAACAGGAACAGAAATGTCATATGGTTCAACACACCGTAAAGCAAAACACGTAAAAACAAACGTAGGAAAAATATTCTTCAAACTTTTAAACAAACACTTCCCGAAATAAAGCACCCTACACAAAATATTCAACAAAAACATTGTAAAAATCAGCTACAGTTGCACCGAGAACATGGCACAAATAATAAAAAAGCACAATAAGAAAATTATTAACAAACCAAACGAACAAATTAAACCCACGTGCAACTGCAGAAAAAAAAACGAATGTCCCTTAAACGGTAATTGTTTACAAAACAACGTAATCTACCAAGCCACGATAAAATCACCAGATAATGAAGAAAAAGTATTCAGAGGAGGAACTTAAGGAACCTGGAAACAAAGAAATTATGTAAATAAAACATATTTCACAAATAGTAAATATGCGAATAGCACAAAGCTTTCTAAGTATATCTGGGAAATAAAAAACAAAACGCACCCCACACCAAAAATATCTTGGAAAATAAGGAAAAAATCATCAGCCTACAACCTATCAAAAACTTGCAAACTTTGCTCGGAGGAAAAAATAGCTATCATTACGTTCCCAGACCAAAATAAATTAATAAATAAAAGATCCGAGCTAATCTCAAAATGCAGACATGAAAACAAATTTTTACTACGTAACTTAAAAATCGAAAACGGGAAAATTAAATAAATGACAATAAAATAAACAAAATAAATTAATCCAAACAAATTACCAAATCACACTTGTTAGAATAGACGAAATAGAATAAAAAATAAGGAAAAAATCAATAAATAATGTAAATAATAAACAAATTAGCAAACTATTATGACCAAAATATTAGACTATAAAAAATCAAAACAAAAAATCGGACGAAAAATAACTATAACAGTTATATAACGATAAAAAAATGAATAAAAAGTAATATACTGCGTTACTTAAAAATCGAAAACCAAAAAGAGAAAATATACAGTGTAATAAATATATAACGACAAGTATAATTAATTGATGTAAATACATCCAAATATATAAATAAACTAACAACCGATACCGATAAACTACCCATTTAGAAAAAAAAACAAACAAATAAAGATAAAAAATCCAAATAAATAAATTAAAAACTGTTCCCGCTAAAATAATAGTGAGAACAAACCACAACAATCAACCCCAAAATTCAACAAATATTTTTATCTTCCCAAACAAAAACAAAACTATTAAATAAGCTATATAAACAAATTTTTATTACGTTAATAAAAACCCCGATGAAAATAAAAATAATAAATAAATAAGATAAAAAATAAAAATAAATATGAACAAGCAAAATAATCCGATCCAAATAAATAAACAAATAAACGACTTCCGGTAAAATAGCCGCCAAAATAGACTACCCACAATAAGCTATATAAACAATTTTTTACTACGTTAATAAAAACACCGATCAAAATAAAAAATAAAAATAAAATAAATATAAAGGATAAAAAACAAAAATAAATTAAATAAAAAATAATAATTTGACACAAATAAACAAATAAAATATCTGCCAAAACAGACTACCCACAATGCACCACTGACCCGTATATATAAATAGCCGATAAAAATAACAGAACTCGTGGCCTGGCGATTGCATCTAGTATGAAACAGACTGTCAGCTCTAAGTGTTGACTTCTATATTCATTTATATATATATATATATATATATATATATATATATATATATTAGATAAAATATAGTCTTAAAGTATTTAAAGTATGTTATATTTATTGGGTAAAGGACTCGAGAAACGGGATAGAGCTTATGCAATTATAAAAGAAGACATTGATGTCAAGTTCTAGAGACGCCAGTCTGTTTAATGTCTGGCGATTGCGTTTAGCATAATATTAACTGTCGCTTATGGGTGTTGATTTCAGTATGCGCACACACACACACACACACACACACACACACACACACACACACACACACACATATATATATATATATATATATATATATATATATATATATATATATATATGAAGAAATATAGTTTAGTTTTATGGTGTGCTATATCTATGGGATAAATGCTCAATATCGGAGCGTATATAAATATTAAAGTGAAAATTGAAGTCAACACTCAGAGACGACAGGCTGTTTCATGCTAGACGCAATAGTCAAGTCGCAAGTTTTGGATTTTTCTCGAATGTACATACACTTGCCTTCAATAATCCAACAGATACCAAAAATCGATTAACCGCAGGATTTCCGACAATCTAAAATTGGACGTAAATATAGCTATTACTGCTATATAACGATAAAAAATTACTCCGTTACTCAAAACTCGGAAACCGAATAGAGTAAATAAAAATATACAAATAAAAAAGAAGTAAATAAATAAGAAAAATCAAGTAAAAATTAATCCAAATAAATAAATAAATGAACAAATTAACAAATCGCTCCCGCTAAAATAACCGTTAGAATCTTAAAATAGACATAAATGAGCAAAAACATGTTAAATAAATAATAAACTAATTAAAAAATATCCCCGGCTAAAATAGAAGAGCAGACTACGGCAATCATTCTAATAATTGGACGAATCAATAGCTTTAGACCAAAACAAGGTATTAAATAAGCCACTTAAGCAGATCCCCTCACATTTTGTACTACGTTAAAACTGAAAACAATAAATAAATATAGAAAATAAGAAATGAAAATAAAAACAAGTAAAATAAATTAACGCAAATAAATAAATAAGTAAGCCGTTCCCATCAAAATAACCGAAAAAATGCACTACCCACAATGCCCCACTGACACACGCACACACACATATATATATATATATATATATATATATATATATATATATATATATATATATATATATATGTATATATATATATATATATATATATATATATATATATATATATGTAAATAGAAGAAAAAATCTAATACTCGCGGCCTGACGATTGAATCTAGCATAAAACAGTGTTTCGCCTCTGAGTGTTGATTTCAATATTCACTTCTAAATATATATATATATATATATATATATATATATATATATATATATATATATATATATATTCAATCATTAATCTTTATAATTGTATATATTCTTTTAAAATCAGTTATTTGCTTGATCATCAATGGCATAAAACTTTAAAATGCCATAAATCCCTTGAAAATTGAATATCTTTCGTTCTGAATCAATATACATATTTTCATACTGTTTGTATAATTTTGTTAAACAGAAGAGATATTATCGATCATTCCTCTCTCTCTCAGTTTAACTGGTAATTTAATTTTTCATCTAATGTGAATATTTTGATTCAAGTTCGTTTTTTCTTGACTTCTGATGAAAACTTGGAAATTTTCCGACATATATCAGTGAAAAGTTTACTTCCAAAATTATAATTATAATTTAAATACATGGAAAGAAAAGAAGGCGCCCGTTTAACTGACTCCAAGAGGATATGTTTAATCTATGTCATCCTGGCGTCGGCTTGAAAAATCCATATATCTCACTAATTTCCAACTGTTTTGTCGAGCATAAATTATCTGTTTTTGTTTCTTTTTTTTCGTTTATCTATTTGTATTTTAACGATTTCTTATTCTCTTTTTTCCTAACTTTCTGCATTTTTCGACTCATTATCTATTGATTTTTATCTTACTTAACCTTAACTCTCCATTAAGTTGTAAAAGTAATCAACTTGTTTATCCCCTCTCCTCCGCATTTACCTCTATCGTTAGTAGTGTGTTTTCTCATGAGCACTCATTATTTGATCATATCTTTTAATCATGATCAATAGTTAGAAATTAATGTGAGTTTTCTAGTCGGTGTTTTTTTTAATTAAATTAGCTCTTATCACATGGACATGCATTTGCTGTGTCTCCGAAAATTTAAAAAGGTTCTCAGAATGGTTATATTTCATTCTCATATAGAGGCCAGCCTTTAAAAGAGCGTAAACGAATTCACATTAATTTATACGTTGCCTCTTGACATGTGTTGACCATTATGCTCCATTTTATGCTACTGCACATTGAGTGGCACACTGTCACGGACATTTCAGCAAAGAAATAAACTTCTATCATTATGGCAATAATAACGAGAGAAATCGAGATACAAACAAAAAATAGATATTAAACAAAGATGAGATAGAAAGAGACATTTAGAAAGGAGACAGTTTTAGCTAGATTTATGGATGAGAATCGCTGATGTACAACAGTCAGTAATACATTGGTTCAATGATTTTGGTAAACCTTGTAAAAAGAACATATATATATATATATATATATATATATATATATATATATATATATATATATATATATATATATATATATATCTATATATATCTATATATATATATATATATATATATATATATAAGCAACGTACCTCTATATGTATATATAGATGTGCAACTTTATTATATATATGAAATATATATATATGCAAATTTATTATATATCTGTATATATAAATATATGCAAATTTATTATTCATATGTATATATATATATATGCAACTTCATTATACAGACACACACGCATACACAAACACACACACACACACACACACACACATATATATATATATATATATATATATATATATATATATATATATATATATATATATATATATAACAAGTTTGAAGACACCTCCATAATAATACGGGTTGAAATTGAAAGAATGTTAAATGAAGTGAAAATACATCTTAGAAATTGAAAAAGGAGTCATTTGTCCAAATTATACCTTGAGAAAAATGTTTAATCCATGTTACAAATGTTCCTGCAGTAATCAAGTCTAAGAACGATATTTTGATGAAAGCAACTTTTAATCATGAAACGATTTTTTTCTCATAATAAATTTTCTAGTAAAATATCATGTCTGTCTTTTCTTTCAATCAGGTATAATAATTTCCATTCATTTAAAGTACAAAACAACTATTTAGCCCATTTAAAAAGTTATCAGTTTTTGCTCAAACTATATATATACAAATCTATTATATATATATATATATATATATATATATATATATATATATATATTTATATATATATATATATATATATATATGTGTGTGTGTGTAGAAATGCAAATTTATTTATGTGTGCTTGTATACCCAAATTTTAATATATATTTATAAATATATTATATATATATATGTTTATATATATATATATATATATATATATATATATATATATGCAACATTATTATATACGTGTTTGTATGCATCTTTATTACATATATATATATTCAAATTATTCTATGTAAATTCTTTATATACATATATATATATATATATATATTTATATATATTTTTATATACATATATATATATATATATATATATATATATATATATATATATATATATATATATATATACAATATATATATATATAATTATTCACCCACCCACTGATTACATATATATTTTCTAAGGAAATATTTACTGAAATTACCATAAATAATTTATTAATTTGATATTTTTTTAGAAATTTGAATCTTTTTTATTCATAACTATAGTTTCTTCTCAATATGTGTGCAGTTTTAAATTATACGACCTCCTTATGGAAATTATTAAATAATTTTCACTGCGATAATTTTAATACCATTTTTATTTAAGATTAATCTACTCCCCCTTTGAAAATGAAATAGTATTAACTTGATTCTATAAAACTCTAAAATTTAAAGAAGACAATATGTGAGTGTCTTTTACCGTGATAACTCATTGATTCTGCAACTATAGAAGATACGGCTGAACTGCACAAGAAGATCTGAGTGAAGATAATTCATGCGTGCAAACAATGGGATTTCTATACAACATTTTCCAAAAGTTTAATTGTTCCTAGATGGAGAAATCGTGGCATTATTAAGAAGTACAACGCACTCATTTTGTTGAGAATAAAACAAACCTGGCTGAAAACGGTTAATTTCTGAGAGAATGGAAAGAAACTATGATACATATGTCTCGAATAATCCTCATTTAACGCCAACAGACATTTTCCATGATGTAAGCACAACAGGGTTGAATGTATCGACAAAGACAGTCACTCGATGCTTTCATTGGGAAGGGTTTCGAGTTTATCGACCAAGGAAAACGCCCGCGCTGCAGGTTATACGCACGAAATGCAGATTAGCTCAGCTATCTAGAACATGAGAATAAATATTGTTTTTTGTTCAGCAAACTCTTTGATCACATGAACTCCCGTTATATATGGCGGAAAGCGAATAAATCTCACGAAGCAAAAGAAAATCTCCATAAAATTAAGCACGGTGGTGGGTGCATTCTGCTCTTGAGACTTTTAACTGCTTTTGGACCAGTAGAAGTACATGGCAGTATTTCTGAAAAATAATATAAAAGAAAGTGAACGAAAGTTGCCTTTGGGGCGTCACTGGATGTTCCTACATGACAATGACCGGAAACAAACGGCATGAATGGTTACAAATAACTTAACTGACAGCATCTTTCACATGTGTGCAGTCCGCACAATGTTCTGACCTAAAATTCATTGAATATTTATGAGCATATTTGATGAAAAAGTAAGAGGAAGAAGATTATTGAGACAAATACAATAAATTAAAAATTTGTACGAATATTTATCTTGTCTCACTATATATATATATATATATATATATATATATATATATATATATATATATATATATATATATATATATATATATATGTACAAATCCTAGAAATAGGACTTCCCATGAGAATGTATTAGGACTGTTTCGAGATAAATGATACCAACTTTCAACGTCTCATCAAGAAGATGCACGATTTGCACAAAATATTCTTAAACAACAAAGGTTGCCCATGAAAAAACGTAATATATAATGAGTGTAAGCAGGAAGTGCACAATGCTCTCAGAAGATTAAAGATTCCTGGTGATCTAGTAAGGCTGTGAAAATCCAAACGGCAGCTGACAGAAATTATCCCAAAGCATTCTATAAAGGCATTAAAAAGGTGTAATACCCACAAGAAAAAGTTATTTCACCCGTTATGTCGTCTGACGATAACACACTCCACACAGAGAAGGAAATTACATTATGATGGGAAGAATATTTTGAAATGTCATTAATTCTACCCCTACTATCGATAACAACATCATTGCTTCAATTCATCAGCGATCAGAAATTCCGCAGTTGTCTCTTGTGTCATGCTTAAAGGAAATTCAGGAATCTATCAAGCAATTGTCCTCGAACAAAATCCCCGGACATGATGTTATCCACCCCACCGAAATTTTTAAATATGTTGGGAAGACTCTAGTTATGAAACTGCTTGAGATTTTTAAAGTCATATGGAACGTTGGTTCTGTTCCACAGAACTACAATGATGCATGCATAAAACATCTATTCAAATCAAAGGCAAAAAAGTTGTACGTGATAATTCCCGTGGGATTGAACTTCTAAGAATCGCTGGCAAAATTCTCCCACGTGTTATTCTTAACAGAATAATCAAATATATCATTAACGACATCTATCCCGAATCTCAGTGTGGTTTTATTTCAGGTCGTGGAGTCATTGATATGATTTTTTCACTTCGTCAAGTTGCTGAGAATGTTCGAGAGGAGAACCATGAAATCTATACCGTCTTTATCGATCTGGCCAAAGCATTTGACACTGTAAACAGACGTGACCTGTGGAAAGTACGCAAAACCTTGGCATACCTGAAAGTTTGCTAAATATCATCATCTCGTTTTATGAAGGGTGGCAACTGGAAGACACTATGTCTAATGAAAACATCTGTTCTATCTAATGGATACTTTCAGAAACCTTTGATGCAACCAATGGCACAAAACCAATTTGTATCATGGCTTCTGTACTTTTTGCTCTCTTTTTTCGGTCATGCTACACAATGCTTTTAGTGATCTTGACATAGGTGTAACATTTAAATTGCGCACAAGAGGCGGCCGCTTTAAATATCAACGTTTTAAAACAAAATCGCTGAATCGAGCAATCATTATTCCTGATTTTCTGTTTCCTGATGACGCTGTGATCGTGGCTACCTCAATCAAAGAAGCTCAAGCACTCGTCAATCGTTTTTCCACCGCTTGCAACGCATTTAAGCGTAAAGAATGGACAATGTTTGAGAATTTGCTCGTACTTCGTCTGTAACTTCCAATTCAGTGTTGGCCTAATCTCTGCCTGCTTGATTGAATTATTAATTCGACACGGAATTCTGACCGTTTCTTCATCGTGTCGATTTGAATATTCTCCAGTAGTAGCATGCCAGCCAGGCCCACGGCAGGGGTGAGAGGGATCGCCCCTTGCCCCGCCCCCAGCACTGCGTTCATTATAACTTGTTGCTTAGCATGAGATAGGTAAGCCTTCAATTCTCGACGTTGTTTTGTATAGATTATGGTCGTGAAAACGAGCATTTTCTCTGTCCATTTAAGTATAAACCCGCCCCATATTTGATTCCGTGTTCCTTGTGTATGTATATGTAATTTTTTAATTTATTTCAAAATTTTTTATTTTAATTCTTTTTTTTTTTTGATTTGTATTTTTGTTTTTTTTTGCTTTTTGTTAACCAGCACTCCAGTCCCCCCTAACATATCTTATTTTAGAACTAACTATTCTAACCTAACTCGTAATATTACATTTTTTTAAATATAGGTCAATGGGACTTATGCTAAGTTAAAACTTAGTATTGTACACATTCACAATAGTATGTCATTCCTATCCCCCAGTACTCTCAACTAGTGTAAGCCCTGCGACTATCCCAACTACATCCCCCTCTATTGTTTTGTTTTGTCGTCGTTGTATATGTTATATGTAATAGGAGCAGGTAGGCTTTCCTACCGCCCGGTCTACACTCCTCCCCCCTCTATTGGACACGATTAGAGGCCCAAACCTTGTTTCGTGTTTAGGAAGGGGTTCCTGGATCTCTCTCTCTCTCTCTCTGGCCTCTGTACGGGTGCTGCTGTGTTTCTCCCGTGAAGCGTGTAGTCTGTGGCATTGCCTGTGGCATTGCCTGTTCATTCTGAGGGTACACGGTTGACAGTTCCCTGGTTGCTGTTTCCGACTGCTAGTTAGGAGCCCTAACGCTTGCGTAGCGTCTTCAGCGGCCACTCTGATCAACAGTTGCATAATATCGGGGTGTCTGTAGTGCCATGTCGCGCATGGATAGGTGCCCTGCAGTCATCTCCGGTGGGCAACCCTGAGGCCACATTATGATTCAGGCTGTGTCAAACCCCCTCTCTGCCCGCGTCATGGGTGATAACCGTCGGCTTCCTTTAACTCAGGCCTTCTCTTTTTCTAACACCAATTACACACATGAATTACAAAAACCAGAAATATAAACCTAAACCAGCCTTCCAAAAATCACCCAAACCTTTAAATATCTTCTCCAACATCCGTGGCATTAGAACCAACTTCTGCAGCGTTTAGTCTTTCCTCATTGCTAAGTGCCCGGATATACTGGCCCTGTGTGAGACCAATCTTGACTCCTCGATCTCTTCCTCTGATCTCTCGATCCCTGGATACCTGCCTCTCCTCAGAAAAGACTCTCTAACCCACATGCATGGCCTGGGTGTCTACGTCAAGGACCATCTCCCTCTGGCTAGAGAGTGCTCTCTCGAATCGCCGGATCATTCGTACTTGTGTCTCCGGCTAACTCTTCTCTATGCTGTAAGCTATCATTTCTTCCTCTACCGCTCTCCAAATTATCAGGACTGTGGGATACTCGATGTCATTTCTGACAGCATAGATAGGGCCCTCTCTGTCCATCCGTTCGCTCACATATTTGTGTTTGGCGATTTTAACGCCCATCACAACCAATGGCTTAAGAACGCTACTACCGACCTTGCAGACATTCATACTCTCAACTTTTCAGTCTCTCAATCCCTCACTCAGATAATTGATTTCCCCACGCGTTTTGCTTACAACCGTGACTGTAAGGCCTCACTCCTCGACCTGTGTTTTACCTCCATCCCTGAGTCTTGTAGTGCCACGCATCTCTGTCCTATCGGTAACTCCGATCATGCTGTAGTGTCTGTTAGCATCTCCTTCAGCCCCACCCCCTGTAAAGAGCCTCCTACCACCAGAACCACATTCTGCTACCAACGGGCTGACTGGGACTCGTTTCGTGACTTCCTCCGCGATGTCCCCTGGGATGCTGTATTTAAGCTCCCCATTCAAGATTGTGCTTCAGAGTTCTCTTCCTGGATTAAAGCTGGAATCGAAGCTTTCATCCACTCCAGGAAATTCAAGGTCAAACCGCGCTCCTCCCCCTGGTTCACAGCTGCTTGCTCAGCCGCCATTGCCCATAGGAACCACTTCTTCCACCGTTTTCGTAGACATATGTCCGACTCCAATAGACGTATATTTACCTCTGCCCGCAACGAGTGTAAGCGTATCCTCAACGATGCCAAGTCACTATTTGCTGTTCGGATGAAGGAACGTATTGCATCCCGCAAATTTGGCTCCAAAGATTATTGGCGCCTCTGCAAGAGCGTTCTGAACAATAAAAAACCCTCCATTCCTCCCCTGTTCAATCAGTTTGAGGTCCTGACCACCTCTGCCGACAAGGCCGTATGCTTTGCTCGGAAGTTTTCTTCCAATTCTACGCTAGATTCTTCCGGGGTACCCTTGCCCAATTTCCCTGCCAGAACTGAGGCCCTCTTGGACGGATTGCACATAATCCCATCGTCGGTATTGGGCATTATTTCTAACTTAGATCACCACAAGGTTACTGGTGGAGACGGGATACCAGTCATTGTCCTGAAGAAATGCGCACCTGAACTGGCACCTGCCCTCTCTAAATTATACAACCGCTGCCTCAAGGAGTCCTGTTTTCCTGATTGCTGGAAGTCCTCAACCATTCTTCCTGTCTTTAAGAACTCTGGTGACCCCTCCGACCCTACCAATTACCGTACTATCAGTCTCCTACCCCTCTTCGGCAAAGTCTTCGAGGCCATTATCAACACCGAAGTGATTAATCATCTGATATCCCATGATCTGCTCTCAGACAAGCAGTATGGTATCCCCTTTGCCCGATCTACGGCCGATGTGCTTACGGCCATCACTGAATTTGTCTACCAAGTTATCCATAATAACGGTGAAGCTCGTGTCGTGGCCCTTGACATCTCCAAAGCATTCGATAGAGTTTGGCATGCCAGCCTTCTTCGCAAGCTCCAGGGTTATGGTATTACAGGTCGATTGTTTGACCTAATACAATCATTCCAGTCAAACCGGGAATTGAAGGTCGTTCTCAGTGGATTCATCTCCAGCTCCTATCCCACTAACACAGGTGTTCCTCAAGGCTCCATCCTAGGCCCTACTCTGTTCCTCATATTTATAAACGACCTTCCTCACGCCATAGACTCCCAAGTCGGCATCTACGCTGACGACCCCACAATTTACTCCTGCCTCAAACACAAATCTAGTGAAGCTGACAAAGTTAACCTGGCAGCTCAAATTGAAAAGGACCTGCAATCGGTTGTGAACTGGGGCGAGAAATGGATGGTTAACTTTAACGCCTCTAAAACAAAACTGCTCTCTATTAACCACCACAAGGATCCATCATAGAATGTCTGAAGACCAACTTCTCGAGAGCTTCTCTCTGCGGCTGCTCGGTCTCACGCTGTCCGCTGATCTGAGATGGAATAAATACATCGAGTCAGTTGCATCATCCACCGCAAGGAAAGTTGGTTCCCTGTGCAGAGCAAGGAAATTTTTCTCCCCGGAATCGATCCTCTAAGTCTATAAATCGATCATTCGCCCTTGCATGGAGTATTGCTGCCATATATGGTCTGGGGCCCCTGCTGTTTGCCTCAGGGTTCTTGATAATATCCAGAGACGGATATGCAATGTGATTGGCCCTGATCTGTCATCTAGTCTGTAGTCGCTCTCTCACAGACGCGATGTTGCCTCGCTCTGCCTTTTTTACAAGTACTTTCACGGTAATTGCTCCGAGGAGCTGCTTTCGCTTGTCCCCAGGCCTCGTGAATTTAAACGTCCTACGAGGCTGGCATCCCGTTCCCACCCCTACACCGTTGAAACTGTTAGATGTAGACGTCTCTTCTACTCCAATAGCTTCATGTCTCGCTCATCTCGCCTATGGAACTCCCTTCCCTATTACTGTTTCCCTGACAAATACAATTTCCAACGGTTTAAGTGTAGCGTCAATCAACATCTCCAGTTGCCTTGATCTATCCACTCCCCTCCTCCACATCCTTTCATTTTTCATTCCTATTTGCTCTCGCTCTCACTCCAAATCTTCTGTAACCCCCTTGCCTTGATCAACCCACTGTCTTTCTCTTTTTCCTCATCCTCTCCTTTACCACTCCTATCTGCTCTTCCTCCAACCCTTCTTTAACCCCTTGCGTGATAGTGGCCTCGAGCCTTGCTTGGGGTGATACGCTTAAAAAATATATATAAGCATAAAGAAAACTGCAGTTGTACATCAACCAAGTTCTACACCAAACAGTTCAAGGGTGTAAAACAAAAACTACCTGACCGTACCTTTCAAATCGTCCCTATTACTGTTGGCAGCAACAACCTGAAATCATTCTCGTACTTAGGAAGCAAAGACAATTCAAATGCCTCTTTGGATGATGAAATAGTTAACCGAATACCATGGGATTTCACTGAAAATGAAAATCAGTATCTATGAAGCAGTCATTCTTACCACATTTCTTTATGGGTTGTAAGCGTGACCGCCATACATGACGCATATCAATCAACTTGATGTTTTTCATAAACGCTGTCTTCGTTCAACATGCGGTTATACACGACAGGACAAAATCTCTAACCCTGATTTAGCGTCGGCGGTATTGAATTGTTTCTGATCCAATCACAGTTCAGATTGGCTGGTTATGCCATCAGAATAAGTGATGATCGGATGCCGAAAATCCTCATATATAGCCAACATTTTCATCGTAAGCGTAATGTAGGCTGTCGTTGGTTACGCTTCGTCGGGCTAATACATCAAGCCATATGACGGTCAACCTTTCAGTATTCCCTTCGTGTGGACTTGTTTGCAAATCCTCTGCAGGATTGCTGTCTGATACGGAACAAAAACATAAAAACTGAAATGAAAGACATACGTCGAAAACGACGGGAGAGTCCATCATCATATTATATATATATATATATATATATATATATATATATATATATATATATATATATATATATGTGATAATATGATGATGGAAAATTTCATTTATGAAAAACATCAATGAGTATATATATATATATATATATATATATATATATATATATACATATATATATATATAAACTGTGCGATGGATAAATCGACATCAAAATTACGCAAAAACGGAAATAACACTGATCTCTTATTTTAACAAACGTCGATCCCACACTTTCACTGTCGAAAAAGTTAAAAGTAACCCCCTCTTCTACTCTAACAGTTTCTTCTCTCACACTTCCCGACATTGGGATTAAATTCCTATTACTTGCTTCTCTGATAGCTCTAATCTTCAAATATTCAAATGTAATTTCAATCGAAATCATTTGATGCCATGATCTTGATCCCCGTCTTTCTCCATATATTTCCTCAAAGACCCCTCTTTACAATTACTCTCACTCTCTGTAATCTCTTGCGTGCTAGAGGTACTCTCTTCTTGCTTGATGTCAAACGTTTTAAAGCAATGTATGTGTGTCTGTAACCGTACATATGTGAAATTTTAGTTATTATTCTTTTTCGAGAAGATATCCATGTTTATTTTCGCACAATATATTTAAAGTGTACCAGCATATTCTACTTTAGAAAATATAACCTTTCAGCAGCAATCGAAATTGCCTTGATTTTTATTTTGGTGTGTGGGAGGGCTGGAGTAATATCTGAAAGTAACGTACTCCATGTTTTTAAAGTGTACCGGCAAAATTATTTTAAATATCACATAAAAAATGTATATTTCTCCTTGTGACTTCCAAGGCCTCCTTTTCACAACATGTACTTTCGTATGCGAAATATGAAATATAAATTAAGTGATCGTTGAATATTGTCTAACAATATTTCCCATGCAGTTTTTGTAACGCCACATTCTCACACTTTCACTCTTAGTCCTAACAGGTGAGCAAGCCTTCTTCAGTGCCCGAGTTCCCTGCATAGCCATAATCATTGTGACTCTACATTGAATGCGATGTAAACGACTTCTTCCTAGCGTTGGCTGTCTGCTAGACCTGGAGCCGAACCTCGGAAAACCTCCTGAGTTTGCTATCACATCAGCAGATGTGTAATATTGGCTCTATGCTACTATCATTTTTTAACGAGATCTGGACCGTGAATTTGTTTCCTGTGTCTCCTCTCTATGTCATGAGGAGGTGTACACAATTTAAACCAGCTAAATGTGGAATTACTTCTTGATGATATGGCTGCTTTTTTATCTAATATTCACCCCTACCAACATTTCTTTATTAATCCATGTCCACAAAAAAAAACAAAAAATACAAATAGAAAATACAAACCCATTGAACAAATACATAAGTAGATTCCAAGTTCAATATTTTCTGCACAAGATCTTCCTTTCTCCTTTTCTGACAACTAGTATTCACTGAAAACTTACATCTGAAGACTATACTTAGACAATGCGTTTGCTGTCAAATTAGGTTTATATATATATATATATATATATATATATATATATATATATATATATATATATATATATATATATATATATATATAAGTATATAAGTATATATTTGTATGAGCAAATACCGCAGTTTATGAAATTGACAATGGTTATTTGAATCATTTTAAACAAACATAATTCTTTATCCTGTTCTAATGCGCGTTGTTTGAATATATGGAGATAAAATACATCCAGTTGGGCCTTTGCAGGCTTCCTTCATTTAGGATAAAAGACAAAAGAAAATTGTTTCACTGAACAGAATCTTGAATAGCATCTCTCTTATGAACACACTTTCAGTGTAATATAGTAAAAAGAAGTAAAGTAAAACAATGCTCAAGACATTTTCAAACATTTATAGAACTATAGAAATGGGTTTAAGAATTCTCCAACTCGCAAGATTAATGAAGCACAAGCGAAAATGAAATTCTCGGCAAATCTGAAGTTCAGAGGAGATTGAATATACGAACATTTCGATAAAAATTTGTTTCCGAAAATACTGCAATAAAAAAGAAGGTAATTTAAAGCGTCATATATGTATTCAGTGAATACGGCAAAGACAAACAAAAAAACAATCTACTCTCAACCGCATCTTCATGTTAAATATACAAAGATAAATAGAGAAAAAAAAAACGCTCGTTACGGCAGTAGGGAAATTGTTCCAATGTTGTTGTTTTTTCTTTGCTTATATTTCGAGAAAGAGATCCGGAATAAATGGAAGGAAAAATCCCTTACTCGTTTTTATCATTGCCTCTTTCCTCTCTATACGAATAAAGACATCATCAGAATATCTATTTGTAATTTTATCTTGTCCATCTAGGGAGGTGATGTCCGAAATGGCCTGCACTTGTAGGCAGTTGAACTTGATAGATTGACCTTAAATATTTATCGACAGCTCATCCTTTTAATCTCTATCATCACAATCAAAAGAGCATCTGGTTGTTGCCATCACGCAGCATAATGGGCAACTGGGACGTATTTAGTCGTAAAAGAGAGTGAGATAGAGAGAGAGAGAAAGAGAGAGAGAGTAAAATATAAAACAGAAGCCGTTTAAAGGGGAATAGAAAAACCGATTACATAAAATAATGTATGTATGGCGAATGTGTATCAAAATAGAAGGGAAAAGCGGTGACTGTGTTTTTTCTACTTGTTATATTTGTATTAGCTGTTTCATACGAAATGATATTTTAATACTCCTCATGTACAAATCTTTCGTAGCAGCAGCAAGTCAATTCGAAAAGAGGAAGATAAATAACACAAAGCAAAATAGATACGAAAAAATGATTAAAAAAGTTAGCATAACCCCATTAGTCTAATAGAAAACATTTTGGCAACTGAAGTTACTGAGTTTTCAATATTATCAAAACAAAACAAATAAATCAAGGAGAGTGTTATAGTTATAATGTTGAGACCGTAAGTATAGTTTCCATTTGTCCTATTAGTACATGTCTCCTTTCTCTGACCTAGGCGTTTATATAAAAATTGGTCATTTAATTAAGACGCTCTTGGACGAAGGCTCTATGTTAGATTTCATATACATTCGAAACAACAGGGAAACATAATTTATGACATAAACAAATCTAGTTAAACATTTCGAAAAATTCCAGGTATTTCTAACATTTGCTAACATTTTGAATTTTTCGGTAACTGATTCAGCAAAGTTTTCTCTAATTTTTGTTTGTAATGATAGTTAATAGCATCTCAGTTTTTTCCAGACAAACTTGTGTTACGAGAAATATATTATTCAACCAATGCATATGTTTACGTTTAATAATTACATGCAATTTGCTCCTGAATGTTGATATAAGCCAATCTTATTAACATTTTGAACGGTATACTTTTTTAAATTAAAATCACAGATATCACCTATTATAAAGACGCTAATTAGAAAAGAATGGTTGATAAGCGGTGCTCATACGAAGAATCATTGCATTTGTAAAACAAAATTACTATTTTCTCTTTGGAAATAGCTAGAACTCAGGTATATTTCAATTCGAAACGAATCTTGAATATACTTTTTCTATTCAGGACATAGGTGAAATTAGTTATTCATATTTTCAAAAGCATCGCTAGTTTTTCAATATTATTTTCATACCCTGTGCTGACATCCATTTACTCAAGCTTATTGGCTACGCTAAGCTGCGTTTTCCTGTTGCCGTCAATTGACTTATGAGTGCAAAAATATGCAAGCGCCTTTCCCTCATTTCGTCTTTTTAATTTCAACTGTACTTTTCTGATTCAAATTGTTCTTTATTTTCCTTCAACCTTCCTTATTGCTCTAATGCACCAGGCATGATATTCGGTAACTGCTGCTTTAGAACCGAATCTCTCCGTATTCCCTAACTATAAAAGTTGAATAAAGCAATGGAGAAGAATCACCCTTGTCAAATACACCTATCTATTTTTGTTTTATTACTCACTTATCAAAGATATAAAGGTATTTTAATTTCTTCTTAGGAGCATCTACTACCTTCTCTCATAATAAATTGTTAATCTATGTGGCTGACAGCAGATAATCGTATTTTGTAATATATTATTTTGTATTTGATTTATTTTCTATTCAAACATCAGTTCTGCATCCATCTTCATTTGTGAGAGCTTCCCCTTCAGAAAAGAGCGAGTAAGGTTTTTCATCACAAAATTGTTCCTGTAACTCCAAGTTTGATTTTGTCATGCTTCCTTGTCTCTGTTCTGTCACCATCCATTAATGTACCCCTCTTTTCTCACAAAATGTCATTTAAATATTAGATTTTTCTGACAGTCATTTTCTATAATTTTCCCCAGAAATGTCAACAAACTTTTTCTTCTGATTTGAATTATCAGTGTCTTTCTAGTTTACATTTTTTTTCAAAATTTCCTATTCCTTAATATGTTTAGTCCATGTTATTCTAAGTACCCATCTCCGTGGCTTCCTGTTTACAAACCTCCACTAATACTGCAATTACATTTATTTTCCTTTATTAATTATTCACAAAGATAGTTTTCTTGGCATTAATTTCTATTTCACGATTTTTCTCTTCGAAAGTTTTCACATATCTTATCTGATGTACTCGTCTAATTCCCGTCCTAATTATTTTTTTCGTTTTGTTTATGACGATAATTTTGTTTCATTTTGATATATTTGTGTTTATGAATCAGCTTCATTTTTTCTCTTCACAGATAGAACATTTCGAAGGGATAATATTAATGGTAATATCTTCGATCTTTCTACTATTTTCTTTATATTACTAAAATAATACATTCACTCTATTTGTTCCATCGAAAAATATATTAATTTTTACAACGCAAGTAAATTTTGGTATTAGAAAAGATTGCAGTAATACGAAAATATGATGATTTAATTTCTAAAAGTATTTTTACAAAATATATTAGTATGCGTATTACAATGCGTAATTATTGAAAAAGTTGAAGCTTACTAAGAGCCACAAAGGATAGGAACTTCTGGAAAGCCATTAACGCACACGTCCTGAAGGGACATGGTGCATAGAGAAAATTACACGTTGTTTCCACTCTGCTTCTCTTGCCTTCATTCTTTCCTGTGAATGTTAATAATTATTGGTCCATTTTCATTATTATATCATCCTATAATTTCGACTCCTTTTCATGTAGCGCTAAATAAATGCTGTGTTTATATCATCTATCCTAAATGTTGTTGCGCCATCCATTTACGCAACCTCGGGAGGTTGTTCACCCGTTCTTTTCTTCTGTTTCTCTTGTCTTGCCTCTGTTCTGCGAGTATCAAATTCCCAAGCCTTCTTTCAACATTATGCGGCCTAAAAATTTCAACTGCCTCCTTCTGATGTTAAGTATAAGAGTCTTTTGTTGCATTTTTCTCTAAATCTTCATCGTTGCTCACATGTTCAGCTAATGATATTCACAACATCCTTCTGTAGTACCATATTTTTGTTGCTTCATGATTTTTCCTTATCTCTAAGGAGGTTGATCAGCATTCTCTGCCATATTGATAGACTGATGTTACGTAACAGTCAAGTACTCTTTTCTTTTCAGTACACTTTCTTTGTTTCTTACGAATAGTTTTTCTTAATTCTTTGCTTCTTTGCTTCAGATTTCACTGTGTCACATTCCGTACTCCTTTAAAACACATCCCAGATAGTTAAATATTTGTATTTGCATGAGTTTGTATTTTTTTTTTATATAAGTGGCTTTTCCTCATCATATGTTTTCGTGTTTACGTTCACAATCGTTAGCTCACCAACAATATTTGTTGTAACTGAAACAATTTTTTTCTAGATTTCGGCTTTTGATTTTACTATTTACCATAACATAACAATCTCAATATATTCCCTTCGTTCTCTTTCTTCTTACTTATATATCTGTTACTTTTTTAAATAGTTTATCACATTATATACTGGCATGATCATTTTCTCGTATTTCTCTTTCTCTCTCTCTCTTTCTCTCTCTCTCTTTCTTTCTCTCTCTCTCTCTCTCTCTCTCTCTCTCTCTCTCTCTCTCTCTCTGTTTTAACTATCCCACAATTCTTCTTTTGTTTCTGAGTAAGCAAAATATCACTTGTGTCAGGATTTCAACAGATTTATTTGCTTTTCGATTCCTTTACATGTAAGTTTTATTTCCTTCCCAGTCCAACTTTCCCACTGTTGGAATCATTCTCTGTACTTCATGCTTATAGCAGTTTCATCTCCCCTTTTAACGTTCTCAATTTCATAACTTGCACATTGGTACACAAAAAGAAACAAAAAAAAAACAACGTTTCAAGCAGACAACAACAACAGACTGCTTCAATGATTGCTGTTGCTTTACACTGCAACAAGAAACCAATTACATTGGCGTTCTGTCCACTGACAAATCTTTGTCCGGACTCGGTATCATCACTAGAGATGTACGTATGCTGCCCAGAGCTAATGGGCAGAAGACGGTGAAGGACATCTTTAAACAATAGTTGGGACGCAAAGATGTACAGTGTGAACACATCGGTTTAAAGATAGTTTTAGTAGCACTGTGACGATTGATAGAGGTGTTGTTATCCTCGGGGGAATATGCGACTGGTGTGAGTACTTTTAACGATTATTTCCAAATACCGTTTGTCTTGTACTCGCAAGGAATTACACGCGTCAGATGTGTGAATCAGTTTCATACATATACGATTTTATGCAATTTTAGTTTTCTTAAAATGTACTTGCCACAAACACACACGCACACACATACGAATATATATATATATATATATATATATATATATATATATATATATATATATATATATATATATATATATAATGATATGATATGAAAATAATCTTTTACGTTTGCTTAAGATGTTCCATCGATTGAATATTTTAAAGGAGCTATACGTAATAATGAGAAAAGATTATAGAAGGTTTTGAATAGTTTATATTTTATGATAAAAAAAGAAATTGCTATTAGCTTAAAGACAATTTCCACTAGTGAGATAGTGAGACAAATTTTTCAGTTTCAAATTTAACCGAAGCTACTAACCAGTTTATAATGAAATTAAAATTGACATATTAGTTTAATTATACAACGGACTTGACAGCAACTAATTTAGTTTTGCACTGAATATATAAGCATTTGAATGTTTATTTTCATTTACACATGCACGCAGAAACACAAACACACACACGCGAGTCTGTGGCTCGTATGGTCCACAGATGTGTATGAGACCACACTTCTCAACACTGTAGGTTTTAATTGTCGTAGCAAGTAGCTTTTTCCTGATGTGAAATAGCTTTGTTAGCCCAAGCGGTCTTCAATTCTGAGTTGTCATTCACCTAGATTGGTTGCTAATCAAGCCTGAAAAGACCGATATGTCTTTCCGTTTAACTCATAGTTGGGGGAAGAAGAAATGGTTTCTTAAGTTTCTAAAGTTTAATGGCTAATATGTAAATGTAACGAATTCAATTAGTAGTGGAATTTTGGTAACCGATTTCTCATTCCAGGCTGCTACCGTTGGGGTATTTCAACGCAATTTCAAATTATTTCAGCAGAATCATCTTACACTAAATCACTGTTATTTCCATATATAAATATTTTCCATTTATTTGGAGAATTTACTATGCATAAAACTCAATAATTTGCTCACACATATATCTACATTTAATTTCATTAAATTTTCCAATAAAATTTAAATTAATTTAATTAAATTTTCTAATAAAAATTAAATTGACTACAACGTTTCTAATTTACAAGGTTGTCATGATGATATTTTTTTCAGGTTACCTCATGTTCTTATCGAACAAAAGATTGGCAAAATATAAAAACATAATTCGTTTACCCACATTCCATTTTAGATACATTTTTGGATATTACATATTTGACATTTTAATATATATAATAAACAGTATAGACGCTGTAATCAGCATTGAGTATTTAACAAATTCATACGTTATCTGATGATCAGATGGTTACCCAACAATTTGCATGTATTCTATATATGGGTCACTGGGGGCTTATGTAATGTGCAGGATAATTACTCTAATCCCCATTGATTTTATGGGTAATATTTTGCGTTTATTTTTAATCCTAAAATTGTATTTATTCATTTTCATTATATTTTTATTTATTTGAATATACATTTTTTATTTACTTATATTTTTATTTCCATATTCGGGTTAAATTTGAATACTGAAATGAAAGTTATTAGCTTGTTGCCATGCATAAATAAATGTTCCGTTGTAATTCGGTTGATAGTAGTGGTAAGAATATATATATATAAATAACTTTTTCTTTATGATGAATATTTCGATAGGCACAAGATATTGTCGCATGCGTCTGTCTACCTAACTCTCTATATCCATGTATAAGATAAGAACAAATGGAGTATAATTCCAATGACCGTAGCATTTAATTAAAAAAAGGGTTCAATACAAAATAGGGCTTAATATTATCTATTATAGAAGATTAAAACAAAAGTGTTAAATATCGCTACACAATTGCTTTCCTGTTTCGGCACTAAGCTGTGCCTCTTCAGGCGAGGGTAAATAACTGGTGAGTAAATGATTATTTTAATTTCAAAAGAAAATACCACTTTTTTTCGAAAGAGAAGAGAAGACGAGAAAACAAGAATATAATTAAAATGAGTTCTGTGAGTTTACCCTGATTAACTAATTAGGTACCATAGCTACGCTAAATTTAATGTTAATCTAAAAAAGGACATTTAGATCATGGCATAATGTAACCTGTAATGGAAACCTAGGCAAGGTCATAAGTGGCAGACATGAAATTGATTCAAACCATAAACGAGTGGCAACATTTTACCGTAATTGTTGGCAAATATGAGTTATTCAATATTCCATAAGGAGCGAAGGGGACGGATAGGAAGATAATAAAGGTGTGTAGCTAGTTGTAACATAGATTTTGTAGTTGATAATTAAAAGGCTTCTTTAAGAAGCCAATGAATACAACTTAACCGTTTAAATTTTTTTTAAAAAGTGAAACAACCAAATAAGATGTTAATTATGCCAACTAGGCGTCAATACATAACTATATTAAATCTAAATAAATAAAACAAAATAATCATTTACATACTAATTATGATCATATGCAATAAATGTAACCATATTGTAAAATGAAAGTTAAACTCAGCCTACAATTTACAGTTTATTCACATTTTTCTCCTCAGTCCTTTACCATCGTCTAAACAGCTTAGTGCTGAAACATGAAAGCTATTGTGTAGCGACTTTTAATATGTTTTTGTTTTAATTCCCTTATATATATATTTTATATATATATATATATATATATATATATATATATATATATATATATATATATATATATATATATATATATATTTTATATATATATATATATATATATATATCAAGTATGAGGTGCAGTTCAATTTACATTACAATGAATCATTCATACAGAAAACAGATATAGAAGTTAATGATAAAATGGCGAGAATACATCTTCGCAAACAATTTACTAAGAGACATTAACCCCGAACCTGTAAATGGATGTTATGATCCCTGTTTATAAATTTCAGTTGAATAAGGTCTTTTTTTTATATATTTACGAGCTTTCATCTGTTCCTACAGATATCATCAGGTAAGAAAATATTTGTTGTTTTATAATTCCAGGTAATAACAGGACATCGAAAGAGTAGTTTATAGTCCGAAATTTGTTCTTAGAAATGTGATATTGTTACTGGTAAGAGATTTCTTTGAGCGTGCGCCCGCAACGCTGAAGTCGAATTATTTTAAATTTTAAAATTGTGCGTTTTGTACTTATATGGCAATGGAGAATTCTTTTGTACTGGTAGGTTTTTCAGTTTATATGGCATGAACTAAGCTGTTCAATATATACAGGAATGTCACAGTTATTATCCGAAAATGCACGTCGGATCAGTTATTTGTAATATCAAGTATGTGGTGCATTACAGGTTCGGGGTTAATATCTCTTAGTAAATTGTTTGCGAAGATGTATTCTCGCCATTTTATCATTAACTTCTGTATCTGTTTTCTGTATGAATGATTCATTGTAATATATATATATATACATATATCTATATCTATATCTATATATATATCTATATATATATATATATATATATATATATATATATATATATATATATATATATATATATATATATATATATAGATAGATATATGGAGCAGATATGGATCGAAACCAGAAAGAGCAATAGGTTAAAAAATCAAATAGCAAACGTTGATCAATGTAACATGTTTTAGTTTTATTAAATCTTCAACAGAGAATGAGATACGGAAGAAAGAAATTATCTTATTTATATTCTCGCGTTGTTTAATTGGTTAAGCACACTAACACGTGATTGGATTTTTAAACAGTGTTCGTGTCTCTAAGTTACGAGAAATCTATTTGAATTGCAAACTGTTGCATTGTCGAGACATCTCGAAATATAAACCTCGGATCTACATGTATAAAAGGGATATACGTCGCGGTAACCCTTTGAAATCGCTCGGAAAACCTAGAAACAAAACTAGCCATAACTTTGATTTTACAAACAATTAAAAAGAACAGCATAATAAAAAATATCCAAATGTTTGACTGTTTTTGTATTTATCTTCTCCCGAAATTAATACAACTATATATATATATATATATATATATATATATATATATATATATATATATATATATATATATATATATATATATATGACTTGGTGAAAAAAGCACTGACAGTTCTGGAAGTTGTTTGAAAAGAATATAATAAGTCATCAATAAACTGGATATCTTTTCTCTATAGGAGATCGTATATTAAAATGTGAATATACAAAACAATATAACTCGAAGCTTTGACTTCTACTACATATATTACATATGGACATTTAGAAAAATTATAATAACATATATTTACAAATATATAGTTAAAATATCAGAGATTAAGATTAAAACTATGAGAACAAGTCATGCTAAATATTGAAAGAAGGACTTTCACAAAAGCATTTTAATTATCTTAACAAACAGACTTAATTAGATTTCCCCGTTTCAAAACGTACCTTGTGCCAGTAGCAAAGTAGTAGATTCGGGTAAAAGCAAAAAGAAAAGAAAATATTGATTATATGTGAAAATCATGAAAGCAATGTTATTCAAATACACAATGATTTCATGACATTTCTACGAAATAAACATTTTTTCAAAAGGACGTATTAGCGTTTTGAAATTTTATAAATATGTCTTAAAATATAAATAGTTATACATAATATACAATGAAATTACATAGATTCATCTTGTATCAATGGAAATAAAAAGAAAAATAAACACAAAAGTGCAAAATACTGAACTTTGCAATAAAATTAAATGAACAGAATATAAATATTATAAGTTCTACGCCTAATATAAACATTTATAATCGTGCTATACAAATGCAAACATTAAAAATATCTATACATAAGCATCGATATATAAGAACTTATATAATCACTCTGTAACTATTTGTTTCTTTTATGTACGCATCTCGTCATGATTTAGGCGACGATGGCTATACACCGTATCTCATGTCCTGTGATTCTTCGCAGTTTATCTTTTGTTAACGCTTCTTCCGTTTCCCCATCCATTCACAAAAATTTGTTAGGCAAATGTCCCGATGCATTCTTCTATCTTGGACTTCCATTCATGATCAGACGATGTGTAGTAACGGAATAGCAAAAGGGCCGATTGAAAAGACGGCGTTTTCATTTAAGTTTGAAAAATTGAGTTAGCCAAATAATTTGGAAAGCATATACAGATACTTGAGAACAGCCTCAATCGAAAACAGTCTTATCATACTAGGTTAACTAAATGTGGTATTTCTTTCACTAGAGTGGGGGAGAGTGGAAGCGTAAAAGAACTGAGTGACAAGACGGTGGTTTCAATTAAGTTTGAACGCTGAGTCAACCAAATAATTTGGAAGTCATATACAGTTATTTGAGAATAGCCCCAGTCTAAGACACTCTTCTCAGATTCGGTTAACTGACTGTGAAATTCCCATCGTGGTTGGGAGGAGAGTGACAGTGTAAAAGGGCCGAATGCAAAACGGTGATTTTATTTAAGTTTGAAAGTTGGAGCTGCCAAATAATTTGGAAATCTTATCTAGATAATTTAGAACAACCTCAGGTGAAGACATTCTCATCATAATATTTTAACTCACTGGTGGGATTATCTGCATAAGCGGGGGTAGTAAAATAGCAAAAGGGCCGAGTGACAAGTCGCCGTTTTTATTTAATGTTGAAGGATAAGGCAGCCAAATAATTTGGAAGTCATATCCAGATATTTGAGAACAGCCGCAATCTAAGAAAGTCTTCTCAGACTAGGTTAACTCACTCATTATCGGAGTGTAGCGGAAGAGCAAAAGGCCGGGTGACATGACGGCGATTTTATTTAGTTTGAAGTTTGAGGCTGCCAAATAATTTGAAACTCATGCAGATAATTGAGAACAGCCGCAATCGAACACATTATTATTCTAGTAGGTTAACCGCTTGAGCGGCGAGAGAGTGGAAGCTAAATAAAGGCTGAACGAAAAGACGGCCGTTTTATTTAAGTTTGAAGAGTGAGACAGAGAAATCCTTTGAAAATCATACGCAGTCTTGTGAACAGCCTCAATTGAAATTAGTCCTAGCAGACTAGGTTAACTGGCTCTGTAATTCCCTTCATGGACAGGGGTTTGTGGAAGAGGCAAAATTCCGACTGACAAGTTTTTTATATAAGTTTGAAGGGTGAAGCATCCAAATAAGTTTGATTCCATATCCAGATACTTGAGGATAGCCTGAGTTGAAGATTATCCTAGAAGACTTGGTTAGCTCACTGTGAAATTCTCTTCATGAGCGAGGGGAAAGGAGAAAAGACTGTGATTTTATTTAAGTTTGATTTGATTTGGAATTTATATCCATATACTTGAGAACAGCTTCTATCCAAGGCTGTCCTAGCACACTAGGTTAACTCACTGTAATTCCTTCCTAGACGTGGTGTAGTAGAAGAGCAAATGTCCGAGAGACAAGACGGTGTTTTTATTTATGTTTGAAGTGTGAGGCAGCTAAATAATTTGGTAGTCATATCCAGATAATTAGTACAGCCTTAATCGAAGACAGTCCATGCAAACTAGGTTAACTCAATGTGTGATTCCTTTCATGAGCCTGTGGTAATCGATGATCAATAGAGCCGACTGACCAGATGGCGCTTTACTTTAAGTTTGAAGCATGTGGCAGCTAAATAATCTGGAAGCCTGATACAGATACTTGAGAACAGTCTCAATCAAAGGCACTCCTAACAGACGAGAATGTATTTCTAACGCGGTCCCACCTGCAATTTTATGTGAGGTTTTTACCAAAACCTGTCTCTATATCTCGCACCTTTCCCTGTGATCCATGTACTCGTATATATTCTAAACCATGTACTCGTATATATTCTAAACCTTGCGATCAATCTAATACTGTGTTTAAATTCGTAAAGTCTAGCTATCATATATATTTTTCTGTCTTGGTAAACTGATGTGTATATTGTGCATTGCATATTTGTACTCAGTGACATTGGCTTATCTTCTGTTTTATCACTTTATTACTAATAATAGATGGTTATAGGTGACTAGCATCAACAGATTACTTGCAAAATTAAGAGAAGTTTGTCCTAGCATTGGTCAGTATGTTGAGTATTCAATCTCCCTCTGAAATAGAATTGGTATGAACCTAAGCAAGCTACCACAGGTTGTAAAAAAGTATGTGTTTACCATCCACAGCAATTTCAACTTTTATACTGATAGAAAAATCAACCAAAAATAATTAAGGAATATCATGTTATCTTCAGATGGATATTGCAAACCCAGCAGCAAAACACACATTTTTAAAACCTTTGAATAATTAAGCAAATACAAGGAACTCATGATAGAAATCTCTTGATTATGCTATCTCATAACAACAACATTAATATTTGGTGGATTTCTGTGCATTATGTCAAACGGAGAAAAATATATGGATTAGATTTTAGGCAGCCTGAAAATATGTAAATTGAAATATAAAATCATACTTATGAGTACTCTTCACATCTTGCGTAGATATCTCTCCAAGAAATGACAAAATTTTCATTTCTTCTGATACTATGACACCTCATCTGTTTACATCTTGATTTATATTAATAAGTATATCTACTAATTAGATACTTATTCAATAACACTACCAATTCTCGTTATATGCAAAAAATGTTTTATAATGATAGCTTACAAGTAATTTTGCCTACCACTGCTTAACCTCCAGAGTGAAAACTCAGAAGCGTTAATGCACATTATTATTTCTTATTGATCAAAAAACAGAGAAAATATACCTGAAAATCAGTCATAAAATGATTTAAACTTTTATAAAAATCCTCTACAGCCAAACTCAAACAGCGCTAGGATGCAGTCGTATCCTCTCTCACGGACTTCAGCTACCAGTTCCTCATACCGAAGCAGCTTTCTTTCATGAGCCTGTTCAATCCGTTCTTCCCATGCCACTGTCAGCTCGCCAAGCAATAGATGTTGCTTCTCGATATCAATTAACACTAGATCTGGCCTCAGTCCAGATAAATAACCTCCACTGAAAGTGTAGATCAACCAACACTTTTTAATTCAATGAGTCCTCCGACTTAGTCTTCTGACTTGTGTCAGTCACACATTGCTTCAGAAAAGCAATCCTTGCAGATTCGTCGAGGGTATACTAGCACTTCTCGCAGCTGCTGACACGACCTCCAGAACCAAGTTATATCTGAAGGTATACCAGCCGTTCTGTAGCGCCTTCGGACAGGATGACAGTATGTGACGCAGGTTTTCACAACCGGCAGGAAGGTGAATCCTGCACTCCACATCTCTTCAAATTTGCCGGTTATGCTGCCACATCATATGCTGCCTGCATGAGGAACCTCAAATGTATTGTGCTGAGACACTACCAATCAGACCAACTTATCTGAACACCCTCAATACCCTTCAAGTTGAGACATCGACCTTGCTGTGCTGTTTATTCTTATTTATTAAGCCCTTTATTTTTAGAACACTTTTAACACGTCGTCTCCTTGACTAAATAGTGTGAGATTGATAGTGGGAGAATAAAGTTTAATAAACAGAACCTCCCTAATAACGAGCTGTATACGACTATGTAACCTGAAAAGGATCCTTGTATTATCAACTAGAATTTTCCTTACATGGTCTTGGAAATTTTGAGTTATTAAATATTTATCAATTTCCCTCTGCAGCGACAGGAATCATGCAATGAATAAAGATCATATAGCCAGTAACCACATTAAACTAATATTGTTTTTTTTCACAAGCGAACTGGCATTTCTTTGGCCTCTAATGACAATGTTGAACCCAGCGAAGAAATTCAGCAAGGAAATTGAAAAAGATTATTTATGTTGATCTGAATGCGAATTACGATTGTATATTGTGCTAGATATAGAGTCCATTACCTCTCTGTAAACTGAAGGACATAGTTAAGATATATACGTAAGAGATATTATGGGGACTATTTTAGTTAATACAGACATATAAGCATATAAAAAGGATAATGTGTTTGATAAAAAGTTCTTTCGTACGATCAGACGGAGAGATGTACCTAATTTAATTGATGATAAAACATGTTAAAAAACATTATCATTATCTCATGAATAAAGTTCACATAAATTGTTCCAAAAAGAAAAATATAACGAACAAAAACATTTCTTTTTTGAAACCAATAAATGTGTTCAAAATCACCTGTTCAAAAATGGTTATTTCCTCGAAAAAGGCTTGTTTTCAAAGAATAGCGGTTTGGTTGAGAAAAGAAAATATTTCCCCTTAAAGAAACTTTAAAGTGTTCTTTGTTATGCTGCGTCGATCAATGCTTATTATCTCAGTTCAAACATTTATTCTAGAGTAACAAATTCTCAAAGCGTCTGCGCTGGTGTCTTATATTTATTGTCGATCTGTAATTATTTTACACAGTTAAATTCTAAAATGATTCTGTATTTTTCTCTTCGAACGTAAAGGGAAAATGATATTAAATATCGCCAACGCAAATAATCTTGTGATAAGCAAATAAAAGCATTTTTGAATGTATAGATTTGTCGTTTCATATATATTTACATATATCTTATGCAAGTAGTCAAAGCAAATGAACACAATTTTCCATTTCATACAGTACAAATATTATTTAAAATATTTCTTAATCTTATGATAAATTTCTGTAATACAGATATGGACAGTTCGTATGAAATATAATTGAGATATATGATTTATATGCAATTACCACAATACAGTTCAAGAGTACTATTAATAATACATATATATATATATATATATATATATATATATATATATATATATATATATATATATAGTTTTTGTTTATATATTAAGAACGATTTCAAGAGAGAAATGTATATATAACAAATTTGAAAAAGTTTTCTTCTGAAGCGTCTCACCCAGCCGGACGTCATTGGCCTATGTTTATGTTTACGCTGATGTGGATACCCATCTGCACAAAGGAATGAGAGACAGTACGAATGTCAATTTATTTTAAATTATTTTTTTAATTATGTTTTAAGAAGCTGGAAGAGAAATTACTGTGTATGATCTAGTATTTAAATCTAAAAGAATAAATGAAATCGGAAAGATCCCATTCGAAAGACACATTAACAAAAATAATAATAAAATTGTTAAAATCTCAGTGTCTCTCTTTTGTTCTAGTTTATATGTAATCGCATCGACGTCAACATTAATTTAGTTGTAGCTGTCGTAGTCGATCCAGGGATCAGCACAAGTGGTCCTACGATGTCGTACATAACATAGTACCGCATAGAAAAATTATTATTAAATATCAAATATAAATATGTATATTTCATTTATCCGCTTTCACTTGTAAACATTATTTAAGGAAATTTTTGAAAATGTCGGCAAAGAAAATCTATTTTGTTTCTTTGATTAAATAAATTTAATTTTTGTAAACCTTGTAACATATAGTTTCTCATCTATATATAGTATATTTTTATAAACCTAGTAATATATAGTTTCTCATGAATGTTTTTAAATTAGTAAATTTATAATATATATATATATATATATATATATATATATATATATATATATATATATATATATATCATTCTAATGCTAAGAAAGCAATAAAAAGGTGTTAATGAGTGTGATATAAGATAAGGAAAATATAAAATATTATTAAAGAGAGAGAATAATAAACAAATGGGAAATTAAGAAAATAAGTTAGTGATTGACATCGCATTTACATTTGTGATGGTCGAAATTGAATGAAAAATAAGATGGTCGAGTGTTCCACAAGCAAGAACTGCGATAGAAGAAACTCTTAGTATAGAAATTATAGTTACATCTAGCAATTTCAGCTATAAAATGCTCTAGTACTGCGCTTAAATTTAGAAAGTTAAGATACCAAAGAAGAACATTCATCAAAACGATTACTATGAAAATAATTATACAAAAGTCACAGTGAATCTAAAATAGTTTTAAGTAGCTACCAGCATTAATGCAAAACGATCTTGATGAGTAGCCTTTCATGACCATTTTCATATGGTGATTTGTTAAAATTGAATCTGTTTGAACTTTCATCCAGATTTACATGTTCTTGTTTGTGCGTCATTTTCCCTCCTTTTCCATAAGCCGTGTCTCTTCAAAACGTGGGTGCTCATGCCTCTGTGCATCTTCCTCTATTTATAGATCATAGTCATTTTTTATGTGTATATATATACTTGTTGGCGAAACTAGAAGATATTTCTTATTGAACGATTACGTATATTAGTAACAACATAACGAACAGTTTGGTAATGTGAAGTATTACTTTTTACATAGTAGTCATTGAATTAAAGTACTTGAAATGCGTGTGCATTGCCGTGGGGACGCCCGTGTCGTCTACACAGATAAAATGCTGCTCCTGTTCAAGAATCCAACTATCTCCCCAGTGTCTATGACAGACAGCTACTGCCAGTATTCCGGGACTTCTGTTCAGATGTTTTGAATACATTTGAAGTTGGCGTATTGCTGCTCTCTACATCTAAATGAGCAATGTGAACATTTGGCGTATGCTGCGTAAATTTACGTTAGATTATCTTCCATTTATTTCATGATAGAAAGTGATTTCAAATACACTGCTGGACAAATTCTTAAATTCAAACTCAAACATTTATTTGAGTCGAGCTTAAAATATATATATATATATATATATATATATATATATATATATATATATATATATATATATATATGTATATATATATATATATGTATGTATATATGTATATATATATATATATGTATGTATATATATATATATATATATATATATATATATATATATATATATATATATATATATATATATATATATATATATATAAACATATATTTTTAAAAAGATAGCATTTAATAGAAAAAATTACAAATATAGTGAAAATTTCAAGGACGTACTTAAAACAAGTCCTAAACAGAGTAGAAAATGTTCAACAAGATACCTCAGTAGCGAGTTGCCGTCATTGTGAATAACTTCAAATCTACGCTTCGTCTTAGGTATGACGATCAACTACATCTGTCAGCAAGGCTTCTGATCAAGAGGTTTGGAGGAGCATGGAACTCCCTCATAATTTCTGTTATTCGTAAGTCCACACTGACCCGGTGTGGTAGCACTTGTTAGGGTCCAAATTCTGGTCAAACACGATGAAATTAAAAAAAAAAATTTTACTAAAAATACAATCTTTGAAAAATATTACGAGCAATACATATTTTTAGGGAAAATACTAGCAATACATTTGACTCTCGCTAAAAATCCTCTTAACAGGAATATATCAATGAAACATGAACTAAAGCTCATTTCGTAAGAAGAGTACATATTCTATTTAAACGAAGATATTCTAAACCTGTTTGTCGTCATTAAATAATCTAATGAGTTTGATAACAAAAAAATATACCAAACTAAAAATTCGCTTTAGCATGGTGGATATAATCGTCTGCAGAAGGCTGGCTGAAATGTTATTCCGAGTAGGGAAGATGGCTTCACGAACATCATGTTTGGAATAGACGTCCGTTTCTATAAACTTCACTTGCTATTCCCTGCTTAACATTTTTAATGAGGTTCAGATCGGGAGAACACACTGTATGCCCCAAACGAATCAAGTTAATTGCTATTTAAAAAAATGACCTGTTCTTTTAACAATTAAACCCACTCCGAGTAATAATGGGAACAATGTACTTTCAAAGAAAGAAAAAAGGTCAACGCGTGGCGAGTACACCAACAGATCGAGATAATAAGGCTTGGATCACAAATGTGCAACATGGACATCAGTGCCGAGCCATAATAATTTGATTATATATTTTGTAATATCTCAAAAATGTAATATTCCGACGTTGTTAGTCTCTATGTTACGATAGCCTCAATGCTGTCATATGTGAAGATAACGAGGCAAACGCTGGAGATTTGTTATAGCTCAATCCCCAACGACAAACGGTAGACATCTGCTCTGAATATGCAAATGCGCAAGCATTTGAATGACAAAGCACGTAAGTTGATGAGCACGCATAATGTCGTATACCACGACATGATGTCAGTAGCGTATGTTAGGGATAAGGAAACAGGGAGAAGCAACACTCGTTAGCACTGAAAACTGCTTTGACTCTGTGAACAAGGGACATGAGAAGTGCAGAAGCCTAGAATCATGAACGTCTAATTGCAAATGCCATGACAACAAAAATAATCTAAAAGGACAGAAATATGAAAAAGAATTAAAAATGAAAGAAACAATTCTACACAGACAACTGGGGATAAACGAAATTGCAGAATAAACAATATGAAATGGCTTGCAAAAAATGTGATCATCAATCATGTATGAAGCAAATTTATCCAAAGATATATATATATATTATATATTTGTTTCATGTCTGTTACATTTGTTAGAGCCTTATCTGTTCAAGACACATTTGTCTTACAATTATATCTCGCGATGCGGATATTCGTCAGATATGTGAAAAAAATTAATCGCACACACACGCACACAATATATATATATATATATGTGTGTGTGTGTGTGTGTGTGTGTGTGTGCGCGCGCGCGCACGCGCGTGTGTGCAGAAAAATAGGAAAGAACACGTTAAGAAACGCGAAAATTTGAATTTGAAATTGAATTGAATTAAAAATTTGAATTTGAAATTGAATTAAGGTATCAAGCCCTGTTTCATCCTTAAGCGAACATTTCCTAAATTTTCGCTTGAGGATGAAACAGGGCTTGATACCATAATTCAATTTAATTTTAATAATTATATTGAGGGTTTCGGCTCTCGTTTTTGTAACATGAGAACTCTTATGTAGCGAAAGAATCATATTTTTAAAAAAACAATTATAATATATATATATATATATATATATATATATATATATATATATATATATATATATATTGTGTGTGTGTGTGCGTGCGTGAGTTTTTGTGTGTGTGTGTCTATGTCTGTCTGTTTGTGTTAGTGCGCACACATTATGAACCAAACTGGAATTATGATACGCAACACTCACGAATTATACACACGAAATCATCCAAACAAGTCACATCTACGTGAGGTCTTGTCAAACAATGAAAAACAAAAAATCATACCAAAATATTATATTACATATTTTTTTTAAGATTAAGTTTTAAAAAAAAAAGTAAAGAGTAAATGTATATAAATGGAATTTTGTTTTACTTTTTTAAAACTTAATCTTAAAAAAATAATATATTTCATTTCAATAGCAACAAACGAATTCTAATTCATCTAATATCGAAGTTACTTTAATAACTGACAAATTATTTATGTAAATGTTATATTAAATTCTTTACAAAATATGATATTTCAAAATGGAAAACATCTTATTATTGGCTATCAATTGATGAACAGATATCTTTGGGAATTCTTTAAATATGCTCATATAAAATCATCAAACTTCTGCCTCCAGTGTTTCAATCGCATAATATATAATGCAAAAACAATAGCATTGATTAGGATTATAATACTGGTTATATTATTCTAAAAAAATTCATACAAACTATATCTTAGGTAAAATGTACAATTTTGAGTAAATACAGATTTTTTGCATATGTAAAGATATGCTTGTATTTTATGCAATCCATATATTTTATACATACATGTGATCTTTAGAAATATCATCGTTAATCGAGCTTTATATTGTATTTATTATGGGCGGCTTACGTAATTCAGATGGTATTATTAATATGCATGCAAATCATGACAACTATTCGCCATTGTTTTCAGCAAATAAGCATGCGCATGAATAAATGTGAAAAATACATTCGTTTACGTTTATATGTGTGTTCATGTATGATTTTGATGAACACATAATGATGTATATTTAAATATCCTAATTAATGTAATTCGTAGGATTTCGAGAAACCTTTAGATTTGCGTCTACAGAAAATATGTGCAAAAATTTAAATGAGTACGCGTCAAATACAGTGTGGCAAAATGACTTTCTAGGCAATTTGTATTGTTTAAAAAATCTTTTAAGAATTTTAATAAAATGTGATCATATGAAACCGGATGTACGCATTCTCAGTTTTTCACTAAGCATAAAAACAAACATATTAAACACTATTATTGCCAGTAAAACAAATTAAACCTCTAATAAACGAGATAAGATTGTTTAACCATTACACCACGTTGAATGGCCATTTTTCTGGAATTATGTAGCGAGAACAAATGAACGAATACTCGGAAAAGGCATTTTATTCAACATTTATAATTAGGCTTACTCGAAGTTGTGTATATGAAAATTCCCTTGTTAACATACAATTTTGTAAATTTATGAATAACAAAATTGTTTTCTTAGCTATATTTTGCAATATGGTATATAAAAACTATTGTATTGTCATTGGTTCTCATGTTATTATGAACTTGTATGTATAGAAGATATCTTGTACATAAAAAATGACATAATAATTTTACCTAATTCTTTTGTAATACCCGATAAAAGCGAGGAATGAAATCAATCCAAAAATAACCGAGCGCGTATACAGTAATAGCGGCGTCATTGGAAAACCGTCTTTTTGAATGATTATTTTTTGTCTGTACGTATTTTAAAAGTTGTTAAATATATTCATAAACTTTTGCAACAATGTAATAATATATTTAGGTAACCCTTCTTTTAAGCATGCACATATTCTAGTGCACATTTACACATACTTTCGTCACCATATATATATATATATATATATATATATATATATATATATATATATATATATATATATATATATATATATATATGTATATATATATATGTTTTATATATATATATATGTTTTATATATATATATGTTTTATATATATATATATATATATATATATATATATATATATATATATATATATATATATATAATGTGTGCGTGTGTGTATGCGTGTGTCAAATTTGAATACTCGTCAGACATAGATTCTTCGGAGAAAGGAACAGTTATATACATGTATGTCTTTAGTTGGGTGCGGTTTGGTGTCAGTAGATTTTATTCAATTCGACATTGATAATCTGCATCCGTTCCGATATGTAAGGGTTTCAGTAATCCCCGGAGTAATCTCGTTGATATAAGATTCGATGCGGACAGAAATGATATCGGACGCAAAGGCAAATGGGAAATAATACTTGCAGCGAAAGTATCGAGACACTCAAAGTATTCCCAATGAAAGGCCAGAGAAAGCTGTTCTAACTGAATAGGAATGTATGGAAAATTCTTGCAATCCAACTTCAAATCTTGTTTGCAGGACTGACAAAATGACAGCTTACCATCGATAAGATTCGGCAAAAGAGAGTTACCTTAGATTTTCTACTCTTCCAGAAGGTTCCCGAAAACGTCTGCTGCATATCAAATTTAATTCGATTAGTGGTAACGATATATGTCATCAAACGGTAAAACCCGCGAAGATAGAAAAGAAAAACATTTGAAAGATAGTTTATAACAAATAACATTTATATCTGAAAACATGACCATACGCCACAGAGTGAAATATCTTTGAATGAATGAAAAGAGAAGAACGTGACTTAATACATCTTGATTCGCTTTGGTACATTGATATAAAATACAAGCTACAATGATAAAAGTTCTTTAAATGATTGTTAAAGCAGATACAACGAATAAATTTATACGTGAATATCCATAGATCGCGGGCACTGGTCAGAATGTTGACTATAATTTTCAATATAGTGTAATGCAATATATATGTATGCTTGTTTGATAATTTAGCTTGTTTATCAATATATATGATTGTAAGATGATAAGCCTTTAAATTAGGTTTATTTTCAAATGATAATTTTTTCAGATGTTATTAATAATAACATCTAAAATGATCACTGAGATATAGTTTTAACCTTATATATATATATATATATATATATATATATATATATATATATATATATATATATATATATATATATATATATATATATATTGTATATGCATATACACTGATAAAACGCAATTATCTTGATACACAAATTTAGACACTTAAACTTGAAACCCGGCCTTGTGCCACATTTATCTCTCGTGGAGGGGGCAGTAAATACTGTCGGCAGTACGTTAAGGCGACGCCTTCTCGGTCAGACTGTCGAACTCTTTACCTCTGAGCAGAGAGGAACCCGGACGAGGAATTTTTGGGCCGAGCCTACGGGCTCGGGAATACCCACTGTAAATTCGGCCTTGTGCCACATCTATCTCTCGTGCGGGGGACAGTAAATACTGTCGGCAGTACGTCAAGACAGTCGAGTAGCCAGTAGGTTGTGTAGTATCAAAGGAGGGTAACACAGAGTCACTGTCACAGCACCGAGACTCAGTAAGTAGTAATACCACGATACTTCAATACAAAGACTGTATATATATTATAGCTACTAACCCGCATTCCTGGATCTACTAAACCGTATTACCAGCTTGTATTATTACGTTAATACATTTATTTTCTTTATCTATTCCTGGCGTTTGTTATTTATTGATATCGGATTTCATCCCGGAATCCACAACAGAAAGTAATGCAGTTTAACATGGAATAGGCAATACTTGTTGTTGATGGATTGTTTGTTTCCTGGAAACATGAGGCACATGAACATTGCTTTAAATAAAATATAAAATACTACTAGTGTAGTCGATATTTCAAGTATATTCAATTTTGGATTTTATTGTTTAAGTAATTTTTTCATAAAGAAAAAAACTATTAACTGACAAATGTTGGTAAAATATTTAAGATGTACTTTTTAATATACGATAAATATAACATTTTTATTTCAACGCGTGACAGCTTTTATTTAATATTAATATGTATAAATCTTTATTTGGTAGAGCCGATTTTATTATACATAACAACATTTGTTGATGTATCGATGTCATTTTATTTATTTTTTATTTCGACAATATAAAGTTTACAAAATAATAAAAATGTAATTATAATAAAATATTAAAAAAAATTGTGTTTTGATAATGTTTTAGTGAACGCAACTTTGGAAACGTATTATATTGGCTACAGAATTGTCAAAATGAAATTGATAATATTTGAAAGGTTTGCAGAAAAAATGGTTTTCAGTATGTCGCAAAAAGAGAATGACAAAAATTAAAAGAATAATAAGGAAAAAATTGTGTTAAAACAAAGAAAGTGTTGGTGAAATAGGCGCAGAATTAAATAGAAAATATATAGAATACTGTGAACATTTTCAAAAACATATGACGCTACACAACCTAATTCATTTTACTAATCCTTACAAAGGGAAACGTGTAAGCACAAGGAGTCTCATGTCTAAAGAGTAATTTTTGAAGGACATTTAATGGGTTAGACAACAGCGACACTTAAATAGCCAGCCGGTGAAATAGAAGAAATATTCTGTCGAATATTATAGGCAGTAAAATTAAAAATCCTTATTAGCTGATGATTAGAAGATACAAGTCATTCTATTACAACCTTTCAATTAATACATATGCCAAGAGCCGCTCAAGGTAGAGATTTATTAAAATAATTGTGGTTGTAAAGCCGTATAGGGCTGGAATAAGTCGTGCATATGAATGATATAAAACTGTTTACTCTCGACATAATGAGGTTACGATTTTAGCCACTGAGAAAGTATCCTCTTGGGAGTCCGTTGCATAATGCAGCGCTGTTTTGGAAGGAGCTGGATGAAACTTCCTCCTCACCAACAGAATATGAAAGAAATTATAAGGCATCAATTCAGTGTATACGGTCTTGCCGGACTTTACTATAAATGTCTCAAGTGCTTAGAGTTTTGCCCAAACCTCTGCACTAAAAATAGCGATAGGTTAGCAACGTTTATTTTGTGAGAGATGGGCTGAATGGCAGAAAACATTTCATAGTTTTCAAGGCTGCGTAAGCGTCTTTGAACTCTGACAAGTCTGGCAAATGAGGATAGAAAAATTCCCGGGTAGATGAGTCATCAATAATCAGTTTTTGTTCTGTTCTAGATCTTGTACATTTAGACCAGTAGGAATTACCGGCACATTGTAGTGGTAAATGGATACTTTCAGTTGTTGCATATTATTCAATGTTCTTGGCTAAATAAAAGGAAACAGCGGAGGCAGATGGTTTCATGATTAAACGTAATCTACAGACCATGTGTTTTGAACTATGGGTCGATTATTTATATAAGCTGCTCAGTGGTGCATTACGGATAGTTCTACTGTATAATGATAACGGTTATTGGGTTTAGTAGGCGATACCGGTTATGTATCATATTAATCTAGGGGCTACTGAGTAGAAATAATTGTGGATCAGAATGCAGTTTTGTGGCTATTTTATAGTGTTTTTGTTAACTTTCTGACTTATTATTTGCTTTTGATTTTTACTATTATATTTACATTTTTTGGTTCGTGCATTCTTCGTTTGTTAATTTGTTTTTTATTTACTTAATTTGTTTACTTTCTATTGAATTGGATTATTTTATTTTGCTTATTAAGTTTTTATTTTATTTTTTATTTATATTATTGTATTGTGTTGTATACTGCCTAAAATATAAGAATCCCACCTACAAACTAGAATTAACAGAACAAATATAAAGTTTCATAAAAATAATTCACTTGAAAGCGTATACTTTTAAAACCAACATCATAACACAAATAGCATAATCAAGAAAATGCAACTTTAAAACAAAGAATCTCCCACCACCACTCAATGAACAACTTCGAAAACTGCCATATGCTATTCAGATAAAACTAAAAGGAGATATATTAAGATAAAATTTCACTTAACCTATTTAGAAATTTATACGAACTACTTCCACAAAAAACAACAAAAATCTACTCAAGAACAATATGAGTATAACTTAAAGAAAATTACCAAATACAATAAAATACAATATTCACATGGAAGAAAACAAATCTTTCAAATATTAGACGTAGACGACAGAATAAGTTGCATTGTTAGTCTACAAGCGTCTGTTACCCTAGGGGACCTCAAAGAATATTTCCGAACTAACCAACCATGCAGACTCATGAACCCTACAAAAATCGAAATAGGTAAAATAATACCAGAAATTATCAACCCAGAATTGAGGAAAAAATCATGAATAAATCACTGGAAAAAAACAACTATAGACTGGTTGCGCGACCTATATTAACTATCATAATTGGGAATTTATATAAGAGATTATACCCAGAAAGAATTCTAGATGACAGAACCCAGTCTAGATAAGACCATCTCCTTGGATCAAGAAAAAATATAAATAAAGAGAAAACTTCCCGAAAATCATTATTATTCACCAACAAAAAGGCGTGGATAAAAAAAGAAAAAAAATTAACATTAAAATGGGAAGATTTGATGGTGCATCCTGTGAGGTTATATGTATACTTTTACAACATGAATTATGTAAAATAATAAATAAAAATTATATTGTCCTATACAGCGACGACGCTCTCATATTTTTAAGAATTTGTAAAAGACAAAGAAAAAAGAAAATAATTATAAGAATTTTCAAAAATATGGGATTCTGCGTAGAAATAAAATCTAACCTATTATAAATAGATTTCATAGATGTAACTGTCAATCTAAGAAAAGGTAACGACAAAATATTTTATATCCAAACATATTTAAATTCAATTTCTGTTACATTTGAAATCCTGTGGCATATACTATCATGACTGCATTACTTGTAATTGGGAATTGGAAACAGCATTAAATAAAACAATATATCGGTTTTTCATAAATTTCTATATTTCTTTCTCCTTTTTAACAATAAAAAAGACGATTTTGAATAAACCTTCTTTATTTCTAGTATTGTAAGTTTTATTATTTAAGAGCGCAATAAAATTTAACGAAGAAGATAAAGCAATATCCGTGAGAAGATTTTAAGTCCTGGTCTGGTCTGCACCGTTCAATTTAACACTAATTCCCTAGGGGAAAATCATAATTTCATCTATTCTACTCCAAACTATAGGCTGAATTGCCCTGTAAAAGGAGCACTCTAACTTTATTATGCTATAGAAGAAAGACGTCAAATTTCAAACCGCAACGAAACTATTTCCTTATATTTCAAAGTCATATCAATAAAACAACTGAATCTTTGATTCGATATGCTGATCTACATTCTGAGGAGATATGACATAAATGAACAAACTAAGAACCATCATGGATGAGATCTTCATAAATTTTAAAATACTCCTGTTCAATACAACGACTAAATACACCATGGGAAAATTAGAATTACAACATCAATGTAGTTTTATTATATTTTTTACGTTTGTATTTCTTTCTCTTAAAAATTTAATGTTGCTTTATTAGGATTGAAATACGACGATACTCAGATAAAAAAAAACGTTATTAATTTTATTGATTTTAATGAAAGTTGAAAGTTTTTGCCAATCAACATTTATTTTTAGTTTGGACGGAAATTAATCATTTTACAATTTAATATTTCTTTGAGATAATTATTTTCATTGTTAATATAACAATTTATTATCCATTTATTTGCATAATTGTAATATGGAAACATTTATTTTCATATATTCTCGTTTTTTTGTGCTCTTTTAGCATTGAAGGAAACACGATTACACGATATTAAAGACACAATATTTCGTCCAAGTACGCTTAGTTATCTTTAAAAGTCTGTTGTTAATTTTTGTTCATGGAAACAGACGCTGATCTCGGACACAACGGACATGTTTCCGTTGCTCAAAGAAAACGATGTCGTATGTGAAAAGGGAAGTTTTTATTTTAATTACCCATTTATCTTATATTTTCTTTGTTTATTAAATTACAGTTTTTTTTATATTATGCATTTACAATATTTAATTATTACAATACATATTTGTTTACTTTTTAATATAAGTCGAGGTATACACCGACCGTTTTATTTTTAAAATAATTATTTTATCATGTTAAATTTACTAGAATGTTTATTATAATAGGAAGGGATATTTAAAGCATTTTTTTTGTTAAATTACTTGTAAACTGGCATGGATAATTCTATGTTTTATTTAAGCGTAACAATTCTCTTTTTTATGAAATTGCATGTAATTTTCGAAATTGTAGGAAAGGCATTTCGAGTCGTCATGTTTCTTGTGTTTTTGTCTGGCTACTGCTTCAGTATCTTCAATTACTTTCCATATCATTTATAATTCAAATATTTTTGACAACATTTGACGATAATTTTATTCTTTTATCCTTTTCTTATTTATTGATTTTAGTGACATAACAATTGTCATGGATAACAACTTATTTTCAAATTTGTACTAAAAGTGTTTCGTGTCGCAAAGTTACTTTTTTTTCCTTTTGTAAACTAATATTCAGTATTGAATTTCTTCCATTTTTATTTATCTTTCAAATAATTTTAGGAGAAACAATAATAAAAAATGTTCTTATATTTAATGATATTTTATATATTATTATTATCTTATGTATTAATTTTTTTTTATTATTGTCATTAACATCATTCCGACATCCAGTGTAAAATATATATGGTCGTTAATTCTTTTCATAGTAATTGGCTTGCGTGCCTCAGTGGTCCCAAGAGCGAAGCCGTCTGGAGTTCAAACTCCTGTAAAGTCATCAATAGTAGTAATATCGTTGAAGAAGGATCAGAGTGAACGCGACCAAAATCGGCGGATGAGTTAAATATCTACACGATTTCAACGACCAAACCAGCGGAAGATGGCAGCACAAGTAGGGCTGAATGCTAAAAAGAGACAGGAAAATTTCGTTATTAACAAAGGAAAGTGTACTCTTCTATGACAGCAAATACTTGGCAGCAAATATTTCAAAGATGAAAAAGAGACACGAAGCAACAGAAATTTGATTCTACAGAAGGATATATGGATATCAAGGGACCGAAAATTAGAACAACAACAAGGTTTTGCAGAGAATGAAAACAAAGGTTAAACTTATACTTAACATCAGGAAGAGACTGTTGAAATTTATCGGACACGTAATGAGGAAATAGCGCTTGGAAAATCTGAAATACACAAGACGGATATAATGAAATAGCGACAAGGGAAAGCAACGCGTGACATAATGGGTTTGAGCAAACGAATGGTAGGACGGGTTCTGAGAGAACGAAAAGACAAAAGTTAGTAATGGCTACAATGGACATGGGGAAGGCTATGATCGCCTAAGTACTGAAGGGACACAGCAGATAAAAGAAGAAAGTGCTAGAAAAAGAAACTGTTAGGGTAGAAATGTCGGTTTCATTTAACTATTTCAACCGTAAAAGGTTGGGACCTATTTGAAATAGTTAAATCCAAAAGCCACTTCTGTTCCAACATTTTCTTTTTTTCTCGCACTTCACAGCTGTGGAACGCCCTTCCGCTTGCTTGCTTCAATAATGCAATCTACAAAAAATTAAATACAACTTCAGTTGCTTTCTTCTTGAATCCCGTTCATCTTTTGTCTTTTCCTCAATCCTTGCGATTCCCCGTCTTCTCTTTCACTTTCAATCCTTATAAACCCCTGTACTCTAGTGGCATTCCATTTTTGCTTGAGATGAAATGTTTCAAAAAAATCTGAATAAGCTATTTAATAGATATATCTTAATCGTCAGCGATAATTTCCTGACAGATATGGAGAAGTGAGGATCTAAATATACAATTTGTGGTCAAATGTAACAACAAAAGGAATCTCAATGGAAATGAAATAACTGTAACTGCAGTACTGATTATAAATATTTTATTAACGGTTAGTGTGTATCTGCTTGTTTATTAGTTTACTATGAAACTTGACAACCAAATGTAGTAGATTTTGGCATACATGGTTAGAGAATGGATGGAAGAATTTGAAAGACGCAACCTATGCTAAAATAAGAAAAATAAAGACCTCTTCAAGTACTGATGGCACAGAAGAGAAAATAGAGTATCTGCAAAAGCATATATTAGCAATAGGAAAAGGTGCAGCATTTACCCTCTAGAAACATTCGTAATCGTAAAGAATATGATTAAGCCGCATATATTAAATGAAGGAAACGAATTATTGATTCACTGGAAAAAAAAAAAAAAAAAAAACGACACAAGTATCGTTTGAAATATACCGAACTGATAAGTCCTGAAGTAACTACTGCGGCTCTGAAAGTAAATCTATTTTTTTCTTTTTTCTTTTTTAGATATTACATTTGAAATATTTTCCGAACAAATACCGTTTTCTTAAATTAAAATCAAATCTATTTACATATAATCTTATTTGAATTCTGACGATTCCATTTTCTTTACCGTGGTCATTGTATCCAATAGTTTTATGATCTGCAGTAAATCCCTTGTACTTTCATAATTTATAAAATTATAACATCTTACTTCAACGGAAAAAGTATATTCTGATATATTAATATTAACCAAACATGCATTTTACGAACGGTTTCATCGCATATTTCGCCCGTCCGACATAAATAATTTGACTGATATCCTATGCCAATATTACAAAGGACTCTTATGTTAGTACGTGAGTTCACTGACTCATTTGAAAAGAAAACTGCAAGTATTACTGATGAGAGCTAGATGAAGAATGATGTCGTTATAATATTGAAAACAATGATAGTGACAGTAATTGTAGAAGAGTATGGGTTGGGGTCTTGCTGCTTTTGGAATGGCGATATGGGGCGGTATGGAATTGAAGTTGTCTGTGATGTTATTGAAGGAGCAGGGAATAACGATAACAATGCTGCTACGTTGCAGTCTGTGTTGGCGATATGTTGGAGACGATGGCTATTTAATTGTAATCTTTTGTAGACGCACATATGCTTGCCTGTTCCCCCGGGTCGTCCGTCATGTCAAATAGAATAATTTGTAAAACTACGCAAATGTGTTGGGAAGATAGTAGAGTAGGTTTGGCCAAAATGGTCAGTGAGGGCAGAAGAGAGTAGAAGATAAAAATGTTTTATCGAACATCAGTTAATTTAATTCTTTGAATTCATTGTATTTTGAGTGAGCGTAAAGCTGGCAGACAGCCAGGCAACTAAACGTCTGATCCAATCTTTCTCACCCATCTTTCTGTGCGCCAACTTCATTGGTCGCCATCATGCCAGCAAATGACATGGTAACGCATTATATCGTTAGGCATTATAAATATATATCATGTTTCAATGTGTACCAACACATCTCATCAGGAGTTAGTAAATTAGTGGTTAGTAGACTATTTATTGAAATTTCAAATTCAAAACCACATACAACCTCTCTTAACACAAAGAAAAAAGTAAAAAGCAAAATAGTAAGAAAAAAGGTATAAGTCACATTCTCATTTCCAAAGATAAGCAAGAATAAATAAAAAAAAGTATGAAGGAAATGGAAGGAGATAGCAGCGAAATTTGTTTTGTTTATAATCAGATCCACCAATCAAAATGGTCTACATTAAGTAAGAGGTCATGACTTCCAGATTTAAAATCGGGGCACCATAGACGTTATATTCAATACATATAAGTTTGCCACACTGTAGCCATTGAGTGCAGTACCTGTTTTTATAAAGATAATTTTCTGTTTCTTAATACTATGCTTGGCTTTTGGAAGGCAACTTTCGCTACCATAAAACAGTTTTCATATATTTAAATGGTTGTACGAGTTTGATTTTGGAATCCCAAACTGGTAATTTGCATATTTGTCTGTTCAGCTTGTTAACAAGTCTGACTTCTATCTTGAATGATCTCAATCTTTACTTCCTGCTTTCCTTCCCTAGCGTCTGCAGGATTCTTGCATTTCCCTTTGTGTGCCTGTTAACAACATTGTGTCGTTTGCATAAGTTATGCTGTTAAGATTGTGGCCTTCAATAATAAATCCTGGGAGTGCTTCTAATTCTCTCAGAATCGCCTCACGGTACAGGTTAAATAATTCCATTGAGATGATTCATTCTTGACTTACACCCCTTTCGATTTTTGTATATTTACTGAATTCATTTTCTATCCGTGCGCAGTTTAATACCAGTATAAGTTCTGGCTATACCGATAATATTAAACGTATCCTGAATTCGTTTCCAAATACACACATGCGTCTTTTGAAACCTTCTGTAAACACCTGCGGCTAAAAGTCTGAAAATATTATAAATTTCTATGATCGGGTGCGCTTTCAAATAAATAACAGCTACAAATGCTTAACATGTATTCTTCAATTGCAAGTTCATCTGGATATTAGAAAAGCAAATAATGTTTTTGATTGTTTCAAATGTTTACATTTCATTTTAGAACTATTTGTTTAATAATTGCACTGGAGGCACTAGTCACACTATAACACACAAGGAAAGAAATTGAAGTAAATATCATAGAATTTTTAATTATGACATTAACCAAAAGAAATTCGTCGAATCGAACATACCAGTTGCAGGTAATATAGAATATTTGATTCTGACAAATTATTGTTATGTATAATAAAATATTTCAATCATGATGAATGTTTTAGTGGGAAGAGGTGACGTCAATTTGCTAATACAATTAAAGTCGAAATTCTCTCAAAACACCTGGAATTATATCATTGAAATGCTTTATTTTCTCAACTTTTATCAGATTCTATACGGCCCATTCATTCATTCATTTCTTCTTTCTTGTAAGCTATCTGCTCTTTACACCTAACTGAATGAAATTTAGGTTTCACATTTATTTTATAGCTATTCAGTTTTAGATTCATATTTAGATTCTTACTTATTCTTTAATGTTCATCTTTCATTGTTTTGCTTTCATCATTTATTTTATAATTGTTGCTTTTATCTGTTTTCATTCTCGCGTGAGTTTTTATCGGTTTCTTTCTCTATAAATTCTATTCATTCATTGATATACATTGATTACTCTATATATTTCGGAAATAATTATTTATTTTTATCCAAATATTCCTCAGACCGAAGAATTGTATACAAAATAAAACAAATATTCTAAATTTTGTCAACAAAGCAGCCATTGTACATTGCAATTATTTATCAATTTATTCCACCCACATTTAACAAAAGGAAAGCTGTGCTGAAATATAATTGTTAAAATAAATATATGATGTCAATGTTAAATGGAGGAAGAAGTAATATATAATGTGTAAAGGATGCAATTACTCCAAATATAAAATAAAATCGCGAAATCTAATCATAGTCACCTATCCAGTTTTGACAGATTTAGTAAACACTGAGTCTATTTTCAACGACAACGTTAAGTTCAACACAAAGAATATCAAATATACCACCAAATGCTTACTCAGCGTATATGATGATCTGCAAACATTTAAAAAAAATTACAGTTAATTTTGGGATGGTTAGCTTGCACCTGTTTGTATTAATGACCTGCCAGATGTTTTACAAAATATGTCTTCAACAATAGCATGCGCCCGTATAGACCGTAAGTCCAAGATTTCATATTAGCTGGAAATTTCATATTAGCTGGACAATGAATGCTTCTTCGGTACTCAAAATCCATCTGAGCATGACCGAGGCATACTTTAGCAAAGGCATACTTTAGCAAAGGCATTACATCGGTCCATTATAAAATACCCCGTCTCTGTACGACTTAAAATTTTGTTTTACTAATGCTACACGTCCATTTACAATGCATTCAGATTTCTCTTCAATATATCTTTAAAACTGTTCCACGGGTTAGAGACATACATAGATAAACCTACTCGAGTTAAGATGATTTTTGCAGCTCGTCTTATATGGTCTGAAGACATATCAAATCGTCGTGTGCCTCTATGTTTTTCTGATGTTTAGATTTTACATTCAAAAACACTCACACGCATTATATATATATATATATATATATATATATATATATATATATATATATATATATATATATACATATACATATATATGTGTGTGTGTGTGTGTGTGTGTGTGTGTTCTGGGGAATTTACATCCAACAGCAAGGCCTCTCTTCAGGAAGTTTTGAGGAGCCTGGAACCACAACTTAATTGCTGCTGTTCTCAGGTCGACTCTGAATGGGTATGGTAAAAACAGGTATGGGTAAAGAGATTGCGCCTGGATGTAGAAATTTACAGATTGGTGTCTGAGGGCGTCGTAAGCTCACCGGGGAAGTTGTTCGTCAAGGCAGACATCAGAGAGAAAAACAATCTTATATAATAGCTGCGGTGTCTGTTGCCTCCAATGGTGTAGATATGTTCTGCTTTTGGAGCAAGGTAGCAGTAAATCAGATTCATACAGGCCAGTGGTTATTATATAGCAGGTCAGCGCTCTACATTTTTCAACGATAAATTCCTATCTCTTAATTTTGATTTAGTTTCTAAAATATATAAGTAAGTGCTTCTGTACGATCACCGAAGTTACGGAGCCTAGTCAGTAACTAGCTGTAAGCGTGGATGTCTGGTTGGCATGATAGATAATGGTTTGAAATTTTTAAACCCCGTTCAAATTTCTTTTGAGGCCATTATATTCACTTACAAACAAATACGTTTCAGAAACGTATGAATCAACCTTTTCTCCCACAACTGTGGGTTAATTAGTAATAATTGTATCAGTAAAGCATCTATATCGAAATGAAGTTTCTTAAAATCTAAAAGTATTTTTGGCTTGAAATAACCTGCAAATTATTTATAAGTTGTACAAAATGAGTGAATGAACCAATCAAATATTTGGGCCATATGCAATTTACATGGCGATTTAGGAAACCATCGGTGGAATTTCCAGGGAGTTATGTTCGAAAACCTTGGTTTTTTTAACACTTTTTCGTGGTTTTTGTTTCTATGCGGGGAAGTGAGCAGGACTAAAACCACACTATCTTATTTACATGATTTATCAGAGAAATGTTTCTGTACATACATTTCTCATTTGAAGGATTTCAGCATAAGACGTAGACGAAGAGGACGTTTTTCGCATCATATTGTATAATAATCGGCTATTTATTTATGAGTTGGTTGCCTTATATTTATTATAGTCAGTTTAAAAATGTATAAAGAATACAACTACTTCAAAGAAGAGTGCGTAGAAAGTGAATTTCTCATTTGAAGGATTTCAGCATATTATTCATAAGACGTAGACGAAGAGGACGTTTTTCGCATCATATTGTATAATAATCGGCTATTTATTTATGAGTTGTTTGCCTTTTATTTATTATAGTCAGTTTAAAAATGTATAAAGAATACAACTACTTCAAAGAAGAGTGCGTAGAAAGTGAATTTCTCATTTGAAGGATTTCAGCATATTATTCATAAGACGTAGACGAAGAGGACGTTTTTCGCATCATATTGTATAATAATCGGCTATTTATTTATGAGTTGTTTGCCTTATATTTATTATAGTCAGTTTAAAAATGTATAAAGAATACAACTACTTCAAAGAAGAGTGCGTAGAAAGTGAATTTCTCATTTGAAGGATTTCAGCATATTATTCATAAGACGTAGACGAAGAGGACGTTTTTCGCATAATATTGTATAATAATCGGCTAATTATTTATGAGTTGGTTGCCTTATATTTATTATAGTCAGTTTAAAAATGTATAAAGAATACAACTACTTCAAAGAAGAGTGCGTAGAAAGTGAATTTCTCATTTGAAGGATTTCAGCATATTATTCATAAGACGTAGACGAAGAGGACGTTTTTCGCATCATATTGTATAATAATCGGCTATTTATTTATGAGTTGTTTGCCTTATATTTATTATAGTCAGTTTAAAAATGTATAAAGAATACAACTACTTCAAAGAAGAGTGCGTAGAAAGTGAATTTCTCATTTGAAGGATTTCAGCATATTATTCATAAGACGTAGACGAAGAGGACGTTTTTCGCATAATATTGTATAATAATCGGCTAATTATTTATGAGTTGGTTGCCTTATATTTATTATAGTCAGTTTAAAAATGTATAAAGAATACAACTACTTCAAAGAAGAGTGCGTAGAAAGTGAATTTCTCATTTGAAGGATTTCAGCATATTATTCATAAGACGTAGACGAAGAGGACGTTTTTCGCATAATATTGTATAATAATCGGCTAATTATTTATGAGTTGGTTGCCTTATATTTATTATAGTCAGTTTAAAAATGTATAAAGAATACAACTACTTCAAAGAAGAGTGCGTAGTAAGTGAATTTCTCATTTGAAGGATTTCAGCATATTATTCATAAGACGTAGACGAAGAGGACGTTTTCCGCATCATATTGTATAATAATCGGCTATTTATTTATGACTTGGTTGCCTTATATTTATTATAGTCAGTTTAAAAATGTATAAAGAATACAACTACTTCAAAGAAGAGTGCGTAGAAAGTGAATTTCTCATTTGAAGGATTTCAGCATATTATTCATAAGACGTAGACGAAGAGGACTTTTTTCGCATCATATTGTATAATAATCGGCTATTTATTTATGAGTTGGTTGCCTTATATTTATTATAGTCCGTTTAAAAATGTATAAAGAATACAACTACTTCAAAGAAGAGTGCGTAGAAAGTGAATTTCTCATTTGAAGGATTTCAGCATATTATTCATAAGACGTAGACGAAGAGGACGTTTTTCGCATCATATTGTATAATAATCGGCTATTTATTTATGAGTTGTTTGCCTTATATTTATTATAGTCAGTTTAAAAATGTATAAAGAATACAACTACTTCAAAGAAGAGTGCGTAGAAAGTGAATTTCTCATTTGAAGGATTTCAGCATATTATTCATAAGACGTAGACGAACAGGACGTTTTTCGCATCATATTGTATAATAATCGGCTTTTTATTTATGAGTTGGTTGCCTTATATTTATTATAGTCCGTTTAAAAATGTATAAAGAATACAACTACTTCAAAGAAGAGTGCGTAGAAAGTGAATTTCTCATTTGAAGGATTTCAGCATATTATTCATAAGACGTAGACGAAGAGGACGTTTTTCGCATCATATTGTATAATAATCGGCTATTTATTTATGAGTTGTTTGCCTTATATTTATTATAGTCAGTTTAAAAATGTATAAAGAATACAACTACTTCGAAGAAGAGTGCGTAGTAAGTGAACAGAAAATATCGATCCGATGCAGGAACGATACGATTACTTTCTTCAGAACATTAGAGGATATGAATTGTATTTGGCTACATCACTTACAGGTTTTGGAATATGTAAATGGATTGAATCTTATCTATGTTTAATATTTCCTTCATTTTACTCATTACTTTAAGAACAATTGTACATAGATACGTCTATATCACAATTGGACATGTGATCACGTTAAAGATATTGAATCTGAAACTTTTTTAATTATTGTCGAGAGCACTGGTTTTTCTTCCCTCGTTAATCAACAAATAATGTTGGATAATAAATAGAAATCCATTAATTGTTTAGAAATTAATGTTTTCACTTTTGGGATGAGAAATTAAATTTCGTAAATATGACCGTCGAAAGGATGATAGCGATAGATGTGCATCCACCCACAAGCGTAACTGAATTTTGCCTCGTTCTGAAAATTCTCCGTGTCTGACAAAGTGTCGTAAAAGTAAGTTAGTCTATACGGTGGTTCATCCTACATCACAGGGACGTAAGTTCGAACTCGGCTAAAAACACATTTTTATTTAGGACTCTGGGAAATCCAAGCGGATCGATGATGATTACATTTCTAAATAAAAAAAATATGTCTACTCATGCAGATGTATCTCCTAATTATAAAGATTACAATAAGAAGAAATATATGAAAGAAAAGACAAGAGGGAAATCAATTATGCTAATGTGTTTATTTATGCAAAGAGCTAAGTCGAAGAAAAATAAAATGAGATTTTTTAAAAAATTTTGAACTGAAGAACATTTACAATATACAAAAAACTATCCGAGCACCTTCGTTGTCGAATAAAAGTATCTGTTCTTATTATTCGCTATTATTCGACAACGAAGATGCGTGAATAAAGAAATAGGTAAGGTCTGACATTACAAAATGAAGCATAGATGGTGAAGAGATCAGTAAACTTATAGGTAAACTAAGTATAATATTTTGTGGCCTTGTTAGGGCCAGAAATGAAGACACAAGTAGAGGAAATGAGTTAAAGAAATATATTAACATAAACAGTAATACAAACATATACAAAAGAGAGTGTCGCACCAAGAATGTTCGGTCCGACTGTCAAAGGTGACTGCTGGTGACTTCCCACTTCAAAAGGCAGTACCTGCTCCTATTTATAGCTAACAAAACCAGAAAAATCATGAGAATTTAAAAAAATATGGGATTCGACATATATAAAAAAATAACATGAAATAAGTAGATTTCCTAGATATAGCATTCATTCTAAGAAAAGTTTGATATCAAGCCTTTAGAAAGCCTAATGATAAACTCCTATCTCTCTCATGCTATCTCTCACTCTCTCCATATATATATATATATATATATATATATATATATATATATATATATATATATATATATATGTGTGTGTGTGTGTGTGTGTGTGTGTGTGTGTGTGTGTGTGTGTGTTCAAACCACCTGCCATCAATAATCAAGACGATCCGACAGTCAGTTAACTGCAGGTTATCTGACAATTGTTTCAAGGAAAACATTTTTAACGAATTTAAAAAAATATTATGAAACATCACGAAATGATAGTGAATTTCCAGCATACATAACAAACTCACCAAGCAGCAAAACATATCATCAGGAAAAGAAATATCATAGGATTCATCGCAGCGTACAAAAACGTAAAACCAAGCGTAGGAAATATATTTATTATACACGTATTCAAATACCCACATCAAGCATTCTGCACACGATATTCAACAAAAACACAATAAAATCAACAAGAGTTGCAGCGAGAACATGACACAAAAATAACAAAACAAGAAGAAAACCATCAACAAACAACCCGCACATATCAAACCCACATGTAACGGTTGAGCAAAGAACGAAAGTCTCTGAAATGGAAATGGCATACAGAACAATGTAATATGCCAAGTCACCTTCAAAGCAGCAGATAACGAAGAAAGTATACATAGGAGTAACTGAAGGATTCTGGAAGCAAAGAAATTACGCACTCAAAAATCCGTTACAAATAGTAAATACACAAAGAGCACAATGCTAAATATGTATAGAAATTAAAAACAAAACTAGGCACAACAAAATATTTTAGAAAATAATGCATCATCAGTCTACATCAATAAATCAAAAAAACTAAACACAGTCCGGAGAAGGAAATAGGTATAAGTATTTTTCCAGACCAACACAAACTACGAACTAAAAGACCAGAACTCGCCTCAAAATGCATAATCGAAAACAGATTTTACTACCGTTTTGTTCTAAAATTAAAACGAACAAAAAATAAAAATAAATTAAAAATAAAATAAAATAAAAATAAGTATAATAAATTGCTACCAATAAATTAATGGTAAATAATAAACAAATGACGAAACTCATAATGCAGGCAAGACACAAGTTAATATATATATATATATATATATATATATATATATATATATATATATATGCATGTGTGTGTATGTGTGCATATACATATATATATATGCATATATATATATATATATATATATATATATATATATATATATATATATATATATATATATATATATGTATAAGCACACATACACACACACACCTTTTCCCTCCCCAAATCCTATTCAATTTTATATACATATATATATATATATATATATATATATATATATATATATTATAAAATTGAATAGTATTTGGGGAGGGAAAAGGGCAATAAAGAAAAAAAAAAGAGTGGAAAGGAAAAGCAAAGAAAATATAAAGAATTTGTTGGGAAAATCATTGTCATAAAAAGAGGAGTGCGGAAAAGTAAATTAAAATAAAATACTACTAATAATGATAATGGTAATATGAAAAGGGGCAAAACCCATATAAAAATAGATGCGGTGTGTACATGAGTATATATAACAGTCTGTAAATATATACTAGCTACTTTAGGGACAAAAGCAAATTTTTTGCGAATGATAACGAAGAGTTTGTCCGATCTTATTTGTGCAACTTTTTTATCTTATTTTCATGTTGTCTTCTAGCTTTGATTTGAGTATTGTTAAGTTACTTTAAGTTATTTTCATGTTGTCTTTAAGCGTGTTGTCAAGGTGAGGTATAAAGCACATGATCAGAAGAAAAAGTCCATGTGTGCTTCTTATAGTTTTATAAAATTGACTAGATAGTTTTGCTAATAAAGCAAATCCTATAACCTTTTTCCTTTGTTTTCAAAATCTTACTCCCCTACTATCCACCGCTTTAATGACAATACGGACTAACACATTCAGGTCACTCTCAATTTTTGAATCTAAGTTTATTTTCACAAAAAGTTTCGCACACCGAATATTCAGACCGAGATCGGAATTTTACTAATAATACTATCTACAGCAGGATTTTCATCAGCCTCAAGACCAATTGTTGGAGAGTCTCCCCAGTCCCTCTATTTATTTCTGGCATCCACTGATGAAGGTCACAGGCGTGCTCGAAAATTCCGAAATTGGAACCTTACTTTCAGTGCTTCATTTTTGCCATGTGGTTAATAATTTCTAAAGTTTTTTTGTACTGATCACAGCGGTACCCTATCGTTTGCCTTTTTTTATCCAACTTATCTGTTCATTTTTATAAACTATATGAAGCTAACGTAGATTCTTTCTTATAATTATATATATATATATATATATATATATATATATATATATCCTTTTCAGGTCATATAATCGTAAACAGGTCGTTATTAGGGAGGCTATACTTATTAAGCTAATATTATTTTCCAATATGAAAAATTATAAACCCAGGCAATGTGAGAATGGCAGCAGAACGATAAGATTACATCTCTTGATTCGCTAGTAAAAATCAAAATTGTCTTTTGAAGTAGTTTCCATTAACTAATTGACTTGACATTGCCATTTTGCAATTGATTACATCTTCCTTTTGAGCTGTCCCAAGAGTCATTACATCTGTATTCCTTGTGGGAAAATAGAGAGACAGTAGGATCCTTTTGTCTTTGTTCCTTATAAACAGCTCTGAATAAAAAATTCAGATGCTATTTTTCTACGTCACCTTTAGAAGAGAAGACGATTACCTCGTGTTGCAAAGCGAGCACGTATATGCATGGCGTTCAAAACGAGTGAACAAAAGGAAAGGAAAAAGAAATATGGCCATCTTGACACCTTCAATTTAATAGTCTCGGAGCTAGGAGAATTCGCAAGAGTAGTTGAGCGTATACAATTTTTTTTACGAGATCAGCTGGGCATGAAACACGACGCAAGAGAGTATAGAAATTTCGTTCTTGACCGGGGTGCTGCATGTCGGATAGACTTTGTCTGTTGGAAAGAGATTACTTTGGTAAGTTTCACACGAGCTATTTCGGCAAAAATTACCTCAGTTTTATTCCCGAGTTCCTCGGCTGTGCGTTTGGTCCATCTGTGGTCGCATGGATTCAGAAGGCTGAGCTGGTCTGTAAGATATGCCACGTTCAACGTCTATAACGCGTTGTACCTTTAAGGCTAATAGGTGTCGTGTTTGCTGTCTACCAGCAACTGAGGGAAGAAAAAGAGAATTTCAGCAATATAAAAACCGCATTGTATCCAGCTTTTGCTATGGATGGTTTTCTGACTCATGTGCAATTTGCTGCGCGAGAGCTCCGTCCCAGAGAATCGGTGACGTCTATCAGGCGGAGTTATCAAAACTTTCCGCCCTGTTCGGCAGAATGAACGACCCTGGCCTGTAATGTGCGTTCGTGCGAGGGAAACCTGGGTTAGGGTTAATCATCACCTTCGAGCTTTAACCTGGATGGACGAATTGTCAGCTGTTAACTCGAGCGCGAGAAATCATGAAAGATGGAGTTCTGGAAGACTGACTGGCAGTTGCGGCGTTACGAACAACACAGTATGAGATGAGGAAGCTTCCTACCAGGGACCAACGTGGCTCCGTAATATGCTGTCGTTGGAACGTCCCAATCATTTTGTAAAGGAATGCAAAGAAGCGAATACCGAAAATCAGACACCCAGGATACGATGTTACAAAGGCAACTCGGTAGGCCATGTAGTCCGCAAATGCCCGTGGAAACGATCCAGGGGAATAGGCCTCAGTGCCGTTCTACTCCCCAAGCTCCATAAGAAGGTGGCGCTACTTGCAATTGCTGTACGGATCAGTGGAATCAGAAGTTTAGACTTGTTAGACAGGCTGTTCTCAATAAGTACACCGCTTTGTCACTCTTGGAAGAGGGAAGAAATGGGCGTGCTCATTGCTGGCGAAAGGACCCTCATGTGGCCTGGGTTAAGACTTATTCAAATTAATGTGAGCAACAGGTTCCTATCGATTTTTCGTTTCTGGTTGTGGACGGAAAGTTGCTTGGTTGCGACCTGTTGCTCGGATTTGATATCATCAAGAAGTTGGGTGGAGCATGTGTGTCCAACTTGACCGAACTTTGAGCGGCCATCAAAATCAACTATTCTGACTTCAATGCGGTGTATGAGCAGAACAGTAAGATCTGGGTTGTGTCTTGGCACTGGTCTGGTGACAAGATTCCACCCACGTTGAAGAACCGGACAGTCTAATATCTAGTACCACAGCTGCTCAGGAAGGAGTGTACTCGTGAGCTACGAACCTGGATGGATAACGGTTAGTTACTTCTGTATCCCGATGAAGAAATTGCCTCCCAAAGGCCTGATCCCTCTAATAGGTGTGCTACAGGAAAAAAATGCAGAGGGTTCCGTCCGGTCATGGATTATCGGGAGTTCAATCAGTACGTGGACGCGCACACCGCTGATGCAGATGTGTGCGCGCAAAACTTGAGGGAGTGGCGACAGGAGGATCGTATGTCGCCGTGCTGGATTTGTGGCGTGCCTATTTGTAAATTCATGTGTGCAAATCGTTTCAAACAATGCAGATATTGTTTCACCTGTTTGGGTTTTGGGCTCAACTTGAAACCACTGATCATGCGATCAATTTTGAATGCCGTGGTCGCACGTTTCAAGACTATCCAGATGACCACATCCTCGTATATTGAAAGAAATATTTGTCAATGAGAGTATATGCACTGCGGCAAGTGTAAGGGCGCGTGTTAAGCAATTAGGACTAACAAGTAAGGATCCATAGCGTTTAGAGAAGGGCACACGTGTACTGGGATTACGTGGCTCGGAGGAGCGGCACAAATTGCAATGTAGTCACGTGAGTGACCTCCCACCTTTACCTAACGTGCTCACTCGTCGGCGCATGGTTACATGGTTACATGGTTATAGAATATATGAAAGAATATACTATGATAGACAAGATGACATTCGCTAATGATTTCAATCGTAGTACTAGTTTGAAATTTCGATTTCATCAGTTTACTTTTGAAATTGCTAAGTGTCAGCGTAAGTTTTATTCTAATGATATCTTCTTTCACAACTTTCGCGAGTGGAACTCGTTTTAACGCCTTCTTTTCCCGGTCAATGTGACCTGTCCCTTCAGGACGGTGGCGATCACTGTTCTCCACAATTCGTAGCTCTTAACAAATTTTCCCATTTTATTATATTTCCTAAAAACCGGTCTGCTATCCATATACAGAAACTCATTGGGTAGTATTGAGGGGGCTCCCCTTTTTACACAAATGGACTCACCCGAGGTATACATATACTACTACGAGTGAATGCCCGAACAGTCTGTAAATACTGTCTGTAATAGAGAAGACGGTGACGCCTTCCCTGCCAGACGGTCGAACTCTCTGCCTCTAAGCAAAGACCAACCCGATCCCGTTTATACGGGATCTACAGGCATTTTTTGGCCAAGCCTACGGGCTCGGGAATATCCCACTTTAAACCCGGCCTTGTGTCACATCTATACCTCGTGGGAGGGACAGTAAATACTGTCTGTAATAGAGAAGACAGCGGCACCTTCACGGCCAGGCGGTCAAACGATCTGCCTCTGAGAAGAGAGAAACCAGGACGACGCTCCACCGAAGGGCAGACTTTCGTTCGGTGAGGTTGACCAACTCGATCGAGTTTATACTGGTTGTACGGGCATTTTTCGGTCGAGCTTACAGGCTCTGGAATACCCGCGTTAAACTCGGCCTTGTGCCACATCTATGCCTCGTGGGGTTAGGGACAGTAAATACTCTCTGTAATAGAGGAGACGGCAACGCCTTCTCGGCCAGACGGTCGAACTCTCTGTCTCTGAGCAGAGAGGAACACGGACGAGACTCCACCGAAGGACAGACTCGCGTTCGGGCTTGTGCCACATCTATCCCTCGTGGGGAGACAGTAAATACTGTATGTAATATAGGAGGGTAGCACAAGAGTCACAGTTAGCGAGCACGGAGACTCAGTAAGGAGTCATACCGCGATACTTCAATACCAAGACTGTATATATATTATTGCTACTAGCCCGCATTCCTGGACCTACTAACCCATATTAATAGTTTGTATTATTACGTTAATACATTTTATTTTTCCTTATCCATTCCTGGCGTTTGTTATTTATTGATATCGGATTCATCCCAGAATCCACAACAAATTGGCGACGAGGAATTCGAACTCACACGGGAAGAAGAAAAAAACAATTCTCCCTCGTCGACAACAAATTGGCGACGAGTATATCGAACTCACACGTGAAAGAAAGAAAAAAGAAAAATTCCCCCTCGTCGACAACAAATTGGCGACAAGGTATTCGAAATCACACGGGAAGGAAAAAAGAATTCTCCCACGCAGTCCACAACAAATTGGCAAACGAGGAATTCGAACTCACACGGGAAGGAAAACGAAACAAAATTCTCCCTCGTTGTCCACAACAAATTGACGACGAGGTATTCGAACTCACACAGAAAAAAAAACAAACAAACAAAAGTCTCCTTTGCCGTTTTTGCCAGTGTCCACAACAACTTGGCGACAAAAGATTTACGAGGACTAAAATACGGAAAAGCGAGTTTTTCGTAAGACTTTTATCATGGAGGATTTTTAAAATATTTTAGTAGAACTTGTAAAATGCCAAAACGAACAACAATAACAACTCCAGGAAAGAATGGAAGAAAAATGGCAAAAAACAATTACTACAAACGCAGGAACTAATATTAAATGTAGCGTGTAACAAACAACAAAATATTGAAAAAGAGGCGACTTTTTCCCAAGACGTGAGTGTGGGATACGTTAGAAACATTCAATTACTACCTAGAAGAGGATAAAAATTTCGGGAATTATTTCAGACGTTATGAAGACATCTACAACATCGATTGTCAAAACTGGACAGAAGCAAAGAAGCTACGTCTGTTGCTCAGAAAATTAGGAGCTGAGGAATAAACAAAATTTGTGGATTACATTTTACCAAAAAAGACGAACGAATTAAGGTTTGACGAAGCAGTTACATGTCTTACAGAGCTGTTCAGTCCAAAAACGTCACTCTTTCACAAGAGTTGGAAATGTTTTAACCTGATAAAGGGCGAAAATGAGGACTATTCCACGTTTGCCGCAATCGTGAATAAATATTGTGAGGACTCCAAGTTGGCAGAATTAACACCGGACAATTTCAAGTGTCTCTTTTGTTCCTGGGTTAATCTCTGCAAAAGATCGTGAAATGCGCAAAGAATGATTTCAAAACTACAAAATGAACCTGGACTAACACTACAACAACTATCAGAAGGTTCCAAAAATGCCTGAATATAAAGAAAGACTCGAAGAACATTGAGGAGTCAGGAGTATCACATATACGTAAATTAAACAAAAGTTTACGTTCTTCACCCTCCCCGGAAAGAAAACAAACATTCAATAATAAGGGGGAAAAGTACAGCATATAGGGCAAATTATGCATTTCTTCAGTCTAGCACACGGTCAAAATAGAGGTAACGCTTGACCGTCCAGGCCAATCATAACTGAATTACTGGAGGCCTCCTCCCAGCCCCCAAAAATGCATCATACTGAAGAAATTCACTGAAAATTTATGGATATATAAAAATATTATTCGATAAATGGTAATGATTATTATCAGTACACACATAGAACACACACACACACACACACACACACACACATATATATATATATATATATATATATATATATATATATATATATATATATATATATATATATTTGTGTGTGTGTGCGTGTGTTTATTATAAAAGGCACAAACATAAAATTTCATGAGGTTATATTTATTTCGTTAGGGTCTTAAAACAGCCCCCAATTCATCAGAGATTCAAATCCAAAATGAAACATAAAATATTTCTCCAGATTTTAAAATAATATATGTAAAATGGTGTATACGTGGAAGTGTTGGGGGAAGGTGGAAAGAAGGACGCGTATGTAAGTTTGAGAGAGAGGTGGAAAGAAAGACATGGAAAGAAAGACAGGAAAAGTGCGCATATGAGATTGTGAATCGAAAGATAATGAAATCATTCAGCGAGAGGAGTTAATAGAGAAAAATGTTTGGTGATAAAAATTGCAAAATAATTGTGGGATGTTAATGAACTATTCAGGGCATTCTTAGAAAATAATTCCATTATTTTAGAAATTATTTTTAATAAAATATATTTTTTGCATGATACTCGCACTTATATATTTTTGTGAAATTTTAGACATTTTAGAAATTAAAATTTCAACCTCTTCATATATATATTAGTTAAAATCTGGAATATTTACATCATCAATTTTAAAAGAATTTACAGAAAATCTGCTCTGAATCGTAAAATAAAAATTGCAATAAAACTGTGACATAATTTTATTTGAAAAGTATTTAATTGCTTTTATAAATATATGTTAAGGACACTATTTTCTTAAAAAACATCAATAAGTAATGAATTTTTGCAGGAATTGTTTTCATGCTCTTTTTACATTTTAATTAGAAAATTTTATTATATTTTTTTTTAAATTCTGTATTAATATCAGCTTTTTAGATGATATTATTATTAAGTGAAAACTATATTTGATGATCTTAAATAGAAAATAATAATATAAATCCTCAAACAACAATACTTTTAAAATAATTTTGGTTTTTTGTATGAGCCTAAACGTGCTGAATTTGTAAGTACGGTCGACCATAGACGACATTATCAGAAAATAAGAGCGATAACTGTAGTAGATTTAATGCCAACATTTTAAAAATTCAATAAAACATTAGATTACAATGAATATTTTCCCCAAATTTAAGGTCACTGAATACTTAAAAATTATATAAAAATAGGCACTCATATTGAGTGCCTATTTTTATATAATTTTTAAGTATTCAGTGACCTTAAATTTGAGGAAAATATTCATTGTAATCTGATGTTTTATCTCTTCAGCTATTTTATATATATAAAGTCTCCGTGGAAAAAAAAGATCACTCCTCAGGTTGTCAACACATACAAACACGATTAGAAAACGCATTTTTGCTAAAACTTTAAACTTAAAGTTAATAATATTTGTATCAGATTAATTATACTTTAAATCAGCTAATATTTCACAAACAAAGTTTAAGAAACGTATATTTAATTTTAGGAAGATCTTATAATAAAGAGAATTATACTGGGATGAAAGAACACCCCAAAATAGCGTTATTCAGCCAATTTAATTTAGTTTTGGTAGTATAGCCAAGTATTTTTATTACTGGAAATAGTAAATTTAATGTATTATTTTCCAATCAAAACTAAAATAAAAACTCCATGAACGTTTGTTTCTTTAAAATAAAACCTTTTGAACTTAGGTATAACGTTTTATGCGGAGATCTGTAAAAGTAGGTCGTGTGCTTTTTAAGAACTTATCGGGAAAATTTTCAATCAAAAGTCTATACATTGTGAAACAATAATTTAAATTCAAATTTTAAATTTAATTTAAAATTGTTGAGAATGATAATTCAATAAGGATAAACATTCTATTATGTGCTAGAAGTCAGTGTAATTTTCAGTTAAAATAAAAAAGCCCAAATAAAACTAAAACTAAACACATCGCTTATGAAAGCCATGTTCTCCTAGATCCATTCAAAAACGCGTATTTGGCGTGCTCACGCGCACACACAAACACACATATCTAAAAGATAAACTGGCATGGAAAGAATGCAGAAGAGGAAAAACGATGTTGAATGAGAATCAATAATGATGGAATGTACTACTCGTTTCTATTTTGCATTGGTCTGCCAGTTAAACGAGGTGGAATGTCAGAGAGATCAGATTCTTCTTGTTGATTACCGTTTTGATCATTCACGGGTCGATATCGACTCATCAGAGCATGAAGGTGCCCTTTTTGCTTGTATTTGTTATGATTGGTGGAGCGTGTAAACGCTCATTTGCCAAGTCAATGAAGTTGTTGACCAACAGCTGATTTCTTGCTGCATACAAATGAATCCACTAGTGCTTGTTTGTTTATATATGCACGCCACTAAAAATATATTAGTGTGTCAGTCTGTCGTCGTGGAAACGATTTCGTTTGAGTCTCAAAAATATATTATTTTATAGATCTTAGTTTCTGCCTGATTTCACATGGGTTTCTATTATTCCCTTTTATAACTGGTAGTATAATTACAATCAATGTGAGAAAAGTGATGCAGAGAAATATTTTTCTAGTACAAAATATGGGTTTAACTCTGGAGTGCAAAGAAAGTTCCCTCTCCAATTCATATAAACATTAATGAAAAATCTGCTGGAAAAATAGTCGTTTCACATTATAATGTACCTGCCTACTTCTGCCATTATTTATATTTATAATAATCAGATTAGACCGTAGATTGTAGTTTCCAGCCATCTCTGGCTTGGATCAGCTGAATCCTCACTTTTTTGTTCTCATAGTAGGCTTAAGCTCCTATCAAGCTGAAACGTCGCATCTCGTACGATCATCAAAGTTCAGTAACACTGAGCCTGTATCGAGTAAAGCAGTCTGAAATATGAATGTATTAGGTTGATTGATGGGGGGTTTGTTTTGTTTTATCAACACACAGCAGACTTTTAAAGCCATACATTATTTTATATTGTAAGCACTTTTTGGAACAAATAATGTTTCACTGGTACAAGACGCAATTATCAACAGCTAGCTGGGGATAGAACAGGTGGATTCATGCCCCTCACCTCCCGAGAGCACATGCGTGTGATCATAAAGAAAATGACTGGAGTTAAAATACATCTCTCCAATTCCTAGCCATTATCCATTATCCACCCGCACATCCAAGATTACAGCATCTGCTATTCCCAAGCGGTCACCACAAAACTATACTTTTCAGGAAAACGCTTTTTACCGATTACAAGATTCTCCTTTTTCAGTACAAGGCTTTTTACCAACTGCAAAAGTATCCTTTTCATGACAACACTCTCCAGCGACTACGAAACTGTCATTCTCAGGAAAACGCTCTTCTAACCCCCTACATGAATATCCAGAGATAATTGTTGCCTGGTACAATACAACCTTATTTTTGTTGATGTAATTTCTTTAACGAATATAAACTTCACAATATATTTTTTACTCAAATATCAGTTTTGTTTGTTGTCTTCCTTCATTCAATATCCGTTTGCGGGCCAACATACCACACACAACATAGCAAACATCTAAGTGGCCGACAAATATCACTGATATACAGGCCGATACAGGTAGAGAATGTCTATAGACGCATAAACACACAAAGATTGGACCAAAAAGTGAATCAATATCTAACATGTTACTTACGAAAGATTCGATTTCTGAACTTGCATTGATGTAGAAAATAATATAGTGAATGACAAATTATGATTTATATATAAAGTACATTAACTAATATGTGATCACTTTCGGATATGAAAATTAAATTCGTATTGGTTTCGATGGATAAGAAAAGAATGTGCATTTCAAAATAGCAAAATTGAACATTTTTTACTGTGAATATTTCCGTTGTTGAGTCGACTAATCATGTCTTTCTCAACATTGGGGTTTCTGATACGGTGGACGCAGATTCGAATCTTACCGGAAGGCTGTTATTCTGGATTAAAATTCGCCAATACAGAGAACGGGATATATACTTACACCCTAAAGAAAAAGGAGAGGTCTATTCAAATATATGTATCCACTAAACATTAGACGTAAAGTAGTAAGAAATAAATGTTTGATTACATCCGAGCCTGTGATTGTTTCAAATCTTAAAAATAATCATCGCTGTGTCATGTTCTACCATTCGATCATTTTTTTGTTTTGTTAGAAGCTGGTTAAATTTTGACGTCCATTTCAAAGTTTCCCTGAACATATCCATTGATTCTCTCCAACTTATGTTCAACAAAGACAAAGAATGTATGTCAGGTGTAAATATAATCTTTAAATATAATCTTTGTGATATATATATATATATATATATATATATATATATATATATATATATATATATATATATATATATATATATATATATACACACATACATATAAACATATATATATATATATTTATATATATATATGTGTGTGTGTGTGCGTGTGTGTGTGTGTGTGTGTATGTGTGTGTGTGTGTATGGTGAGATGGGTAATTTGTCGGTATTCTATGTTTTTAATTTCAATTTAATTTTGATTTTGTCGTCTGTACATTAACCAGCGTCAGTTGGGCACAGTTTGTGAGAAAAATAAGCATCATAACTCAATTCACTCCGCCTGAAAGTTGGAAACGACATGCTGTATTGATTGGCATTCGCGCCGGAAGCTTCAAAATGAATATTTCAGATGTTTGGTGTATCCATCTGAGGTCAGTGCATAGGATTCGGCAAGATCTGAATGAGTCTCATACAGATTACGACGGTGTTTGAAATGATATATATATATATATATATATATATATATATATATATATATATATATATATATATATATATATATAATTATTGTTTAATATGATTTCATCGCTACATAAGAGTTCTCAGGTTTCAAAAGGATTCGAAGGAATCAGTTGAGTCAGAGATTCTGAGACGGTTTCTGTTGGATGAGAACTGGAAGAGTCTAGTGATAGTCTATTGTGAAATTAACATAGAAAATCTATATCTTCCTGTTTAATAGGTACATTATTTCCTGCAGCTGCTTCATGATATATATGCAATCATTGCAACCATTAGCAAAACGAAATTGTTTGGTCGAAGTCGAATTTCAGATAATAGTAACATACCTCTGTAAATATGAGAGTCTTCCAAAAGGTATTTCCAAAGTGAATTTTTGCGTGATAAATGATGCACGCTTTCCATCAAACTTACGACATTCGCTTGTGCATTCGTGGACGGATAATCTGCTTTGCAATATTCACAAGTGAAATTTGTTATGTCCTTTATATCTTTCTTGACTTCTCGTTTCTAGGTTCCTTGCTATTCAAATTTTTAAATATTCTTTTTATACGATGCAGCTTTCCAAATGTGACATGCTTTAAACGCTCCTCTTTAACGAATTCTGCACAACGTTTTCTGAGATTTATTTAAAAAAAACAGTTTCTAATTCATCAGTTATTTCTATATTTGTCTAATATTTATTGCGCACAATCTTCACCCTCTGCGTTATCCTTGTTCTTACAATATTTGTTTACACACTCTTCCACACTTTCTTATTCCAGTCTTCTTCATATATATGACGTGTACATTAGAACGTTAAAGATCATGGCTCTTTACATTTCCCCTGATTTATAGCACTCAATAACCTTTTCTTTTTTGCTATTTCTCCCAAACCATCGATTCCCTCAATGTGCATTGGTGGGTGGTCTGTTGCTTTCCTTTGTCCATCTTACCTTGTAAATGTCTTGTGATGATAAAATTTTCCATGACCGCTTTACACATTATATGCCCTAGAAATGTAATCTCTCACTTACTGATGTTTATTATAAGTTCCTTTTTTGTTGGCATTGTCGGTCACAAATATCCTTCAAGAATTAGAACGTGTAATCATTGAAAAATAGAAGAAAATCGTTGCTTCCATGTTCGGTCCATGGTATTATCAACATCCTTCAGTAGAATCACATTTCTGTTTCTTCAAGTCTCTTCATCTGTGAAGGGAATTTCCTGCATTCACTGCCATATAGGAGGACTAATATTACATAGCACTCCATTAAGCGTATATAAAGTCCTCTTCATAACAGTATGCACAATTGATTTAGAATGATATATTTACTTAAAATATTGTCATAATTTTCATTAAAAATACGACCTTTCAAAATTTAATTTTTAATTTCTACAACTCGTTTGTTGTATTTGGCATGAGTATTGTTGCATGGATTAGAGGCCAATTTGAATTGCTGATAAATTTCTGTTCTTCCACGCCTGCACTTTTGTGTATCTAAATTCACAAAAAATATCTTCTCTTAGCTATATATTAATGAACTTTTTAATAAAGTCACGAGTTTCCATAAATTAAAAGGATATACTTGTAGCCATAAAAAGAATTGAGATATTGTGATTAAAAATATTTGCTCCAAAATTAATACAATGTAACGATATTTAAAATCCTCAAGTACACGGATATATCCGCACAATTGTCTGAAATCAGTCTGAATCTATAAATATGAATGAACTTTGCATAGTTACTTCATACTTTAAAATCTAATATACAGAAATTAACTTATGATTATAGGAAATTAGGTTGCAATATAATAGGCAAATTTTTTTTTAGTTTATTTAATAATACAAATACACACACACATGAAAACATATGTATGTGTGTGTATATATGTTTGTGGGTGCATTGAGTAAAGTTATTTTAAAAAGCAAATATATATGTACACATCAAATATCATCGGGCATCGGGCTGTTTTATGGTTTCCTCTCGCCTACTCGTAATTTACTAGATTATTTACGCAGTGGTCTTTGTAGTCTTTCTCTCACTGATGTTTCTCTTTCTTTATGCAATACTTATCTCTCTCTTTCTCTCTGTCACACACACACACACACTCTCTCTCTCTCTCTCTCTCTCTCTCTCTCGCACACATATACGCACATTCACTCTTATGGATTGCTGCACGTTATCAACGATTACAATTCCTACATAGAAAACACTACCGCTGTATCAAAGGAAAGAATATCCCCAGCATCAAGTGAGATTTTTATCAAAAATCAATGGTTGCGCTATCAAATTAACACGCCTATTTCTTTTAACTTATTCACTAGATTCTTAAGCTTTCTGATCTAAACAAAAACTCAGTTATACGATGCAAATAAATTATGCAAATAAATTATGCAAATAAAACGTTATCAGACAAATATAAGAAAGAAAACGATTAGAAAAAGTAAACAAAAATCAAACAATATATAAATTTGTCGATTCACAATAGTGGATAAGGGAGAAAAATAGCAACATATACATGTAATAATAGTGGTTGTCTTCTGGCATTATCTAAATTTTATGCACGTTTATGTTGTGTATCCAATGATTTATCATTTGTGTGCATTAATATTTCCATTTATGTTATTAATCTTGATCATAGAAATGGATATATGCCACGTTTTGCGTTATACTAAGTAATGGCTTGAACATTTTTTTATATATTTAGGGATAAAAAACATCAATTTAAAATTTTAAAATTTCAACGTCCCCTCTTCTTTATGCACATGTGTAGTTACATCAACGTAAACATCGTGTTAGTTTGAAGAAATCGTAAATTTTAAACGCGTCAAATCAAAATTTATTCCATTAATTTATCCGACATTGTTCTGAAATCTAACGAATGATAGATCATTTTCCCCGAAAGTGAGAATTTGAAAACTATAGCGATAAAGAATAAATAAGAAATAGGAAAACCGAATTACGTTGCGCAGCTTATTCATCTAGATACATCGGACGCCAAATATTAATAGATAAGTTTCCTTTTATCTACAGCACTTCTCGGTATTGAATTGTAACTGTTTATTTTTTTATTATTTTGTTTCCTCTCTAAACATATATAAGATTTAATTGGTAAAATCATTAGTTAGTTGGAAGTAGACATTATTAAAGAAAGGAAGCGTAAAAGCATTTTTCAATTTTGCCACTCAGTTACCCACTATTAGTATGTTATATAAAGGTATATATTCCATATTGAATGCTTTCTCTCTCTTTTTCCATATGACTATTGAGTTAAATGTCGTCATGCAGTTCTCATGATAATTTAACGTATTTCATATGAATTCTTGGTATGATAGTATTAGAAATATTAGCTGGTGTCCTTGCGCTTGGCTCCCGCTGTAGAATCCCCGGTGATAGATTCGATGTCTTTGCGACCTTTGACAAAAAGAGATAAAAAACATTCAGGAAACGACTAATCTCTGCCGACGACCAACACTACACTGAATTCATGACGGATTGGACGTGAGGCAAGGAATTCTTACTGTAAAATTTCGCTCGCTAGAGAATCCTCAGCAGCCATTTAGCATAGTTAAGTCGGACAATGTACACTACAGCTTAGTTTATAGGGTTAACATATAAAAAAAAAATTCGTAAACAGCAGCATATTTCCCCTATGAGGTAACATGAAATCCATCTACCAAAATATAAAGCAAATCCTGTTCCTGTAAACGTTAAAAGTCCAGTTAAAAGGTGAGAAAATTCTCTTAAATGTGTAAATGCATCTTTATACGCTTTCAGAAAATGTATAGCAACTTGAGATTATTTCTACAAAATTGAAGAAAATTATACACAACTATCTAATCCTAAACACAAACAATTCAGTTGTTTGGTTGTTATTATGTAATTAATATTAACATTCTAATTGCGATTTTGAAATGTATTAGTTCTTATATGATGCGAATGAGAAAAATAACGTTTTGTAATATTTTGATGAAAGATTCGAAGTAAAACATGCAAAACCGATAAAATGTAACTATTTATTTGTCAATGTCGTTTTTTGCAGTTTGAACCTATTTAATTATTTATCCTTTATGGAAGTTTTGTGCGTAACAGAATCGTGCAATCAGAGAGAAAATCATAATTAACATCCGTAAATTCCAAGTTAAATACTATGCAGCTAATTTATTTTGAAAATTAAGTAATTTTTAATAAAGAACATTTCACTATGAGCATTGATCATATGACAAGAAATTAATGGGAATGATTCATCCAGTCAGATCATATATCTTACGTCTGTGAAGATTTTAAATTGGTAAGATAAAAGATATGCTATGACATATATTTAGATTACAGATATAGACATTATAACTGTAACTTATAAATATACACATATATTCACAAATATCTGTATACAAATAACTAAACAGGAATGATAAACAAATAAATGGATAGTAGGTGGCGTATAATTGTACATACACACACACACACACACACACACACACACACACACATATATATATATATATATATATCGACAGACGCAGAAATATCTGTACGAGAATGTATATATATAGATATATATTTATATATATATATATATATATAAATTTATATAGTATATAGTATATCATAAAGGTTGTTTTAATTTAGTATTTTCGTAGCCATCTCTCTTTTATTATTTGAATATTTGAAAAATCTTACAGAAAAATATGTGCCCTCATTTTTCTCTATTATGACGGTAGGCGAAAACAAATACATATGCAGCTTAATAAATAAACGTAGTGTCTACTCAAGTACGAGTATCCACTAAAAATAAAGAAATAAAGGTTGAATAATAAAAATCTGTTGAATTAATAATAAAACGTCCATGCCACTCTCATATATATATATATATATATATATATATATATATATATATATATATATATATATATATATATATATATATATATAGGAAAATAGCTATGAAAATTACGAAAATTTTCGTCTTTCAGGAATTCATCAGACAAAGGCGACGTTTACGTTGATGAGGCTACACATGCACGAGAAGGAAAAGTAAGGCAATGATTTTTTTATTTTAAATTTAGTACTCGTTTCTTTCATTAGCATGTGTAGTAACATGAACATAATGATCACATTAGTCCGATAAAGTACTACGGAACGAAAAGTTTTTTCGCATTGACATAGTTTGTTTCCACTAAAATGTTGATATATAAAAATGTATATATCATTTTCCTTATATAACGAAAAGGAGCACCTTTATTAGGACTTATACTGATTAATAATCATTTATGAATTTTAATTTATTTGTACGGTTTACGTAGTGTAAGTTATACGTTCTTTGCTCAAGAATTTTGTAGAAAATTGTTCTAAGTTTCGGTACATTTTTCTGGTTTCCCTGGAGAATTTGAACATATATTTTTCAGTTACTTCATCTCTCTCAATGCAAAATCCAAAGCTATATTTTGATGCAACAGAAAAGAAATCACCTCAGAAAGATTATTAAGAAATAAATTTACCTTTATTTACATTATTCGAACTATTGTCTTCATCTTTGTCGCCATGTTTATCACACCGTTTCGGCCGTTGTACTCTACCGCCTTCTTCAATGTCGAACAGAACCCTTTATTTCGCTCACTGGGGTAAAGTGTTCTAGTTCCACGTTTAATGAATGTCAGTTATCAGTTATCTCCGGTTAATTTCCCTCTGAAAGTTCTCCACTGCCTTAACCGGGTATTGAACTCACACTCTTTGGGCCCTGTCACTGGATCTAACCAACGCCTTTATCCACTGTGCCATATGTCCTGAATAGCAATATAAATACATTGATGTAAAATATTTTATTTTGTCTAAAATAAGTCATATAAGAAAGACTGATCTAGAACAGTGAATATGATTTTTCCCTTGGTCAACATTAAATCAGGTTACATGGACGTTTGAAATATAGCTAATCTCTTTTCGAAGGTTAACGAGTTTAAAACCTGATCAAAGAAACAATTAAACTCCGTCTGAATTAGAAATGACTGAAATTATATTTCTTTTCGCTGAGATGCTTGATTTGATATGATTAGGTTCTTTGTCTGCAATTTGGGATTTGAAAACTATTACTTCCTATCGTTTTGGTGCGATAGGGTCAGCAAATGAAATATCTGACCCTGAGAAACGAAACAGGAAAAGCATATGATTAGAAAATTGTTGTTACAAAATTAGTCGCTTAATTAGACAATAGTTTTTTTTTCCTTTTTGCTACGCAATATTTTGTTCGATTGCTTGTTTCTCTGTATGAAAATTACATAACATGAAATAGAAAAAGAAAGAAATCAGCTCATGAGATTACGAAACTAAAATGAGGCATTTGTTTTGCCCACGTTTTTTCTTGTCTTCTCTCTTTCAATATATTGTTGAATCTTTTCCTTCATATAATAACGCATTTTATTTAATTTTCTTTAAATATCATCCCACCTTCAGGGCGTAGTGATTATGGCTTTCCACAGAGATTTTATTATTTTTTCCACAATTGTCATGTATCCTCGGGAAGATTGTGGAGTGGAGTGGTCTCCACAATATGTAGTTCAGTGTATTTCTTCTACTAGACTATTTATGAAGTCTAGAGAACATTCTTCTTTACTATTTAACCTAAAGCTGACGGGTAAGAAATGTATTTCATCCAAATTTCAATAAATCGAAGGGAATGCAGCAAATGTGGTACGATCTGAACATTCCTCACTTTACCACGCCGATAGGTGTTATGCTAAACAGGTATTCTTCATTTTATTACATGCTCGAAGTAAAGTATTATTTATAGAATTTTTTGAAAAACATTTTTTTCTTTTCATTAGATTCGTCCTGTTTCTTGATATTGTTTAACAAGGATTGCATATTCGCTTGTCATATTCATTAAGGTTAAGCAGATTTATTTCACTGAATTAAACAAAAACAGTGATGTATTGTAAACCAGTAAAAATAAGGGAATCATTTACCATCACTGATACGAGGAACCTGTTAGAATGCTTTCTTATTAGAGTACTGTGATCGATTGCTTTCTGTTGCTATATAACATTGTGTTTTGTGTCACCATTTTCATAATTCCTTATTGAATGCGCTATGATGAAAAATATCCCATAAAAAGAATAAAACTATCGCTCAATGATTAAAGCTGATTGATATTTCCCGCATCTTGGTAAAGCTATGAATGGTTAGAAAAGTCAGGAAAGTGTTACAGTATAAAAATAGATTCTCCTCTGTATACATGGTTGCAGAAGATTTACGCATGATGTTGTCTCATATCACGAAACAAAAAATTGTAAATCTAAAAAGGTAAAGGTATATATTTGGAATGATCTGGAAAAAAACGGTGATATCGATTTCATAGAAAATTTGTGGGATTGCATGAAGACTAATGTTAGAAAATCACATGCAACAAATCGCCAAGATGCGTGTAAATGCTATCCAGGACGTTTGATATAACATAATATTTTCAGTCTGATAACCAGCATGCCTCATTGTATTTCACCAGGCAAAAGATGACCATAACAATTCCCAAGTGAAAAGATTTTAACTTTAAAATCACACGCGGAATCTTTGCTTTAATGAGTCTTATATACAGACCACGACCTTATGTGTGAAAAAAATCATTTGCTAAGCAAGACTTCTGAGAAAATAAAACAAAATACAGACAAATGTTAGACGCAGGTTTTTGAGTATTCAATCAGTGATCGCTTTAATACATTCTGCTAAAAATACAACCATTTTAACGTGAACAGAAATATGCACGCATATGCATATAGCGGTCTATACATTATTTATATCTGTGAGTTGATATCCACGTGCATATATCTTTCGCGAGATGTCATCAAAGTGAATTGCTTTATTAAATATGAATAAGGGTCGTCATATTATGAAATTGCACAATTGATTAATTCAAATATATCCGCTTCTATTCCGTTAAGCACGACTCCACAACGAATTTCTGAACACAGTTTTATGTTGTCTTTTTCTAAGACCAAAATTGTTTTTCAATAGTATCGATTTTTTACAATATAAGTGCTATCAGTAAATCTTAATGTCGACTTTGTCAAATGACAAGAAAGAAAGTAAAGAAATAAAATGCCACTCTATCGAGTGATCTATATTTGTTTCACTCTTGCTAGATGGCTTTCACGTTTTAACATTTGTGATCTGTCTCACTCTTTCCATATATATATATATATATATATATATATATATATATATATATATATATATATATGTGTGTGTGTGTGTGTGTGTGTGTGTGTGTGTGTGTGTGTGTGTGTGTGTGACACATTGGTTCTTGTAGATTTGCTAATTGGAAGAATTTAAAAGGAACTTCACCACTCAGAGGATGTTAACAATAACATAGAAAACATAGCCGTAACATCAAAACAATAACTTTAGCAGTAATAAATCGGTCATAAACATTACCAACAAAACATCAATGACACCGAACTATATAGAGAATACCGAAAATAACTTCGGAAATATCGACAGCTGTATTAGAAAGCAAACACAAGTGTTACAATTGCCAGAAAGTAAGGAACTATAACACTCACCTACAACATTATTGCATGAACAGGAATATAAATAAAGAAAAAACAAGTTAAAATCCTCAACGATAAAAGGGATAAATATGTAATGGCATTCTTAGAGAAGAACAATTAGGACAGTATAAAAATCATTTAATCCAGACCAGAAAATAAGAATCTGCAAGAGAGGGATTAATTTCATCCGAAAGATGACGTTGACGAATTATTTACAAATAGATCAAAAGTGCGTATCAATATCGAGAACTTTGTTAACTTTCATGACTTGTAGGAAAAATCAGAGTAAACTGAATTATATTCGGACAGAAAATCAGGACCATCGAATGCAGAATTTGGTAGACAAACATAGGTTTGAAATATTTAAAACAAATTCAATGATATAGAGATGATATAGACAAGTTTTAGTGATAGAAATTTGAAGAAAGACAACCCAGCACGGTGACATTAGTAATGATTACATAGACGACAAAAGAAACTTTATATACGAGGGTCTTTCAAAACATTGTAAACATTACCCAGAAGGATTTGGAGAAATAAGAGAGTTTTTTTTAAATATACTCTTCGTGGACATCTATGCAATTTGTCTAATGATGCTTAAGCATCGCAATCCCATCACGGAAGAATGTGGCGTTTTTGTCCTCCAGAAGTTCATCCCAGCACATATGATCATATCATTGTTTCCAAAATGAGGTTGATGCAGGTGGGATTTGAGTTTATGAAGCGGTAATAAGTCAGATCTAACTAAGTCTGGTAAGTAAGGTTGATGGGATAATAATTCGAAGCCACATTTTGCTGCTTCAGCTACTGTAACCTGCGCAGTGGGAATGGGTACGTTATCCTTAAATAAGAGCACACCTGTCCCCAGCTTTCATCTGCGTTCCGACTTGATTGCTTCCTTTAGTTGTCTTAAATCTGATGCATACTACAATCCATTAATAGGTTTTCCCCTTACGCCTTCAAAATCCCTCCTCCCCAAAACAGAAGCCACGACCTCGCTAAGAGGCGCTGCCTGCATGATTTTCTTCAGCGGTGGAAAGCCAGAGGAATTCTGCTGTTTGCTTTGAATCTTAGATTCAGTTTCGAAATGCTAAACCCAGGTTTCCTCTTCAGTTACTAATTAGCTGTGAAAATTAGCAGGATCAACCAGGAAGCGGGGCAGAAGTTCCTGGAAATGCCAACTATTTTTAGCTTCTGCTCTTCTGTCAGCATTATTCTGACCCATCTTGCATCTCCCCAAAATCCCAGTTAAAACCGTATGGGTCGAACCAGAATTAATGCAGAACCATACAGTGAATGGCATCAACTTGGTCATCATATTCTGCGATGACTCTCCGCCGCTTGAATTCCGAAGCCCACTTCTTCCCAGACGCATAAGAAGGTGAATGCTCAACAAGTGTCTGTGTTATGTCCTTATGTATTTCCTTGGCTCTCATACTTCTTTTAGCAAATTCTTTAAGACTGGTCAGTCCTCTATATTGTCCACTTTTAGATTTGTCGCATACCTCGCAAATGTGTATCGGCCTCACTGCACAGAAATGAAGACATACATCTGAATCAGTTTTCCTAGCTTTATAAGAAGCAGTAGTGTGTTTTACATGAAAAACATATTCAGTTACGGCTCTTTTATGGGTGCGGTTTAGAGCTTTTTGAAATACCCTCGTTGATGAGCTGCAGTGGAGACTTACCTCGGCGACACGAAAAGGCCAGATCCACGTGTATATTTTGCAATTGAGTGAAGAGACGGCGAATTGGCGAGCTTCGGACTGAAGATGAATCGGACAGCACTTGTTGTGGACAGAAATGGTGGTGTTGCTTTAGCCATTTTTATTGGCTGGTTCTAGGCGCTCATTGGCTCACCGATGGCTGGTCAGGTGCATAAAAACACGGTACGCCCTCTCAAAGAGGAGACTCGATTTTTGGCGATAGGAGTTGGTTAACTGATATTGAGGAACTGTGATAGCATTTGTGGAATTGATTTACTTATTGGACTGTATACCAGTGTTTTTCCAATTGGACATACATATATATATATATATATATATATATATATATATATATATATATATATATATATATATGTGTGTGTGTGTGTGTGTATGTGTGTGTGTGTGTATTTTGGCAGCAACTTTTCTTTTAAACAAGTTGTATTGAATGTTAAAGACAACATAGTCTTGCATATTTTCTTTTGCATTTTCTCATATTCTCTAATGAGACTTTTTATTTGAAAATGATTTCGAAATAAGTATTGTCCATACGATGACCTAGCGCTTTCGAACATCATTGTTCATCTTCAGGGTCAATATTTTTAGTCAAATTTTTTTTAACAAACATTTGCTTATTATCTTGTAGCGTAAGCATGTGGCTACTTTTTTACAAACTAAATAAACGTTAAAATCCTTTTAATTTCAAAAGACGCGATGATGTTATCATGTGCATGGCGAAGATTTTTTATCATGTGACAACGTGAAAAAGATTGTTATTATACAAGCCAAAAGATTGAAGAATACGTTATAAAATGTTTGTTAAAAAAATTTGACTAAAAATATTGACCCTGAAGAGGAACAATGATGTTCGAAAGCGCTAGGTCATCGTACGGACAATACTTATTTCGAAATCATTTTCAAATAAAGTCTCTTTAGAGAATATGAGAATATTCTAAAGAAAATATGCAAGACTATGTTGTCTTTAACATTCAATACAACTTGTTTAAAATATATATATATATATATATATATGTGTGTGTGTGTGTGTGTGTGTGTGTGTGTGTGTGTGTGTGTGTACATGCGACCAATTCTCACATATAAGTAAATGCGGAATATTTGGATATAGCGATGAGATCAATTATATAATTACCGAAAGCAACATGTGAGCAGAGGAAATAATAAAATAAAACATACGCATGTCTGGATACAAACCATAAACTAATGCATAACTTGCGCATAATCAGTGAAGCGATTGATGACAGTTTTGTTGGAAGAGCAATTTAGACACGTTAAAAGCTGATTACCGGTTACAGCACTATATTGCTTCACAAAGTCTTCAGTTATGACATCTCTCGAAAAGTCTACGGAGTCATCTCATCATTTCTCTTGGGTAGGCCCTTGAAGATTGCTGTGCCAGTCGGACTCAAACATATTTAGTATCAACAACACTTACATTTTCTGCTACGACATATCATGCTACTTTCACGGAAGAAATACTTATCCTTTACCCCACGATTCATGTGTAATAAGTGCGTTCCATTACGATAGATTTTTTTCAAATACTAACTCTCTGTGTGGAACAAACTCCCGCATAGTTTCGTCTCTGAATGCTTCAGGTTTAATCTCTTCAGATGAAGGATCAGTCTTTTTTTTTCTGTTTATGCTCATAATGTTTACTTACTATCATCTATTCATTGATCACAGTACTCATATCGTTCGTCATTACTCTGTTTACTGTAACCCTTTGCATTTAGTGGCTCTTGAAGACTGCATCCAATTAAATTTAGTTAAATAAGAAATGCGGTTTTGGTAGTCACACTTGATACATAGAGAAACGATAATCTTTCTTAGAGAAGTGAAAGTGGAAAATCGCCTAAAAGATTTCTGATGGAAACGACTAACACTATCAGAGACAGGAGAAAATGATGGTTTATGTAATGAAAAAAGGTTCAGATACTGGATTTCTCAATCCGTGTAAACGACCTTATTCAAAAGGGAAATTAGGAGTAAATATCTGCCAGTACTGGAAGATTATTAAGATACTTGTCTCCAGAATTTTTTCTTTTTATGATCTCCTCTTCATAATATTTGCCCCAATTAAATTCATACATTCTACAGAGCTTCCAATAAATAATTGCATTTATCATGCATCAATTTTCTGTACTCATTCTTAGCTATTCCCTTGCATTCTGATAAAATACATAGAGTTCCGTTTGTCCCCATGCTTTCTACATAGCGATGGAATGTTAACATCATTGATATTTAACTTTACCCAGTTTTTCCGCAATACCCAGCTGCTATAAATTGTTTCTTTGTTAATGCCGGCCTCCCCAAGTAATTTCTACTTGAACATACTCTCTTTGTATTATGCATTAACGACTTTCCTGACATCATCAATTCTCTAATCTTTATCTCTGCTGTTTACACAAGATTTTACTTCTGTCTTAATGGTAAAGCTGATAGTTTCCATAAGATAAGATTTAGAACTGATTTTCGAAATTACATTCTATCTCTTATCAGCTGGGACAAGAAGTGTCTTGTTAATGGTAACACCTCAAAAAAGAAGCTGTTCTATAACCTTATATTGTCTTCCATTAGCATAGCTGATGATAGTATCCAGGATACTAATTCATTGCATTTTTTCGGTTTAAATTTATCTAAGGACATCAAGGTCCGTGGATAACAATTATATTGTGGAACAATTACACTATTACACCTATTGCTAGGACAGTTGGACACTGTGTCGTGCTCGAGAATGTTTGTCGACAGCATCTATCTTGCAAATGTATTAGTCTACCATTCGTCCGTGCGTGTTATATAGATGTCATACCTGTTATAAACCTTCTGGTGTGTATCTAAAAATTTGAGAGAATCCAAAGAATGTGCAACGTCATCGGCCCTGACCATGCGTTTTGGCTTGAGACACACTGTCACCACCGTAACCTAATTTTCCTGTGCATTTTCTATGAATAGTTTCATGTTTTGATTAGCTTTCCTGTTTGATATCTCGACTTCTCACATTTGGGCCGAGTACAAGATAATTGCATCAGTGTGAATTTCCTCCATATGGATATAGATGATAATTCGTATTTCCTTTTTTTCATGCAATGACTTAATATAACCGATGAATGCTTTCAATTGCTTCCTATGCAATATACACAAATTAGATTACTTCTGCTATTCGTTAGAAACAGAGGAGTGATCTTTGTTTGACTATTTAGACAAATATCAACACACGTCAGAATATTTCAAAATAAGCTTCTGAACATGGGAAGACTTTCAAAAACGTGATCAGAGAAACAAGTCACGGACGTGTGTCGATCTAACACGTCCTGTAGCAACACGGCGTGCAAAAAGGAAGCGTGCATGCTTGTTTGTATTCTTGCGACCTTATATAACTCTGTTATTTTTTATATCGCAGACATTATTTTGTTTGTTTTATTTATGTCAGTTCTTTTTCATGTGGTAATATGTGAACTACTTTCTCTGAGCTTGGACACAAACAACAACATATAAATTATTAAAGATTTTAGCGCATAAGCATCATTTTCGGATTCGAATATTTCTTCAGAAACGGGTTATCGTATAAATTTATTTTCCCAATATTTTTTTCTATGTCTATTCAATTTTCCCTTCACATTTATTTCGCATTTATTTAATCATGTACGTAGATTATCACTACTCTCTAAAATAGTTCCTCCTAGGTATTTTAAATGAAAATATTTATAGAACTTTCGTAATTTACAACTCCGAAAATGAACTCAGGTTAACGTTTTGTGGTTACAGAATGCCACATCATCATCCAATTTCAACACCTTCGTAATAAATAGTGCGAAAACGTTATCTCAACTTTCATATTATTCCACACTCTTGATTTTAAATTTATTCTCACACTATCATTTCAATTATACACGATCATCAAACACTGACGTGTTAGTATAAAAATAAATCAAACGTAACTACATCGACAGTGAATGTTGATTTTGTGATATTACGCTTTCTTTTACGTCAAACTTGCCAATTTAAATTTCGGATCACTGGCTTTCTTTTTAGAAGCGTTTCAGGAGGTTGGTGCTCAATCGATCCGCGTTATAATTGAGATTTCTTCTACAGTAGTGGCGACTAGAAATTATTTGATAAAATTTATTTAAAGATATCACATTTATACAGAAATATGTGATCTATTACAATTGATTAATTTACTTCTTGACTATTTATTTTTGTGAAATAAGTTGATGAGTATTTGTAGGATAAGGAATATATATATATATATAAAGGGTAGAGATTATAGTAGTTACAAGGAGAGAAAAGTGTGTATATTAACAAGAAGAGAGAAACTGCAAATGTTTTTGGTTGTAATGTGGATTTTTGTTTAAATATTATGCTTTATTTTCCATAATTTTCCTACACGGGTTTCCGGTCTCGCGACTTTCATCAGTGTAAGCGTGGGGATTTCCACATATTATTAAAAATACTTTTTTTAAATTTTAATTTAAATTATGCCAATACATCAAACAGACAATTATTCTTACCGAAAATACAAGAATAAAAAATTCATAAACGGACTACCTAAACTACACAAATCGAGGGAAATAAAAGCAGCTATCCAGACACAAAAATCTGAATACATTAGCATCCCAAAACCCAGTGAACTTACATTCAGAAATTAGCTTACCTAGACGAAAACCTCTATGAAAGGATAGAACAAATATATGAGGAAAATATAAAAACCCAATTCAGTAAATCTTGGAAAAGATACTTAAATGATTGCTTCATTTTCTGGAAATCCTCATGGGGTGATATTATCCAATTCCACACTCTATTTCAAAACTTACACCCAAAAATCAAATTCACACACGATATACTCATTAGAAATAATAACAACTACATAATCACATATATCTACTACAAACCTACAATATCTTCATTTCAAGAGGCATCACCCAAAAATCTGTCTGAAATCCATCCCTATTCACTAGCACGTGGGGTTTGTACTTTTGTTACTGATAAACACCTCCGAGAACCCCGCCTAGAACAACTACATAAAACTCTCAAAAAACGAGGCTACCCCAAAACACTAATAAACGAAGTTTTTGAACTCGCAAAAAAATTCCCTTAGACCAACTTCGAAATAAACGTAACGTAAAAATCTAGACCTACTTAGCAAGAATAATAAACTGAAAAATATACTAAAAACAACCAAAATAATTAAAAGCAAAACACATATTAAACTCATCCAAATTTAACCAACACACAATACAGGGAGTCACAAAATGCAACAAATAAAGATGTGGGGTTTGTGAGATCATTATAGAAGGAAACTCCTACACTTTTCAAAACCCCAAAACGACATTCATAATAAATAAAAACTTAAACTGCAACGCCAAAATGTGATTTATGTACTCAAATACACAAAATGTAAGAAGTCATATATAGGTATCAGTCAACAACTGAACAACAGTGTCTCCCTACACAAATGCATCATAAAAATTACCCTACAACAGAAAAATGTGTGTATCACAACACATCTTTAAATGTAACCAGGGTAAATTTAAAATTATGCCAATATATCAAACATGCAATTATTCGTACCTACAAATAGAAGAGAAAAACTTCATAAACACATATAAACCAGGACTAAATAGATCATAAATTCACACGCAAAAACAGGCAGACATACGCACCTAATGACCAAATACAGTGATCAAACTATTCGCATGCATGCACACAAGCTCACATGCGGGTGTCTGTGGAATACTAATATATATACACATATTGACAAAATAATGAGACTACTCACGGTCATGCGCGCATATCCCACACAACTTAGGAAGTATATGTATATGTATGTACATATGTATGTATGTAAGTGTGTGTGTGTGTATATACTGATACCTTGTAAATTAGGAACTATATGCATATGTATGTACGTATGTATGTATGTGTGTGTATACTGATTCCTTGCAAAAAGACTATGTAGAGAGGAAGTGCGCGTATACATAAGAATGCTGATAGATATATAGACATATTGGCAAACACAACGGGCATAGGCGAACACTACACAGCATAGGAAGTGTGTATATGTGTGTGTGCTTGTGTGTGTATATATGTGTGAGTATATATGTATGTATGGGCACAAATGTGTTTGCTAATTCCTCGTAATAAGACAGTGTGTATATATGGAGAGGGAATATACATATACACCGCATGCTGACATAAACACAAGTACATGGAAATAGATCTAAGAACAGACAGGGGTCATTAAAAGATAAGAATGCCCATAACTCCCTCACCATTTCTCGGACCAAGCATAATTGTTTTATAACCCTTCACGCAGAACATTTCACTACCAATTCAGGAAGACATTTGGGTCACTAACACGCAAAAAAGAGAATGTCTCATATCGAGAATATTTAACATCGAAAAACATGAGAAAAAAATTATTATTGTTAATAATATGTGTAAATCTCCACGCTTTGCCTGATGTAGGTAACGAGACCGGAACCACATAGCAAAATTACGGAAAATAAAGAATATTTTTTTAAAAAACCACATTAAACCAAAAGCACACACACGCACACGCACACGCACACGCACACGCACACGCACACGCACACACACACACACACAATAAATATTAACACACATTCGGCTCCTTTGGCTTTTTAATATTATTTATTTCCCTCGAATTCTGCACACCGGAGAGCTACTTATACAGATATACATCGGCATAATATTGCCCATACACGCTACAATGAAGCCATAAGTACTCAAATGTGTGACAAGTTTCTCATGGTCGTAACTGGCTGGGTGTTACCTAGCTTTTATACGCCGGGTAATTTGAAATTAATAACAACTCAAACTCCGAGGATGCAGTATCTCTTCCTCGGGAATGGGCTGGAGTCAATACACGTCAATATACAGAGCCAGAGAATTCACCAAAGGGAAAGTCCCGTGTGGGCTTGAGTAATTTTGTTACGGCTATCTGAAAATCCTATATGAACAGCTATCATGTGTCACATTTTCTTGTATGTCTGTTTTTTGCCATGATTTAGCTTTGTATTATAAAATAATCCAGGTACAAATAAATCAAGATTTGACGTAAATATCTATTGGATCAGTAAGGTTTTACGCTTATTGTTTCAAAAGATATATTCCTATTCTTGAAAGTTGAAATTATTATTTAAATGTTTTATTTCGAAGTTCCCTATATGTTATCCGGATCGAAAAATTGGGATAATAGCAACAACGTTGAGGAAAAAAACATGCAAATAATGATATCATCATCGCAGAGATTCGGAGAGGATCACTCCATAATAACTATGTATTTTTGTAGTATCTCGAACACATATTACGTGGTGACATTTCCGCAGAGCAGGCGGTAAACGAACACATGCTATAATTGATCGATGATGGCTTGGTCTCTATGGCAACACACAGTCGTTCTGTTCATTTACTTATATCTCCTGTAGCTTAGCAAAACACATATTCCTGTGAAAAGAGCCATTGTCTTCATAGTAGACTGTTACCAGAATTTGGTATACAGTCTACAATAATGTTGCGTTACGTGCTGAAAGAAACACATTCTACATGAATAATTAGGCGATGTGTTTACCCAGCAGCATTTTGCAACATATGCCACGGGATTTTCATCATTTGATTGATTTGTTTTTGACGGTTTATCAACATTTTTCGAGTTATTTAAACTAGAAACTATTTTTAGATTGTAAGAATTTTTTATATCGCGATTTGTTGGTGGAGTCGACATTCTTCCATTTATAAAAGTTCTGCGCTCTACTCTCAAGAGAATCTCATTCGCTGAGGAAATGTTGTTAATATCAGACTTTGACAGGCCTGCTACTATATAACCACATACGCACCATCAATCTACGTACAGTGTATTAGGTGATATTAAGTTCTTCCGTTTTTTAAAAGCTAAAAGTAATCCTGATTTTGGAGTAGATGTTAGCCTTCATTCATTTCTCACATCCTCATGATGAATTTCAGCTTCTAGTAATCACTTTTTTCCAGAAAAATGTACCGATATATTATATTACTGAATACCATGACTGAAAAAATAAATACTGATTAACTCTACACTTTTTAGAGTAGCTAAACCGCGCAGTAGAATCAGACCGGAGATAAAACAAGACCAGTACCGACTCAGCAAAGACAGCAGAAAAACAAACGCAATATTTATGCTCACAATTTTATCAGAAAGAATAATACAAATGCAGAAGGACGGGTACCTTTTTTTATAGATTATGCAAAAGCGATTGATAAAATTCGACACAAAATGTGTTAGAACTACACAGCAACCATGAAATATTCAGGAAAGACATAAGAATAAACAAGAATCTATGATGGGCTTGAGCATATGTATGGCATAACAGGTTTGGGGAGAAATAACTAAAAGAAAAAAATTATTTAGAGCTACAAGGGACAGAAAAAGGTTTAGTACCATGAGGGTCTACGTCCTGAATGGATACAGCACATAAATGAAGAAGAAAGCTAAGTAATAGATGAGATTATACTGTACTTCCAAGTACATGTCGGGAAATTTAGAAATTTGAGTTTGAGCGCAAGGATGTATAAGTCATCGCCAAACCAGAGAACATGGCAGCTTCAATATACAAATTACTTTACATACTTCAGATCGATCCAGCTATGGGGTATTATCTTCCTCGTCTGTTGATGATAAATTACATGATGTCAAAAGTATCCTGAAAAACATTAACTATCATTAACTTATACAATAATTAATAAGTAGCAGTTGGGGGCTTAGTGATTCTGCTACTCGTTTATATCATTGAAATATTTTGCAGCAAGCATTTTCATTTATATGAATATAGTCAATAAATTATTAGAGTTCAATTTATTCATATTTCGTTCGTTTTCCAATGTTGATGTACGCAACACTCTCCAGTGTCATGTAAACATATAGGTAGCAGGAATATATTCATAGATGCTCTATTGACATCCATTGATAAAGTGTTTAGTTTTAACGATTTAGTCATTTTTTCTAGTTTGTGTATAGTTTTTCGCGCATTCATATAAAGTTTCTTGAACATATGGAACAGTATTTAGTTTCTACATGATTGTGTTCCGATTGTGCAAAACTCTTAATTCTAATATATATTAGATGCAACATTAATTTTCATAAAGAAATTTCGAAACATATGTATCGAAATGACTTTTTGTATCTGTAGCCAGAATTATCGAACAAAAAGATTGCTCCCACTTTGAACTGAACCACGAACAATTCATTTTCCTTCGATTTCCATTAGGCAATTTATACAATGAACGTCTCTGGTTACAAATGCGATCTGCATTGGAATATCCGTTGATTAATTCTTTCGTATATTTCAGTTTAGTTAGTTTGCAGAAAAAAATAGTGTAGACTCTTTCGACATTGGAGTAACATTAAATTTTCTTTACTTTGGGATTAAATGCAGTGGTAGTATATCACTCATATGTAACTTTAATTATCTCTTTTTAAAAAATAATAACAATAGCTATAATACATATCGTATGACAACGCACACACACACACATATATATATATATATATATATATATATATATATATATATATATATGGTGACTCGTATACGCGGATACCCGTCTAGCTAATTCCTATTGCATACGCTCTCTGAAGAATAATTAAAAAACACGCTCTTAAGTAGGCTTGACTTGGTTCATCAGGGAGTTTCGAGTCTTTCAACATCATACTCCCATCACCAAATCGACTCAATCAGGGGACATCAATCACTGATTCCCCCTCGCAGTGAAACGCTAACAACTACTCTGGCCTTTTTAAAGAATTAGACGAAGAAAGACCACGTATTCCGCACATCCGATTGGATGTTTGTACAACCAATCCGCTGCGCGAACTGTCTTTTAAATGGCCCGCAGTGGGGACTGGCTTCTTTTCTTTTTGGCGGATAGCAGTTTCAATGGATAACCGAGGAGGTAATCTTACATTTGTGTTTGTTCAACACCCACAGAGCCCACCTATAATTTACACTGCAGCTATGCATAGCAAACCTTAGTTATAGTTTCTGCGAGAGGTCGTGTTATCTTGGGTGATCACCAAATTGAACAAGGCCAGCACGCACAATCCTTCGGTCACGATGACTTGTATCTTCGTGCTAACACAGCTATCGACGGGCCGCAAGAGTTCCGATAACATGAGGAAATCTCTTTCCTGGCAAATCTACCATGGTGAGATTCGAACCCGTGTGCCATGGTCTGAAGGCGAACTTTCTAATCGCTATATATATATATATATATATATATATATATATATATATATATATCTAAAAATAAACACGCTAAAATTCACCTTCATCCCTGCCGTGCACCGACGGCTAAGTGGTAGAAGTTCCGACTGACGCCAATTCAGTCGGGTTTCGATCCTAGCTAGAGGCAACCGGACGTCTAGCCACACTGATGAGCTGTGAAACAGCGAAACAGCCTGTCTGTGGATGACAAATATATATAGATATATATATATATATAAGTGAACATAGAAGTCAACACTTAGAGGCGACAGTCTGTTTCATGCTAGATGCAATCGTCAGGCAAGTTGCATATTTACACACGCTCTATCTCTAATATTGAGCACTTTATCCCATAAATATAGCACACTTTAAGACTATATTTCTTCATATATATATATATATATATATATATATATATATATATATATATATATATATATATATATATATATATATATTAGCTTAAAAGACGCCCTATCCATAGAGCCTTCGGCTTCTTCAGGATTTGAAGATTGTCTAATATTATCAGCATTGGAAGCTCACCTCTCTGCCATTTGATTCGGGTTTTGTTTTGTTTTTTTCGCTGCCGCCTTAGCCATTGTGAATACAATCTGGTGCTCTGCCCAAACTACAGAAGAACTCAAAATTGATCGTTGCATTTATGTACTGCATTAATATTTAAGCTTACCTTTTAAAATTTTCAAAGATAATTCCTCTGTCACCATTTTAATTTAAAGAAAATTCGATATTACTTTTATTTCATGGGGTACTTTTGCTGGATTTCGCAATTAATTTGGATTATTCCAAAATTTGTTTCAAAGTTAGAAAAATTGTTTTCATACAAAAAATTGTCTAAAAAATCACGTACAAATCGCAGTAATGAAACCATGGGATCCTAATATTTCTGGATTACGCGTTCGGATGCGTCTCAGAATGTTTTAATCTTCTCACGAAGTCGGCCCGATTTCAAAATGGTATGGTATGTTGGGCTATGGCCTCAAGGAATGACGTTAAAAAAAGTGTGACACACTAAGTTTCTCATTTAATTATATAGAAGGTGAGGCATTTAAAAGTTAGAGAGCTCTGGTTCTTCAATTGAAAATGTGTGACAATGACACATACATATGCATTTATTATATAGATAGAGAACATGTGATATTTAAATGTGAGATTTGTATCCCTTTAATCGAAAATGTGTAACACACTGGCATAAAGCTACTGAAAGTTAGAGAGTTTTGTCCCTTTAATTGAAAAATTCTGACACGCATACATTTTCGCAATTATTATATAGATAAAGAAGATTATATATTTAAATGTTACAGAATTGTGTCCCTTTAATTGAAAAAGTGTGACGCATGGATATTTTCGCATTTATTATACAGATAAAGGAGATGTTCAGGATATGTATCCGGCGTTTCACATTCTTTAAAATTTATTCAGTTGTTTGCTGGAACAATGAAGCTCAAGATATGATGCTTTAATTTCTTCTTGGTTTAAAAAAATAGACCCTCTCTTCTGTGCAGTAAATAATTGAATCCAAAATAGTTTGACTCATTCTCCTTTTTGAAATTAGAATTGTTCCGTAAGCATTTTCATACATATTCCGCCAACCAAGCTATCAGTGATTATTCTTCCTAGACAAACTTTCTTCTTGTGATGCTTATGTTATTCAGATTTCAATGTTTATAAACAAGCAATCAAAAATGTGCCGTGATTTATTTGTTGTGGCCATTATGAATGTTACACAAATGGCGTTGTGTGCTGTTTTATGAGTGACTCCGTTTCTCTGTAGCAATGCCCGTATCTATGAATAATCCATTCCTTGATATGTCTTCTGGAATGTCCTTATATGTTTTATTCCTATATTTGCATTCCCCTTATGACAATTGCACTTTTGATCCCTTTTTTTTGTACAATACATTACATCTGTTAATCAACTTTCTATTATATATCCGTCATTGTTTTACTTCTCGTTTTATTCCTTATATTCGAGCGAGTCATCATTTATACAAAGAGGATTATTATGCTCTGCCATCCGCTTTCATCATTTCTCAGTTTTCATGATTGGAATCATTAGGAGCAAATGACAAAGGGAATTTACTGTGATTTTTAATCTTTCAGTTAACAAAGCAGAGTTTTGTATTTCTTGTTCTCGTGAGTTATTATTTGCTTTGTTTCCTGCGTGTATAGGCGTGCTCCTAACGGATTTCGAAAGCGTTCCTTTCGATCGTATCTTTCTTTTATGCATCCTCGCTCAGTCGCGCATTTCCGTCCATTACGTTCTATCATTTTTAATTCCCTGCATAAAAAATGTGTCATATTTTTCTGACCGTTGAGTCGGCGGGGATTAAATTAATATTTATTTAAAAAAAAAAAAAAACAATAATTAAAATGAATTATTTACACGTGAATTATGAGAAAAATCTTAGGGGAAAATTTTCAGTAGATTACCAAGCATTAAACCTTCCTCTTACTACAGTTTATTTCATAATAGTCACTTGTGGCCTGCTGCTTCAGAATTACAAAAAAAAGTCGCATCATTTTACTTTTGAACTGGCAACATGCAACAAGCAGTTCCATTCTAACCTTTACTTTTTCACATTTCCCGCCTGTGGATCACCCTTATGATTTCTTGCTTCCCTGCCACCTGAAATCTTCAGAATTTTAAATGCAACCTCAGTTGCCATTTCCCGCATACCTGAACCGTGTTCCTATATTGTTCTTTTGCTGACTTCTCACTAAAGTCTTTTCATTCTCTTTCACTCCCTGTAACCAATGCATTCCAGTTTCATTTCAGCATTAGTTAGTGCTTCCCTCTCTTGTAATTCCTGTTTATGATCTCTTTTCGAATCCTCCGTCTTTCTCATTCCGATGGCCACACCAAATCTATTTGTTTTGATGCTTTGCAAAAATGTACGGATAAGAATGAACAGATACAAAAGACATTATGCCTGTTCGATAATATAGGTTGTTTGTTAACATTTGTTTGGATATTTATTGACAGAAAAAAGTATTATCGAGTGTATAAATACTGCCTTGATTCTTAGGAATGACGAATATTGGTCTTATCACATATCCACTTGTCCCTGTATACCTTTAAATCATTTTACTTACTTATTTTTTTAAAGTGAGGCGAAAGGACTAAGCATCAATTGCATGAAGACATATTTTTCAGCAAAAGGAACAGCGCGACCTTTAAAGGTCACACTGGAAATACCAAAATCAAAAAAGTACAGCAATTTAAATGTCTGGAAAGTGATTAAAAAGGGAACGGAGTTTATGATACTGATATCTGAAGGCGCATTTTGATTGTGAAATTGCCTTCCAAAAGTATTAAGAAACATAAATATTTCGTTAGAATCAATGAAAAGAGTATCGAACTGTTATGTAATATAATTCCGACAGTGAATGCTAGACAAACACTTCACAAATTAAAAATATACTTGATGCAACAGAAATGTGGATCTGCAGAAAAATGCCGTGAATATCAGGGACCGGAAATATGAGCAACAAATAAGAATCAGAGATAATGAAAATAAAATGGAAATTTACATTTAATATCAGGAAGAGACAGTCGACATTTCTAGGCAACATGCTGAGGCAATAGGACTTCAAACATTCGGTTCTCACAGGACAGAAGAAAGCGACGCATAGCCTACCTAGCGAGCACGAGTAAATGGACGACGGAACAAGGTTTAACAGAGATAATAAAAAGACAAAATTTATACAGAAAGTTGTGGAGACCCATGATAGCCAACCCTCTGAAGTGACATAGCCCATAGAATAAAGATAATTATTTTTCTGGGATGACCTGTTCAGACTATATTCTTGAACTTTGACTCGCTATATCTATATCTGTCTTACTTAGGAAAGATCTTTTCACGTATGTAATCACGTCATATTTTTATAACATTTAATGCAACACCGTCTGTATTTAATTGCTGTCTATCATATATTTAATTATTTTTACGGATTTTATTTCTCGCATTTTGTTATTTCTTGCTTCAATCTCTTTTCCCATCTCGTTTTTGCTTTGAACTTCTTTCAGATTTTCTCGCGAAAAAGAAAATTTTCAATAATTATTTGTGCTCCTGTATGCCCTGAAAGCATCAGATCGATGATGGTTGCGACGAATTGAAGAAGCTTATTCATTTTCTGATCTAACTTGCTTCCAATATTAGTTCAGTAATGAATGTATCAAATTTGTATCATATGATGCTTTATTTATTGGATCAATTTACTTTTTTCTTCTGGTGGTGTGTGTGTTAGTAGCATCCTATGTTCACAATGTGCATGCAATGGAGTCGCACCAGTTGGCTATTTAACTTGTAACACCTATTTCCTTTTGAAGTTGAGTTCCGTACGTTTCTACGTTGGAATTTCTTTTTAGTCCAGCCGAAGTTTGCCTTTCTTACGAACTGTTAAGTTTATTACTTTAATTTTTTTAAACTTTTGAATTTCTCCTTTTTCTTTTGTTCACTTTTTCTTTCTTTAGTTTTTTTTCGCGTTGCGTTGTTCACCAGCCTCCCATTTCCGTTTTATTTTCTTTTTCGTATTTATTTTAATTGTTGTTTATTTTTAGTTGTTACGTACTTATATTTCCACGTTCTTGTTTGATTTTATTTCGTCTTTCTTGGTCGTGAGACTTTTATTTAATTAAATCTTTCATAAAAAATGGGCATATAAACGCAAGCGTTTATTTGTTATCGTGGTGGGTTGGTGCCACCATGGCTGAAAATTTGGATGCACCGGCGGTGCAAACACAAAAATCGTCACCGCTTAAAAAATTGCCTGGTCGGAAAACAAACAAAAGAAGAAGGACTGCTCATACTATGCTGAACAAAGAGCCAAGTATGAGAAATCTGAAAGGAACCGTGTTCCTCACGATTCCTGGGGCCCACCATGCAGTGAATTCGAGAATAATATCCCTGCTGACTACCGACATAAAAATCAAAAATTGAATGGGGTCAGCAGGGAAACTAGGAAAGAGGCTTTAAAAAGCCTAATATCGGACCAATAGTGTTAGATAGAAGAAGCAATGCAACATGGGACATTCGCCTATGCACACAGCAGGAAGCGAAGCAGCTGACTGGAAGTGTCCTATCAACCACTTCAATACAACTCCTGACATTACATGGGCAGCCAGTGGACAAAGATCAAAATCCATGGCGTGCCCGTAGACATTTGCGAAGACCTCATGGGTACTTCTTATCGAAGTTTGGACAAGTGGAAGAGGTTCATTCATCCATTAGCAAATCAAGAATTGAGACGGGATACATGGTGTTACATGAAAGCACTAACCCAGCAAACATACTGATGTGTCGAGAAATGCCCTGATGGTGACTGGAAGGAAGTGAATGAACGGAAAACAACAAACGCGCCCTCTCACCAAATGCGGGATAGGCAGTCACCGAAAAAGCAGCAGGGGCGGCCAAAGGGGGTCCAGGAGCATCCGAAGTAGGTGCAGCGGAGTTCGGGAAAGTACTAAAGGCACCCGCTGAAGCAGGCAAAGGAGATCCAAAAGAAAAAAACAGCCCCCAAAACAGCAGAAATAACAGCAAATAAAAAAAATCAAAAAGCAGCAGTAGCAGCAACCAGTCACAGAGACGGAGATGGAGTTAGGGGAAATGCTACCACCTAGTGCCTCATCTTTAAAGAGGAGTAGAGAGGAAGAAGATGAAGACGTAACACGTCATAAACATAACCGGCGAAATAGGGCGGATAGAGAGATGGAAAAGCCAGGTCCCTTTCCGTTCCTGCATCCCCCAAAGAAATTGTAGTTGTGCAAAAAGTTAGGAGCCTCCCTTCTTCCCCTTCCCGTGCTCCGTCTCCGTCTCCGTCTCCGTTCACTCTCTCTCTCTCTCAGTTCAATGACTACCCCCTTCTCGCGTCCACTTACTCTTCGCCCCACCGAGCTAAGGAAAAGGAGAAGAAAATAAGAAATATTTCCCAGACCCAGAAAGCCCTTCCAGGTCTGCTATGCAAACTGTCCTCCATCGATGGGAAATCAATGCATGGCCGACGTAACTTTCCTCAAGCTTCTGTGGTCATAACTTGCATCAGGCACCAAAATGTTTACCTGAAGGTTTGGTACCAACTGTATGAATGGAAGGACGTATTCTCAAAGATTCGAGTGTGCGAAATGGGTTCACCCGAACTCAAAAAACTGTTTAAATTATGTTCATTCATGGAAGGTCCCCGTATTACTCCATCTCTCGTTATATAGAACAGTCAAATTAACATGGACGTTGGCAAAATTGCTCTAGATGGTCTGATAACGACGGAGGAAGGCACTGGGAGCTTGGAAGAATTCGTTAGGGTTCTCACACCTGCAGATTTCCGCCTGGTATGTGGATAGGTTTACGAATTTTCTTTTTTCTCGTTTCAGACCTAAAGAATGTCTATCAAGATAGCCAGTTTGAATGCAAATGGCCTGAGGGACCAGAGTAAGACTGCCCGACTGCTTCGTGACATTTTGTCGTTCGGTGTGGATGTCGCCGCGATCCAGGAAACTCACTTTGTTTGTTTTTGTACTGTCGAAAGATTTTGTCGTCTATTCCGCGTATAGGAACCGATTGGCCAGAGATGTTTCGTCGCTGATTAGACGTACCCTGGGCCGGTTGATCGTGGCCGATATTGTCGTGAAAAGTAGTTCGTTTCATTGCGGTTTATGCGCCTAATGACCAGGAATGCTTGTCTCGGTTTTTCAGCAGTTGGGGCAGTTCCTGGTGGATACAACGCGCCTAGTCTTAATGGGGGATTGTAATGCTGTCCTGGAACCCAAGATCAGCTGTAGGCGGGGAGCTAGCGAGGAGTCGGGCGATTGTACCTTGGTTAATCTGATCGGTGAGTTAGGTCTTATCGATAGATATCGGGTCGATCACCCAGATGGAGAGATGTGGACGTGGGCTCGTAAGTAGCCTTCTGCCAGGGTGTGGTTAGCTACCTGGATAGAATGTTAGTCAGATGAGCCGACATAGCTTTGCTAGATTGTCCCATGTTCCACTGGTTAGGATATTCGGACTACAAACTCGTTTGTGCCCGGGTGACGTTAGATCTTAGACCTAGAATGGCTGGCTACTGGAAGTTCAATCTGTATTTGCTGGACAGATGGGACTTCCCGGAACAGCTAACTAGCGTAGGGCAATAATTCAGAGAAACCTGCTTCTGATCTGCATGATCATAGAAGGTGTAAATGACGACGCGCAATCTGCGTTGATCAATTTGAATCAGTCCAAGGCATTTGATAGGGTTGACCATCGCTACCTGGCAGCTGTTCTGCAGACAGGGCGTGCAGTCCGGTCCTACGTGGAATCGTTGTCCTTGGTGTGGCTCGAGCCATGTTTTCCGCGTTCGCCAATGACGTATCTACTTTCGTGTCGTCCCACAGCGACATTGGGGTGGTACTGAAGGCACTTGAACAGTACGAAGATGTGACAGGGGCCAAGATTTACCGCAACAAGTCTTCTGGTTTGCGGTTAGGTTCCTGGAAGGGGGTTGATCTTCCGGGGCCCTTTGGCTGAACGGTCGGTCCTGTCCACATTCTCGGAGTGTGACTTGGACCCGACTTTCACCTGGAGAAAAATTGGTCCGAAGTACAGTAAAAGGTCGGCGTGACGTTTCGAATTTGGAGCCGAAGGATATTGTCCGTGAAGGCAGGGCTGAGGCGTATGCCACATAGGTCTTTCCTCTCGTCCTTTACCGCTTGTCTGTACTTCCTCTCTGTAAGCAGCATAAAAAGGTGATCGAGCGCTTGCTATCCTCCGTCTTGTGTCGGGAGTATGTAAGCATAAGTCTGTGCCCAACGCCTGTGTCATTGAAATTCCGCACTTGGTGAGTCACAAATTCGCCTCAAGTCTGACTTTCCTAAACCGCGCATTATTGACAGGGGATTCAATTCTGGCGTAGATTGTAAGGAACGCCTTCTCTTTCCTCAGTATCGGTCCTCCCATTTCGCGGGTTGAGCGCCGTCGTAAACCCCGAGATCAATCGGACTTCGTAAACCCCGAGATCAATCGGACTTCGTAAACCCCGAGATCAATCGGACTTCGTAAACCCACTGTAAACCCATTGCCGTCAAGTCTATCGGGAACTAGTGGAGGGGGTCGCGAATGATCCACTACGTGAGCGGCTCGACTTGTCGGAGGAGGAGTTTCGTTCCTGGTTTTGAACGCTAGCGGCTGATTATCTCAGCAACCGTGTTTTCGCTTACCTGGCGACTGTTTCGGAATAGGCTATCTCTCAATAACGAGGCGCTCATATGGAGTTTGGCGGATTTTCCAGACTGTGAACGATGTGGCCTTGGTTTGGAGGAATTGTCCTCCTGCCCACAATACTGGGACAATATCGGCAAGTTGTCGGCTCATATTGCTCCCGAAAATCTCGTGATCATTGATCACGCATATGTGTGTGACACTTTGTCGCCTCATATTCTGGGGTTAGTCGAATGGTGTTTATATCGTTGCTGGCGACGTCCCGAATAGTGATTTGGACCCTGGAGGGGGAGGTCTTGCATCAGCTCAAGATGAAGATTAGAACTGATAGAAAGCGAATGGGTTCGACAGATTTCAGGGAAACGTGGGTGACTGAGGCGAGCCTAGTTCGTGTAAACGGGGCTAGACTTGACTTTCTTTTTTAGGTCCAGCTAAGTCGCATCGGGGCGGTTTCCTGTTGAAATATCCCCTGGTGAGGATAGACAAGCTTTGTGTACCTAGTTAATGTGAGCAAGTGTCATTCCCGGTCTGTTCCAGGCGGCTTCTTTGGTCATAATCAAAATTGAGATTCCCTCCTCCCCAGTATATTTTGGTCCCCTTTTTCATCTCGACTTGGTCAGCTTTCATCTTTCCCCAAGGCCGAATTTTTTTTATCCTTTTCCTCTTCATTAGCGAGAGAGCCTCTTGATTTTGTATAAGGGCAGAATACAGCGGCGTCTCTTTTTTGAGCGTTGGACGGGTCCAACTAGCATCAGTTATCTTTTGTTTATTTGTTTTGATATTTAATTTTGGGTGGGGGCATCCCATACCCGCTCATTCTGAATCATGTACAAATTTGTATCTATAGTATTTTATAATCATTAATTTTCTTTATGTCATAAGGCGCGTTTTGTATGTCCACCTGATAGTATACGGTATTATGATATATGGAGCATTGATTGGCGATGGATGAGTACTTGTGGTGAATGTACCAATTATAACGAGTGAATGGGTCATGAATCGGATTAGCTAGTTATAAGATAGTAAGTGATTCCCCTCTTTAGGCTTTGTCCCAAAATTGTATATCTCATACAATAAATTTCGTTTACTTGAATAACGCTTAGCACTTTTACCGTTGTCCTGAGCTCTGTTTACTCTTACAATTACTACAATTTATTCAGCTGAACTCGTAGATAATAAAACATGGAAGACAAAATGCTTGAATGTCGAAACTTGTTCACCAGCAGCTGCCAGAGACTACCATCATTGGTGAACTATCCTACTAGAGAGATGATTACTCTGAAAGAATACCAAACAAATACCGGGCTCTCTTGAGTTGTATAAGTCCCAGTTTATTTGAGTGTATCGAAGGATATACAGACTTCGACGTGGCTATAAGAAAATTGGGCGCGTTATTTATTAAAACGCCCAACGTGGTTTTTGCAAGGCACCTGTTAGCCTCAAGGCGACAGAAACCGGGAGGGTCTCTGGACGAATTTTTCAGAGAACGAGTAAAGCTGTAAAGGAGCTTCAATTTCAATTACCATACTGCTAAGGAATGCGGTAACGAAGCAATGAGATTCGCTTTCATTTCAGGCTTCAGTCCGCATTCCATACGGAAGCGTCTCTTAGAAAATAAAACCATTGATCTACAAAAAGCTTTCACTCAAGCGTCTGCACTGGACTTAGCACAAAGAAATAATGACTTATATACTGCTCCAGAAGCGAAAATATCAGCAGTAGTTGACTCTGACTCCCAAAGGTCTGACCCTATGTGATGAATTTCCAGTCGAATCAGCGATAGCCATGACTTGTCAAGCCAAACATAAATGCTTTTTTGTGGATTTGTCTACCATTCGCGGGACCGCTGTCCTGCTCTACAACAACTTGTAAAAATGCTCAAAGCAAGGACACTACGCTCGTGCATTTCGCTCCAAATCTTCGTTAGAATCAGTGGCTGATCCTCGTATACTGACCACGATTGCTAACGGGGTCTCTATCCCCGTGCAACGCATGTAGTGGTTAATAAAAGAAAAATTGGGATCTACTCGATCCCTGTTGCACTTATAGTTATATCAGCAAAATAGTCCTGCGAGAACTGAATTCAGAAGTCCATCTGTCCAGTAAGGGTATCACCATAGGCTAGAAATCTATAAACACTAACTCAAAGGGCTATGTAGTTGTAAATCTAACACTTTGCCTTAATGGCCAGTCGTATGTTACCACGCGTCTAGGTGTTTTGAAAGATTTATATTCTGACATGATAATTGGTCAGTATCAGAAATCGACGTTCAAATATGGTGGGCCTCTAACCAAATTAATTGTAGACTGTAGTTAACAGCTTTGTGCATTAAAAGCGGCGGAGATAGAAAGTCCTTCACTAATTCACAATTTATCACCCACTGTAAACCCATTGCCGTCAAGTCTAGGCACTTTAAGAAAGTGAATCAGTTCTTCATAAATAAATAAATTCTGCACCTTTCTGAAGGCATAATCGAAGAAAGTGATAAAAGGATCAATGAATTTGCTAGATACAAATTTTTTTTTTCTACATTTGACCTCAAAAGTGCCTACCACCAGGTACCGCGTAAGTATTTTGAGACGAATGGTTGCTTGTTCCAGTTCTGCAGAATTCCGTTTGGGGTCAAATATGGGGCTGCTTTGTTCCAGATGCAAAATAATGAAGAAAGAAAATTTACGCGGTGCTTTCACTTACATTGATGATATGATTATTGCAGGACACACAAATGAAACATGACCGAATTGTGAAAAGATTCCCGGAGGTGAGGGCTAAAACCAAAATTACACTCAATAAATCGAAATCTGTGACTTCGATACCTAGATGTGTTTTAGGATACCATGTCGGGGGTGGAATCATTAAGCCCGACCTAGAAAGACTTCACCCCTTAAAAAAACTACCACCTCCTGAAAACTTGAAATCGGTAAAAGGGAATGTTAGCGTATTATGCGAAATGGATACATCATTTTTCTTATAAATTTCAAGATTTTGTAAAAAAAAATATTTTACATCCCATTTGAGAAAAAGCACTCGAAGCTTTTTGATCAATTAAAAAGGGAACTGATGGATGCCGCACTACAAGCAATAGAAGAAGAGTTTACATTTTGAGGTCGAATGTAACACGTCAGATGTGGCTATTTCCGTAGCCTTTAGCTAAAGTGGATATCCAGTAGCGTTCATGTCAGAAAAAAAAACTACAGGGACATGAATCAAAGTATCACGTAACAGAGAAGGAGGCAATGGCAATTATTGAGTCGGTTCGGAAGTAGAGTCACCATTTGTCATGGCAGCATTTTACCCTAATGACTGATCAGAAATTGGTGGCCTTCATGTTTTCGAGCGAAAAGCGAAATTGAGAATGCCAACATTCAAGAATGACGATCCGAACTTTCTAACTTCAGCTACACAATAAAATACCGCCCTGGCAAGGAGAACGTTATCCCCGATACACTTAAACGACCATTACCATTTCTACATTTACTGACATTCAGAATGGGCTATGCCACCTGGGAGTGACTAGACTTTTACATTTTGTTAGAGGGAAAAATCTTAATTTTTCTACGGAGGAGGTGAAAAAGGTGTGTGTTTCTTTACAGAATCTGTACGGGAATTGGATCTCGTTTCTATAAATTGCTAGAAAACAATTATCAAGTTGACTAATAAGTATTGACTTTAAGCGACCGTCCCTTCTGCTACGTGCAACACATTTACCGGTAGTAATTGACGAATACTCACAGTTTCCATTCTTCTTCCCATGTCAAATATACACACTACCTAAGTAATCAAATCCTTAAATCTTTTGTTCAGCTTAGCTGGGATGTCCACCTACATACACTCTGACAGAGTTAAATCTTTCATGTCTAACGAATTGAGATAATACCTCTTCGAAAAAGGAGCCGCGAAATTAAAACCACTCCACATCATCCAACCGGGAACGCATAGGTTGAACGATATAACGGCACTATATGGAAGGCGATACATTTAGCTGTTAGATCGTGAAATGTAACTGAGAAGTACTGGGAATTGGTGCTTCCCGAAGTGCTACTCTCTGTAAGATCGTTGCTATGTATTTCTACAAATACAACCCCTCACGAGCGTTTCTTTGCATTCCCTCGGCGTTCATCACACGGAAGTTCTCTCACATCCTGGCTAATGTCACCAGGTCCTATGTTATTAAGGAACTCGTAAGAAATATTAAAACCGACCCTTGTGTGGACCAAGTCGAACTATTAGAAAGTAATCTGACTTATACCAACATAAAGTATTCAGATGGAAGGCAGTCTACTATATCTGTTCGTGATTTAGCATCCTGCTCGGAAGCGGAGTTAACCCCCGAGTTCCCCCACTGTGGAACAGTACCCTGGGTGTTCCCATACCAAAGGAGGACACACCGCATAATGGAGATGATGCTGGGGTCCAACAGGTCAGGAGATCCAAATGGACGACAAGACCCCCAGTATCGCTACAGTTTTCTAGGAACGAAGAATGTGGTAGTAATATGCTATGTTCAGTATGTGCAAGCAATGGACTCACCCCAGTATCTATTTAATTTGTATCTCCTTTTTTCCTTTTGTAGCTGAGTTTCGTTTAGTTGAATAAAGCTTAGCATTTTTACTGTTGTTCTGAGCTCTGTTTATTCTTACAATTATTACACTCTGTATACTGTTATTGTGGTAAAGAGATTCTGTCAGTTCCATGGCTTTTTCAATTTACCATTTCTAGCAGCATGTTCTCTCTTCTATACCTACTTATATTCCTGTATATCTTCATTTCAAAATCCGAAATTCCCTTCAGTATATTATTTGGTTAGTGAGTTTCTGCTTCTTGCTAGAACATTAATGAGTTGTTCAATATTATGTTTATCTTGTAACTTTAGTCTCTTTGTATTCGTTTTATTGTAAGTGAAAAAGGGATATAGAATTTATTGTCGCTTCAAATAAATTTCCTTTTGGGGTCACTTGTAGCATTCAAACGGGCACTTTTTCAGAGCAGATAAAAGAATATCTAGCACAGTAAGGAACATAATCGGCATTGCAGTCCGGTTTTCCTTTTTATAAAAGGAACACCTCACATTCAGGATGCTCAAGCATTTCTTATTTTCTTCGGTTTATTTTATACAAAAGCATCAGATGTGAACTGTGCTTGTGACAGCTAGTTTGGTTCGCATGTGGTTTGAGATAAATTTTTGTGCAACATCTACATCGCGCTAGATAAATTAATGCATAACCAATGCTCTTGTTATGTTAAAATATAGAGTTATATTCAAATAGAAAATGTTCCAATCAGTTATATTCTTTAGTTCCAATCAGTTATATTCTTTCGTTCCACAGCTAAGACCCGCAATGCCATGTCCAGAGATAAGACCCGCAATTCCATACCTGGAACGGATAATACACATGCCCTTCTTATGCCTTTAGTAAAATGGAAGTTACATTCGGAGAGTTCTTGCCAATATGCCTTGTATTATATGTGCCCAAGAGATTTTCCCCTCACAACTGCAATATTAACCTCTTTAAGTGTAGGGTTCAGAGATATCCTTCTAAACTTCATCGTTTTTATACCTCCCCCTTTCTCTGAAAACTCTCAATCAGTAATCTTGCATTCAAGACGTGTCCGATTGGCTTCGTATTGCGTAAATATTTACAAAAACAAACAAAGAAAACATCACCAATATTAATAATGCCACAGCAGCATCAACATTATTATTAAATGATACTGATTTATCTATGGTTTTGATTTGGTGCATTGCAAAATATAAGGATAAAAATTCTACAAAATGTTTGCTTGTTTGATAATTTGCTTGTTTGTCAAGATATATAATTGTAAGACGATAAGCCTTTAAATTAGGTTTATTTTCAAATGATCATTTTTAGATGTTATTAATAATAACATCTAAAATGATCATTGATTGAGATATAGTTTTCCCTTATATGTGTGTATATATATATATATATATATATATATATATATATATATATATATATATATATATATATAACATTAGAAATATCCTTTTTAACATATTAACATATTTTATAAATCCCATTCCAAAAGAAAATAACAAAGATTATTGAAGATATTTACGTTCAAGAAAGGAAATTCCCATAAAAAAATACTACAGACTCAAATCCTCTACACCTGAATACATTTTTAAAATTATGTTATTACACGAGACTGATATATTGCCGATATGATGTTTAAAATATTATATACTAGCTGCATGGCCCGGCGTTGCCCGTGATTGATTCAAAAATCGTACGTTTAGGTAGTTTCCTCTTACTTTTCAACGAATATGTGTAAACTGATTTGCAGTACAAACGGTAGTTACGCGCACCAAGTGTTTCATGTGACAAAACATACTGCCTCCGTTGAGATTGACTGGAAAGCGTCAAACAAGCCTCTACCTCGCTTTCCTCCTCCCGCTTTCTCTTTGCCGTAGAGGCTCCTTTAGAATGCCTGCTAAGGTTACCTCGCCATGGTATTTTGGCACACTTAGCAAAGCTGCCGGGTCGGACATCGCCACTGCACACAGAAGAGTGCAAAGCAGAGGTTGAAGTAGACGCCAGACGCTTCTCCCCCAAGGAGGGGCACTCAATGGAATCCTGCTCCGGTTTCCCCTTAGCCGGTGAGGCATTTTTAGAACGCCTGCTAAGGTTGCCTCGCCTGGGTGTTTTTGCAGCGTTTGCAGAGCTGTCGGGTTGGTCATCGCCACGGCACGCAGAAGTAGACGCTATATGATCATCTGTAAACGGAGTTATTATGTGCTCCTCCGCAGTAGCCTGTTCTGCATGTGTAGCGTTAACGGTGTTAGGGGTCTTCAGTTGCTGACGTGCGGATATTCGTCGTGTAGGAGCCATTTGAAGGGTTGTAGAAATGCAGTCTAAGAATGCGAATAGAAGTTGAAGCCGAAGCTGAAGCGGTGCAACCTCGTTGTATACGAAAACTAAAAATGCATTGGAGCGGTATGGAAAAAGCTTCTTCTAGCTATGGGCCGTGCTTTCTGGCAGCACGAAAAAAGTAAAGGCAGAAGAGAAGTAACTTGCGACAGCAGTTAACTGTCAAATAGCAAAACTGAACTACGAAAAGGTAGAAATAGGTATGGAACACTAAGATGGATTGGGCTGCGCAGTAGAAGCAGCACGCGGAGATAAAATGGGTAATGCAAACGTTTACGCAAATAGGTAACTTGCGGTAGCAGGAAGCTGTCAATTAATCCAAGGACAGATGCGTTAATGGCGATCAAATCAAGACGTGAGTGTGGATGCAGCCGCACTGAAGGAATTTAAAGGGAGCGTGACTTGTCATTGATTGGTGTAGCCTGGACAATGGCCATGACTTAGACCAATGAATGAGATCACGCAAAATGGAAGACGCTAGCGCGCATTCACGCACGCGCGCATGATTTTGCAAGCGCAAGTCTTGGCCGTAAACGGGGTCAAGCTGCCTGCTGCATATGCATCTTGCCTCTCGCGCACGTGATGCCGGCGATGAGAATGCAAGGAGCTGCAATAAAGCGTTTGCTCGTTTGATTGTGCGACGACGAAAAGCCGCTAACCGTTTGCCGGCATTAGATTTGAAATAGATTGGGAGGAAACGCTGCTGTTTTAGCGCAAAAACTCCTCGTCAGGTCAGGAATGCGGCCTGCGCTAGGGGAAAAGGTTTAAAGAATTGGAAAATGGACTGCTGGTGGCGGAACCATTTTCACTCAGCACGTATGCGGTTTTTTTTTCAGTAAAGACGCGAATAAAGGAAGTGCTTATTTTCGTAAGATGCGAGGATTAAAGCAAAAGTGTTGACAAAGTCGAATATGTCATTTGTGGCTCAAAGTCAGACCTGGTAGCAGGGATAAAAAATCCGAATTTCAATGGCCCTGCACCCATTCCAGAATTTGAGGTCAAATGTTTTCTTCCACTCCACTGCACGCACTGACCTGTTTCTTCCCGCGCATAGCGTGACCTTAAATTAATCTGTATTTAGTAAATACCCAACCGGAAAACATTTTTATATTACAAATGTCGATTTGCACTCTGTTTGGGGGGCGATCACAGTTGAAACTTCACATGGTGACTCTCAATGGCCTCCTCATATATCTGATCGGTTTTCGCTAAAAACCGACATGCGGTTCGGGCACAATCTGGGCGTATCGATTTTGGGGTTTGATCGATTTCCCGCGCTGTTTAGGGGTCCCTGATCATGAAACTTCTGGACAACAATTCTAATGGTAGACTCTAAGAGGTTGTCAAATTTGGTTGAAATGCGATCATTCCTTCTGTAAGAAGATTTTTTCGATTATCGATTTTTTCGGAACCTGAGTCCGAACTAAAAAATCGGGCTCCGTCATGTCCTTACGGCAGCCATTTGAAAACTTGTGGTGAAAACCGCATCGAAATCGGGTGAGAAATGCGGCCTGTGCGAGGTAACAACGCCCACGGCAGACACACAGACAACATGAGAAATATAGATAGGAGATGTGATTGTACAATACTGTTTATTTCAAAAATATATTGAGACATCTTACACAAACTGTATCTATTCACGGACATTTTAACATCAAAAAACAAAAAAAAATATTTTTGTATCAAAGTTCACTCAATAAGAATTCTTGATATCCACCCGATGTAGAGCGTTAGTGTAAAAACGGCTATGATAAAAGACGTTTGATATTAGTGAAAGGGAGTTGTAGAACATGAGGATTATTTTAGGTGACCTTAATGTTTAACGTTATTCAAAAATGACGCAAAATTCTCTGAAGGTTATGAGAAGGTAGATAGAATACGATTGAACCTTGTTATGAAGACATTACTTTTGTAGTCTTCAAGGAGGTGTTCACGTGTGTAACTTTTAAATAGACACTTTTGTTGGGTTGGGGAAAGCTACCTGAATGACACTTATCATTTGCAATATATAGGAAATTATGGTAATTCACCTCCGTGGAAGTCGAATTTTATGTCCTAGTTTTAAATGTATTAACTGGTGTAACTAAAGACGGGTTCATCGGAACAGATGTTATGGAATCATGTACACAAAGATATGAAAAAAAACTTACTATAACACTTCTTGCTTGACATCTGGGACTTATCGGTTGACAAGTTTCGTGAATGATGCAAACAAAGTTGTCCAGCTCTAAGTCAATTTCTGTACAGATTTGTCATCCTCACTAAGCACCATTTCATTTTTCAGTTATTAACTTAGAGGTCAATTTACTTTTCTTGTCTATTAAACTATTAATATTTTTCAAATATATCTTTGTGTTAAAGGGGAAGTCATTTTTTTATTGACTTTACTTTTCGAATATTTCAATTTCAATATTGTTTGTTTTGTGATCCCTGTTCAACCTTTTTGCCATTTCTATGAAAATCACTAAAACATCGGTTACTTAATTTCGATTTTGTTGTAAGAAATCGTTTTCCATTATGAAATCTGTCAAGATATCTATATTTCATTTTTACCTTAATCTAGAGTGACTTCCAGAAAGTTATAATAAAAATATGCAAATATTTCGGTATTTATTGCAGAAAAATAAATTTTAAAAAATCTGTAATAGCATGTTTGAATCAGAAGTATCTTGAAGTAAATGACTGAAGTTTATGCCAGTTTGAAAACTATTTTAAAAGCAGCATGAATCTTAACAACATTGAATCAATAATGAAAATAAGATTTATGACGAATCGTGTTTAGAAAACTGAGGATATTATCGGTGCACTGAGAAATAATTGTGCAGATAATTCCTTGAAGAGTATATTTTCAATTAGTCACGCAAAGTTCGAATCTGTTCAAGGTTTTTTTGAGAGCATCCGATATTTAACAAACGAAATACTAGGTTTGCTCTCATGAGACATCATTAGTTCAGCCCATATTCAATTATTTTAAAAATAAGAGTTGAGTTAATTTCATGATCGTTGGGTACAAAGCATGCTGCACGCATATCAGCAACAGATAAGAGCAGATCTTTTTTAAAAATATTGATGTAAATCTTGAATCTTTGCGGCGAATTGTTAATGAAAATTGAATTTGGCATTGACAGCTCTACCCTGAACAAAGATCTCAGTAAATGTATTTATTTCTCAAATTGAGAACGCTTTCATTCAAGACAAAATCAAAACTCGTCAGGAGGAAATTTTATGGCGATAATGTTTAGCGATTCTGGGGGTATTTTGCTAGCTGTTTCATTTAGAGGAAAGTAAAACCAGTAACTAGAAAATGCTTTGAAAAACTGAGACACATACTGAAGAAACAACACCATGAAAAGTTTAACACTATAACTTTTATTATCGCCCTGGCCATTCCTTTACAACAGGGGAAATTGTGAAAAGTTAGGAAATCGTTAGATACACATTAATATTTCATATCCTTTTCTGACGCTTTCCCATTTTCAAACCTTAAACACTTTTGAGAGGTCCCTGTTTTGTTAACATTAATAACACAGAAATGTCTGCGTTAGCATAATTACATCTTCAATCGTCTCAGCTATTACAGAATTGTATCAATCATTGCTATTATAGCTTAGAAAAGTTTCCTCATATTAACGTGGTTTACGTGGAGAATTAAAGCTTATGCTTAAATACATGTTTAAATTCTATTTTTCCACGAATGCACACGAATGGTCCTCGTATACACAGTATATGTATACGGAGAAACTTTACAGAAAGCCTTTTCAATGCTTGATCAAATTTGAACTACCGAATGTTTATTAACAATATATCATGGGTATGATCTTTCTTGCGTGGATCAACGGTTTGCCGCTGTACAAGGCAAATTTGTGTAAAGGTCTATGTAGAAATATATCGATGTAAGAGATATTGATATAGTTCTTATTTTCTCTATACGGTGATACAACTAGTTAATAGATAGATCAATCTAATTATTGATCACACAGTCTGTACACAAAAATAGGCATTGTACCTACTGTTTAAAGTTTTGAAATCAGAAAACGATACCATCATATGTCTTGTATAAATTCACGTAACCTCGTCTGTAACCACCACACCATTTGTCAATACTGTCGGCTACACCCTGCAAATAATACTGTGCGATTTTCAGCCTCAGGCTATGAAACCTGTACATAAAAATAACGCCTTAGTTCAATTCTTGTTGCTCGCTTTGATTCTTGACGTCTACCAGTCCCAGCGTCGGAGCGCCTGGGGCACTTTTGCCGCGATTCCTGTAATAAGGCAGAGAAGAAATGGATACCCTACAGCACTTTTGAAATAGCATCAACGATATAAAATGTAATGAAAGAAAAAAAAGAAGAGGAAAATGGCGGCAATTTCTCTCACTTTGAGTTTGTGTTTTGTTTCCATAACAACAATAAAAAATAATTAAATTAAAGAAATATATAATTACATAACATTAACCCGAGGAAATACAAAAATAACAACCAATGCAATCATAAATAAATATATTGCAGATAAAGCTGATACTAATGCTATAAAACTATGCATGAGTTACATACTTTGTTTTTCGAGTTTGTGAAAATTTCATATTTTTTAATATATCTCTTACTCTCTATTCAGATAAATATTCAGATCTTCAATGTTATGACTAATATTTATATGAATCATCTTCAATACAAACACACACACACACACACACACATATATATATTTATATATATATATATATATATATATATAATATATATATATATATATATATATATATATATATATATATATATATATATATATATTCAACTCATGTGAATATAAACATGCGAAATTATACAATCAAATATATATCAAATATCGATCGGAATCCGACAGAATGATAGGATAAAGAACAAAGAAGAAGCGTTTATCAATATCAAAGAGAGAAAGAATTTGAGAGTGATTGTAGCAGTGTGAGTATAGGGACCATCACTATAAGTCCACTATTAGTTTTAAGCCCCAATGCAATCTTTAGACCAAATGTACCTATTAATTTTGGGGGAGTAAGTGTCTAGATAAATAAGCCTTATTTATGCACATGACTTCTCTTTCTTTCTCTCTCCCTCCCTCCCTCTCTCTCTCTCTCTCTCTCTCTCTCTCTCTCTATATATATATATATATATATATATATATATATATATATATATATATATATTCCAGTCACACTGTGACAGTTTTCATAGTTTATATTATTGAGTATTGGATTTTTTCTTTTTATTATTATTGAAATAATAAATGAAACACAAACGCATACATAAACACAAACAAATGTAATGATAACAAACACTAATAAAATAATCAATAATAAATAGAAAGCTTAACGAACAACTCTTTAAATAGCCAAAATGTGCATCAGGATCCACAATTAGTTTCACTCAGTATCCCCTAGAATAATTTGGAACGTAACCGTTACCGCCGACCAAAATAACCATTAGCACACTACAATAGATTACACACAACAGATTATTGGCCTGTATATATAAAATCTTGAGCAAAAACACAACGCATATGGCCGGACAATTAAACATGGAATAGACTGCTGCCTCTTGGTGTTGAATTTAATTCCCACTTTATATATATATATATATATATATATATATATATATATATATATATATATATATATATATATATATATATATATATATAATGAACGTATAAGGTGCAAATATTAAACATTTATAAATATGACATGTTTATCTTTTATTAAAGAGAAAAAGATATGGATAAAATGAAAGCAAGAAAAAAATTCTGTTATTTTTAATTTTTATGTTTGTTGTTTTTCTTTAGTTGAGCAAATTTCCCGTGTATTTTGTCTTTTAAATGAGCGTTCGTCTGTAAATATATGTGTGTAAGTTTATTATGGTTCTAACTTGTGTATTTTGGCTTCGGATGATAATGTATATTCCTTTGTGCATATGTGTGTGGAGGTTTTTTGTATTTAGTAGTCATTTTTATTTATGTATGGCCATTGGACATATTTTGATTTGGAAACATTTTTATGTAACGTTTGTCGTCGTGGCAGTAGTAGATATTTAGTTTAGATTCTTTAAGTACGAATCCTATAAATGTTGATGTAATATAGTGTTATTGACGTGTATTTGCAGATTGTTAAAGATTTATCAGACTCCCCTCAAATTATTTTTTCCATAAAAATTATGTTCGCGCAATTTTCTGTGTCCGTGAAGTTTGGTATTCGGACTGAAATTTTCAGATTTAAGTTATTGAATACAATTTAGTGTTTTTCGCCGTAATCGTTCTTAGAGGCACGTCGGAGGAATCAGTTTTTGTTTCTGAATTTGCAAATGAGCGCATGTCGTTTGTTTAATATGTTATCATTCTGAAGAAATATAATTCTTTCTAGGTTCTCATTTATTCAAAGTTAACTTTCCATTTAATATATTTTATGCTGGTGCTATTTTTCACAGCTTACATATTATTTTTATTCTGATTTTGTTTGATTTTTTGCATGAGTATTCCAAATGTATGCTAGTCTATATGAGAAACATTGGTACTGGAAAAAGCCTAAATTAAATGTATTGCTATACTGTGCAATGGTAATATTTTTTTAAATTCCTAATAAAAATACCATTACATATGCTTATGATATAACGACATATAATTTTGTATAATACTATAAATCCACAAACAGTATTTATAAAAATAATATGACAAATTGAAATATTTTTTCCAATTTATCATATGATTTTTCTAAAGAGGCTCATATATATACATATATATATATATATATATGTGTGTGTGTGTGTGTGTGTGTGTGTGTGTGTGTGTGTGTGTGTGTGTGTGTGTGTGTGTGTGTGTGTGTGTGTGTGTGTGTGTCCAGTCGAACATATATAAAAATACATATATTAATGTAAATAGATTCAGATCCATATAAATTAATATCGGATTTGATGAAATAAAATGAAATAGTCTTCTATTTTAACCCTAAGAAAGACACTGGCTAAACAAAATTCAAGGGATTTTCCTTAAGAATAACAATCCAGAATTATCCCCGAACCTGGCAAATTTATTCAACCGATTCTTAAACAGAAATCCTTCACAAGACAGTTGAAGGTGTCAAGCGTATACCTGGTTTTCAAATATGCGGTCGATCGATTTTCCCCTTCCAGTATCGACCTGTCAGTCTCCCCATTATCATCAATATTCTTTTTAGGCTATACTCAACAAGAAGTTCGTCGAGTTCCCAGATAAGAACAAGCTCTTGCGCTACGAGCAATAAGCGTTTCGGTTGTATCGATCAACTGCTGCTTCCTCACATTATTCACAGAATTAGTGAGGTTCTTTAGGACAAACGCACCTCGAGGGCCATAGCATTAGATATCTAAGATTTTCCATACGAACCACACACTTTGCCTTCGTATTCCATAAACGAGATATAAGTTCCACCCCAGAAGCTTACTACCCACAAAACGCTGCTTTGTGGACACAAATCCCAACAGCCTACTTTCTCGATCAGTATAATCCTACCTTTCAAGTTAAATTCATATCTAAACGTCTGGAATGAGGATTTATTATTTACACGATTTATATTCGGGGTATTATCCTAATTTTCTATTGTATTTTCACAGCCTTTCGGCCGTTGTGCGCTGCGGCTTTTCTCAAGTGTATATTGATCGGCTAATCTACAGAGAATTCTGACTCGAGCCATTCATTTACTCTACATGCATAATCTGTTCTCATTCTACTGCTCATGATTATAGATATTGTCTAGTTCTTATATTTAGTACAACTCATGTCAAAGTACACGCTACCGATCCGGGAACTGAACAAACCACCACTATGTTACCATCTTCACAAAGCAACGCTTTAATCCACTATACTCTGGGGTGGCTCTTGGGTATTGTACAGAGTGAATAATATTGTGAAAAATTACAACCTGCAGTGACAAAAGTAACATAACTTTGAAAACTTCTGAAGTTATATTAGTGTGGTAGAGCGAAACTTAAAATAACCAAAAGACGTTCAAGTCCTTTATGTGTACTCAATAGAGTTACGTATTGAATTCCCACCTAATCTAGAGAAATGTCTGTAAAGGTTGAATAGAAAAGGTAAATGATCACGTCGACAATCGAAAACATTAGTCGCAATGATGCCTTAAGTGTTGATTTATTTTTTTAGAACCAGATGTTTCAACATTTGGAACAACTGTAGATTATATCTGTGCACTTATACTTTTAAGGAGATTTTTTAACGTTTATCTCATTGACCACCTTTGTAATACTATCTTTATAAAATATCTTGTCACAATATTTTAAAGAAAATTAATGGATGCCTATTTTCTAATGACATCCATTTTCCCAGATAATATCTATTGTATAAACAATAATTTACATTTAACAAAGACTCTAGTATATATTAATTAGAAAGGAATGTGAAATTTTTGCTGACTTACACTTCGTGTGAAATAATGTGTATGATGTTTTATAAAAAAATTTACAGAAATGGCGTTGATTCCAGAATTTCCAGAATGTTGCTCATTTTGAAGAACAAGAATAAGACGTTTTAAAAATAGTAAAAATTTAATCAGAAAATTCACTTCTATATAGTATTTTAATAACGTTTAAAATATAAGAAAATTTGCTTCTTACTTTATAAAATTAAACCTCGCATGTGATTTATGACATAATTTTCGTTCCATTTAACTTGAAAATGACATCAAATTTAAGACTTTCTCTGTGTGTTCTGTCCCTTCAGGACGTAGGCGATCATGATACTCAACAACCGCCTATCACTTTTCACACTTATCAGTATTTCTCATTTTGCCGCCATTTATTCACACAAACTAATCAGTTAGGCGGCTCGCTTCGTTTCCCTGTCTCTCTTAAATGTCTTTGAAAATTCATTTGGTTCTTTCTAGTTATGAGTATAATATATATTTAGTTGTCAATTTCTGGAAAAATTGCGAATTGTTTATTTGTTCCACTCATGGAATTCTCAGTAAGTTTCTGTAGAACCACATTTTTGTTGCTTCTAGTTTCATCTTCCTCTGTGGTTAGATTTTCCAGCATTCAATGCCTTACAAGTTGATGGCTATCACATAGCAATGCTACACTTATTTCCTTGTTTCTAACGAAATGTTTCTAATTCTTATTACTTTCGTCCTCTGAAAAAGATTTAGCATTTTTCCTCATGAAAGACCAATTTAGTTTCGAAACATCAGGTCATTTTATGATTTCATTAAAAATAATATCTTCTTTAACAATAGGATTCCGTGTTGTTGCTGAACGCTGAGGTTTGAATAGGCAATGTGATTATCTTTGTTATCCCTCTATATTCACGTCAATGACATATGAGGCTCACTGGCATATGAGATACTGCTGATGTTGTTTGCGTAGCACGTAGTATTATATAGGATCGTGTTGCTCGCCCGATCGATTCTAAATTCAGATTTTGCGTATGAATGAGATGGAATCTTACCTATTCATGTGTATCTGTGGGTAATTTGCCGAATTAGAACTCCACGGGCCAATCTAGATTTCCATATCTAAAAAAAATGACTTTTCTAGACACCATAGCTCGGACTTAGGGTTGGATATTGGGGATATGGGGACAGCAGTATAGGACCGAACAGTGTGGAAAGGGATGTCAATGGAGTTCCGACCAACCATAGTGAAGTCTAATGACGATGACGATGATGATGATGATGATGATGATGATGGTGATATTTTCATGAAGAGAAACTCTACACACGTTACACACGTAACTTATAAATAAGTAGAAGTCTAAATATATATCATTCACATAAGTATGAGTATGCGTACTACTAAGAGAAAGATAACCTGTCCATTAAATTAACGTAATTATCGACATATACCTCAAAGTTGCCATTAACTGAAGAAGACTAAAATCAATTTGATTAAGTGTTAAAAAGCAGATACCAAGTGAAATTATACATGCCCAGAAAAAATATCACCGTTGATTGATTTACGATCCCAGTCACTTCGGGACGTGGGTAATCATTTCCCGACAATATCCAGTATATTGTGGCTGTTAGGAAAATTTAATATCGTTTTACTTTTTTGCTTTCCATTCTTTCATACAAATCACCATGTAGTTAACCCCTAAGTGCTCATGTATTTTTGCCTTCATTATTAGATTCACCAGGTTTTGTTTCTTCATTATATGTCCCATAATTTTCAAAAGATTTTCTATGATTGAAATTGAGCGTCTTTGTATTTCCTATTTCTCTAAAAATCTTTCTCGTTTCAGAGATGTTCTATCTATGCCATTCTCAGCACTAATGGATAGAACACTATCAATTGGGTTCCACGTCTCTTCTTCAATTATTAAAAGAATGTCTGATATTCGCTGCCATATGAGAAATTAAATTTTATGGTTAGCGATAGATAATCAATTACCTATTAACTATTTATATCGCATGAAACATACATACATATATATTTAAGGACATATATAGATTGGATTTCTGATACGAATACTAAAAACATATTTAAGCATATCTGTTGTGGAGTAAATAAGATACCTCCATAATACAAATGAATTGGAGAAGATGCCTTAAATAAAGAACCCAAAGTAGTAGACTAGACTAAGCAAGTCATAATATTATAATCGTTAGGAGTGAGTTATAACAGTAGCTAATACTACTTAGGTGGAATTATAGTATTATGTGTATGATGCATGTTTATACATACTGGATTGTATATGACTATTGGTAAGTATAGTGAAAGGCATTCGTTGTGTGCGTTTGTGTAAGAGTGAATATATGTACGACTATTATGAGCTATATACTGACTTCTTGGATTTGAGTGTATATGGCAGTTTAAATGTGGATATCTAGGTGGGAATGACCTGGTATACGGGCCTATATATGTGCGTTTGTGATTGAGAGAGAATAAAAGATGGAAACCTCTGATAGATGTCCGTAAAATGATAATATATTGAAGAAGATCTGAAGGTTTTAAATCAATTTACCACAAAGAAGCTACAGCGAAGAAGACAAATGATAAAATTACCGAAATTAAATGATAGAAAACAACAAACGAATGTATACGTGCAAAATGTAGACGAATAAAACAAGAACAAATATTATCACTGATCTCAAGAAAACGCAGATACCTTGATTGAAAAATATGGGATCTTAGCAGGAATTTGCCGAAAGCGAATAAAGAGTAAGAAAAAGGTTTATCTCCGAGCAATGTACAATGGAACTGAAGATTTTGACGGAGACGATGAGTCTCGGTACGAAGAGAACTTTACATTGGGCTGGAAATAGCTAGGTGAAGTTAATAAGAATTCACCAAAATGTAGGATAGAAAAGAAAAAGTGGTTGAAACCAGAGATTCGGTTGTGATGTTAGAGCATGTATAAAGAATAGACCTAAATGGAAGATGGTAAATTATCAAGAGATAGGGAGGTAGAATTTAATAACATTAATCACAAGTACAACGCGATTCCAATAAGAAGTGAAAAGGAAAGAGAACTGAGGTAGTAGTAGTAGTAGTAGTAGTAGTAGTAGTAGTAGTAGTAGTAGTAATAGAAATGAAGACGAGGTAATTGAAAAAATGTGAATGTTGAAGATGGTCACGAAATGGAAAGCAGTATAAACCTAAAATGTATTGAAGTCGTGAAGAGGAAAAGTGGAAAAAAAATTATTCGGTTTGGGATGGTACATCAAATAGAATAGAATATAAGGAAAGAAGCATATTTAATCAGTAATATGAAAATATCTGGATAGAAGATAATAAAAACATGGCTAACAAAAACAAGAACTGTGTATTCAAACCTACATAAAAGCAAGAACAGTTTGTGGTAAATATTTAAATAAAATGTTACACTGATCGATATTTTTCTCATATATATGTTTGCTTTTATATTTATATTATTTTCTTCTAACAAGTATATGAAATTATGTGTATTTATATATTTGTTTCCTTTAAGCACACACACGCATACTCTCACACACACATATATATATATGAGTGTGTGTGTATGTGTGTGTGTATAATTCAGTCCCCTCCAGAAGTAGTGGAAGGATAAGGTCAATTCCTTTATTTTTCTTGCTCCCTTAAGACATTTGGGCTTAAGATCAAAAGATGAATATGATATGAATGTTCATAATTTCAGATTTTATTAATATTTAGATATGTTAACTTAGGACATGCCACCTTTTGTTTGTACCCACCCATTTTTTAAAGTGAGCAAATAATTGGAATATGTGTCTGACAGTTGTTACTAGTTTCCCAGTTACTGCGTTTACGATTGCTTGTTTAAACATTAAATAGCTCCGAATTAATTCTCTTGGATTTAGCTTTGGGTTTCGTAAAGATTGCATTTCTTGTTAAAAAGGATAAACCAACATAAAGATTGAGAGCTGTCTGTGGAAGAAAAGTAAACCAAAGAAGGAAAATCGTTCGCAGTCATTGGACTAACATTGGGCATAACCAACACAGCAATTTGGAATGTCCTGAAAAGGAAAGAAACTACTGGTGTACTGAGCAATAGACATAGAACAGGTCTGCCAAGAAAAACAACTGCTGTTCATGACAGAGGGAAAAGCCATAAAACAACAGTCAGTGACATTACAAACAACCTCCACAGTGCAGGGTTGAATATTTCACAATCCACCATTTGAAGAAAAATTCGAAAGCAGAAATTTAGAGGCAATACGAGAAAAGGCAAACCATTCTTCAGCAGTAAGAATCAGAAGGCCAGATTGGAATTTGCAAGGACGTACACAGATGAACGATAAAAGTTCGAGGTTTAAGGTTCTTAACTCTAATTAGACCAAGAATAATATTTACCAAAGTGATGTAAAGGCGAAAGTGTGGAGAAAGAATGAATCTACTTATGATCCAAAGCATCGAAGCTCATCTGTGAAGGATGGTGGAGGCAATTATATGGCTTGGACTTGCATGGCTGCTTCTAGTACAGCTCATTCATATTTATTGATTACGTAACTCGCGATGGTAGCAGCAGATTGAATTCAAAAGTATACTGAAACTGGATTTTGTCTGCCAATTTACGGATAAATGAATCTAAACTTATCGGAATTAAATATATCGTGCAGATGGACAATGACCCAATATACACACTGCCAGCGCAACAAAGAGCCTCTTATCAGGGGAGAAAGTGGTCAGTTAAGCACAAGGTTATAATAGAGCATGCATTCTATCTACTGATGAGGATATTGAATGAAGAAACAACCCGAAACAAACATGAACTAAACAAGGCTTTGTTGAAAGTCTGGTAAGACAGGAAATGCAGCGGTTTGGTGATGTTAATGTTGATGCAGTTATTAAAAGCAATATTTTTCGTCTTAAAATAAATAACATTTAATATTTGGTTGCAACCAAAATATTAAATGCAACCAAATATTAAATGATATTTACTTTAAGACCACATGTTACTTTACTATTGCTCACTTAAACATGAGTTGATCTGATACAAAAAGTGTTATGTCTTAAGCATTTTAACACATCTAAATGTATATACTAGGAAATAAAAGCTGAAATTCGGAGCTCCTGTCACGTATCCAACATTTGCTCTTGAACTCAAATGTCTTCAGTGAACAACAAAAACAAAGGAATTGACCATGTCGTTCAGATTCTTTTGAAGGGGACTATATATATATATATATATATATATATATATATATATATATATATATATATATATATCTGTGTATGTGTAAAGGCCGGGATAAATAAGCGAAAATATGATAAATAACTCGTAAACTGAGGTGCATTTATAATTCTACAAATTAATGTTGCAGAAAATGTATTTTCTTTTACAAAAGACTTATTTCAAACATAATCTTATCACTGTATATGATTCAGTAGTGAATACAGGTCATGTAGACGCAGTATTATACAATTAAATTTACAGAAACAAACTTTGCGAATTGTCGGGAATAAAGAAACCAATACTGTTTATGTGTTGAAAAGATGCAGCACCAAAAAAAGATTACTGTTTGTATTATTGACGAATTCTAACGTCATAAAAAAGAGAAACCATACAATATTATTAAATATTATTGTATAAAAATGAAAGATAAAGAAAAATTCTCGTCGCCTGGCCTTATTAAATCCTTACAAATATTTATCTGTACACGTAAATATGGTCTGTTTCATTTTCTAATCAGTAGCAATAAAGTCGCACGAATCAGAAAAAATATATTCAGCAAGTGGAAATATAACATAAGATGAAGTGTCGGGAATAAGCGATATTCATATTCTGTTTTGTTTTTTTTAAATTAGAAACATTCTTAATAAATGAAGCACTGTTCTAAAAGCTCTTTCACTGGGTATCGGTCATTAACGCATTTAATCTAGCCCAGAAAAAAATGATAATATTAATAAAGGGAAAATTAAAAATTGACGTTCGTTTCTGCGACAACCTCGAAAATGAATTTGAAATATATTACTACTATGATAAAAAGAAATATGACAATATATTTGTACTTAGAAGCAATTAAGTGTATATAGAATAATTTATCAGAAATAAAATTATTCTTTCATGTGTTCTGACCTAATAGAACCTACCCCATTTAACAATCGCTAATTATAGTCTTCTCCTTGTTCATATTCAAGACTATATTTTTATATGCTCATTACCTATGTTTCTCTGTTACCAGTTGCCACAATTGCCTTTAGTATGTTCTATGAGTTTCAAATTCTTCGAACCTTCTTTCTTCAGTATGTATCCAGAAATTTCTAATATCTGACAGATCCTAAACAAGAGGTTCATTTTCATATTCATTTATTTTAAATGTTATTCGTTATTTATATTTTCTGCCTATGTAATTCTATGTATTTTTCTGAATCATATTTCTGTTGCCTATGTTTTGAGAAATTGTTTAAAATTCTCTGCAATATAGGAAGATGGATATTACATACCAGTTGAAACTGTGTCTTAATATTTTGTTCAGTTTCTTGAAGGCAACATTCACTATTCAAATTTGTCTTCGGATTTTAGTGCCACATTTCTGTTTTGCCTCTCATAACGAGTTCCCGATAATTTAATTTTTATCTTCTCTTTATATTGACGTCTACTTTTTGAATCTTGAACTTGGAATATGCCTATTACTACCCCATTACTATACTATACATTGTCGTAATTCGTTCATTTTTCTATCTATCATTGATTAACTAGAAATAATTACAGTTGCATTTGCATATTTGCATTCAGTATGGTAAATTCTGCATATTTTACGTTGTTACGGTTCTTACCATCAATAATAATTCCCGAGGGAATCGCCAGTTATTTCGGGGAGATGACGCATCTGTGCCTTTTGCCATATGGTTTGTACAATTGTTCAAACCATTTTCCAACCGTATGTAGAAATTTATTTCCAGTAAATATACTGAATTATTCTAATATCTTCCCTGGCTGATCAGACATCTTAGCGTAAGTCACTTTCCCGCCATCATAACCTAGCTTCATTGTGTCTTTTCGATAAACATTTTCATGCGAATTGTTATAATAAGCTTTCTTCTTTGGTCCCTTGAATTCGTCAATGTAAGCGCAGTACGAGTTTTGCAACTAGGTTTCATCATTTGACCGTTGAAATAGAAAGATTTAACTGTATGTTCTCGTCTAATGTTCTAGCGCCTTGCTTTTTTACGGTGAACTACGATCTTCAAAGGTATACATATAAAACCAATTGTCTTCTGAATATTTCGAAAATTACCAGCATTTCATCTTCTGGGTCACATTCTGCCATAATTGCCAACCAATAAATACTAGCCGACTATGATAATTCCTTTTGTATTAACACTCGCACAACCACCAACACTGATAATAATACTATTTAAATAAATACTATTATTTCAGAATTGTTATACTCCCTCCGTTCCGAAATAGTTGTTCCAAAAAAAGATTTTCATGTTGTTCCAAAATAATTGTTCCAGTAGATAAAAAAACACCAAAAAGAAGGAAAAAATATCATTTATTCCCATACTCAACAGTAAATGAGTAATATTAATGAATTGTCATATAAATAAGTGTGAAATATATCGAAACTGATATAGATAAGCAGTTAAATTAATAACAAAAATAACTGGGGAAGGTTTACTTTAACAAAAGCACTTTTTGTTGCAACGCGTCAGAAATAGAAATGGATACTTCAAGTTTTCCTTCTCTTTCAAGCTTCTCTTTAGACATGTGTCGGAGTTTATAATTGTTATCGCCGTCAACTAAAATAACCTGTTCCATTGCCTACTTAGAAAAGTATTGTTAAGCTTCGACTTCTGAAGTTTATTGAAGCTTTCTTCCACTACTTCAATGAGCTGGTCAACATCATTTGGAGCTTGCTGGTGCTGAATTGATTTAATTGCATTAAAATAACCCAGATCAAGGACATTGAGATCAGGACTATTTGGAGGCTGGCAAAGTAATTCAATTTGCAAACCCAGACGTTCTGTAGCTACGTATAATTAATCTGCAACCTGTTTTATTGCAACACGCTTCAGGACACGATCCGTGGATCTTTCCAGCAGTACTTGTAACACAGCACTACGTTTATTATTTGTCAATTCGTGTTTCTTGCAATTTCGTTTAGCATTTCTGCCAATTGGCTTCTCTTCTCCCATCACAATCTCTTGCCAGCGGGTGGTCTGAAAAAATATAAAATTTTAATGTGCTGAAAATGTGATATAATTTGCGCTTCAGATTATTCTACCTGAATCAGCTAATATAAATTCTTGAGGAATATCAATGCTAACCTGTTAATGTAAACGGCAAACAATTCGAGTAAGAATTAGTATATTCCACATGAGATTTCCGGCTATGGAACAACTATTTCGGAACAGAGGGAGTATGATGAAGTGGGCTTATGTCGTAAAATTACTTAGGTAATTAGGGCTTATGCTAAAATAAGCCGACTTCAGGCTTCATATAAAACCCAAGGAGTTTTTTAATATTTGAAATAATATACCTGTTATATGATATCGAATAGTGTAAATGATTAGTGCTGGTTATTGTGCTTGCTCTTCTCTGTGTGCCACGGGTAATATTCTAATGGTCTAAAAGGTTCTACGCGAAAAACTCACCGAGAAAATAGTCGGTACAATGTTGATAGAGAAGTTTCCGACTTAACCAGAAATACAATGAATGCTATGAACGAGCTATAAGGAACTTACAAGCAGATTAGTGTAAATTGCTGCAATCAAATAAATGAAAGTGCGAGAATTAGATAATCTTTCAATTCCACGGCCTAAGCAATCAAACATAATTGAATAGTCAGACCACTTGGAGTTCTGCATATTCATTTCTTTTTTAATATTGCATTAGTTTTCATTATATATCCCAGGGCATTTTCTTTACATACAGTTTTGTCTTTCTTCTGAAGAAGCCAGATGGAGAAGATGCACGTCGTTTATAGCTTTACAGTTTTCTATCCTTATCTTCACAAATGGGCATAGACACAGTTTTATAGATATAGAGAGATGAAATATAGATACCGGTAGTGTTAAACTGAATGAGATAAAATAAAAGAGCAGAAACAGTGACAGAGGGATTAAGGCCGAAGGAAAGCTACAGGAAAATAGTTTGAGATTCTGATATCAACTAACAGAGAATGAGTATTGCGAGTAAGATATACTAAGATATTTCAATGAATATATAATAATGGTGATAAACAACTCAAACGACATTGGGTAGGACGTACGGAAGTAGAAACACGCGTAAAATGGGAAATACTGTATGTATATTTGCAATCTGAATGCTTTACTGCAAAACAAAAAATAAATATTTGTTAGAATGTAGTCAGCTATAAATAATCACGAATGTTGTTGCTGGAACTATTAACTGCTGGGAAAGAACCTAATCATCTTCACATTAGATATCAGGGGTCACGTAATCAGCCAATCCATAACGTGAAACTAGAGATTATTACTGGATTTCGTTTCGTTTCGTCGAAATATTTATTTCTATCAGGAAATATGATGTATGAAACAGAGATCATTTTGCAAAAATAAAAATAAAACTACAAAGTCAAGAGAAAAAAGGTAAAAAGAAAACGAAATCTATAGACAGAAAACCTGAATAGGGTAATTCACTTCATTACCAAACAGATTTTGAATGAAATAGATATCATTTTTTGCAAGTGTCAAAATTTGAAATTGGAGAAATTATCCAGTCTCTGGCAGCAAGTGCACAATCAATACTTTTTATATTACAGTGATTCATACTTATATATATATATATATATATATATATATATATATATATATATATATACAGTGTAACCCGAATATAAGAGAGTTGTCGGGACCAGAGAAAACGTCTCTTATATTCGGGTTTCTCTTATATCCGGGTTTTGTCTGCTATATATACATTAACACAGGCTCTAATTGTGACCATATAAAATCTCTCTTATATCCGGGTTTCTCTGTTATATCCGGGTTACACTGTATATATATATATGTGTGTGTGTGTGTGTGTGAGAGAGAGAGAGAGATAGAGAGAGAGGGAGAAGACTTATCACGTAATAATTAACTTGCTCCATATTTCGTCCTATTTATTCCATTTTATTCAATACTAATTTTGAAAGCCATTAACCTCGACCTGCGAAACAAAACTTGCGATCCATTTATATTTTACTTCCATCGCTGCATCAAAATATTTACTATTGTTTAGTTTCAAACCTAGAGTTAAACGTTTGTTTTCATTAAAATTCTGAGCTTCTTCAAAATTATATGCCGTTTGCAAGCAAACTTTATAATATTAAGCAAATATTGGCACCCTTAAAAATCATTATATTATTGAGCTTGCATTACAAGGAACATAGGTTAAGCGTTTTTTTGTTTTAGGTGAACTATATGTGTTGTATACGTATATATGGAACGATATTTAGGGTATTATTAAGAATGTTAAAGAAATTATTTTGAAATTTAGATGGGAATTTGTTATTTCAGGTTGCAAAATGCAATAATTTATTGCAGACAATAAATAATGGAAATCCTTTTCGAATGGATAATGTATCGTACATCTATTTTATTCCCTGAGGTTAATATAGAAAATAATTGCAACAGAGATTTTAGTGTAAAAATAAGATCTGCTAAAGATTTGCTTTTAATTCATCTGTAAGATATTTTTTTTTAATGTTCTGGAAAAATCTGTAATGTAAATAGTTGTGAATCAGAAGAATTTTCGAAAAAAGCTTCAGGTAGGAAAATAGACATGACTCATTCAAGAATTTGAAATTGGTTCATTTAGAGAGAAAGTAATTGATGTGTGGGCGTAAATTCTAGGAATTCGCTACATTTCTTCATCTTATTGCTGGAACAGAAATTTATATCAGATATATTGGACATGCCAGCTTCAGATTATATACAATAGCGCTCTACAGTAACAGTAATTAACTTCTTAATGGTGACAATAATTTCAAGATTTCCATGCTGGTCTAACATAATTCAAAATTTAAAATGTTTGTATTTTCTTGATGTAGAATATATTTTGCGAAAAGTAATTTTAAGCTTACTGGAGAAATTGCCCTTACACAATATATGTCTTGGGTTTAAGAAGGTCTAGGATAAGGACAGAGAAGCTATAAATTCAGAAACATGGAGAAGCCAACATGAAAACTTTCCATTGATTTCTCAAGCAGATGTTAGTTGGCGGATATGATTTCTATATATGACAGTAGTAACAGTATAATTTTTTAATCATTCCCTCCCCCAAGCATGGCGGGTGTACCACTAGTACGCAGGAGGTTACAGATAGTGAATGTGAGAGAAAAGTCTGGATATAGGAGGAATCGAGGAAAGGATAGAAGAGGAACAGGGTTCAATACAAGATAAGATGGCAATTGACGTAAAGGAAGCATATATTTTTCCGAGTGTAATATTCTTAATATGACAAGAAATGTATAAATGAACAAAAATAATTCCTATCTCGAGCACAAGCACACGCACACTGACACACAAATATACAAACACACACACACAAACACACTGGAGATCAGCCAATTCCGTTACCTTGTTTTCGACCTTCCGGTATCTTCAGGCAATTTCGGTCAATTGATTTCCTAAAGCTTTTTGTATTTTATTTTAATAAAAAATTATGAACGCTATATTATTTAAAAATAAATAAGTAAGTGCAAAACTTGAGGTTTGTTAGCGGTTGAGGAAGAGGAGAAAAGCAAGGATACTGGAAATGTATCTTGGGAGATAAACGAAACTTACATAGTTTCTTACATCCCGGTTCATATGAACTCAAAAGCAACATATAGTATGTATGCAACGGGTTATAATTTCCGATCTCTCATTCAAAAGGTTTTTGTGTGTGGACATTTTATTATAGCTAACTTTTCTTGGTGCCACTCTTTACACACACACACACACACACACATATAAATAAATATATATATATATATATATATATATATATATATATATATATATATATATATATATATATGTTAATTGATCGAGTCTATCCTCGATAGAATGCAAAAGCACTTCACAGCCGTTTCATCCTATTTGTGAATTAGCAGCAGTGCGTATCCACTACCGAGAATCGCAACCGGAACTTTACGATGCAACAACGATAAGCAAGACCTCGGTGACCAAGAGGAAATTTACTAGACTCTATATAGCGCCGCTACTCATTAAATTTCGTCGTGATACTCATCCAAGTATACGTAACCCAAGGGATTGAGCCCCAAGAGACACGTCTTCATTCCCCAAGCCGCTCACCCCATCCGAAGCTGGATCAAGTAAGGATGTACAAGTGATAGGAATTTGGGAGGATTTGAATAATCATTTATAGGAATTCATCGAATGTAGTTTGAGTTTTTCAGCAACAAATTCAGAAGTTCTTTTCTTATCAGAAAGATCACAGTGAGTTCTCCGAGCAACCATCACAGTTAAACTCATCCAACTCTTTCCGAATCCTCTGCAATGTCATCAGATTGACATCCTTGTGTGGCCTGTTAGATATCAGAAAGAAAGACACGGAAAGAAAAAGGTAGGTTGAACAAGTGTATTGAAATAACAGATACATACAAAGTAAGTTATTAGTCAGTGTCCGTCCGAACTGTCAGGTCATACTGCGTCTCGTCTGCATCCCCTAGGAAGTCTCGCAGGTTAGTATTTATGAAGGAGGAAGAGTTTATTCTAATGCATATAGGTCACCATAACACCCCCTCCTAAAATCTTAACTCCGCATAAATTTGAACAAAAAATGTTCTGATGTCCACTTCATTTAAATGGTAATCATCAGCACAATAAATGTCGGAAATAATTTTTGTGATAGCAGAGAGTATTCCATTTAACAACATATCGAGTATCACGGTTATAACTTTAACACGGTTAAAAAGAAACAAAAAAAGAATATGTGTTTGAATTCGGTGTATTTATTTCTACAGTAAATTCAATTCGCCTACATTGTTACGTGATTTAAGGCAGGGGAAATGTGAATCTGAAAAGGAAAATAAAGGAAAAGAAGTCGTTCTTATGCAATCCCCTAATTAGAAAGCAATTACTCTACTATTACAAATGATGGTTATAAAAACATGCGAATAAAATTGAATAAGATCTTCACTGACTAAAATAATTCAATCATTATATATATATATATATATATATATATATATATATATATATATATATATATATATACATACAGTGTAACCCGAATATAAGAGAGTTGATAACAGGTGAAATTATAGCCGAAATTACTTAGAAAACTTCTCGAAAATTTTTATATAAATTATATCCTGAATGGAAAAACAATTATATGGGCACATAAGAAAACAAAACTCAACCACCCTATCTTTCCAGTCGTTTTTACGAAACGTGCATGTATAGACACACACACAAACACCTATATATATATATATATATATATATATATATATATATATATATATATATATATATATATATATATATATATATGCATAACCTATTAACGAAAGTAGATATATTCACAAAAGATATATATTAAAACTGATCCAAAGAGAGCCAGATATATTTATTATAACAGAGCATATGTATTTTTACAACAGGAAAAAAATTATCTCAACATGGGGATAGTCTATTTCATCTTTATTTCAACAAGTATCATTCATTCGCCAATCCAAAATTAAAGCACTAAACAGCCCTTTCGAAAAAGTTTGGGGATTGAAGGAAAAGTGTCTGAAACCTCAAATGAATTGGAAAATTTTACGTTTCGCGATCACCCCCAATAGTTTTAGGGATAGGTTCAAGCTATGTTTAGAAGAAGAAATCAGTATAATAAAATATAAAGATCAATGCAAACTATTAAATCAACGGAGAGAACTTATTACGAAATATAGACATAGGAACAAATTCAAAATTTCATAAGAATACATGTTTATATATGTGGGGGTTTATGTGTGCGTGTAATGGTATACAATTATGTATATGCCAATGTACATATATGTATGTGTGAAGATATGATCGCATATATGTGTGTTGGACAGCATGATTTAATCCATTATCTGTGTTACGCCCGGGATTTCGTTGGGACTACGATAGACTGGACGCAACGAGAAAATAATAATAAAAGAAAAGTATATTAATGTTCAATGTAAGATTAATGAAAAGAAACATAGGAGGGGAATTCTCCTATTCCGGACGTCGGTGAACGCAGCCAGAAAACGAACAATATGCAGACACAGTACAATAGAATACGACACAAGTATATATAATAAAAATACTTTATTTATAAAATATGCAGTGTATTAAATTAAAGGAGAGAAAAGAAAACTAAATAGTAAAAGGGATGAGGGGACAATTGGTTGGTCAAAAATTATGTCAATGCGACGAAATACAGACAAGAATAGCGAGAGCAGATTATAGAATATATAGATCAACATGTAAAGACTTACAAATTGTAGGGATCGTCGTCGACCGATTGTTATCAGAACAAAAGTTCGAAAGAAAAGATGTCCATTCAATTCTCCGAGCGACAAAAGGTGGAGTTGCTAATGTCCTCATATATGCCCTTGATTAACGCCGCTCAATCCTTGCTGATGGCGAGTAGTATACGCAGATAAACCAGAGGAGTATAGACGACTTGGGTTTGAGAATACCGTTCAGGATTCTTTCGTCGCTCATTCGATTCTTGGTGACGTCCGATTCCTCGGAAAGCAAACATCTAAGTCCAGTTCTGGTGACTTCCGATTCCTCTGAAAGCAAACAGCTAAGTCCATTTTTAGTGACTTCCGATTCCTCTGAAAGCAAACAGCTAAGTCCAATTTTGGTGACGTCCGATTCCTCTGAATGCAAACAGCTAAGTCCAATTTTGGTGACGTCCGATTCCTCTGAATGCAAACAGCTAAGGGAAGTTGTTATACCCCAACACGCGCGAAAAAAGAAACCGTTTGGGGTTAAGTCACGTGTTGGCATATGAAAATGAACACTATTAGGATCACTTGTACTTATCAGACTAGCAGCGTTCGTCTGGCCTGCGATCAGAGACCAGACAGGAGGTGGGGTGAAGGAAGGTTGTCTTCCAAGAACTGGCTTTAATTTAACCGAGTACAAAAAATATTCCATAATCTGCATTTTCAAAAAAATAAAGAGACTACTATTATTCTCATATTTCGTCGCAAATATGCAACGTATTAAAAATATACTTGTAAAATCTAAGGTGGGGATACAATTATTAATCTAACGTAACATCTGGTATTACCCACAATCTATACATCTATCATTCAACTACTTTACATTAATCTTAACTGGTTTAAGTTTAAATCGCCCATCACATATTGGACACTTGTTGCATAAAAACTATTTACTGTAAATTGCAGGAAAACACAATTGGGGCTTGTATAGGAAACGCTACATAGGAGGAACTGATATTTAGCTACAAACAACGAAAGACTTACCTTACGCACTCCACCAGTCGATAACACTAGCTCCTTCTCATTAACAAGACACCTACCAGAGGAGAACTGACAATGAAAATAAGTTTAAAACAATGCTTCAAGACAGACACTTAGGGGCGGAAGATAGCTGCATACTGAGCAACCTGAAATAGACTATCACATCTTGAGGTAATTTTTGGTTTTTGATGTATATATATATTGACAACGACGAAATTATTCGTACACCCATCAATTTTGAATATTATATCCATTTCTCAGAATTTAATGCCCATATGATGCCAATTTTTATATATATATTAATAAGCTCAAAAAAGAATGTAAAACTCAATTTTCAGAACAATAGGTTAAAAGCAATAAATGTGACAGGCGAATTATTCAAAATAAGAAAAGAAAAGCCAAAATAATTCGTACAGTATGAAAAACAGGAAAAATTATCAAATTTTTACAAAAGTAAAAAAAACGGCCTGTCATCTTTATAGCTTGCTGGAATCGTTTTCTAAAGTTATTGATGAGATTTTTCAGGGATATACAGCTATACTTCAATGGTTACATGTTCTAATTCCTGAAGATATTTGTCACCGACGATTTATTCGAACTTTCAATTCTTGCCATAGATTTTCAATAGGATTCAATCAGGACATAAGGAAGGCCATGACAGAAATGTAACCATCTTTTTCTGAAACCACGCACTCACTTATTTAGACATATGTTTGGGAACATTATCTTGCTGGAAAGTAAATCACCGAACAAGATAAGGATTTTGCGTTGATAGTTGTAACATTTCAATGAGTATTTTAATATAAACTGCAGATTTCATTTTCCCTCTTATTGCAATTAATTGTCCAATCCCCCTTAAGCTAAAACAACACCAAACATCATCGACCCGCCTCCATGTTTTAATGTTGTTCTTTAGGACGAAACACTCATATTTCTTGCGTCTAATCTTCTGCGCACGATTACACCCAAAAAGCTCAATTTTTGTTTCATTACTCTATAATACTTGTTTCCCAAAATTAATTTTCTTTGTCTAAGAACTTTTTGGCAAAATTAAAGCGAGCAACAATGTGACACGGTTTGTGAAGGGGGTTCGTCTTGGTGGGTTTCCATACAACCCATTTCTATTTAAAAAAAAAAAAAAAAAACTTTGTACTGTGCGGGTATTTACGCACATAACCAAACTTTTCGCGATGTCTTTCAAAGCAACTCTTGGGTCATATTTACATCGCGACACATTTTTCGTGTAGTTCTCGGAGACAATTTGGGTTTTCTTAAACCCCCATACAAATTCTCTGTCGTGCCAGCTGTTTAAACTTCTTATATCGAACTTTACCGTAGATCTAGGGAGAGTTAACCGGTATGAAATAGTGGTGTAACTATTTCCCTTCTTGTGGATGTTGGTAACTCTCTGTCCAAAGTCATCGCTAAGCCCCTTTGTCTTCGCCATCGTGTTGTTAACGTAAGATTAACAATTGTGACACTCTATTCACCACGTAATGTTCTTTGTAGAATTACCACAAATATTCTACTGAATAAGTTGTCTAGAAGGCTCAGGGATAAAATAATTATGTAAATTATTTATACTTACACGAATCAATCAATTTAATACGATATTTTCTCATGAACGAATAATTTGATATTTCCTATTTTGAGTAATTCGCCTGTCAAATTTGTTGTATTTAACTTATTGTTCAGAAAATTGAGATTATTTTCGTTTTATGTGCTTATTAGCATATAAAACTTGCTCTTCATATGGGCACCAGCTTGTGAGAAGTGGATAAAAGTATTCAAAATTGATATGTCTACCTATTTACACGGCTGCCATTCAGATCATATGTATAAGCGATGTCGAAACATTTATGTTAATGAATATGAAATTATGTACTGATTTATATATATATATATATATATATATATATATATATATATATATATATATCCCTCTCTCTCTCTCTCTCTCTCTCTCTCTATATATATATATATATATATATATATATATATATATATATATATATATGTGTGTGTGTGTGTGTGTGTGTGTTTGTGTGAGTGCTAAATATATACTAAGCTTGTATACATTATATTATATTATATATTATTTTTCTGTCAATGTCTGAGCAGGCACATATTATATTAATCGTATGTATTAATGCATGTATCTACTTTACTTACACTCATGTATATGGACACACACATATATGTACTCATAATGTTGTTGGTTTTGTCAAATATAGTCAAGGAATTATACGTATTTATATAAATGTGTAATTATCATTAACTGAAATACACTTTCGAGTGTGTACGCAGTTCCTCCGACACAGTGAATAACTTGCCTTAAAAAAATAAAAAAATTACTGGAATAATATTAAATAGAACAAACCTCGAAGTAGCTAAATTTGCAAACAAGAGACAAGAATGTATGTAAGTGAAAGTATCATTATTTTTTTTACTTTTACCATTACGTGCACATTGGACCGTTTATCTAACGAACAAATCAAAATTCTTTTTATTTCCGATGAAGCAATTGTGTAAAACTTATTTTTCGTTCCCCAATTTTTATTCATACTTTTTTTTTTCATTTTCGCGTTGCCTTAGGATTCTTCTATTTTTCATATTTAACACTCATAATGTCTGACTTCATAGTTTATCTCTTGTGTTTAAATTTGTTTACGAATTATTTCTCTGTACCCGCCGCTCTTATTCATTTTTCTACCTGCAGTAAATTCCTTTAATGTCTTTTAGAAATCCATATAAATTCGCATTCATACAAACACAATAAATATAGAACCCTATTCCAACGCATATAAAATTATAAACTAATATATAACTACTAGCTTTCATTTGGTTCTGTACAGAAACATTTGAATTGGGGAGTGCGAAATTACTGAACCTTCATTTTATGTCTATCCTCCTACATGTAGATCACATCCAGAGATGATGATAAGTCTCGAAGTGGCAGAGATTTGGTTTTACAGACGGATTCTAAAATTTCTTGGGGGAGTGGATTCGTTACAAAGAGCAACGTTGCCACAAGCGAAGCTCATTGATAAGTTTAAACAATATTAGGCTTTGCTTCTTAAATGGCAAATGCCGCAGCTCTTCGTTATGCATTACACCACTGGCATGGATTTTTATCATTAGTCGTTGATTAGAAACAGTTAGTAAGAAAATGTCCGATTAAATTCCACGTGGATTCATGAATAATTCCAGTTTCTGATTAGCAAATTCATTTTTCGTTAAATAAATGACTGATACATCTAATTTACTTATGTATTCATCATTTTTTGTAATTAATCGCAGTCATTTATCAGGCAACTAGTTGATATATTTTGAGCATAATTCTAAATATATGAGAAATATACTGAAGAACCGATCTCATTCGTTTTCCTAACAATTGTTTCGTTGATTTTATCGCTGGGAAACCGATTGAGATCGCTTAAGTCATGCGTTTAGAGACCTCAGATTTTTCAAAATTTAGCATTCCTATAGGTTAAGTTTTCCAACTTCGATGCATAATGATAACCGACGTTTCGTGTATATCTTCTTCTCCCCCATACATACACATAATTCCATCAATATGAAAATTACTCGTGTTTGATTTCCTTTTTTATACTCTCACTTCAAGCATGACAATAATGCCAATAAGACGCAAAGGTTCACTGAGAATTAAGATAATGTGTGTGACGATGAGCGTTACATAGATTTTTCGTTGTTCTGATATTTAGAAATTTTATATCAGAGATGTGGTTCTAGAGACGGAATCAGAAAACATCGTGGGTTAAAAATAAGCCATGGAGGAAGTTTTAAAGACGCTGTGAGCTGAAAAAACACCTTATGTTTAAAATTAGAAAAATACACTTGAAATGCTGCATGAGAAAAACGGCTTGAAAATTTGAACACTCACAAGACATATTGAAAGCAGGAGGGGCAGAAGGAATTACCGAGAAACCTATCTAAGGACTTTGTATAAATAAATAGTAGAACGGGGTCAATGAATGAAGGTACATTGCCAAGCGCCGCTTAGCTATTAAAGACTGGATGCAATCTGCGGAAAGCCAGGATCACCAACGTAATCAAGATGTGTATGAACGGATTTGGGAAAATAGTCTGACTAGTTTAAACCGGTGTAATAAGCTTCAATTTATATCTATGCTTTCCTCGTGCGTTCAACGTTTGCATATTGATACCGATAGTCAATATGGACACAGTTATGTGCATTGTACTCAAATTTCTACCTATGCATTGATGCAATCTAACACACGCATACATATCTAAACACACAAAAATAAAAACGGACAAATTAAATATTAAGTCATATATTCACAGACAAATATGCACACACATACACACACATACAGTGTGTATCAAACATATTTTTACAGACATTGGGCTCCTCACATCAAAACAAAGACAAAAGAATATATAAACACACCTGCACATAATTCGCTTTGGAGTTATTGAGCTTAAAGAAAGTTTACAGTAGATGGTGACGTGTTGTCATATACAACTAAGCTATCTTTGTCATTCGTGTACATTTGTTGTTAGTCTGTTTTCAAAGTTTAACGTGTTTAGTACTGAGTAAAATTGGAAGTGTTCCATTTAACAATAGCAGGATATTCATCTCGTGAGCAGGCAAATATGATTATTACTTACAGCCGCGCGTATGTTAATGGACGCCAGGCTGCACGGTTGTATCAGATTGCGTTTCCAGACCGAATTTGCTGATATTTACCATCGCGTTGTTTTCCCAGAGATTGCAAGGCTGTCGCTACTATATGACTATTAACATGGAAAGTGTTCAGACGAACTACATTCATTCGTTCCACCAGTTTTAACCTTCAGAATTAAAACCCTTCATTCCACGAACATTGTAGCGAACCAAATTGTATACTCTGTATAAGTTTCGTTTAAGAATACGTAAGCTAGAGGATACTGACACTAAAATGACCAATTTGTGGTTATTTTTCTGAAAGGAAACATTTACATTGCTGAAATAATGAAAGGCCAATTAACAACGAGTGGCTTATTTTTTCAATAATGCTTCTGATATTCTAGATCGGTAGAAGTTATTTTTATTTTGCAGGACGTTTAATCTAAAATGTGTAACTATTAAAGATGGTTTATAGTAATAATCAATAATTAACAATTTCTAATGTTCATAACTTACATATATTCTATCACCTTGCAATCTTGGCATGAATGTTGCCTATGTTTAATTTGATCCGTATGAAATCATCGTACAAGGAGATGCGAGTAGTGGAGGTTTTGCCATTATAAATAAGCAGACATGTAAAATACAGTGTGCGGCAGAATTAGCTCATACCTAATGGTAAGACATTAGCTAAATGAAGACATCATTGCCACTAATGTTTTATCATTATGTGGTAGGTATTTCTGCCGCAACCTGTGTTGACATTGGCTTGTTTTCGTGTGTTTGCAGATACAATGTCCCAGGTCTCCGATATGCAAATCTGTGTTTGCGAAACATCCGAAAAAGTATTAAATATTTACGGCTTAACAAAAATATTTTTTCATAGATTCACTCATTTTAACACCTTGAAACGTAAGTCTTGTAAAATTACCAATATAGTATTACGGCATATTTGGGATTCATTTCCCTTATTCCGAGTTTATTATGTAACAGAATTAATTAGTAGTGAGCATAATAATTAGGTCGCCCATCGCTGCTCAATTGATCAACGTTATTCGATTCATATTTTCTTCGGACAAAATGCGGTAAGTGTTATGGGACCTTACCTATAACGACAGAGCGAACTCTTCCTGACACTATGAATACTGCGCCTCTCAAGAGAGACGAGACGGAATCGAGTCAAGCCAATAGTAGTTCACTCCAAACCAGACTGACAGTCATACTAACACCTTCAACATTTTGTATTATTATTTCGTGTAATATATCTTTGTTATTTCTACTCTTGTGTTCGTGTTGTTCTTCCTTGGTCCTAACCTTGGACCATAACAGTAAGATGAGTAAATATTCAAATAATACGTTCTTCTTTTTGTCTACATAAATCCATAAGCATTATGCATTTAAAGTAACCCAGGTAATATTTTATTCATAGTGTATCTGCATGAATCCTGAGTTTATTTCTCTTTATAAAACTCGTTCATTATTTTAATCAATATTATGTCTTTCTCACAACATTTCTCATTATTTGACGTGTGTAATACCTTTGATATAAAATTAAATACATTGTATATAACAATTTAATTCCTGGAAAAGTAGATAGGTTGAAGGACAATAATATAACTATACAGAAACCTTACAAAAAAACTAAAAAAGCATATTGGCAACTAATCTCATTGGTCCAAATTAAAATCTTCAAATAACAAATTCCATTTGACAAAGGTTTTGAGAACTTATGCGTTTACGGAATCCTCTTTAATATAGTCAGTTGTATCTTTTAAGATTTTAGTTATATTTTTCCTTGTTTATAAATCTTTTTTCTCACTGTATATTCCTCTGACCATTCAATAGGAACTTGTTTTTCATTGGCTATTCAATTTGTATAAATGCATACATGAACGTTTATCTTTCTTAAAATAAATAGATTCCAGTGAATAAGATTTTCTGAAGGAGTCTTTTGAAACATTCATGTTTCTATGTGTTAAAATTTGTCTCAGGTAAAGGATGTTGTTCGAAATTGTCTTTTTATTTTTCAGTTCAATTAAATCTAATGTCGCCGTTTTGTTTTTGATCACGTTTTCTGTCTCAGTATGTTTCTTTCAAATATATCTATTGATTGCTACTGACTAGGTTTTAAAGAATTTCATTCATAATTGGGCACTCAATAGGAAGATTAAAATTTTGGTTGGTGGTTTGCTGTTTAAGAAAGGAAATTGTGGACGGTAAAGAAAGGAAAATAATAGGAATGAACCAGAGGTCTGTGAATCGCCGAATAAATTAAGGAGTTTATTTAATATATGAATGGATAAACACTGAAAAACAGAATTATGAGAGAGAAAGGAGAAAATTTGCGGATGGGCTGAAAAGAATACATGGGTTACCATATAATTGAGAAAGAGATTCAGAAGAAAAGGGAAAACAATTATGAATATAGATAATGACTGAACGAAAATTAAACTTGACAGTGAAGAGAATATATAGGAAAGAGAGAAGAAAGACGGAAAAGTTTTCGGCAAAATGCAATACAAATACTAGAACTGGAAAATAGAAGAAAAAGGAGATATGCTAAGAAAATGAAGATAATTGATTCACAAGAAATTGTGTATACATTTCTCTTCGTCATGGAGGGGACAAGGTGAAAAGCGTCAAAATCGAATGTTGATTTTCAAATTAGATTATTGCTTTTCCCTTGGATGATTGTTGTTGCATGAGCTTATTAACCATCATTCACTTCTATTTTAATTTCTGCTTGACAGATCTAAACCCAGTTTATATATATTAGGTCAACCCATAAGTTCTGATCGAATTTTAACTTTTTGTTAAAATGAACGAAATTTAAAGAGTATTTTATAATGTCTAATGGAGCTGAACATTATTTTTATGTTTAGATGCATTTAAACTGATCAAATTTTATTTCAGAGAACAATAAAAATAAACTTTGTTTGATTAAAACCCTGCTAACATGGAAGTACCCAAGAATCATTTGAGACACATAATGCTTTATGAGTTCAAGAAAGGAAACTCAGCAGCCGAAACGGATAGAAACATTCACTCAGTTTATGGAGAGAAATGTGTGAATAAAAGAAATTGCAGAAGATGGTTTGCAATATCCTGAGGTGGAGATTTCACACTTGAAGATGAAGATCGAACCGGATGCCCAGTTGAGTTTGATGAAAAGCTTCTTGAAGCAGCCCTTGAAGAAAATCCTGCTTTATCCTTTGAGGAATTGGAAGTGGTTCTCATTTCAAACCATACAACTGTTCATCGTCATATTCAACAACTTGGAAAAGTTCCTAAACATGGAAAATGGGTGCCTCATGAATTGTCTGAAAACAATCTCAAATTCCGAGTTGACATCTGCTCTTCTCTCCATTTTCGCCAACTTGTTTTACCTTTTTTGGATAGACTTATGACTGGCGATGAAAAATGGATCTTTTATCGATATGTTAAGCGTCGTAGACAGTGGCTTGGTAAAGGGGAAGGACCCCAGCCACAGCCGAGAAGGGGACTTCGTGGGCAAAAGGTTCTTCTTTCAATCTGGTGGGATTGCCAAGGAATAATCCACTTTGAATTCTTACCACCTAATGCAACAATTAATGCTCAAATATACTGTCAGCAATTAGAGCGTTTGAACCAATTTGAGAAAAAAAAAGACCTGCTCTAATGAATCGAAAACGGGTGATGTTTCATCAGGACAATGCCCGACAATACACACAGCAAAAATCACGTCACAAATGATCCAAGAACTTGGTTGGGAGAAAATTCCTCATCCACCTTATTCTCCCGACCTTTCTCCTTCAGACTACCATTTGTTTCGTAGCTTACAGAATCATTTGGAAGAAACAACTTTTGTAACACAGGAAGAGGTTAAAACTGACATTTGTGAGTTCTTCGGATCAAAGCCAAAACAATTTTACAGTAATGGAATTAGTAAGCTTGTTAATAGATGTAAGGAAGTTATAGATAATCAGAGAAAATACATTGTTGATTGAATATGTAACTAAATGTAACATTTGTCACTTGTTTCAAAATTCAAAATTCGGACAGAACTTATGGGATGACCTGATACAAATAATATTATGGAAAAATAATAAGAACACCCACGATAATAAAGGCATTTTTACTTAATAAGGAATATATTTTCATTCAAGTTTTCATATTGTTCGAAGCAAAATTCATTTAGGGAGAAATTAGGATGTTAAATTATATAAATATTCTATTTAAAGTTTATATTTACATATTTTTGTTAGATTACTTTCCTAAATACAATTTCTTCTTGGCTCTGTCAAATTCCATCGAACATATACCACTATATATAATTCAACATCTGGACATAATGCCATGCCTTTTGCTCTGTCAGTATTTAAAATATTCGTTTATCTGACTCTTAAGTAATTCTTTCTTCGACGTAACGAGAGAAAACTTTATACCCAAATGAAATGAAACGAGTAAACATCTTTATTTCTAATGAAGGTATTTCGGAAAAATGTTTCCAGCTAAATAACTGACATATTGGTCATTCTGTTAATTTTCTCCTAATTCTAATTTAGTATCGTTTTTCTCTTTTAATGGTATAAATATATTCAAAATATATAAAGATTGTGTTTGTCGTAATAACTAATGAAAAAGAAAACAAAACCTAATTTAGTTACAATGTTTCGGCAATATAAATGTTTTATATTTCTGTTATCAGAAAGAAAATCTTAAATATATTACCAATTTCAAATTAAATATTATATCTTCTAAAAGCGTATATATTTATATTTTTTACACCGATATACATGCATGTATTAATTTATTTGTTGGCAAATATGTTTTCTTTTTACATTTCAATGTGACGTTATTACATGTAATGTCTCTTCAGAATTTAAACGGCTTATTCAAAATACAGCTCGTCTTCATTGAGTTGTTGACTTATGCTTCATAGCATAGATCAATGCGGAAGTTTTATGTGAAAAAGCGAACAATAACGAAACTTTACTTAGTATTAATATTAAAGAAACAGTTGAAATTTCTGAGACTTATAATAAAGGAAAAAACTTAGACGATTTTTCTCTACCGGGGCATATTAAAGTTCAGAAGGACAGGACAAAACAGCAAGTACGTGTGAATAGTCTAATTCGAAAAGCAGCACATTAATTTGAGGTAGAAAATTCAAAATGTAAAATTGTAGATAATATTTTATTTAGAATAATTGATTTCGATAACTTCTTTCTTAGTTGATAAAAATAGGCTGATGTTTATTTGAAATTCCTAGTATAATATAAAATCATTTTTAAGTCGGTAAATTGAATTAGCTTCAAAAATTAAATTGCTTCATATGCTTTGAGAATTTTAATAGCAAGTGGTTTCTCCTTATTTAAATATTACATTGCATTGGTTCTTGTATTATGAATCAATTGCATTATCCTAACAAATGTGTTTTGATTGGGAATAAAAATAGACAAAATATTTTCAAGCCTATGTTTATAAAGTGTTAAAATCCGTAGTGTACATAGTTCAGAAACATTTGCTTTTTTTCCTTCTAAGTTGCATCGTTTTTCTTTTCTTTCACTCTTTTAAAAATTGCACGTTCATTCATTTGCGGTGTGGTGTGATGTAATGGATAACAGCTCGGAATGAGATATCGAAGAGCCATGTGCCTTATTCAAGTTGTCTTCATTACAATCACTTACGTGCAAATACTCTTGTAAAAGTTATGAATTCATCTGTTTTCCCTCGTTATGTGTTGAATAACAAAACAGAATAGTCCTGGTTGGTAACCAGTCTATCTCAGAAAGAAATGGCAGCATACTGAGTGAAGACCTTCTGCCTAGTCAGTTATGAACCAAAAGAGACATGTTCCTCTAATCATGTATGACACGTAACTGACTGACTGACGTTCACTGAACAAATAATTATATCTTTTATTTCAAACACATTTTATGTTGTCTTCAATGTATTCACTTTAGTCCTTAACGTTTTAATTTATTATTATTCTCTACAGAATTGAGCATATATATTAATTAGTTTGTTACAAAACTGAATACCAGATTCATTGCAAATATTATTTCTTTCGAAACCAACGTACTCATGATCTATTTGTTTGTAATTTTCGAGAAATTATATCATATGTTCTACTAGTCTACGTATTTGTTGTTTCAATACATAATTATAGGATAATTCAATAAAAATATGATCCAATTTGAGCATTTTAAAATAAGAAAGAATTACTTCAATCTCTTTTAATATCGCTTTAATAATTTTAAGTCGTAATACATTTTATGACAAAAGAGAAGGTTCGAAAGCTAACTTCACACTTAAATTTACTTCGTTGCAGGTTATACATATTTTATAACTGGATTGAGATAAGTTAAATATGATTACAGGTAAATTTTGTTATTGAAAATAATGCAAGTTTTAACCATTTTTCTAACCTGTTCTCTTGTTAATATGGACTAAAATATAACGAATTGTTTAACGTATATTTTGACATGTTAATGGGATAAAATGGCATCATATAGAAAACATTTTTTCACGTTACCCGTCATTATGTGACAAATGTAATTAAATATAAGCTGATAGAAACTTATATTTATGCTAACTGTAACGTTATAGAAATGAGATTTTAACTAATTTCCAGTGCAGACAGGTGAACCTTAAGATAGATAATTCTACTAGAATAAAGGATAGATAAAAATCTAATGTTTTCTTGTAAAGTGATTATAGGTATTTTTCCCAGGAAAAGTTTAAAATTTTATGTATGTTTGTATGCTGACAGTGTTTAATTTATTACCATGATATTTTTTGTGTAATTCTGTTTATGTTTTTAATTTCTCATATGCTTTGCAAGAGATTTCTGCTGTTCTCTGTTTCAAGGTTACTTCAGTTACTCCTATCTAAATGTTTTTGTTATCTTCTGCTTTTACAGTGATTTGGTATATTATATTGTTTTGCAAGCAACACAACACCAACGCTCTAGTCTGATGTTGCGCACATTTATCCACAATTATAGCATGTAAAACTATATTTTGTAATATATATATATATATATATATATATATATATATATGTATGTGTGTATGTGTGTGCGCGCGCGCGTGCGTGTGTTTGTGTGTGTGTTTTAGAAGGGAATTTCTATTAATGCTACAGATTTATAACACTTTAAACATTATTTTAGTGGATATTCGTGGTTAAGGAGACATTCCGTTTATTTATCGAATAGTATATTTTTTCGTCTACGACATGCATGACACAGAAATCCTATTAACGAAAAAATTACACGGTCTGAGCGAATTTGAACCTATATTTCTCTCTCTCAATATATATATATATATATATATATATATATATATATATATATAGATAGATAGATAGATATAGATAGATAGATAGATAGATAGATAGATAGATAGATAGATAGATAGATAGATGTGCATATTTTGGGTACAATAAAAAGTAATACACGCTCATTCATGTTTAATACATGTTTCATTCTCTTTAGTTTTTTGTTTCCCATATATATATATATATATATATATATATATATATATATATATATATATATATATATATATATATATATTATACACTGTTACATT
>OZ038478.1:105126139-105171139 GCA_964036315.1 Acanthosepion esculentum
CTTGCTGAAAGATCAGTCATTGCGTCTTCTGATAATGTATAGTTTGTCCTTTCTTCTATATTTCGTTTTCTACTTTCTCTATTGCAGTTTCATTTCTGTTTTATCGGCGTATCTTACATTATCAAGAGTATGTTCGCTGATAATTAAATAATAAAAATAATTAAGCCTGAGCGGTCATCTGGATCTCACAGTATTGTTCCACTATTTAGATTGAAGTCGTCTGGTGAAAAGATCTATCTTACGTCATTAGGTTTTGATATTTGCTCAACAAGTTTTCTATAAGGAAATGGTTTATGGCCATAACAGATTGAACACCGGTTCTCGTCCGATCACCGGAGTTAAGCAATCTCGGTTCTGTTCAATGAGCATTGGGTATACCAGGTACTGTAAGATTTGATGTATGAGTGTTGTAAAGGGTGAAGTATCAAAAAAGAAATGTATCATAAATAATTATTATCTCCCAAAAAAATCTTAAAATCAAGAAAGATTTACTGGCGTTAAATAACCTGTAAAAGTTGATAAGCAGTAAATATCTATCTATCTCCATGTATGCAAATAATATGTTTTTTTTTATATCTGCACATAGAGATGGTGCTCTAAAGTTCTAAACCCAACCAATATTAGGCTAATGAAACGTTCATACTCTGATGCATTTGAAATTCACAGCTCAACATACTTGTAGATTTTGCGATTACGGATGTTACATAATGGATCTTTAATGTCAACAGCTATGATATATGTCTCTTCATTCTTCTTTTCTCTTGGATGTTCTTTCCTTCTATCATTTCATCGTGTTATGCTTAATGTTGTAATTCTATCTCTCTGCTTTTTTTCGTATTTCATTTTACATTGTTTTCTTTGGTATATTCTTTCTCATCTTCTTTCGTATCTTTTACATTATAATTTTAATGATGTATTCTTTTACCCTTCATCTTTTTATTCCACATTCGCAGGTACTTTAACTTCCCGTATTCACAAATAATTTCCAGCTATTTTTATTCCATAAATGTTCGTCCCTTTTATTCCTACATCTACCTGTTTTCCGCTCCTCGCTTTATTCTTTCCTGTTATAAATTTTGGTTTGACGTACCTTTTCTTGATCCCCTATTCATTTTTGTTATTTCATTTCCAATATCATATTCTACATTCCCTGGCTTCATACTTCCAGTCATGTAGAGATTTTTATTTACTCCGCTCATTTACCCACTTTGGTAACAGTGCAGAGATAAGTTAACATAGGTTATATTTACAACTGGTAAATTGCTGTCACACACGCAGGCATGTACATACAAACACACACACGAATATTATATATATATATATATATATATATATATATATATATATATGTGTGTGTATGTGTTTATATATATATATATATATATATATATATATATATATATATATATATATATATATATATACTTTTGAGTGTTTCTTCAGTTATATTATAATATAAATAAAAATATTTTCTACAGAAAGGAAACGATATCTTTTTAAGAAATGATAACAGGTTCAAAATAAAAAACAAATGTTTATCCAATATAAATGCAATCAATCTCATAAATGACATCAATGGCCTGTCGGAAAGAAACTTCATTCTGAGATCACTTCTCCTTCCTTTTAGTAATAACGTTCACTATGTCGGCTTTCTCCAAGACCGTGGTAGTGTGGACGTTATTAGTTAGTTATTCTCCTCGAACACATACTAGGCATAGTCGTAAGAAGTGCCAAATCTAGAGAATAAGGAGAACGTATTTTCGGTGTGGTGAGAAAAACATGAAAATGAAATGTGAACCTGTAATGTTAACCACAAATATATATTGGAGTTCTGTAGAAGAGTTTAAATAAAGTATTATATATATAGAAGATTTTAATAGAAAAATACATCAAATGTATTATTCCTTCAGCGTAATGAGTGTGAACATAATTTCGATTGAAAAAATTATTCTTTAATTGAAAGAAAAAGTAAATTAGTAAGATAAACATATATAGGAATTGCATTAATTTAGGTACGATCAACGGTAAATCTGTGTCCTTGTTCTTCCAAAATTTCACCTTCCTTATCAAACCTGATAATGAAATTAAAAATGGCATGGATAAAAAAAGTGAGCTCAGTTGAGATATGCGTCTGGACACGTTGGACACCAAATACTTAAAAATGTTGCATTCCCATATCTTCAGCGATTCCTCTGAGTGCATAACCGACGTTTAATTTTATAGCTCCACTTTCCATCCATGATGTTTATTTCCATCAATATGAACATTTAGACGGTGATTCCTTTAAGAGAAATAAACACGCTATTTCAATATATATATATATATATATATATATATATATATATATATATATATATAAAGACATTTTTATGTTTAACATTCTTTTTTATCGATACAAGTATTTAAGTAAATGCTCTGTTTATAATAAACAGTATTAAATAACATTTACCGGTCTGAATGTCCGAGAAATTTTCATAGAAAATATTCGTCCTCCGACAGGATTCGAACCTGTATACTATACGGAACCGTCATATAGCCTGACGTGCCTTAACAGATTGGGCTACTGAGGATCGTTCGGTTGGCAAGGTCGAATTTACTGTTTATAAACTTCAATCTTCCACGAATCTCTCACGTACTTTCATAACTGCTCATGGCGTATCAAATGTAAACAAATGGCATCACACATTATGAAATGGACAAAGTCCGACAATTATTTAAAGACATTTTTATGTTTCACATTCTTTTTATAGATACAAGTATTTCAGTAAATCCTCTGTTCATAATAATCAGTATTAAATAACATTTACCGGTCTGAATGTCTGAGAAATTTTCATACAAAATATTCGTCCTCCGACAGGATTCGAACCTGTATCCTATAAGGAACCGTCATATAGCCTGACGTGTCTTAACCGATTCGGCCACTGAGGATCGTTCGTTTGGCTAGGTCGAATTTACTACTTATTAACTTCAATCTTCCAATTGTCCACTTCATAATATATATATATATATATATATGAGAATTATTTTTCAGTGTTAGTTATATAAATATTTCCTTTATTCTTAGAATGATATAACGACAAATGAAAAACTTAATATTTATAGTTTAGTGTTTACTACAATTAAACGCAGCAGCGAAAATATTAAGGAATATAAAAAGTAATTCCAATATAAGAAAAAGTTAAATAAAACTGGCAATAAGAATACCACAAAAAGGCTTGAGACAAATTAAGTGGTTTATGATATTATGATACTGTAAAAATTATATAATATAAATGGTGTATAATAATGATTTTACTAGTTAAACATAGCAATAAGGAGAAGAGACGGATACGTACGTTTCCCAGTTGTATTTGTTAATGGGCAAGAAGATTAAACTGTCACTCAAGAAACTATTTGAAAATTCTTGTATTATGTGTGTCAGTTGTTGTAAAAGAACATGAACTACAAAATTCAAACTAACATCAAAGTGTGAGACGAGTAAAATCAGAATTGCATTATATGCGAAATGATGCCTTTTCACTAATATATGGTAAATAGAAATTTGATCATTCCTGGAAATCACATGCACACACGCATACACACACATGCGCACACGCACGTACGCACACGCGCACACACACACACACACATATATATATATATATATATGAAGATATATTGTTTTAAGGTGTGCTATATTTATGCAATAACAAGGTCAATATCAGGGATAGATCGTCTGTAAATATAAAATTAAACATTCATCTCAACACTCATAGGCAACAGACTGTTTCGTGCTAGACACAATCATCAGGTCACATGTGTTGTTTTTTTTCTCGACAATTTATATATATGCGTCAGTGGTGCATTGTGGGTAGTACTCATCTGAAAACTCATCTAAAACATTTTTACTATGTTACTTAAAAGTTGAAAATCTAAAAGAATAAATAAATATATACAAAATAAAATAAATAAGAATAAACAAATAAAATAAATTAATACAAATAAATAAACAAATTAACAAAATGCTCGCGCCAAAATAACCGTTAGAATAAATAAAAATAAAATAAATAAGCAAAAACAAGTAAAAATAATCAATTGAAATAAATAAATAAATAAACGAATTAACAAACTACTCCTGCCAATATAACAGTAAGAATAGACTACAACAATCAATCCAAAAATTGGACGAAAAAAATAGCTTTGCATTGACAAAGAATACTAAAATATAATTACTTTTTTGGTAAAATGATTTTTGTCATTTGCTTACTTTTACATGTGCACCCGTGTTTTCTCTTTCTCTCTCTCTCTCTCTCTCTCTCTCTCTCTCTCTCTCTCTCTCTCGCTCTCGCTCTCAATAGATTGTATGTGTGTAAAGGGTTTCAAATTAATGTGAAACGTACGGAAGTAATATTAATTTAATTTTGCCTTACTGGAATAGATAAATGCACATAAGCCGCACAAGAAACTGCTCGCATTCCTAATTAAGTGAAGGTCTGTCAGTATGTCTTTCAGTTAATCTTCTGACAAAAAGATTTATTTAAACTCTTTATTACATCATATATTTTAATCTATAATTGCTATTACCCGAAATTCTATATGATAGCGAAGTATAGGTCCAGTTTAAGAACAAAGTACCCAACCTTATCCCAAACATTCTCCGCAATACTCTCTCACATTCAACACTGTCGCATCCTAATGTCGCAGTGAGTATGGCGTCTTGGACCAACCTTCAAAACACAATAAAGTTTTTATTATTCAACGACTCATTTGAAGGTCATTGTATATTGGTTTGTTGCAAGATGAAGTGGATAGGTGGTAATTAAGATGACAACATCAACATAAGCTATTATCAAGATCATCTGGAGCCTGAAATTACGCGGAATTTCGATTTAAAGATTAATAAAACTAATGTTTGTTTGCGACCACTATAAAACTTTATAGCTGTTGCGTTGAATGTTTTCTACTTCATTGGCTCACCGTAAGGAGAATTCATTCAGTTGGAATATATTGGTTTTTATTCACAATAGAAGTGGTAAACCTGAAGTTAAATCTGAAATATTTATAAGGATATGGTTGATTAAAATTCTTTCACACAGCATTAAAATAACTGTCATAGTTAACATGTATTACAGCGATGTAGTATTTTACGCCGGCATCTGTTTCAGTGCTAATTCCGATAAACTGACATATTTCCATTATAAAATTTAAAGTATGATTGATATATATATATATATATATATATATATATATATATATATATATATATATATATATATATATGGCATGATTCTATAGCATTTTAAGGCCACAAATCTTATCTGTTAAATTTTATTGTTGATCACATCCAACAATCTGCTGATAAAGCCCTCCAATGCATCTGGGGCGGGGTGCTGGGAGAAGAGATGGATGCATACCTTAACTGACTCGGCTTGAATTCGAACTCGTCTCTCCGTGCTGCTATCTATGAATCCACCCACACATCTAAAAGCGTAGAACTTTTTATTAGGTATCAAAGTATGAAGACGTATTCGAGCACCAGAGTATTTGCGCCATATTAACTATTTTATTAATTTTAATATTTGTGTGCATTATTCTATTGCCTTACGGATAGATATGGTGGAAGTTAAATTTGAGTAGTGATTTCCTCTCTATCATTTATTATTCGAAGTCAGTAACTGAAAACTGCATTAAACGGGAATATTATTTCATACTTCTCCCTTGCTCTCTGTGTATTTTACGATAACGAGAGGGTCAAAGCTTTCTGCGATATCAAAGTATATTATGAATTAAAGCTTATTGTGACACTGACATTTAATCAGGGTTGAAATCACAATGAAATATCCAAGTATGCTTTTTTCAATGTTAAGCTACTGCAAAACCTAAAACAATGAAGGTAAAATTAAAAGGTTATTTTTTGAACAGGGGACATAGAATAGGAGAGGCATAATCAATTCAGCATGAGAAAATATGAGAGAAAATATGAGAGAATATCGATGAACAGCAAACGAATTATTAATTAGCCTCCACATTTGTTATTAAATAAGTTTTGTTATTTGATTTTAAAAGGATATTGTGTTGAAAAGAGAAGCGTAGTTTTCTTAACTCAATTCATTGAAATTTTAATTCTTAAAAAGTTTATCTTGATTCAATGAACAGTATATGGAGTTTTTATTTTATTCCACTTGGTGCTAGATATCATATCGAAATAGAGACTAATTATTGTCGCTCTTTTCAATAGGTGATGTTTCGACACGTAATTTTGTTTCACACTTGACTGAAATTAAGAAATAAGTGCCTATTCTGAAATGTAACATTTCAATGCATTTCGTCTGGTGTACAATATTGTAGCCTTTTGCATCCGATCTTATACGGCGTCTGGGTGCCGTCTTCTAATCTACGGGTCATGACCCTTTGTACAGCCGCTTCTTAACTTTCGCTTCTCTCTATATTTAAATTTAGCGTAGGCAGTTCCAATTGGTTGACCTGAGTAAAAACAAAACAAACACAGCAACCTCCTCTCCTTTCTTTCTTACTCTTTTTTCTTTCTTTTCTCGTGAAAAGAGGGTGTATCTTGTTTTTAAATTCCAATAATCTACTCACCAGCTATTTACTAACCCCTGATGAGATGCGTTGATTCGTATAGAAAAACAAGGGCATTGGTCTAGCGTTTTTGACATGTTATTCATGCAATAATGTCCTAAAATAAAGTATATATATACATATATATATATATATATATACATATATATATATATATATATATATATATATATATATATATATATATATATATATACATATATATATATATATATATATGTGTGTGTGTGTGTGTGTGTGTATATATATATATATATATATATATATATATATGTATATATATATGTTTGTGCCTATTTGTGAGTGAGAGCTAAATATATACTGAGCTTGTATATATTATATTATATTATATTATATTATATATTATTTTTCTGTCAGTGTTTGAGCAGGAACATATTATATTAAACGTATGTATTAATGCATGTATCTACTTTACTTACACTCATGTATATGGAAACACACATATATGTACTGATAATGTCGTATATATATATATATATATATATATATATATATATATATATATATATATATATATATATATATATATATATATATATATATATATATAGGTTAACTCCATGAGATTGCTAAAAAAAAGAGCATAGCATGATGAAAAAGACGCCAAACTTGACGAAAGCAAAATGTTATTGTATAAATGTTTGTTATTATGAAGAGGAAAGGCCAAATTTATATGTAATTATTTTTAAAAAATTTTCCTTCTTTTTAGAAGATTCTAAATTTTGATTAAAAAAATCTTGTTTCTCTTTGTATCACTGGAACTAGTAAAATAACATATACAATTTTTAGCATGTTTTTGTATGACACATTAATTTGGAAAATGTTACAAAAATAGAAATAATTGTCGGATGTTAATGAAACTTTCAGAAACTATTCATAGATGATGGAAAGTATTATAAATATGTTTTTTGTATTAACGTTATGGCAGAAATATTTTTTATATTTATTTATCCCCCATAATTAATTTAATGAAAACTCTAGAAATTTGATCGAAACCAGTTTAGTGACTACAATAGTTAAATGCACAAGGCTTTGAGGAATGCAAATCATGATTTTTTTAATTGGACACCCCTACCTGAAAATCAGCTCTGAATTGTAACATACAAAATGCAATAAAACAAAAATATTATTTAATTTCAAATGCTTTTATTTGCTTTTAGTTGTTTTTATGAATATTGTCCATATTCATAAAAAGCAAAAACTAATTTTCAATGAAAAATGAATTTTTAATAAAATTATTTGTTATTTCTTTTATTATAATAGATTTTTACATTTACGTTGTTAAAATATTATCAATTTATCTAAAAGCTGCATCCGCTTTCCTAAGTGTCCTTATGGGATAGATCTTTTTTTTGCGCGTTGTAAATTGTATCGTTTTGACTAATCAGACGATCCGCAGTAATTAAGAAATGTAATTTTGTGTTTATAATCGGGCTGTAATTATAAAGTACGGAAGCCTAACCAGAATACAATTAAGTTTCGTTATTTGAGTTAAGCATTGTTAAGGCCTTTACATTTGCAAACACGTGTAGAGAATTTAATTTGGTTTTTCAATTTTTAACTAAGAAAGGTACCTATAAGTATCAGCATCATTTTATGGAATTTATATGGTCTTATTTATATATTAATATCAGTTATGACATTTTTCCATAAATTAAATATTAAAATTAATAATAAAATGAATGGAAATACAAATAACACACTCAAATGTAGTAAATGTACATAAAATTGTAGTATTTTATGTACACTTCTGATAAAATTTCATAAGAAAGGTACCTATAAATTAATTTGATACCTTTCTTATGAAATTTAATCTGACTCTTAACAGTCTTATTTTAATTTCTTTATAATATATGTTGCTTAAAACATCGTAAACGTAAAGGTGAAAGCTAAGTACAAAAATATTAGAGTGCTGAAAGTTTTCCTTAAAAATAACGAGGTAAATATTTTGTTACCTTAATTCTAAATAACTTCACTTCTTTCCTTCCGTAGAAGGCATTATCCTCACGTAAGCTATCTAAACGTCATAAAAATGTCTTTCGTCACCTGTTAAGTGACACGAAAGGTTATGACATGCTTTGTTTTATTTTTAATCTACATCTTTTCGTCGGAGAATCTAAGTTAAGCTTGGTTAAACATATTTTAAATAAGCATTATAATTATTGATTTTCGTAAAATAAGTTTTGAAAAAATGATAATTGATTTTTAAAAGAATTTCAAATTGAGATTTTCATTTTTTTTATAAAATGGAAAAAATACCCCCAAAATACTTTGATCTTTACTCTTAATAATGACATGAACATTTAGACGATAAAATTTTGTTTTGTTTTCGTCAAGTTTGGCGTCTTTTCCATCATGCCATGCTCTGTTTTAGCGATCTCATATATATATATATATATATATGTTTGTGTGTATATGTGTGTGTGTATGTGTGTGTGTGTGTGTGTGTTAACCCTGAAAACTCTTTCGCTAGTACTCTCTGTTGTAAGTTACAGAGCAATTAGATTTGAAGTTATGGTGTTGTTTAGATCCAACCCAGTCGATTTTGCATTTTAATTTATTTTATTAGATATGTTTCCAGCCAAAGTTTGAAGAACCATTCTGATTTGCTCTTAAACCATAACTGGCGGGATAAAATATATATTCAAACATATCCCAAGTTTATTTCGGCGAAGAAAACGATGTCACATGGAATTTGAACTCAGCATACAGATGTCCCTTACCACCGCACACACACACACACACACACACTATAAATACATACATATACATATATATATATATATATATGTATTGCATATATGTCTGCTGTCTGAATGTGTAAACATCCTAATCAGAAACAAGTTTTCATTGTTTAAATACATAACTTACACGACATGAAGTTTGAGTTTTTCAAAATCTGAATGATTGTTCATTGCCAAAATTGTATCCGTAAAATATTACTCGAAATCATGTCTATTCACCTCTTTAATGATTAATATATTTAGATACAGTATTTTCAATACAGAGCTACACACACGTCACTTAAACAATTAGGATGCAAATAAGCCCCAAAATTTGCAATGTGTGAATATATTTGATGCTATATATTTAAACTTAAAAATTTGATAATCTATATAAATGTAACATTTTCTCTTTAGATAAAAACCTTATTGCATACCGCTGACATTGTATATACGGAGACATCACACGTCACTTAAACAATTAGGATGCAAATAAGCCCCAAAATTTGCAATGTGTGAATATATTTGATGCTATATATTTAAACTTAAAAATTTGATAATCTATATAAATGTAACATTTTCTCTTTAGATAAAAACCTTATTGCATACCGCTGACATTGTATATACGGAGACATCAAACAGTGATTTAAGAGATGTTTACAGTTTTTCACTTTTTTCATTGTGAACAAAACCTGACCTTTAGCATTGATGTTGCACTAAATAGAGAAAGGTTATGATCTTCTACAATAACCGAGAATAGGAAATATCACTCATATTTTCTTCGGAAGAATAAAACATTCGACAGTACCAAACATTTTCGCGAAATGAAAAGAGAAATAATTATTTATAAAGCCCAGAATAAATTTTGCACAAGAAAAGGCCGACTCGTTGGAAAGAACTTTCCAAATTAGATTCATTGTTTGCGAAGCTAACTTTGGCACAAGGTCATATTCATATGGCTTCAATTGAAGGCAGATCACATTATTAATTGTCAGTACCGAAAAGATTTTTACTACGGTTGTCTAAGTACGGTCCAAACCTGATTACTGTGAAATGACTAAGAATTTTATGTTCTGTTAAATGTGGACCAATTCTGTCTGCTACGAAATAATTTCATTCCAATTTATAACTTGTTTATAGACTCGAGAATGAAAGTTATACAGTGGTAGGTAATAAGCAACTTTCTCAATCAGATTAACAGCAGGTTTGTCACTCTAAACTCTCAAGACGGTCTTCCATCTTGTATGATATTATACTTTGAAAATTTCAAAATTCATTCAAAATCGATAGTTTCTATACTGTATTTTAGCAAAGTTTTGAAATCTCAATTTTCAGATGTGAATTCGTATGGTAATTCTGTCCATATGTTAGGCATTTTAGGAAAAATATGGTAACGCATCTACGCCAAATAATATTCTCAAGTAACATTTTTTTTCAGTTTTTACCTTTGTACTGCTTCTGCGCGTTGTGGACACGTTTCAATCGCTACTAAAATAAGTGAGAAATACTATTTGTTTAACTGAGGTGACATTTCTATAAAGCATTGGCGGAAGTCTGAGAACAGTCTCAATGAAATGTTAATTTTGAATTATTACATATAAAATGGCAGCAAACCAAAAGAAGGAAGGCTGGACGTCGCTGACTATTCTACACCAAGCTAATCTGATTCACAACCCATCTATTACAATTTACTCATTCACGACTGGAACATATTTCTTACCATTCAATCCAACACATACCAAAATACCTCATGTTCTCAGGGATTCTACTAAAACATTAATGGCATAAACCTTCACAATATATAAAATGCCTTCCTTTACCTTTTTCTTATAAAAATAGATAAAAATATTGAATTATGCAATGAGTGAGGAAGGGATGAACCCAATATCGAAAAGTAAACCAAAATATTCAAACGAAACAAAACTGAGAGAAAGGCCTAGATGAATTGGAGAGGCGTAGTAGATCGATTCAGATGAGGATGTTAGCAAAATAGCAAACCTGAAACATATTTTAAGAGAAGTACATGAAATATCCTAGTGATAAACATAACATCGCCAAGGGACTGCCCAGTAAAATCGTCAAGATACATAGTATTAAATAAAGACGATGCGTAGAGAAATTGTTCCGTCCGCCCACATCGCTAATGAACGTGACACGGGGTCAGTTTAAAGTGGGTTTAAGGACAGTACCGTGGAAAATTTGCTCAAGCCCTCTTCGTCACTTCTCCTTTTGGGGACACCTCAGGCGCCAAGTAACGATTCCAGTCGCCTCGTAAAGGAGAGGTACTTCCTGGGGGTACCCCTGATGGAACATTAGCTTCAAGTTAATTACAACTTTCCACGACAGAAGCGAACTTTCTATACAAGATCATTATGACTATACATAAATATGGAAGAATTAAAAGATAACGATCGATTAAAGGACGGATTAACCCTGAGTTATTGTAAAAAATTGAAATGTTCATGCATTATTACTGTTTACGAGGGAAAAAAAAGAAACGAGACATTATAAAAAAAAAGAAGGACATCATTCTGGACTTGAAAGTTTAAACTAATCTCTAAATTGAAACCTTTAAGAAACTCTAATCATAGGATTTTTCGTGAAAACAGAAATCCCGAATAAACTTAAAGGTAAGCTTTATTCAACTTTAACAATACATATGGAAAAAAAAACAATTGCTTATATTTTCAGTCGACTTAATTCTTAACAGGGATGGAAGAGAGATCTTAATTCCTTCTGAATATTGCAGAATTGAAAGAAAAAAATATGCTTTAATGGATATCACTGTCTCAGGAAATCAAAATGAAATAGAAAAGACGTGAAAACATTGATAAACAACTCGCACTTGAAATACAACTAAACTTTTAACATGGAGTTTTCCTCTCACCTGAACAATCGCTACGCAAACTTCCGAATGAAGAAAAATATGAAAGATTATTCAATATTTATTTTAAAAAGTTATATTGGTGTGAATATTATTAACATACAAATTTAGATAAAGTATTTTTTATAAATGGAAACTTAGTTAATGTAGCATAACACATGATCATTAATGTGGCAATCATTAAGAATTGTACCCACGAGCATTCAGATAATTGATAGACGTTTTCGTACCAGACGAGTTTAGATGAACATTTTTACCTAAAGAATGAGAAAAATGTTTTATCCTAGCCATAGTTAAGCATTATTATTTAAAGAAGGTGAGAAAAACTGAAAATTACATTTGCATGCAATCGAACGTAAAAACGAACTCAGTTTCATAGTGACTAAGTACTGAAAAGTCTACAAGGAAATATATATATATATATATATATATTTCTGTGTGTGTGTGTGTGTGTGTGTGTGTGTGTGTGTGTGTGTGTGTGTGTGTGTGTGTGTGTGTGTGTGTGTGTGTGTAGTGGGTTTTACCAGAAATTACATCCTGTCTGAAATTATTAAGCAAATCATATAAAAGTCAATAATTCAAATTTGGTTTGAAAACAAAGTCAAATTTTAAAGAATCAATTTATATATCATAGCAATGCTTGATTTTAAATTTCAGATAGTAGCAATATGTTTTATTGAATATATGTGATGTATTCGAAAAGACTGCCGTCTAAAATTATTAGACAAAATCAAATAATCACATTCAGTAAAAATGTCATAAAATCATCACAAATTGATCTACACCTATAAAAGAACAAATAATAAACACATATTAAATACTTTACATTTTAATATAGAGACCCTTCTCAATAACAGCCGGTAATCTATCATCCATTACATTTTTTGATTTTTTTTTTTACTTCAGCAGGTTCAGTTTCCGACATGTTAGTTTTAATTGCTTCCCAAATTTCCTTTGTTGTTATATTGTCTGCCACCTCCATATAATTTCATCTTCACAATTGACCATAGATATTCGATCAGATTTAGATCAAGACTAGATGGTGGCCATTCCTTTATCTTATCTCCTGTAAATCCTTTGTGCTCAAACAATTCAGGGGCAAACTTATATACATAAGGAGCACTGTCGTGCATAAATACACTTTGAAACTGCGAGACTAGGACTTGGACCATGCAAAGAAAGTCTGTTTCATATAATCGCAATCGTTGACACTGATCAGTTTAAGTGCTTCATCTAGTTAGAATGGTCAAATAATGATTTAGTCGACAATTCCAGTCAATATCATAACACTACCACCTCCTTGTTGCCTTCCTTTAAACTCAGACACGTTTGTATATAGAAAAAAAGCCATTTTTATTTTGTTAAGAAAATGTATCAATCACTTAACCATTATTTACAAATGACTGCACCAAAACGAGAAGGAAAACTTTCGATTCTACATTTAATCATCTCTCCATAGCTTGTAATAAACAGTTGCTTACATATTTGTCTACGAAAGACAAAGTAAGCGTATCTGTGAATTGAGTCTTGGTTTTGATGTTAGTACTGTTTCCTCATTCTTATAACCACTCCATTTTTCATTTTCTGTCTACAGGTAAAACTTATTTTTCATCCTTTTTAACAATGCAATGCATGAGTGAAATGTTTTCCTCATTAAAATACTGCTGAAGATGCTGGAACATTGTGTTCAGATATCAGTCAAAAGCGCAGGAAAAATCGGATCTCTCACCCTGAAAAAATTTCCGGTTCTTTATTCTTATATTTCGCATAGCAGCGACTTGAAAATTTCATCAACAGAGAATTCTTTAATGTAAAAAATGTTAATCCCTTTAATGACATATTTAGAAGGCCGGATGCATATGCATGTGCCGCCACTGTTAAGAAAATCTATAGTTAGAGAAGAATATAAATGTAAAAAGTATAACGGGAGTACAAATATATGAATTCGCTGCTTCCACGGCTTAGAATCGTAAAGATTTTCCTTGTTTTAAATAAGCAACCAAGGGTTCATAAGCCGTAGAACACGAATCAATCAATCGAAATTAATAACGTTGTCACGATAATAAGAAAGTGGATTTTGTCATTCAACAGAATAACACATTGCATTAATCATACTTGGTTCTATTTAAGATTTAAATTCATTACTGCAAGCCTTAATTTGTGGGGTCACTCACATTAAAGCAGCAGAAATTATTCTCGTGTTCACGGAGATAAAACATACAGTGCATTCGTTTCATACAATTTATTTATTTTTATGTGTATTGGTGTGGATATTTTTGGTTGTAAATACTTCATAGTATATGTAATGAAAGGAATAAATTATTTCGTATTATAAGACGCCATGTTACAGAGACAATTTGGACACGTTTTGACTGTCCGAGGGTTCGTGTCAAAGAGATTGAATGTAACATCATTTCTCGGGATATCCATATTTCCGGCAGGAACAATCATTTTTGCATGCTGTGAGTATTATTATTATATTTTATTAATTTATTTTATGCAATGTGTAATTGTCACTGTTTTATTTTATTTTAATTATAATTTTTATTTTTATTATAGTTTTACATTTTATTTTTATTTATATTTAATCATAATATTGAACTTACAACTATGTACGCATGCAGTAATTGTTATTAAAATATTAATAAACTATGCTACTTCAAATAAATCTAGTTGAACCAAATATTAACGATAAACATGCTTGTTTTTCATCGCAGTTCCAGGTGAATTTCTTGCTTCTATTCATTTGAAACCAATCCCAAATCCATTTAACATTTTATTTTTCGTTTACTTTAAGCAAAAAATCTAACAAAGTTGTTTTCTCGTAAATAATAAATATCCCTTGCCGTATGGATGAATATTGCAATTTATTTGAGTGATGTTTTGCTTCATTTTCTACGATTAATAGTTGATTGAAGTTTCTGACCGACAACCCCTTTCCTTTCTCTCCCAAATCTCTCCACTTCATAAATGAATGAAAAGGGTATTGTTGCTTGTCTTTCTTCTTAAAATTTACATTTCCTTACGGATTGACTTACATGAAAAGCTTTCTGAAGTTATACGGGTATTTTTCGCCAAAATTGTCGATAAAACTTGAAAATTGTTAATAAATGTAACAAAGTTATTATATAAAAAGTAACTGTGAAAATCTCTGGGTTTTATTTTAATTTTCTGATTAACTATAAGATTCAAGTTAGTTATTGAATAAGTTCCTTGCGAGTTCCCGACTATAAATTACTCGGAGAAATTCCCCAATTGCATTGTTAAATATTTCAGTTTAACGTAGTTAACAAGTTATTGCAATGACAGTCATAACTACGAATAGAGGTTATTTAGAGACAAAAAGAGGGTAAAAATGGAAGGAGTTAAAATATCCAAGGATTTTTATTTCACTAAATAGCAATAGAGCGTTATCGGTTTCTCTATCAACCCTTCCTTTCTTTCATTATCTTTAGACTACTTTTTGTTCCTCAATAAATAAGCCTTTTTAATTATCTCTTTTTTCTCCCGTTACTTTCACTATAAAACTGAATGGTCAATTAATTATCTAAAGTAATGTATGTGTCATGTATATGCTAACGAAGTAAATAACGGCGGAATTATAATATGGTTATTACGAATAATCAACATGTAAAACGGCGCTTATAACTGAAAAAATATGTTTAACATTTCATAAACAAAAGAATATGTAAAAATATAAAGTTTTAAACATATCAGCATTTGCAGGATGGTCAGCTTAATACAGAGATTCTCAAAATGTGTCAGCTACTTTTAAGCTAATAAAAATTATTCATAATTTGTTAATGATAAGTTGTTTCACATTTGCAGAAATGAAATATTGACAATTTCTAAATCATTACGTTACAAAAATGTCAAGTTATTCAACAGGTTAACTAATTTAAAACTCTAACGAGAAGCAAGAAGAAAGTTAATAGATCGTAATGTTAAAATAGTCTGTTCGTGTAGATTCTCTCCAGTCATCTGTTTCATATCAATTATCCCAAACCCACAGCATCAGAATGGCCATCCGTTTCTCTAGAGATCATTGGTGACATATAAATGGCGATGAATCCCTCGAACTCTATGAGCCATCAACTAACAAACACTGACTGAAAGCAAACACCTCTCCATTGTAAGAGAAAGCGTCGCCGTTTCATCTCAACTTTTGTCGCAACATTCAGTAACAGGCATTACGTTCGTAACCCACTTGAAAACTATTTTCGTTAGAGGCACCGCATTCTGGCCCAATTGTCAAATGAAGAAAACTCGATGTTTTTTTTACGTAATCTAAACTGAGCCCATCACACACACACACACACACACACACACACACACACACACACACACACACACACACACACACACACATATATATATATATATATATATATATATTTCACGTCGAGTGCTGATTATTTTTTAGCAATTAGGCCAATAGATTACGACAACTCTAGTCTTATATGTCTGTCAGCTAATCAGTACTATAGTTTGCTTTACAATAAATGATCACAAATACAGACAAGTAATTTCCGAAATAGGAGGTGTATCAATACAAATCTTTTAATACTCTGTATATTTCCTTGGGTTTTAAATTAAACTTCTACTGTCGTAGTTACAGGATTATCATCCTGTAATACTCCATATCTTGTGATAATCCATCCTCGTATGTTGAAGAGCAAGGGCTTCATGTGGGTATTTATTATCCTGCTGAAAAAGCACATTGCCTTCCTGTGGTCGGAAAAGCAGCAGAATATTTTGAACATTGTCCTTGATACTGTTAAGACGTAACTCTAAAAACGACAAAGGCGAGAGACTGTTATAAAATAGCACACGATACAACGCAATGTTTTGGGGCCGCATTAGAATTTCTTATAGAAGATATTGTTCCCCAGCTGTATATCAAAAGCGTAAGAACCATCATTCGTATAAAGACAGAACCTTCTCTCACCAGTCAAAATTACAGAGCACCATGCGATACAGCCGATATACTGATGTGCTTCAGCTCGTGAGGTAATTTGCCTAGTACGAGGCGTGTAGTAGAAAGTTGCATTGAACCCGAGCGGCGACTATTTCTCCAATTTCCGCTCTTAGTTGCTTATTTCGGTGTCTATTAATCAGATCACGTCTGGCGAAAAATACATAACATATGAAGATTAGAACCCTTTCAATTGCTCTCTCGGTCTTCATCTTCGTGAGGGAAGTCATTCAAATTACTCGCTATCTTTACGCGTCTCCACGATTTTAGAATGTAATTGATCGCAGCTAAAGTTTATACGCCTTCTATAGTAATTAGAATGTATTTTTAATTCACTAAAAGGATGATTCTTTTAAAAAAAAATGCCACACACAATCTGTAGCCTGTAGTATCTTCAATACAAGAAAACACTTCGCATACAAATGCGTTTTTTCCAATCAAGAAAATCCTCGCTAATTATTCTGAAAAACACCGAAACCACATCAGTAGATTATGCTCAAAATCATATTGCATGAACGGTCTTTTGGAAGCAAAACATATCATTACGTTAGCACGGATCGACGCATATGGTTTTAGTTTTGAACACAAGAGTTGTTCATTCATAGAAAATAACCAGAGAATAAATATCAGTTCTCTGGTTTCGTTGAACTGAGAAAAAACAACTATGAGTAGGTGTAAGCGGCGTCTCCAGAGTCCACTTCAATGAGACAGGTTTTTGACATCTTATTTTCTCATACGAGCAACCAATATGCCTCGAAGACTTGATGGACGCATACACAAAGTATGCAGCCTTCCACGAAGATAATTTTTTCTATGGCATTGAATGCCGACGTGCTTTTTCTGACATATTGGGCGAAAATTTAATTGAGTTTTTAGTCTTTTCCATCATGCCCTAATTTATCCATCAATACCATGATGTGTCCTCTGCATTTATTTTCATCTACTTCACTCCTTTTAAACTTGTTGAGTCATTTCATCTCTAAGGTTTCAACTGATATATTTTCGCCTAATTTCGAAATAATTTCAATTCTTTCTATTCATTCCTATCTTTAGTTGGATGCTCTTCTTCTGAACATTTTATGGAAAATTTTGTTTGTTCTTGATAGTAAATGTTCATATCACTGTTGATGGTTATGAAGGTGAACTGGAAGAGAATAATTACTACATATAGTGTGTATCTCGACATCAAGATTTTGATGAAAAATTATACTAGACTGAGCGAACATGGAAAACAGACCCATTTTCACTTGTAATTATCATTTCAGAAGAAAATCGTGTAATGAAGTAATAACCACAACCTTTTTTGATAATATTCCCTCAGATTTTTTCTGTTCATATAAGTGATGGCTTATTCTTACTTCACCGAATGTCACAGACGCCACATTTTTTTTTATATGAAAGCTGGTCCTTCCTCCTGGGCTTCCTCTGTATCATTGAAATGAACTAAAGATCCGCCTACATACCTCATTTTCCCTCCACTTGAAAATTTCGCTCAAACATCTCCCGGTTTGCTATGAACTTGTTTAATGATGAATAAAAAACAACTGATGAGTATTTTACGAGGTTAGTCATACTCGTGAAATCTATGGAGAAGTGACTCACTGACCAAACTGATGGGAATTAGCTGAAGCCTTCCCATCAAACATGAGAACGAATATTTACTCACGATCGGAATTCACAGATACGATTATACAGAACTGTCAATGAATAAACGCGAGAATTAGTAGGTTTGCACATCGTATAGGATAAACTAACGCATGTTTTCCTATCGAAAGATCCTATCTTTTGTACAAGGGGGTAGTGCAATGTTTTCGCTTCATCTGATTTCTATCCTCTAACAAATTTATTTAGTGTCAATCGAACACATTTCATGAATTACATGAGTCCGTGAAACTTTCAGTGCCTTCTGGATGATTCTTATCTGGTTCAGAAAATGTTCAGTAATAGGTAATAGTATAAACCTAGTGAAAAATATTTTAGTCTGGTGAATAATCTCCGCAAACCTTGACAGTGATCGTATCACGGAGACTTTCATTTATTTAAAATATATTGTTGGATTTCCTGTAAACCACAAAGGCATACACATTTTTTCTGGCTTCTCACATTCTGTAGTCGAACCAGTAATTACCTTATTTCATTAGGTATGTGTACTGCATTGCCGACTGGATAACCTCCATGATATCGGCTCTACATGCCTGAGGCCTTTTTTCCCAGTTATTAGGAGAAACTTTCTCTTTGTCGTTTTTTCAATCAGTGTTTCTTTCAACGGGTTGGTTATATTTTTCCGGGTCATTTCATTTTGATTTTCTATTTTAAGTTTTTACACTTTTCTGGTTTTCAATTTATTTTATAATTTTCTTTTTTATGTATTACTTCTGTTGTTCTATTTCCTTCCTCCTATATATATATATATATATATATATATATATATATATATATATATATATATATATATATGTGTGTGTGTGTGTGTGTGTGTGTGTGTGTCTTCTATTTATTTTTTTCTGTCTCTTCTTTTTCTAATTCTTTTCGATTTCTATGTACCTTTTTTGAGCAGCTTTTGACAAAATTTCAAACAGAAAGTCATGCATTGAGGTAGAAGTAAAGGTTGCATGATCAACATTCTCTGCTAATCTATGTGGTCACAGTGTTGTAAGAGAGAGATGGGAGAGAGAGGGAGTTGTCCTCCCCCCCAAAAAAATCACGCAAAATAAAATAAATCTGTTCCAAAGCGACGACAAAAAGTGTAAACACTAGTCACCACATTGTCGTGGTGTCCATATTTATTTTTGGATTTTTACGCTATGAAGTTTGTAGAACACTTTGTAATATAGTTAATATAAAAGAACAAATATTTGTTTCTTTTCCTCGCAAATCACTAACAGTTTAGTGAACCGTCTGTACTAATTTATTATAATGTTGTTTATGAGATTTATCTAGATACAAACACTAACTACCACCATATACTCCAGTTTGTTCACTTCTACCTTAGTATCCTATTTTATTTTATTTTATGTACATTATATTACATATTATATATTATAACATATTTAAAAAAGACAGTTTGGCGGACTTTTCTACATACCTATTGCTTATGTCATATTATTTTTCTTTTTTGTTTCATTGCCGTTCAGAAGGTGAGCGATTATGACTTTTCATGATTTCCCATCTTTGTAGCTCTCATCAATAATTGTCATTTTAATATTTCTCTGACTCCCTGTTTAGCAATTACTTTATTTATTCACGCTCGTTTTTTAGATTAACTACTGCTTCCCTGTTGCATTCGATATGTCCTGTGAGTGATAAATTTTCCAAGCCTTCTTTTTTATGTTTCCCTTAAGATTTCAACTGTCTTTTTTATGTTTCTAAGAATAAGACAGGCACTATTTCCTTAAAATCCTCTCGCTCTGTTAATGTTATTCTGGGAATCTTTATGCACAACCTCATCCCTTTAGCCTCAATTATCCCATCCATATGAAAGAAACATTTCCCTCATTCACTGCCACAAAAGTGGATTACACAGTAATTAATCAAGCATTACTTTGTTTCTAATATTTTCCTTGTTACTTTTTAATTTTTGCAAGGCTTTAACATAACTTTTACTGTAAAACATATGAAATAACGGAATATATTAACTAAAGATGAATATTATTTGATAATAATTATATTCCTTTGAAGTTCTAAACAGCAATTTAAATAAGTTGTTTATGACTACTTAACAAATCAGTCAAAATGTCCCATGAAGAACAGCTAAAAAGCAACATTAATAATTGCGCTATTTAGTTATTAACGTTATATATTTTGATAAATGAAAATAATCTGAATATTATGTTGCAAAATGTTACAATTTTACATCTTTACAAATTCATAAGTGTTGTATTGTAAACAAATGATGCGGCTGATGGAAATGAAATAAATGACTGATAAAAACAACCGAGCTGGCTCAGTACTTCTAATAATTCTAATCGTGTCATAGTCTCGTAGATTTTGGTATTTGATCATTATTATTCCATAATTGGAATCATTTTTTAACTATTCATTTTTTTAAAACGTAAAAGTACGCCTGCAATAATCTAAAAAGAAATGCTAAGTAGATCACTTATAATTGTCTAATAAGCCAGAACTGAATTATTTTAGTGGGAAAATATAAGAAAGGTTAATATTTTATGTGCCTGAGAAAAATATTAAATTTTATCGTTTAATGCATATATTCATTAAATATCCAAACGATGATGTTGTGAAATCATTCATGGACCACAATCGTAAAATGAAAAAAGTATGTTCCAATGATATTGGAGAATGTATATTCCAACAATAATGAAATATTTGTATATAGGTACCGCCAATCCTTCGCTGAGAAAAGACCCCACACTTGATAAAAACAAATTGTTGTCCTCAATGTTTTTTATTATTATTAAGAGGGAAGACAAGACTATATTTTTTATTATTTTATTAAATGTTTTAATCCGTTCAGTCAAGTTCGAAATTTTGGATAAAAATCTTGTTTTACTTGAGTCAGTGCAGACAGCAAAAATTACTATGAGGAAATTTAGAGGCTTTTTTCATGTAAAACTCACATTTACTTGGAAATTATTGTAAAATAAAATTATTCATGAATGAATTAAATTATTTTAGAAAATTTTTCCTAAAAAATCTTAGTAGAAATATATATATATATATATATATATATATATATATATATATATATATATATATATATATTTATTTATATATATATATACATATATATATATATATATACATATTTATATATATATATATATATATATATATATATATATATATATATATATATATATATATATATATATATATGTAATTCTGATATTTCTAACTTAATGAAATTTGGATAAATTAAATTTTGCTTTGTTTCATATTCATATTACTTAAAAGAATGGAGAATGTAAATAATCATTATTAAAATATGCTATGAATCGTAAAATAAAAGAACCATCAAACTGAGGCATTATTTAATATGAATATATTTTAATTTTTTATTTATCACATATATTCTGGTCACTATTGTCTTAAGAAAAACTATTTGATGAATGATGAATTTTTACAAGAATTTTTCCTTTATAAATTTTAATTAGAATAATTTTAAAGGTTTAATCTTTTAAATTATGGGTTTTTAACTCTTTTAAATTTCTGCATGGGTTGGGAGATATCTCAAGTAAAAACTAAATTTACTAATCATATATTAAAAAGCTTAGTACCAATATTTTTAAATGAATTTAAATTATTTCTATGTACAAACATGCTGATTTTGTATTATGCCGTCGACAATACACGACATTTTCAGAAAAGAAGACAGACAACTATACTATAAAAAAATCCCAAACAAAAAACGTATATGTGCGAAATCCAAATTATGATATGGCGACAATTTAGCGTCGCATCCCATTATGGATGTGTGTATGTGTGTGTGTGTGGAAACATACAATGTATATACACAGACACACGCACACACATATATATAGATGTGTGTGTGTGTGTCTGTGTGCGTGTGGAAACATAATGTTTCGATGTAAATCTGAAAAAATGAAAGAAATAAAATCATATGAAACAATAACAACGATCTTATGTTGGCATTCAAAGTAACATGCATGGATGAAAAAATACAGCGCCCCACAGACACTTGGAAATATATATACACATTCACACACACACACGCGCGCACACACACACACACACACACACACACACACACATATATATATATATATATATATATATATATATATATATATATATATATAAACATCGTTTCTGTGTATACTGTATTTATGGGTAAAAGTGATCAATACCAGGGATAGAGCGTGTGTGGATATATGTGAATAAAACCGCGTAGCGAGAGTCTGGCCTGAAGATTGCCATTGCGTTCAAGCATGAAACCGCATCTCCCCACGCTGTATTAACCTATTGTTCATTCTCACTCTTAATCACTCTCTCTTTCTCTATCTATCTTCCCTCAGATATTTACTCTCTCCCATTCATAGATTTCTCTCTCTCTCTCTCCCTCTCTGCGTATGTGTGGGCGTGTACATATATATATATATATATATATATATATATATATATATAACGGGGAGAAAGAACTTTCATTTGGGCAATTGGTTCTACGTGTGTAAGTATGTATGCGTCTAATTTACCATCCTTCCATCAAGCCGCCGATCTGCCAGTCGCTTGTGCGTAGAAGCAGCATTGCTTGGAAGTAGCAGTGCGTGCAGAAGTTGTCCGCCTTCATTAACCTCTGCCCTCTGCAGATTAGAACTACACCACGGATCATTTTGTCCCCAATAAAATTAATATCAGTGTCTCCCAACGCCGCTGCAAAGCAGAGAGTTGATAAGGGAATCATCTTTCGACAATTTGTTGTATTTTCCCTTATTTTCCATTTTTTCAGGTTTCTCTTACTTTATTTTTGGTATATCAAGATCTCTAGATCAATGTTGTATAGTTTTTCGTACGGGGTTTTATCGGAAATTTCTATAAAGAATCAACATCCTTATGTGCGCCAAGAAAATACCGCTGAATTCGTTCGGCCGTTCTTAATGGCTAGAGAAAGATGGCTACCTATTTGGCACAGCACTACTTTTAAAGAGGGAAAGACTAACCACGACCGCTTCCTCCTTGCACAATTACCATTTATATGAGGAATGCCGATATCGTGTTTCAGCGTGATGTGCGCCGTGCGTCTAAGTGCTGTGTAACATACCACAAAACACGACAATATTGCATATACAGCGTCCTGACCTGTCCGTACGAAGTGATAAGCAACAAGCGTATACTTTGGGGGAAATGGTAATGTGATAGGAAAGGAAAGAAAGAATGACGGATCAGGAAAATGAGGCGAGTCGAAGAAAATTTTCAAAGAGAGCAATATGAATTTCAACTCTTATTAGTAGTATTAATATTAAAGTACTAGGAGCAGTGGTAGTTGCAGTTATAAAAATGATAAGGAAATCGTTGCGGTCGTGTGGATGTTAACGTATTGGAATTGAGAAAGGAAAGTAAAATAGTTTAGCATTTTTTTTACTAATGATAGAAAAGATAAGGACTATATTTAGTATGTACAAAGTAATGATATAATAATAAATGAAAAAAAAAACAATTTGAGGAAGAATATATAAAGCAAAAGGAAACAATTTTCAAATAGAAGAATACACGATATATTAAAATAGAATTGAAATCAGAAGGAAAATTGGAAATCTTGAAAAATATAGAAAACAAAATTTGGATAATTTGTCAAACACACTATTTGTTAAAGACAAGGCCTTCGAGTGAAACAGCGAGAAACCACCCGAACAAACTTGCATAGCAGGACAGGGAATGCGTGAGATCATAAAAAGACAATTATTATTAAGAGATATAAAGGATAGGGAGTTATAGAAAGGGGACAAAGGGGAGGCGGCACTTAAAGAATAGAAGAACAGGCCCAATCCAAGATATAGTCATATTTGAACTGGATTAGATGAAAGAGATATCTGGAATAAACGGTAAACGATGTAGTATTAGGAGGAATGTACACAATAAATTAGTAATTGTTATTGAGAAATGTTAAATTCAAATGAAAGAAGGGTATTAGTAGTTACTCGTAACGCTCGAAGAATAAAAAAAGCAAATGAAAAAGTTTAATAAATTTCAGAGCAAAAATGCAAAAAAGTAATGACTTATTTAAAAAAAATAGAAGACAAACAACAAAAAAATGAAGAAACTTAAAAAATATACAATAAAATTAGATAAAAATATTTCAAACGATTTAGTAGAAATCATAAATGCAAGGAGCAATACAGATACAAATTTGTAATAAGCGAACGGAAAGTAAGAGAGTAGTATTTAGGATGCAACAGGAAGATAAACAGAGGAGGAGGCAGAAATAACATGAACGAAGACATAATCAGAGAAGAGGAAAGAGAAATTATACACAACTTTAATAAAACTGTCGGACGGTTCCATAAATTACGCGCGTATGAAGAAGTAGAAAAAAATATGTAGATATTAAGGAGATTATAAATATTATTTAAAAAATCATTTATTTAGGATTTTCTAACCAACAACACATTTATGTTTTCTACGACCACACGCACAAACACACACACACACACACACACACACATATATATATATATATATATATGTGTGTGTGTGTATATATATATATACATATATACATACACACACACACACACACACACACACACACATATATATATATATATATATATATATATATATATATATATATATATATATATATATAGTTACATTCTCAAAGTATATGAGTATACACTTACAAAATGATTAAGTAGAACAAACACAATCAGTGTAATTTAAAAAGTTTCCTTCAAGTTATGCAGTGACATGTATAGCATATATTAATAAAGGATGACTGAAACAATCTATGGTAGATTCGATCTCTCCCATAGTTCATATCCTTAGTAGTGCTTGTATGTATATATATAAATGTGGGTTTGTGTGTGTATATATATATATATATATATATATATATATATATATATATATATATATATATATATATATATATATATATATATATATCAATGTATCTATCCATATATATATCTATATATATATATAAATATATATTTATATATATATATATATATATATATATATATATATATATATATATATATATATATATATATATATATATATATATATATGTAACTAGCTATATATATATAGATAGATAGATAGATAGATAGATAGATAGATAGATAGATAGATAGATAGATATAAATTACATATATTTTGGTCGCATATTTTCATTTATGACTGATTAACTAATTTAGACATGTTTTGTTTATATATTTTCAATAAGATCCTTTCGTAATCACGTATATGCTTTCTTGTTTCATGATTAAAGACAGCAAGAAAGGTACTGTGGTTATATTTATTCATTTTTATTTTTTCCGAGAACTTTCGAATATTTATTTTTAGTATCACCATGAGTGTTTTATTGGCAAAGACAAATAACGAGTTTATCCGAATAAGTTTTTGCTTTTTTGGTTAAAATATTTAACAGTTAAGTTCATGCGCAAATGCACAAATTCTCATTTTAAAATTCATGTTGTATGAGAATTTATTTGTGGTTGAATTCTTACGATTATGAATATGCTCGTAATCGTAACGTCAATTTAGTAATTTTACTCTAAATGAGCTCAGTCAATAACTGGATTTTTGTATTTTATTTAACTTTTTTAAGCATTTCGCCCCAAGCAAAGCGGGATGCCACTAGCACGCTTGGCTTACAGAGAGTGGGAACAAGAGTAAAGATGCGTGATAGAGGATCAATGCATCTGGAGATGTCGATTGACATCACATTTGAATAGTTGGAGATTGTAGCTATCAGGGAAACAAGGAATTGGAAGGGAATTCCACACAGGACAAAAACTTTCAGGCGCGATACAGGGAACCAACTTTCCTTGCGGTGGATGAAGCTACTGTTTCAATATATTTATTCCAGCTCAAGTTAGCGGACAGTATGAGACCAAGCAGTTGAGCATCAGACATTATAATGGGAGGCAGGGACGGTTCCCTGTGGTGAGTAATAGAGAGCAATTTTGTTTTTGAGGAATAAAAGTTAACCCACCATTTCCTGCCTCAGTCTACAACAAATTGGAGGTCCTTTTCGAGGCTAACGGCCTGGTTAGTTTTGTTAGCGATGCCAGATTTGCTTTTGAGGCAGGAGTAAATAGTAGCGTCGTCTGCATAGATGCCTACTTTGGAACTGATGACATCAGGAAGATAATTAGTGAAGATAAGGAACAGAGGATAGAGCCTTTGGGGACATCTGCGTTCGTGGGAATGGAGCTGGAACAGTATCCTTCATTACACGGTTTGACAGGAATGATAGTAATAAGTCATATATTCGACTGGAATTCCGTAGCCCTGAAGATTACGGAGGAGGCCGTCATGCCAAACGCTCTCACTTTAGAGATACCTAACGCCAAGGCACGAGCTTCTCCGTTGTTGTGAAGTGCTTGGTAAACAATTTTAGTTATGGACGTGAGCACATCAGCTGTAGAACTGGCAAAGCGGGCACCGTATTGCGTCTAAGAGAACAGATCATGGGACACTTCGGCGTTGATTAAAGGTTCAACGAATTTGCCGAAGAGTGGTACGAGACTGAGAGGAGGGTAGTCAGATGGGTCAAAAGAGTCTCCAGAGTTTTTGAAGAGAGGTACAATAAATGAGGACTTCCAACAAGATGGAAAACAAGATTCATTGAGGCAGTAGTTATATAAATGTATTTATATATTTATGCGTACATACATACATATATATATATATATATATATATATATATATATATATATATATATATATATATATATATATTATGCACTGTTACATTAGAACATGTACATAACCGAGACAAAACTGTACATCTTGTTTCAACATTAAAAAAGTAACGTTTCTTCAGGTGGGAAATCACGATGCTATTAAATTATTTTTGTTCTTTTACATTTATATATATATATATATATATATATATATATATATATATATATATAGATATATATATATGTATGTGTGTGTGTGTGTGTGTGTGTGTGTGTGTGTGTGTGCGTGTGTAAAAGATAGATATATATGAGAGATTATACTTCTTCCAACGAGAGAAAAGATCATATTTTAAAGAGAAGAGAGACACCATAAACGTTTTTGGTTATGTGAATTTTAACAAATATATTATACATTATTTTCCATATATATGCTACACATGTTTTCAGTTTCGCTAACTTCTTCAGACAACGAGTGGTTATTTCCACATATTATTAAATGAATGAATTTTCCTTATGTTTTCCGATAATTAACCATTGTCTTTTGGGTGTAGTAGTAACCTAAATTTTCATGGGCTTGTTGCGCATGTATTCTTCTGTTTAAGTTTTAACAGAACAATAAGTATTGATCAGAGAAAGGGCGAAGGGAGGAGATTTTCGTTCTTATCTTTTTATGATCTTTGTATCTTAGACCTAACTCCATTTTTGTGTATTGTAGTGTTTTTGCTCGTATGTGTGTACCAATTTCTTCTCCATATATATATACTGTTTTATCATTAAGTAATTATAGGAATATTATGTATATATATATATATATATATATATATATATATATATATATATATATATATATATATATATATTGTTTCGTATCAAGAACGCCTTACATGTAACCAGAGAATTTACCGCCTACAGGGTGTTACAATCCTTAAAATGACATTTTATATTTGTAAATATACCGTATATACTCGGGTATGAGCCGAATTCATGTACTCCTGAATATTTAGCATGAATTCTAACCCCTGCAGAAAAAGATTTACTTGCGTATAGTGTAACTAGTCGCCGAAGATGCATGATTTTAGCCTCATAAATAACTACATGTTATAGTCTGACCCCTATTGAAAAAAACGCTATACCCAAGTATATACGGTATTTGTATATTTCAAGCGATAGATAGAGAATGTGTGTGTGTGTTATCGCTTTTGTTTTGACTTTTTCTTCTGGTTAAGATATTCTGGTCTTGAATATTGTGTATTGTCTCTTCAAATTATTTAAATATTGATTTTGTTTACCGTTGGGATTATTTATTTTATACAATCATAAGTGAAAACAAGACATATATAAATACTGAATATCCAAAGAACAGTAATTAATTTTATATTAACTTTTTCATAAAGCTGATACTAAATTAATAAATGCTTAATAAATTGCCCAGTTATTTTCACAATATTTGAAAATATATATGATATCATCCAGGCGCCTTTAGCCGAGAAGAAAAATACGAAAACGCCATTAATTTCCCAAATGTGGACATAATGTTATGTGATGGAATATTGGAATTTGAAACTAATTATTTTAGAAATGCATCCGATTGAACCAATGCTATTAAAACCTCGCGCTGGAGGCGGGCCTTTTATGGTAACGATAAATACTACCCAATCATATCCATTGCTTCACTAGAATACTGCATAAACTGTCATAGAGGAGTGGAATATTTTCCAATCCAAACATGATCTTATCATTTTTTCCGACAATTCATCCTATGAAAACAAATTAATCATAAAATTTACTTCAAGTTCGACAAACTTGTTATGATAACCAAAGTTCTTCCATTAAAAAATATTTGAACATTTTGCCGAACACACACATAAAGAGTGCTTTTTGAGTGTGTGCCCTTTTGTGGCAGTAGATAAGTTAGTCTTTCATTAATACATGGTACCACACGCACATACACACAAGATTGTTTTGTAAGACTTTAAATATTTCAATTACTACCAAGATGTTTCCTAAGCAGACAGGTATAAAGCACACTGATAGAGTGTTTAGATAACATACGCCTCATTTCCTTTCCTACAAGACACATCAAGCAACCAGGAAAACGAAAATTTCAAACCTTGAATAAAAGGATGTCGACTAGATATATTGGTATAAGGAGAGATTAGTTCATTCGCTTCCCACTCATACTTGTTTGCTTCAACCGCGTTACAAGAGGCATTGAAATATGCAGCGATCGATGATATGCATCATGAGTATGTCTGCGTGAGTAAATCCTTTAATTTGGATGCTGACTACCAGTGATGGATCATTTATTTTGAAAAAAAAATGCATGTTTGATTTTTATAGATGATGCTTTACTGTAATCCATATATATTAGAGGTTTTTTTCAATCTTGAGGCACTCGAAACATATTGTTGTCGTTATATTTCCGACAAGGTATTTATATGTAATAATATTATGCCGATGATTTAGGGCCAATGAATGATATCGATGCGCGGATAAACTTTGATTTATCTGATACTTTTATATCGCATAAAAATAATTTCAGTCATTTTTTAGAGAAAATGTGTCTCTTCTACGTGTCATCAAAATGTGATTGCTCCTAGGAACGCAGAACACACTGAAACTCTAACCAATTCTTCTCAAGCTGAACCTGAAAAACCACACTCCAAGTATGCGGACGGATCCTTCAGTCTAACCAAAGGGCCGCAGAAGAGCGACCGCCTTCCAGGCACCCAAACGCAAACCAGAATTGTCGTGGTTAATCTCGGCTCCCGTGACATTTTGTAACGTCAAAGTGATTTCTGTACCACCTCAATGTCGCTGCGGCAAATCAGATAAATTGATACGTTATCGGCGTACGCAGAAACCCTGGTTTGAGCCCCACAAGGGACAGCGATTCTACGTAGGGCTGGACTTCTCTCCCTGTCCATCAGCTAGTGAAAGAGATGCTCTAAGTCCAAGGCGAAATGTAGGGGCGATAGTGGACAACCCTGACGAACGGATCGAAACAGCGCAAAAGTGCACTACAGTTATCTGTTCACATGTAACGCAGCAATAAGAGTGGGTGGATACAGGAAGCAAATCCACCTGCATGAGTCGGGTTTGAATGGTCGACCTACCCAATGCTTGAAACCAATCCAAATTGACCAGCCCAGCTTGCTCTTTGTATCGCCCCCTCTTAGATCGTGCGGAACAGTTGCAGATTGGTATATATTTTCCGGTCCGTAAAAAAAAGAAAGTCAGTTAGGTTCCCAAGAGAATCTCGGCAACATATTGCAAACGCTGCGTCAGTTGTCTTGGTCAAAGTCTTTAAGTCTGTGTTTAGGAGAGTTTTTTGTCATCATCTAAATCCCTCCCAACATCCATGGCCTTTTACAACAGCGTGATTACACCCCTGGAGATTCGGTCGGGGACGGATCCTTGCCGGATCCAGTTGTTGAACACGACAGTCAAAATCGGCACAAGGATGAGCGACAGTCTCAAAAAAATTCATAGGGCAGACCATCAAGTCCCAGAGACTTGCCACGGCCGACCCTCTTCAATACCAAGTAGACTTCGCCCCATGCGGGGTATCAATGTATTGATCGGAACCTCGACGGATCTGATCCAAGGAAATATAAATCTCGGAGGTATGGCGATCTGTTTTTATACTGTTGAAACTTGACTAATGCATGGAATAATAATGCAAACACAAAATGTAGTTAGAATAAAATGTATTGAAACAAGAAAGTATACACAATATTTACATATAGTCTTTTGTATATTCCTGGGAAGACCGTTCCTGGAGAATGTGTTGACTAAGTCGCAGTCGGGCAGAGTCTCTAGTTGGATCTCTTGATTTGCCTCCCTGTCTTCCGGTACCAACCACATTTATATCGTCGGTACTCCACTATGCAAATTAGGTGGATCCTACCACAACATACACAGTACGTAATTTATATATCACTGCATAAAATAACTAATAAAAAGGAACCATATTTTAAAATTAATTGCATTAGATATATCCGAACTCAATTGGCTCTTATCAAAACTTAAAACTGACATTTTTACTGTCAGAGTTTAGTAGGTTTCATGGTGTGAGGATATCCCAAAACAAATATGTGGGCAGTGCTGAAGATTTAGAGAAAGTGGATATAAAATGAATACTATTAATTAACAAGTATTGACAATTGAACTTTCTAGAGCACATAATGACAAAAGAGAATTTGGAAAATCTGATACTCGCAGGATAGATTGAAAGCAGGAGGGACAGAGGAAAGCAACGCATAACATTCAGTAAATGTATGTCGAAACTAGGACTAGGATAAATAGCAAAAGAATTAAATCAATTAATAGATACTAAAGTCAGGAAATTTTGGAAAGCCGTGTTCGCCTACATCCTGAGAGGACACGGTACATAAAGCAGACGAATGCAACCATTTATGATTTGATCTTTATTGCCGTGGTTATATCATTTTTGTACTATTTATGTGTCAATTTGTGACCTTCTCTGATTATATAATTCGTATTATCATCTCGATTCTGCCTTGTTCGTTATTAATAGATTCAGAATTATTTCCTTGCAGATAGTGACGATAATTATATTAAGCAAAATTCTGCTCATGGTCGAAACATCAAATCTGTCAGACAAACGTGTTAATATTTAGCACATAGTCCCTAAGTCATGGCATGATATTTATGGATTCTACATATTCTTAATGTTCATAGAATTCTGACAATAAAGATTTTCACAGAGAAATATCTCAGCCCTAATCTATCGTGACAATTTCATGTTTGCCAGTCTTTATTACTGTTTTCAAATTAAAAGCATTCAAATTAAATATGAAAACTACGTTATTTATATTGCTTTCTTTGTTGACCAAACCGTTTATCAGGCCTTCATAACTTGCAAAATATCGATGTGCATTCATAATAAACACGCATCTTTACGGGACCAGTTGACGAAAAAGACTAAACCCGTTTTCAAAGAAGTTCACCGAGTCGTAGAAGGTTCGCACTAAGCCTTTATGCTCAACAGTTCATGCGCTGAATCGCAGTCAAAAGAACTTGAAATATTTCTTTGCAGATAAAACATCGGATCATTACAAATGAGTTCTTCAATTTTCCTTTGAATGATATTAATAATGTCGCCTTGTAAGAGCGCATGATATCCTGGCAAGGACAGGATTATATTTCTGCAATAAAACTCCCCAAATATAACATTTCTCTGTCCTCTCTCTCTCTCTCACTCTATCTCTCTCTCTCTCTCTCTCTCTCTCTCTCTATATATATATATATATATATATATATATATATATATATATATATATATACATATATATATATATATATACATATATATATGTGTGTGTGTGTATATATATATATATATATATATGTATACATATATATATGTGTGTATATATATATATATATATGTATACATATATATATGTGTGTGTATATATATATATATATATATATATATATATATATATATATATATATATATATATAGAGAGAGAGAGAGAGAGAGAGAGAGAGATTGATTGACTTCTCATGTACGGCTTATGCAATAGGTTGTTTAAAGCCAGAAAATATTTTTTGAAGATAATAATGGTTTAATGATAAAGCTCTACTAATTAACGCAAAGCTAGGAAGAGAAGATTTTAAGATTAATGATTATAATTTCATAATTAGCGATTAAAACTGAATAAAATAAAGATAAACTAAAACGCCTTTAGATCGACACTTCGTCAGAATCAATCGTCAGTATTAAAATACTACTGAAGGAGTGTGTGTTTTTGGAGAAAAATAGGATCTTAAAATTCTTGATAAGTCAAGAGAGAGGAAAATTATTATTGCCATACAGATCGAGCCAATGGCATCCCAAATAGTTTTAATTTGAGTTAAACCTCCTGTCTACACAGAGTCAGACGGTGTGTTAATCACCAAATCTTTTAAGATATTCAGATTTTTTTGTCCATGCTCTGTGGAGAACAAAAAAGAACTCTTCGTAATATTTTTGTGGGTACAAATGTTTGAGTAGCAATTACTTTTTTAATTTATAAACGGTGACGTTAATAATATTTTTGCAATTGCATATAAAAAAGCAAAACTTCACCATGAGGAAATATTTGCAAGATCAGTCACTGAGAGGGAAAATTCATGTGATTTTAAAATGGATAAAAAAAATCTAACAATGCAAATATTAAAATGAGAAATTGAAAGCTGCTGAATATTTTCATATTAAAAAAAAGAAAATGCTTGATAATATTAGGATTATTATACCGACTCGGTAAATATTCTGGCTTCCTTTGCTATATTCTATCTTTATAAAAGCCAGATCAGACCAAAATGGAGTATTGCTGCCATATATGAGCGAAGCTACTACGTGCTCACTTGCCAATTTTGATAGACCTCAAAAATACGGCCGCGTTGCTGAAGAATTATCCCCCACTTAAAAACCCTTTCGCACTGACGAAATTTAAACCTCTCCCTATTATATCATTATTCCCAAGACAAGTTTTATGACAAGTTACACTGGCTCCACGAACCCAAATCTTTGCAGCGGTGATATTCCATCCCATGTACACACAAATGAATCATTCTTATTCCCTTCGTATTCCATTAATAAATAAATTTTAAGTTGGAATTTTCTTCACACGAACAGTTGTGAATCATAAACCGGAACATATGATTTCTCGATCTTTTTGTCGATCATTACGATATTGACCATTTAAGTTTCTAGTTTAAGAGATATATTTCCTCTGATGAAAAGGCCAATATCTAGTATTTTAGCTGTTAATCTCTATATCACATATATCAGCTTTTATATGTATGTCAGTCTGGATGGTAAATTCCCAAAGTAACATATGTAACAAATTACCGGTGATGCTCATATTATTTTTTGTTATGTCTAGGATATTAAGATTATATATTATTATTATTATTTTATCTCCTTTGATTTCTGGTGTGTACACATTTTTTCCGGGTCCCGCCGAGAGACCTAAGTATAAAAATAGCAATCATGACATTATCCACTGACAAAAAATATATTTAACATAGATAAAGCCCTTCTTAAGGTGTGGGCTGTACTCGTGAGAATCATTTTTTATCTTTCTTTAAGGCATGGACTTCCAGGAATCCCTTCAATTCGTCTACTGGAATCTTTTACAACCAACTACATCGAGGATTGTTGATGTTCCCATGTGCCACACCTTTGAGATTTCGATTGCAAGGTCCTTGTATTTTGATAGATTTTGAGATCTTCAAAGATACATTGCAGTCTGCAGGGACTGCCATATCAATAAGGAGACACTTTTTTGTTTGTTTGCGGTGACTAATAACAATATATGGGCGGTTAGCTTTGATTGTTCTTTATTATTATTATTTTTATTTTCTTTGATATCTAGCGTTTACACATTTCTTTCCGGGGCCTGCCCAGGGACCTAAGGTTAGAAATGGCATCATGACACTTTCCACTGCAAAAAAAAAATACATAGATAAAGCCCTTCGTAAAGTGTGGGCTGTATTTGTCAGAACAATTCTTTGTATCTCTTTGAGGCATGGACCTTCAATTAGCCTACTGGAATCTTTTCCAACCAGTCCAAGGGCTCCAACTACAACAGGGATTGTTGATGTCCCCATGTGACACATTTTTGAGATTTCTATTTCAAGGTCCTTGTATTTTGACAGGTTATTATTATTATTATTATTATTATTATTATTATTATTATTATTATTATTATTATTAATTGTTCTTCATTATTATTATTATTAATAATAATAATATCATTATTATTAATTGTTCTTCATTATTATTATTATTATTATTATTATTATTATTATTATTATTATTAATCTGACGTCTTTGTCTAGATATAACTGCTATCTGACCATCATAATATCATGAACTGCTCATCTTGCCTTGTCTTACGCTCATAAAACACCATATACTAGCTCTCTATGTTGACTGGATCTTTGGCCTTGTGTGGAGTGAAGATTAGTAAAAACAAATTACTGAAATATCAGGTTCTGTTTATGGTGTTTGCCAGTAAAGAAAATCTACATTAGAAATTACAGAATTTATTTTTTCTATTCCAATATGAGTGTATGCTGACGACACGCACTACCAAAGAAGATTTCTTCAGCTTTTCGTAAACTATTTAAGCTCTATTCATAATAGCTTTTGTTACCACGCCCGTGCCATTTGATGCTTGCCAAACAACAATCGACAAAGAATGATATATACTTCACTTGGAAGACGCTTGTGCTTTCATCCATGTCGGTTAACGTTTTGGACAATAGCAATAAGGAAAGACTTGTGTTCAGGGACATGAAAATCGATAGAAGTGCCAGGACTCGAGAGACTGACTCTTAAAAGACGACATAACTTAATTAGGCGCCAAACATCGTATTTTGTGTCTCTTCGACAGATTCTAAAAATATATGTGTAAAAATGCCTGTACAATAATATATTACGTTATAATCTGAGAGATAACCTATACAAGGATGCATCGCCACAATATCAGTAAGTCTTTTGATTATATGTTTCAATACGCCAAGATTCATATATATATATGTGTGTGTGTGTGTGTGTTTGTGTGTGTGTTTGTGTGCGTGCGTGCGTGTGTGTGTGTGTGTGTCTTATGAAATGGATTAAATCCAACATATATTAATGTTTTACTTAAACGTTATTTTAGATGGATTTTTTTATTCGAGTAAATGTCGTGTTTATTTAATTAAACAGTATTTGTATTTTAATCACATTTACCGACATGAATATTCGATAATTCTTGGCAGATATATTGCGTCTTCTGGTATCCATCTAACTTAATATTTAAGCAAAAGAAATTTAAATATGAAGGAATTATCTCCATTTCATAAAGTAAACATATCTTTGTTTAATTAAGGGTAGAAAAACAGACCAGATATGGATGCATCGAGAATCCGCAGGGAATGTGAGTTCAAAAGCACAATTTGGGGATTTGTTTAAATGGAATTCCTATGTGACCGAACGGTTAAGCACGCCTGACCTAATGACGATTCACCATATGGGACGCAGGTTAGAATATATATATATATATATATATATATATATATATATATATATATATATATATATATATATATATATATATATATATATAGCAAGAGAGAGAGAGAGGGAGTTGTCTGGAAAGTCCATGTCGATATTTCAGGGAAATTAAAACAAAAAAAAATGATGATGCCATTAAATATTTATTCAACTAAATATGAACGATTTTGTTGCAAATGCTTTCTCCATTTTTCCTTCAACTTAAATATTACATCTTCCCAGAATTTAAGTGGTTTCTCGGTAAAGAACTCATTAAGGTGTTTTTATATCAGTCAAAAATTAAAATTTCTACCACTGTGAGGATTTTGCAAGGACCTGAATAAATGAAAACCCAAAGGAGCAATGTCTGGTGAATATGGCGGGGCGGGTAACATATCCCAGCCAAGCTGCAACAATTTTTCCAGTCCCACCAGACGCACAGTATGATTTTCTTAGCATGATGACCTGCTTTTGAGGATATATATATATATATATATATATATATATATATATATATATATATATATATATATATATATATATATATATATATATGTAAATTTATCACTGACTTAGTGATAAAATCTTTTGTAATATATGCTATTTTCCTGAGAATTTTTCTTTTTTCCCCGATTTCTATGCATGTAATATGATTTTTTATTTCGTTTTCTGGTATCCTGCTTATTGTATATATTTCTACGTTCGCGTAAATATATGAGAGCTTAATTGGCATTGTATCTTATTGAAGATGAGCAACGTACTTCAATGATATATCTTGGGAATCATAGTTATCTCTCTGCTGTCAATATAGCCTTTCTAATGTTCCCAAACGACAAATTGTAGCGATACAGAAACTGGTTATCACAGGCAATTTGCTAGTTTCTACATCTAGCGTAAAGTAAAAGAATAAAAGCTATGAACAATAGAATTCGATTCCTCTGTCCTAGAAAATGAAATATTTCATTGTTTATAATGTATCGAGGTTTATTCGTTAGATTATTGAACTCTGTCGCATGAGGCAATCAGATATTGTGGACATATGTATATGGGCAATATATATTTTGACTTGCACGTAGATGATTTATTTTTAAAAATGAATACATTTGATGCGTCATAATAATACGTGAAATTTATTATTATTTAGGAATTAATGTAAGATCTGTAAACTACAGAAACTAATCTTTGATTATAATCATTCCCTATATCACAGCAATATATTTCATTATTATATAACACACGATACTACAAATTTTGTATTCTCTAAATTATACATCTACCATCTACTGAGTTTCTTGAAATTTCTAGTTTCAAACCTATTTTTCCTTCTTTGATTGAAAATAAACTTCTTTTTTTTTTTCATATACATTGCTTTTGATGCTGGATCATATGTTTTCTATTGGATTTATATCTGTAATATCTGATAACTATTCCATCCATTTCGTGAATTTTAAATTATATCCAGGCATTGAATTATTTATAATTTCAACTCGCCGAATTAAGCCACTCAGAAATATTGAGAGGATATTCTCTAAACTTTTACACAGACACAGGATTAATGGAAGTTTTTCCAGTTTCTACAGATATTGAAGGATATGAGGAACTTACAGAAAGATACACTTTTCCTTTCTTTGCCGTGACCTGTAATAATCTAAAAATGGCACATTCAATAAATTACAAGACGTTTTTTACATTTATGTTGACATCATTATGAACGGTTATCCTCACCATTGTGTTTTTTAACAATATGGGCCGAAAATTCAATTCAAATTCCAATATAGTTTTCTAAATATCACTGACAACTACTGTTGCCATATCTGCTTTCATCTACTTCTTCGCGCAACTTAAATATTCTCACTTCATGTTATAGTAATTAGTTTGCTTATATGGTTTAATATTATTCATCTTTTCTATCCTTTTATATTCACAATGTCAATCTCGGCAAATAATTTTTGTTAGTCCAGTTTTCGTAATCGTCACATTTTTTTTTATCAAATTACTTGCTGTGATACATTTACCACCAGTTATTTTCTTTTTCCAGGATATATTTTCCATTGAATATTTTGCTGATCTCTGGACTTTCATACCCATAATTCAAAATATCACTATTGGGTTTCATAAATTCAAAGACTTATGTCATATATCACATCATACTTTCATTTTAATAGGTCCTAGATAACTTCATACATGATAGAAAATATATATCTATGATTTTATTTACAGAGATAGCAAAAGGACAGGCCTTATTAAGAGTTAAAAAGAACAAGGAGTTGTGGAGAGCCAGGCTCGCCAACAACTGGAACGAACTCGGCTTACGTAAGGAGTGTTCATATTATCGTTATTTCTGAGTCTTCGCTTTGTGAATGAAATATAACGCAGATGATGTCCAAAAAATTATCTCCAGCTCAAAATATAAGGCCTATGTTTCTTGTATATATATATAAAAGGTAGAGGAAGACAAGGATGATATTTTAACCTCCTACACTAAGTACAACTGATTATTTTAAAAGTATCCAATATCTATTGGTTATAGAATCACTATTATACTTTATTAGAATAAATTGTCTCATCAGTTATTACTCTTAAACCCCATAATAAAAATTAACCTCCCAATAAGGGTAATAATATAACTGAAAATGTTTTACAGATCTGTGAGCTGCATCAGGCTACACGTTATTGTTTTCCCAATCAGAACTAGTGATTCGGATACAATAAGCTGGCTCGCATCCATTGAATACACTCGTCTCATTGCGCAGATGCAGAGGTTATGAGTAGCCATCTGAAACATATGTTGTTTAGCATATTGACATTTGACTGGAAAAGGCAATAATTCATTCATATAAGTATTTCGTTCACCTCTCGTGGGTTTGGAGATGTTCTCTCGATACCGCACCCTTGCCCCGATCCAAATCTCACTGGACACCCCTCAGCAGTAAATATAGATATCCGGAGGCAAGTGGAGATTTTACAATAGATTGAAAGTACTTCATTTATCAAAGTCTCATTACATTATCTGAAAATGCTGTGAATATGCCAAAATATTTGTATCATTAACATTATTAAAAATAAGAATGTTTTTTAGATGAGACAGTAATACGAGTAAAGCTGTTTATGTCTTTTTTGTTTGCAGTTATTATTAGTCAGGTAACGAAATTGTGATGTTTGTCTCAATAATTAGTAGAAGAAATTAATGAGAACACATGAAGCATTACTCTTTTTACAATGCTCATTCCCTTGAGAAAGAAATATATTCGTTTTATTTTTATAGCCAATAGCTACGGCTTCAAACTAAAGAGAGTGGACGAAAACGTAATAATTGCTGGAGAATATTTTTGTGAAAAATTGTCAGCATATATAAACAACTGAATTTAAACATTTGAAAAGTATTGCAGAAAAAGGTCTCGACTGATTCTTATATGTCATTTTTTTTTTGCTTTTGATTTTGCTGGAAGAGACGACACATTTTTCCTTTGATTTTTTATTACATTTACTGTTGCATGTATAGCTTTAGTGATATTCTTCCAGTAGCATTCGACTTTGACATTTTCTAGAGATTTAGATGTGGACAAACATATTCTATAAAATTACTTCGTTTTCCTTATAATATTTTAATTTACTCGGTTTATGAACTGTAAATGAAGGCACAATGAAGATAAAATAACAAAAATTGATAATTACTATTATTAATGTTTATAACTTTTCTTTCTTAAGTTGCTTTTTTATTATTGCTATCAAACCATTATACGTTAGGTAGCATAATATATGAGACGTGGTACATACGAATCCAGTGATATTTGAAAACACATTCTTAAGGCTTACTGTATATTTACAAACTGCCTCGATTAATAACGATAGTCTAAATACTGGTTGAGAGTTACGTTAAAGAGCAAATTAGGTTATTAAAAAATAAATAAACACGATAAGTAAAGCATTTATTGGTAATTTAATAGAATTCATTGAGGTTCTAAAATGATTTCAGGATGGATTTTTAAAATACATAATAGAAAAGAAAATTTACATAAAAAAGCAAAGAATAATTCCTATTATTTACATTTAATTTTGGTTAAAATGTGTAAGAGTATTTTTAGACCACACACCACTACTGTATTTATATATCAACTTTCGTCCGAGTATGTCAGCTAGGAACTTAAGTCATGGTAGATATCCGGTACTTTATTTAAGTAACTAATAATAATTAGATAATAGGTACTTAATTCATATAATTTAACAGTTTTCATTCCATTATTTTACTGTTTACAATAAGTCTAACACAGTATAGGTATTAAGAAAGCAAGTCCACAAAAGCAGTAAGTCACTAACGTCTGGAAGAATATGTATGCTATTTGTCACCGCTCATTATCTACCTACTACTATGATATTAAATGATGATTTTCAAACAGGTAGGTTGAACTTCAGCAACTTTAAAACTGGTACAATATAATCTTCATCTACATTACACCTCTCTTTAGCCTTTTGCCAAATTTAATAAATTAACTGCAAGGAGGAAATATTGCAATTATGTGACAGGATCCAGCTCATTCAAAATGCGATGTAGTGAATTTATCACTGATGCGTTAAGAATGATTATTGTTCAACATGTTATTCGTATCTGTCAAATTTTGCTCAATATGATAAAAAAAATTGATCCAACATATTACATCAGCGAGACAATCTGCTAAATTTAATGAATGCTGAAGGTTCCTTCAAATTATTTTGTAAAGTTTTACGATATCAATTTGTTTCGTTTTTGTAGAAATAAATATTTTTCAGAACCAGCTAAAAACACTCATCTTGCTCCTAATTTACAAATATTACATATGACTTTATGATAAAGACTACCTGGGAACAAATATTTTTCTGGGATTAGACGTTAAATGTTCAATGAATTTTCTGTGAGTACCATATGCATAGCTCAACTAAGTCAAAAAATTACCATACTTTCAGGCGTGCATTTCCCTTTTTCATTGTATGGACTCATACTTTCAATTATCATTCTATTTTCCTGAGAAGCGCAGAAAGATACACTTCTAAATATATATATTTGCTTGTATTTCCTAGATTGAAAATACAAACCCCAGGTTTATTACAAATCATGTTATGAAAAATATTGTTGTTGTTGTTGTTGTTGTTGTTGTTGTTGTTGTTCTTCTTCTTCTTCTTCTTCTTCTTCTTCTTCTTCTTCTTCTTCTTCTTCTTCTTCTTCTGTTTATTTTTCGTCTACTTGTATATATTCTCCTCCATCTTTACTGTGTTTAGTATAATCTCCAAGTCTCAACAAGAGTCATCAAGAGATTACAAGATATTCTTCCCATCAGAAGTTGATTTAATGATCAGCTGATCACAAAATACAGTCCGATGGATGGTGATGGTACATGCGTGTTTTAATGCTTGTAAAACCTCGTTTGTGTCAATTGTTGTATTTAGTAATACGTTTTTTTCTACTTGAATATTTACCGTTTAAAGTGGTGCTAAATTATTTTGCTGTGTGAGGTAGAATTGAAAGTAGTACTACAAGAGAAAGAGGCTATGACTGTTTCGTCTGTGGGTGATGGACTGAAGTGCAGAAAACATTTCGTCGCCCAAAGGTAATTCATTGAGCGATACAGAGAACCGGCTACCATTTCTCCAGCCTGTTTAGCGATGAATTGTTTATACGATACCCACGATGTCTGGAGAGTGATTGATTCTCAATCGACGTCCCAGGAATGGAGCCTCATTGAGAGTACAATAATTCATTATGACGCGAGAAAACTCATATTATGTTCAGTGAAGAAGAAACGTGACTAGCTTTGTTTTGAACGCCTTGAATTTTACAAGTTAAATCTTCCCTCATTGAACTCGGCAAGCTAGATCATGGGCGAGATCAACTATCCTGTCCTAATTATCTAAATGTTTGATGGCGCTCCTCTATGCCGTTATATCATCTGCATAAATGTTTACTAATGACCTGAGACTTATATTAGGCAGATCGTTAATGCATATCAGAAAAAGCGTATGACTGTGTAGGAAATATTGGAAGACGCCTGCATTGATTTCCTCTACTTCATGGGACTGGCCCATTAACAACAACATTCATGGTTTTACCCGGCAGGAAGAACTTGATAACTGATAAGACTTTTAAAGAAATACCATAGCTGGGGATTTTGTGCGTCAGCCCTCAATACCTCACCTTAGCCAAAGTCATCGAGGTTCCTTGATGGATGTATTTTAATGCGCCTCACTGACCTTATGCGTAATGATAGTTTAGACATTAGAAGTATACATAGGAGAGCAAACTCCATCAGATTTCTCACTCAGGTAGTTGTTTCTCTTGAGGTTTCTGGGTTATAAAACGTTCTATGCCAGAATGAACCCGTTCAGGAATTAGGGGGCTTTACTGGATGTTTTGTTTCTGAAGAATAATGAGAGAGATGTTTCAACAATGTATGATCAGACGTTATCCCAGAAAGTTCTATAGAAGCGTTACATATTCTATGAAACGGGACATCAGTGTGAACATTAGGTTTGGCAATTATTTTGGCACTGGCCAGTGCGTGGTCTGACGTGCTCAACACTTCATTGAAACATTGATCTGGACTTGGATGGAAAAAAGAGGTTTTGAATGCTAGCATAATGTCCGCTATATCAGGAGAAAGTATGCACGTTCTGAGTCAACTTGTACGCAAAGAAGACGATATGGCATTATTTTCATTCTTACTCGCTTATTTTGGGGTTTATTAGCCATAAGTTTTGGAGAATATTGAAACCACCACAAATATGAATGGTAGCTGAGGGGTGATCATAGAATATATTATCAGTAATTATACAAAAGTTTTATTACAAAGCCTTTACCTGTGGACGAAAAACTGTCGATGCAACGGACATATGAATAGGAGTAAACGAAATCACATTAATGCTAATTCGGTCCTCGATTTAAGGCTTTTCTCTCACTGTAACCAGTCTTTGATAAAGGCAACAAGCACATGACAATGGTTATTTTTAGCGTTTTCTTTTATGAGTAGGTTTGATTAGACCGGGATTGTCAATTCCTGAACTGGAATAATTTGGCTGTGTTTAGTTACAGATAAGAACATAAGGTAAGTTTTAATCTCTTGAAGCTGTATTTCTACTTCCACAAAGTTGGAGAGTGGGCACCATATTTTAATTGGAGAAACAATAGTCTACGCTTTTCCTGTGAGATCTGTTGTTTTACTCTATGCAATAATTTTAGTCTTATTTTTATGGGATGTGAGGAACTTAGGTAAAGATTCAGCAACACCCTAAGTGGTTCATATAAAATACCTACCTGGAATCAATGTTACAATGCAAGGCCATAGCTGTGAACTTCATTATTGCATAGAATGCACCACCAGATAATTCTGCATGCTATAGATTCCATTCAGCAATTGGCAATACAATCGCCCTGATAATTGGATAGCTTCATCAGATTTGGGTTCCTAACTACCAGGCGGCGAACACCACCTTAGAAGTGGGTTTAACTCAATTACGTGTGTTGAGGAATTAAAACCATGAGTGAGAAAACATTAGTAAAACCATGACTTATACACAGGAATCAAAGCAACATATATTTTTGTTTCTGAAACTTTCGTCTCTGAGCGGGTGTGCAAACACGGAGACAAATTCCCTAGATTGGGAGGACTAAAGGAGACACTAGAAAACGGTGGGGTAACAAAAGCAACTCGGAGATGTGATAACCTTTACTACCTTCATTTCATATAGAGTTTCAGTAAGAGTATAGCACAAAGAAATACAGGGCGGGTGATTAGCTGTGACAATATGATTACGACTGGTGTCCCATTCATCTAACTTGTTCTTAATGTAAACTAATTAACATCATAATTGCTTGTACCTAAACGAAGAGAGAGCACACAATTAGTTGAAGAATGTACATAATTGACTTCGTATCTTGTACCTTGTGTGTTTCATACAGTTCTGCGTGTGCCAAATATTATATGCAAAATTTTACCATTCATATTTCAGAACCTCTGCAGGTTTTTAATGTCGAACTTGCACGCATAACTACTAGTTATACGTGAAGTTAAGAATCATTTTAAATTATGCTAACATACGAAAAGTTTCAATGGAAAATGCAGTGGAGTGACAATGATAAAAATTCTGAACTGTGGTATGTGACAATAATTTAATGTTGCAAGAAGTGCAGAATAGTCGGGTTATTATACATCTAGTGTTCTTAAATGCATTGAAACAATAAAAGTATATTTATAAATTCATCAAGTGCAAAGTTTTCACAAACCTTTGTTCGAAAACGTTCATGCACTCATCATTAGAAAGAATCTTGTTCAGCTCTTGGACAAAACGAAACTGAATAAAGCAAGTATAACATAGGACAACATTTTGGATTCACTACTCGTCTGTTCTACCCAATATCTATAGGCAATAGACTGTGCACCAACCAAGTATTACATTTTTCG
>OZ038478.1:105176139-105296139 GCA_964036315.1 Acanthosepion esculentum
TCTTAAAATCTAATGTTATCCTATTGCAATTAATTTCCATATTATCGGCACACAAGTTCTTTATGTTTCTCTCAAAATTTCTTTTATATAATTATTTAGCTATCTGTATTTTTTCGATGTGAATATTTTAGGTTTGCGTCCCATCGCCTTACATTTTTCAATAATCTAATTGTTGATGTAATATATACACTTGCAAGAATTGTTGTAAAGCCTTTTCTGTTGGTACGTCATAAGCTTTCCTTAGAGCTCTATTTAATGTATCTACAAACCTCTCCGCTTGCCCGTTTGATCTTGGGTGATATGGCTGTAATTTGATGTGTTTCACCTGAAAAATTTCACAAAATTTTTGAAATTCCGCAGATGTAAATTGTGTCCCGTTATCGGTGACTAAACAATCAATCACTCCTAAACGAGCAAACAGCTCGTGAAGACAATTTATTGTGGTCTCAGAAGTAGGTTTTCTACAACGAAATACTTCTGGCCATTTGCTGTAACTGTCTACTACAATCAAGTAGTAGAAACCCTCTAATGAATCTGCGAAATCTACATGGATTCTCGACCACGGTCGATCTGTCTTCGGTCATGGCTTATGAGTGATCGTATATGCCTTGGCTGATAAGGAATAACCCTTGCATTTGTCCACCATATGTATAATATCTTGATCCATGTACACGTAACTTCGCATTAAGGATTTCATCCTGTTCTTTCCTGGGTGGCTCATGTGAAAATCCTTGATGATTCGCCTTTGTAGCGTTTTCGGGGTTACTACTCCCTCATTATATAGCAGAACATTATCACATAACGAAAAACTGTCTGATATATGCTTATCTTTTCCTACAATTTTTGTTTTCGTTTCCTTTATTAATTCGTCATTCACTGCTTCGTTTCTTATTTTCTGTAATGTGACGGGGAGGTTTCGAATTGTACTACATAATGATGTTCTAATATCTTCCTCATATCGTAGAGCTGCAATTACGGAATGTTCTAATGGCTTCGTTTTCTTTGGTATTAGTCTCGAAAGACCATCTGTATCTGTTTGATGGAAGATACTCCAATTTAAAGTTATAGTTTAATAAAATCGTCCCACATCTTAGCAACCTATTAGCAGTGTATATAGGTAGATCTTTCTTTGATCCAAATATTGTCAATAAGGCCTTGTGGTCCGTCTGTAAGGTGAAGAATCTACCGTAAATATATATGTGGAATCTCGTAACCCCAAAAGTAATACCCAGCGTTTCTTTTTCGATTTGCGAGCAATTTTCTTCGGCTGGTCGTAACGTTCTTGACGCATGCGCGATGGGTCTTAGTGTCCCATCCGGCATTTTATAAAGTATACATGCCCGAACACCATAGGCACTCGCGTCACTTGCGACTATTATTTCCAATTTTGGATCATAATGGGCTAAAAATAAATCTGTTGTTAGAGTCTTAATGATTTTGTCGAAAGTTTTCTGACATTCATATGACCATTCCGAAACTTTTTCCTTCTTCAACAGTTCGTTAAGGGGTGCGCGTAATTTGTGCATGTTAGGAATAGATTCTTGATAATAATTTACTTAGCCCAAGAAGCTTTGTAACTCGGCTAAATTTTTTAGAGCCGGCATTTTTTTTATTGCCGTGGTTCTTTCTGGATCTTGTCTTCTTCCTTCTTCGTCAATAATATGGCCCAGATATTTTATCTCCTTCATAAAGAAGTCACATTTACTTTCCTTTACCTTAAAACCGTAATTTTGTATCTGCCTGAAAACCCCTTGAACGTGTTTCCAGTGTTGTTCAATATTTTTGCTATTTATCAGGATGTCATCAATGTATGAGATCGTGAAATCCAGTCTGCCTAGCATAGTGTCCATTATTTGCTGAAATATCGCCGGCGCGACCTTGATCCCAAATGGTAATCTCTGGAACTTATATAAGCCTTTATGTGTGTTTATGCACAACAACCTCGAGCTTTCCTCATCTACTGGTACTTGTACGTATACTTTGCTCAAATCTATCTTTGAGAAATTTTTTTCCTCCGTTCAACTTTGTGAAAACTTCCTCTGGACTAGGGAGAGGATAGTGATAATCCTTAACCGCTGCATTCAATCCCGTCGAGAAATCAGCTCATACTCGTATCTCACCCGATTTCTTTTTCACGTAAACCGTAGGTGCGGCCCATAGACTATATTCCACCTTTGTCAATATACCGGTTTTCACGAGTCTATCAAACTCTCGGTCTATTCTTTCTAATGATGCGAAAGGTACATTTCTTCTTGAAAATGGGTTGTACATTTTCTTTTAGTTCGATTTTGGCCGCCATTTTTTTACACCTCCCGAGGCCGACTGAAAATACGTCGGGGAAACTCTCCTTTAATTTCTCCTTCAATTTTTCTGCCTCGGTCGATAACCTTTCCACTTTTTGTTTTTTTTTTGTTTAACATTTCTACTTGTACGTATTTTCGTATATTTATCCCGTTCGCTTGGTCAGTTCTAGTGACTCTTACTCGGCTTTTGTTTTCTTTCTTTGTTCTAAAGTGCGAACTTTTATTTCCTAATTTATTGCACGACAGACAAGTCTTATAGCGGTATGGACAATCTTTGTACCAATGCAAAGTCTCAGTGATAGCATGGACTGGGTGGTGGTTTCTTATGAGGTTTCATTTGACATTTTGTAATAAAATAATTGGTTTGGTTTGTTTTTGAGGAAGGAGAAAAACGTGTTTGCCGTTGTACTTTTCGTATGTGAGCAACGCCAGACTCTTCGATATGTTTCGAGTCCTTTTTTACGCTTATACATCTCTGACAGTCCTCAGCCAATTTTTGTAGCGTCAATTCTAGTTCACTCTCAAGTTTTGTTAGAATTCTCCGTCTGATCTCCGTATCTTTAGTCGAAATTTGGCCTTGGACGAATATCAAACATTTAAAGTTGTCCGGGCTGAGTTCATATAACTTAGTTATCAAAGTTTGTTTACTACGGAAGCGAATGTTATATCGTATTCGCTGTCCTTTTTGTTAAATTTAAACATTTCTACCATTTGTGGAATAGTGAAGTGTTCGGACTAAATAATTCCGTTAAATGTTTCACGTCTTCCTTGAAAGTCAACACGTTCGTTTTTCTCCGTAGGATGTAGTCTACGAATTTAGTGTATTCGCTTGACCCTAGTTTCCTCAGTAGTAGACATACTTTTGTCGTGTCTGACCAATTCCCGCAATCAAACTCATATGAATCTTCATATCTTCTGAAGTAAGCCGCGGAATTTTTGTCTTCGTCCGGTGCATCAGTGAAGTCTTTGATAGAGCTCCATATAGCATTTTTCGAGAATGCCCCTTCATTTCCTGAATTTTGTCCTTTATTTGTTACTGTCCGTAGTAGTAATCCTTGTAGTTCGAGTTGCTTTTTTTCGTTTTTTCTGTTGAATTTCCAGTCGTTTTTCTTCGTTTTTCTGTTGAATTTCTAATAGTTTTTCTTCTAGCCTAGTCTGTTTTTCCTCATTTTTTTGTTGCTGCTCGAATTGCATTTTCATTAGTTCCAATATGGTTGCCGTAAAGTCTTCCATATTTACACCGTAATTTTGTGTAACGATTTTTCCTTTTTTCTCATTGTAGACTTCAGGTCTTTATTGGCTGTTGTTCTGGAACCTTAGAACGAAAGTTTTTTTGCGTAGATTTCGATTCTGTTCTGGCTGACAGGTAAAATTTGTGTCTTCGTTACCACTGTTATGGTTATATCTCAATTTTCTTTTCTTTTCTTCTTTTTATCTTCGCGTAGAACTTTTTTTTTTCCTCAATATCTCTGTCGCCTCAGTTATGGACGACCGATAGCAAAAAGTTTTTTTGTTTTGTTTTTTGTTTTTAGATTCTCCGCGTAGAATTTGTTTCTTCAATATCCTCGTCGCCACTGTTATGGTCCAGGTTAGGACCAAGGAAGAACAACACGAACACAAGAGTAGAAATAACGAAGATATATTACACGAAATAATAATACAAGATGTGGAAGGTGTTATTATGACTGTCAGTCTGATTTGGAGTGAACTACTATCGGCTGGACTCGATTCGTCCCTCTCTTGAGAGGCGTAGTATACATAGTGTTAGGAAGAGTTCATTCTGTAGTTATAAGTAAGGACCCATAACTGTTATGCAGAAGAATTCTATTATGGCACTAGTGAAGCCACTTGAATTTATACATAAAACCTCCGATAACTTCTATAATATTTAGTCAATATTTCAGACGGATTTAATGCTTCTTCGATACACCACATGATTTATTTTAATTTTATAAATAAATATAGTAATTTATTTTCAATATGAAAATTTTAATCTATGCTTGAATCTCTTCGTTTTTGATTTTTAAGTTTTATTGAACTATGTAACTTTTGTTCATCATATATCTATATAATATAAACATATGTATCTCAGTCCATGTTAATTTATTAATAGAATTTATTAAATTTGATGCTTATTTTATATTTTCCCATACATAATCCTGGATACGGAAATGCTCATTTTCCTGTAACATTATTCGCAACATTCTGCTTATGAATTCGTGTATGTTAAATCGTCCGTATTTTTCCGAAAGTGGTATAAGTATTCTTAGCGTTTCTAGCATCGTCATTATTATTGTCCCTACATATTTATTAAAGAGAATATATGAAATAATGCATTAAACTTAGCAAAACAGTATATGATTATCCCTAATTAATATATATATATATATATATATATATATATATATATATATATATATATATATATATATATATATATTGCAGCTCCTTCATATGCTACAATATTCATGGGAAAATTTGAGGCAACCCATATCTATCCCCTCATTGGTAACGACTGCGTATTCTACGCAAGATATATCGATGATATATTCTTTGTATACACGGGCAGGGACGACAAACTCAACCAATTCCTCATGACCCTAAACATAGTACACGACTCAATTAAGTTTGACTATGAAAAATCCAAAACATCAGTAACATTTTTAGACACACGCATTTACATAGATTAAAACCGGAAACTACAAACGACACTACACACTAAAATCACCGACACCCACAACTATCTATACTTTAAGTCTTCCCACCCTAAACACCTCAAAGTGAACCTTCCCTATTCACAAGCACTTAGACTCAGAAGGATATGTTACCACAAAGAAGAATTAAACAAACACATTGAAAATCTTGAGCATCAATTCACAACACGTGACTATAAACAACACCTAATCAGGGAACAAATAAATAAAGCAATTTCCACACCTAGAGAAAACACCCTAATATACAAGATTAAAACTAAATCTAGCCGCATTCCTCGAGTAACCACTTTCAACCCCACTCTGCCTCCACTATCCCAAATAATCAAAAGTCGCTGGGAAATACTACATCTCAAACCAGACCTAAAAAAACTATTTAAGGAACCCGGCCTTCTAGCATATCGTAGACCTACGAACCTAAAAGAAATCATAGGTAGTAACCGCATTTTAGGGGACAAGGTAATCCGTGATAAACTAACAACAAAAACAACAGGATTTTCCCAACCATGTAACAACAAAAGAAGTTTATGCTGCAACCACGTTAAACACACGAATTCATTCACTCGTTCAGTCACTAAATCTACTTTCAAAATCTACCACAACTCTAACTGTAGAAGTCATAACATAATTTACCTCCTAGAATGCACACTATGCCGGAAACAATATGTAGGAAAATCTGAATGGCCCTTTCACGACAGAATTAATAATTATCGCAATCGAATTAAGTCGACTCCCCATGAAAAATTATTACCTGTAGAACAACATTTCCGCATAGAAAAACACGACTTCAAAACCCATGCCAAATTCACCATAATTGAGAGAATAGAAAAGCCCAAAGCAGATAACATTAGAAAGATTTTAGAGTTCCATGAAAATAAATGGATACGACGTTTACATACGCTGTGTCCAGCCGGGCTAAACCATAAATTTAACAATATAGATAGTAGTAACACATAACCCTACAAATCAAAACCTACCCACATTTCACACCCATACAAAACAGACATGCTTACGGAGGTGTTGAGGCCTCACACTTATACACCCACCCACACGAATATACACATTTACAGACAACATACTCACTCACTTTCCTAATGAGCTAAAAACTATATAACACACACACACAAACACACACACACACACACACTTACCAGAGACTAAATAACACACACACTAAACTAAATAACACACACACACACACACACACACAGAGACACACACACACACACACACACACACACACACACACACACACACACACACACACACACACACACACACACACACACTTACCCTCCCCTCTCCAGGCACCAATAAAACTGCTGAATTGATCGAGGGAAAGAGAAACTAGCATGAATCCATCCAGCTCTTATCTCAAATGACAACTTAAAAGAGACTGTTTGACCAACACAAGGAATGTTAAATAATTCATGTTAAAAAGATAAAAAAAAACAAATAAAAAACAAATGAAAACTACAGACAAAAGTTCATTTTCTCCATCAAGACATTCATTTCTGTAGTTTACTGCTACCAGCAAGCAGAAATATTTTTTCTCCCGATGATGGCCATGCTGGCCGAAACTACTCAAGGAATCTAAATGAAATAATAATAACAAAAACATAAGAATATTAATCTACAACCCAGTATGTCTGAAGATTTTAATTATTTTTTTAATAATTTTTATCGTTTAATATATATATATATATATATATATATATATATATATATATATATATATATATATATATATATATATATATATTAAACGATAAAAATTATTAAAAAAATAATTAAAATCTTCAGACATACTGGGTTGTAGATTAATATTCTTATGTTTTTGTTATTATTATTTCATTTAGATTCCTTGAGTAGTTTCGGCCAGCATGGCCATCATCGGGAGAAAAAATATTTCTGCTTGCTGGTAGCAGTAAACTACAGAAATGAATGTCTTGATGGAGAAAATGAACTTTTGTCTGTAGTTTTCATTTGTTTTTTATTTGTTTTTTTTTATCTTTTATATTTTATATAAGTTTTTTTTATCTTTTATATTTTATATAAGTCTACTGTATCTAATAATATTTTTTTTTTATCTTTTATATATATATATATATATATATATATATATATATATAATAAAACATGCCAAATATCTATATTATAATTCCATAAAAGTATTGACCAAAAACGTCCAAAACAATAATAATAATTTTGACGGAACATTGGGTAACTATGATAATGCAGATGAACGCGACCTTGAAGGCATGTACATAATGAGCGAATTAGAAATTATAATAAACAAAAATATACGGGCCTATAGAGGGATGATGAAATACTAATTTTAAAAGCTGCAAGAGCAAAGCTATAGAAAAAATACGAAAATAAATAATAAACGCTTGAAATTTCAAAGAGGCATAACCAATATAAAATCCAACCAAAAAATATTCAAATTCCTATGTATAATCTTAATCCGAAACAAAACAAAATAAAAACATTACATAAAACCCAATATATATTTAAAAAATTACAATCACCGCCTATTGTATCAAAAATATACCTATATTTATTAAAAACAAAAGAAAATCAATAAATTCTAGCAACGTAAAAATAGTCAATGAAAATTTTAAAAAATAGGTGCGGATATTCAAACAAACTAAAATGCAAAAAGAAAAATCAGCAGAAAACGAAATATAATAAAACAACATAATAAAAACAAAGATAGGCAAATATTCTTTCAACTAATCGGCAATCCCTTCTCTAAAAACAGTAAATTATTAAACAATATCAATAAAAAAAAACAATCACAATTGGTTAAAACAGCAGGGTGAAAAGAATAACTAAGTACAATAAAAATACTCAAAAAGACCAAAAACAATTAAACAAGAATATAACACCCAGCACAATAACACCATAAAATGTAATTGCAGCAACAAAGAAAATTGCCCAAATAACAATACATGATTAACCAATGATATAAGTCTACTGTATCTAATAATATTAACACAAACGATAAAAATATAGCTGCTATAGGGGGAAAAATCCCCAAAAGAAAGAAATGACAATCACAAAATGTCCTTTGAGGGGAAAAATAAATCCTTCTCAAAATATATATGGACCCAAAAGAAAACTATATCAACATCAAAATAAAATGGGAAATTATGAATAGGAAAGACCCTCACAGTATTAACAGTAAAGACAGCAAACCATACTTATAGGAAAAATAGCAATAATTAGTTTCAGAAAAGAACTTAAGTAACTGGCAAGTGTAAGCATATAAATAAATATTTAGTTGCCATCTAAGCATTAAAAAAAATATATATATTATAAACCTCAAAGAAACAAATAAATAAAATAAAATATAAAATAAACTAAACAAATAAAATTAATCAAAATAAACATAAATTAAAAAAAACAAATATTTAATATACACCGTGTATGCATGTATGTGCATATATATATATATATGTATGTGTGTGTGTGTGTGTGTGTGTGTGTGTGTGTGTGTGTGTGTGTGTGTGTGTGTGTGTGTGTGTGTGTTAATTATTACATATATGCTATACGTACCTACGTTTTTGGCGTGCGACTATAGTTTCACTGGGTGTTGTTCTCAGTTCGGGACTATGTTGGCTGCAGTACATTGACCCCGTGCCTGATAAACTGGGCATGCCAAACACGTAGGTACGCGTATATGTACTAATTAATGGTAATTAATACTTATATTTGCTCTATATAACTGCATTGAGCACTATTACGTTTACACGTCATGCATAAATTTAACGATTAGTTATTTGTTTGACTGCGCATGCACACCAGCACACGCGTAAACGCCTGCTTATATTTGGCCGTTTAATTTATCCACTCTACAAATACACACACACACACACACAGACACAGACACACACACACACACATACATATATATATATATATATATATATATATATATATATATATATATATATATATATATATATATATATATTCAACATCATCACTTGATAAGACACCAGAAGTGTTGAAACAAAATGGCTATTTTTGTAGTGATTTTATAACATATGTATATTATAATATTTAAATAAATATTTAAATAAATAATTATATATATATATATATATATATATATATATATATATATATATATATATATATATATATATATATATATTCAAACAACGAAGAAAATACTTCCAAAACCTATCTATCCATAATTAATATTTTAACATTTGTGAAAAACACTTGTCTATTTAAACACTAATAATATATTATGACAAAAAAGAAAAAAAAGACACGTGTGCCTGTGTTTATATATGTTTCCTGCAGAAATTGAGTTCTGACAACCAATAAAGGATGAGGGGAAAGTCCTGTACGGAGCAGACCTCATCTCTACCTTTTAAGAACAAACGCCTTCGGAGCTAAGTCCGTATCGCCGCTTTGACATTTGCTTGAATCTCCAACCTTCTTCTTCAACTAAAGATCCGGCCCGAACCACACTCCAGGAATGTGGACGTGACCGTCGGTTCAACTGAAGGGCCCCGGAATATCAACGCCCTGCCAAGCACCTAACCGCAAGCCGGAAGACTTGTCACAGTTAATTGAATTATTTAGCCATTCACAGCACAAGTCTGTTCTGGTACCAAAAGAATCTCGGCAACTGACTGCAAACGCTCCGTCAAAAATCTTTAACTGGCAGAGGTATGGACCTGTAATCATCTAAATGCCCCCATCTTTCTCAACGGCATGATCCAACCACTTCTTGCGCAATTCTGCACCCATATTCAGTTTCATTAGTATCTTGTTTTATCTATGTCTAGCTAACTGACCCTGGTACAGCTTGCTATATGATCACCCCAAAGCCTGATAGCTGGGTCTACATAAGGAAACGCCCCAAGCTGCCGCCCGCGACAGATTATCTCTAATTACCTTCACATACTTCCGCTTATCAAGATCGAGTCGTTGGCTAATTTCGATGGTGAAAGACCTAATCCTATTCTTAAGCCTCTCCCACCACTTATTCCCAATAAACCGCGCCAAATAACTCTCGCTGCTCTAAACATGTCAGCTGTTGCCGGAAGTCTCTGTCTATTCCTACCTCTCTTCACTTTTTCATTTCGCATCCTTTCCCTTTCATTCATGAACAATAGTAACATGTCAAGATATATTTCCCACTTCATAGACCTGCATATGACAAACCCCTTATTCCTCTTTTAAGTTTAAATATTTTCAAACGAAATATTATACGTATTTTTCTCATCTGTTAAATGATTTTGTTTATTCAGCCAGTTGCTTCATTGTTCTGTTAGTCTTTACTTTATAGCCCTTAATTGTTTGAGGCTTAAACATTGTATTCCATCCTGAGCGGACGCCTTTCCCTTCACTGTTCTCCGATATACTGTCATTCACGAATATTTCAACAGGAATATGGTTTGGGAAATCTCATTTCGTTGAACCTTTAAATTTATTATTATTTGACAATTTTCTCTCAAGCTGGATTTCCCGTTTGGTTCCGTTGTTGTTAGTTCATGGAGTACTTGTCTTATGGTAGATTATTGTACATTAGTGTTATTATTAATAGTTTTCCGTCCCTTTTGTTAATTACTTCGTATCTTTCCAGCTTAGTATTTTCTTAAATATATTTTGCTTACTCATTAATATTATATTTTCGCTTTTTACTTTTCTAAAATTCTGCCTTACAATGTTTATGGTCTTCAATTTTTCTGTCTTTTTATTCTATTAATAATTTCTATAAACTTTATATTTATTTTCATTCCTTTTTATTTATTTTTCTCTTCCTATTTATGCCTCTTTCTCTGAACTTTCTTTTTCAAACGTTTTTATCCCTTTTTATGCAACAGAGATTTTACCTTTTATTACTTTTAACAATCGAATGTTACTTGGCTCATAATTAAATAACTTTTATTCTTTTTTACGATTCTTGTTATATCTTTTTGGATATATTATCGACAAAAACATGTCCTATAAGTGAAAGATGAATGAAAAATCATTGACTACAGTAAAACGCTGATTTTTGAGAGAAGAATTATTGGCAAATCGCCACATCTCCTACGGTAAAACTGACGTGGAATAACACAAAGCTAGAGTAAATAGGGTAATGATAGAACTAGTAATGAAAAACATCTGTAATATGCTTACCGATTACAATTTTCCCAGACAGATATATAGACTTGCAGGTAGCGTAGTGGTTAACATAAAATAAAATGGTATCGGCGATTTCTAAGTGAAAGCGAAGTCTTTACATGTTCGCACTAATACACTTGGAAAGTGATAAATCCATTGCTTCTCGCTCTAGGACGGTTTGGCAGCCACTGCGCGAGTAGTGCTACTGGTTAATCCGAATCCGGTTGTGTGAGACGCTACCAACTTCATACCATAAATCCTACTTCATACAGGAACTACAGTAGCACAACCGAATGTTATGTCGCTGCATTCCATCGGGAGTTTTCTTAGATATATTAGATCTAATGATTGGTTACGGTGGAGAGCTCTCAGATGCCATGCAGTATTGATATCCATGTCAATACTCTTTTCTACATGATATCATTACAAGCAATCCACTATATATATATATAGAATTCTTGCAAAATAAATATAGTCTGTTTTAAAGAATATATACACGCTCACGTCATAGGAATAGTATTATTCAAGCGGACTATCCAAGATGTATTTTACAAGGTTAATAAAGTTATCAGTATAATTATAATTAAATCATAAATCGTACAGGTCAGACAGAAGAAAGTGATAAAATGAAAACAATCCTACTCACTTGCAACTCGAGATTGCTTGGTTTTGTTCTTCGGGTTGTTTAAACGAAATCGTCCAATAACAATATAAACTGAGTATTTTACAATAATCAAATAAGCTATTTCAAAAGTGACTGCACATAACAATTGCTATTTGTTTCTAGCATTTTTGACAGTATTTTTATCTTTTTGTATTTTAGAAATATTTTGATCAATAGAAGCAGAAAATGTATTAAATTTTACTCGTATTTTTATTGATATCTCATATCTATTTGGAACGTGTTGTACTATATTTATATTTACGTTTCAATCGGCATATATATATATATATATATATATATATATATATATATATATATATATATATATATATATATATATATATATATAGTGTATTGTGTATAAAAGTACATTGAAAAATTTTGTGGACGTGTTCGTCTCACTAAAACAAGGTAAAATATCCTTATAAACATAAGTCCAAAGGGCAATCTTTGTACCTCAACACAGTAACTCATAACACGCTAACCTCAGCTTACTTATACACACGCATGTATCTATCGGATCGTTAACTTGCGGACTCTTTCAAATATACCAACAGGTTGTCGAATGGGTTGGCAGGCTCCTACGATGCGTTGATGAAGCGCTTCTGCAGTATTATTAATGTATGCTGAATAAATTAATTATTTTAAGATTGAGGTGGGAAATATGTGCAGGCCATAGAATCCGTCCTCCCTTACCGATCCATTTTTCATGGTAGATGTCAGTGAGTGCACCACGAATATGTGACTAAAATGTGCTGGAGCTCCATTATGCATGAACCACATGCGTATTCGAATTAGCAAGGGAACATCCTCTAGCATGTCTGAAAGTGTGTTCGAAATAAAGTCACTGTAGCCAGCTCCTATAAGAGGTGCAAGGAGAACATATCGACCTACCCTTCACTCACCAACAAGTCCAACCCACACATTAATCACAAATTGATGCTGGCATCTCGCCTCTATTGTACCATGGAGATTCCGATCGTCCCATGTTTGATATGTGTGTAGGTGTGTATGACTGAGTGAGTTAGCAAGAGAGAGATAGAGACAAAAAGAGTTTGTAACCTGTATTTTGTATCAATTTCTAGTTAATCCTCCTAAAGATCATAGTTATATATACGTACAAAGAACACCCGAATGTAATATTTTCATGGAAATACAAGTAAAATAATATTTCCAAGACATTTAAAATATATATAAACTTATATATTTTACGTGCGTATAATTTTCATCTTTTTTTTTCAAAGTGACTCTGCTAAAATAATCCTATTGCTTGTGCAAAAAATAAATGTAATTTCTTATTCCTAATCTTTAGTAAAGAAGTTTTCATAAAAAGCTTTTACGTATTTATCTGAGTAAAAACTGTATACTTATTTTGAAGTGAATCATTATAAGAATTTTCAGCACCTGCTAAAGTGTGTGTGTGTGTTCTTAGTGAAGATTGTTAATTATAAATGTCAAACACAGTTTTCGTTCGATAGTCTTAAATGTTGCATATGAATAACTTTCTGGAAACTGATACATATAAACTGTTCAAGTACAAGAAGCTATTTATAAGTCCTTGTGCTATTACACTAACTCGTAATTTATGCAATTTTATCTTAGGTAAATTCCTTGAGCAGGCATCAACTAGCTCACAAGTTGGATCTGTAAATAATATTGTTATATTCGTTTCTCATATACAGATTTTAATCTCTAAATCATTGTGTAGTATTTAACATAATTTAATTCTTACTTAATTCAAATTATATAGTGACTTAGATACGTTTGGTAATAGTTCGATATTTGTTATGGGACCTTACCCATAATAATAATGGACTATTCCGGACATCATAAATACTGCGCCTCAAGAGGGAGTCACAGTTCAGAGACGTTCAGAGTCAGACAGAGTCGCAGTCAGACGATTACTGTAAGACATTGGAATAGTGATACTTGTCCAGACAACATAGTTCTCTCTAACCAAATCTGATATTTATTAATAATACTTCTATTTCTTTGTACATATTTCTGTTTGTAATATATCTGTGTTCCAGTTATTCTTCATTGGTTCTACCTTGGACCATCAACGTGGTACAAGGAACTTGGACCATAACAATATCCAATCGCATTTGAAGCCTATGAGGTATCAAATTATTCATAGGGACAATCTTGTTACAATTTGCCTCTCCAGGAGACGACGGTATATACATCAACACTTGAACAGAGGACGAAAAATATGACACTGAACTATTATGCGCATTGCGACAGTAAGATGCCTTCCAATAGCTATGCAAATTATTGAGAAAGAAAGAAATGTAGGAAACAAAGATAAGATTACTGAACTGTTATATAATATTAGTGCCCCTATATGGCAGTGGATGGTTTGATGAAGTAGAGGTGTGCCAACAGAAATGTGTTTCTGCAGAAGAAGTCTGTGAATACCATGGACTGACCATCTGAAAACGACGACATTTAAAGGAAAATGGAAACAAAAAATGACACGTAGCATCAGAAAAAGACTGTTGTAATATCTAAGAGACATAAGACGGAGAGACGGTTTGTAAAATTTGACATTCACAGGAAATCGTAAAGGCAACAGGGAGAGATAAAATTAGTGCATATTATTCCTAATGAGTTCGTGTAAATGTTTGATGGAAGAGAGCTTAAGTAAAATAGCAAAACTACAAAGTTTGGTAAGAAACTTTGGTGTAAAGGTCAGAGAATTCCTATATGGAAGGAAATGCGGTACATTATTCTCGGTTATGAAGAGACGATTTTAGGCAGCAATGTTGTCCATCTTTAGAAAGGTGCTGTGAATACCATGGACGGAACATATGATCAACGAGGACATTTTTTTACCAAAATGCGAACAAAAAGAACACTTATACTTAAAATCAGAAAGAGATATTTAAGTTTTATTTTCTCAATAAGAATAGATATGTTTGCCTATCACTTAGTTCACATCGCTCCTCAGTCTTTTCTAAAGGAGTAAAGGTCTATTCCCTCTTTCTTCTTTATGATTGGATTTCTGGTTCCATATAAAGTTTTTTCTTTCTCTTTCACTCTCAGTAGACACTTGAGTCATAGTGGTATTGTAACCTTGCTTTGGTGAAGTGACAAATATAATGTATATATATTCAACAAAAAAGAAACGTTTTCGCAAATAATAAATATAATTTATTTTTAATGAATATAAAAATCTCGTATTCTTTAGAAGTACTAAAATAGAATTTTCGCAAATAATAAATATAATTTATTTTTAATGGATATAAAAATCTCGTATTCTTTAGAAGTTCTAAAATAGAATTTAAGTTAAATCACTGTATTGCAGAGAGTTTCCGTATTATTTAATAATTTCGGAAGAAAAAATTGTCTAAATGATTTTTTTAATATCATTGAATCGCTTCACTTTCCGGTATTTCATTTTGCAATATGCATAACTCAAATAGACAAAGATCAGTGATCGACCAAATCAAATTCAAATTTCAGGAATATGAATTCAAATAAACTGATTAAAAAAACAAAAGTATAGAAAATAATTATTCATGTGATTTGTTACAGTCTAAAGAGAAATGTCCGAAGATTGAATATTCAATAAAACGACATTCTGTCATTCTCTTAATCCTCGTCTGAATTTTAACTAAGGACATTTAAAATTTCGGGGTTCACTGTAATTTGAGACATAAATAGAATATGAAAATTTAATGTATTCCACATAAAATTACCATATGAAATGTATCAGTCTACGAAATAGAAAGACAATGTCTTCAAAATATATTGATAATAATAATAATACACCTTGGGAAATAAGCGTTTTTTTCCTATAAAACAAAAACAAGAAGTTAGACCACAATCCGAATAAATAGATAAGAATTAAATGTAATTTATAAAGTATAATACAACTTTAAAAAATGACAATGTCATTTAGGTCAAAGTAGAGAAGTTAAAATTAGTATTAACCGATTTTCATACTAACAAAAAAGACTTTAATCATTCGTTAAGCATGATCTTCTCAAACTTCCAAACGTAAATGACTTTTTCCTAAATGACAGCTTAATTCTCTCCGACCAAACAGATATGTTGCAAATAGTTCACGATATTTTGGATTTTCTTCACTTGTGAAAACATGGATTAGAGTATTGTAAAATATTTTCTATAGAAAATATTTACAAATGCAACATCAAAACACAGAAACTGATTTTTGTTAAATAATGCTATTATTATATTAAGCTATTGCATATGTATGACCTAACAAAATATTCAAGACTATAGCATGATATTGCAACTTCATAAATATTCAGAATTTGGAATTGATAAATTTAAACACTTAAAAATTAGGAATATGGATAAACGGGCCAACCCAACATACAAATTACACGGATATACCAAAAATCAAGCAAGTATAAGAATTTAAATACCTCGGGAGTATTTTAACAGAGAAAGGAAAGTTTAAGATTAAAATACCAAATCTTATGTTTAGATATGTTCGATTCAATAAATACACCGGAGAGATACTTTAGCTCCCCTCTACCATGCTAAACTATGCGGCGTCGTCGGGTGTAGCTTCTCCATTCGTGTAGCAGGTTGTCTTTCTGATGAGAGGAACATCTCGGTGTTGATGAAATCAAAATTATAAACGAAATGGTTAATTAATTTCTCCTTCTTCTCATATATATATATATATATATATATATATATATATATATATATATATATATATATATATATATATTAGGTTTTAGCTTTTTTAGATTTATTTACTCTTTTAGCTTTTAGTTTTTTCTGTTCTATATTTATTTTTTTATCTTTTTTCTATTATCTTTAAAAATTTATCTATTTTAATGTTTTACAAGGACATTATATTGTTGCTTACAAGCAATTGGATTCAGAACTGAATTTCGTATTATTTTATAGAAAATGCATATTAACAAACTTACATGTTTGCCAAATTCTATATAAGACCTTCGTCTTATTTAATATCAAACCGCCTTCCTTAGCGTTTCAATTCAAACTTTTGATTTTTTTAAATGCTTCACATTAGAGCTCAAGTATTTTGCATGGTGAAAGGGAATATATAGCGGAAACCAGACCAATAACATTTTGTATCTAGGATATACGTTTAAAGTGTCGCCTATGATGAGGACCTGATAATGCAGAGCGACCTGTGAAAGAGGGATAATATAACTGCAATTTACCAAACGATTCTTCTCATTAATTTTATAATGAAGACAATTTCCGACAACTCTATACAGAAATAAGTGAAACAATAATTCGTATAACCCATCATTTGATCTTTATATACTTTTATATGCACGCTAAGAAGATATGTGCAAGTACGTAAGTAAATCCTTAGCCTTATTGAAAGAAAATTATATTCGATTCAACAAAATTTTATTTGTCAATTCGGCGCAATGTGCCGATTATTTAACATATTTCACCTATGGACACAAGCATGTGTAAATGTATAATATATAAACTGGAAATAACAGTGCGTATTAATAGAATAATTTTATTAAAGATAAATATGTATGTATATGTATGTATATATATATATATATATATATATACTATATTTTCATAGTATTGAGAATATTGTGAGAATATGGATGCATTTTGTCTCTTTAGAAAAGGTTACATCTGGGCGAAATGTAGCTTCAATTATAATCAAACGAATGGCTAAAATTTCTATAATCCGTACCAATGATGATTTCCTTTATACTAATATTGCCATTCCCATGAATTGATAAGGACTCTCCATATTAAGATACATTTGAAGATCAACCGTAACGGAACACTAGAGTATTTTTCATTTTATGCTTATCTGGATAAGTCACATCTAACTAAAGCGTGTATATTAAATTTAACAGACCACTATTTTTCCGAATATAGTAGACTTTTTCAAAAATATCTGGTGTGACATTATTCACTTATAATGTATTTTATCAGACATTATTTATTAGAAAATATATAATATAAATATATGAATATAATTCTGTCTAAAAATTATCGAAAAAATTATTTCAATTCAGTATTTCGAGTGAATGTCATGATTATATGTATAAGGAACAATAGACCAGGTGATTGGTACGTGAATGTAGTGACACGGTATCTGTCAGTTCAGTCCACAGTAAAGATGAGAACACTAGTCCTTGTCTAAATAAAGCAAATAGTCTTGAGTTTCTATGTGTTATTTGTTTCTTTTAAAACAAGGATTTCCTTAGATATATGCAGTCACTTCAATTCTTTTCTTTCTGTCTGATATTATGGCGTCTTTCACTATCTTGGGTATTCCTCGTTTATCATTTTAAGTACATGTCACAAATGCACATTTGACTTAATTACGAGGAAATTCTGTATAGAAATTTTTACGTTGTAGGCTTCGGAATATTTAATCTGCAAGCCGTTTTTCGTGCTGAAAGAGATTTTTGTTTGAAGCGTTTCAGTGACGACAATGGTAACTTTTACTCGTTTTGGTAACCATCATTATTCATGATTCTTTCCATGAAATGCCATTCACCACTGCTACCGGAGCTTATACAGTCACATTACATGACGTTTTCTGCATCAGGTGTAACTTCTGAAAACAATCAATTTTCCGTCTGAACCTTGGCACGTCACCATCAATCTTTTTCGGTGCCATCAGAATCCTTTAGTTTGAAGCTTGTTTCGTTTAACCACACGGCGCTGTCTCAAACATTGAAATGTTATAATTTGTTTCCGTCGGCTATGTAACTCGCTTGTGTCCAGGGAACGTTTGACTGATGTAAAAGCATTCACCGTATACATATCTTTGAACTTATTAGCAGCATTCTTAGTCAGTTTTGTGCATATGCTTTTAACCATCTCCTGATAAAACGAATAAACATTAAGGTTAGATGGCGAGAGGCTTGATCGCTTTTTGTATTGTACTCTCTTTACACTTTGAGATTTTGCAAAATTGTCGCAACAGTGTTTTTATTCAGATTCAGTCTTTTAATTGATTTTGTAGATATTCTTCTTTGTGTAGAATGAATGTTCTTTCGATGTAAAATAGAGATTTTCCCGTTGTTGGGATATTACTGGCATCAACAATTGCTAAATGAAAACTAATTGTGTTACAAATATTTTAAACAGATTTTTCCTATAGATGTGCACTAATTTTGGACCATAATAAATTATTATTTTCGAAACAGTTCTGTAAATATTTGTCATAAGTAATAGTTAACTGTTAATATTATTTCAGCTTTTGTAATGTTCCAATAAAAAGACTACAATCTTGTATTAGAATAGATTTACATGTTCACCTTTATCTACATTGGCATCCAAAAGTTTGGGGACAATTACTTAAAATGATGCTACACATTTACATTTTTAAGAAGTTAACATTGTTTAGAAGTCTGCTATCTTCAGTAGTGTATGTAGAAAATGGAGAGTTACATTTTCGTAGGAGCCATGTAAGAGACCACTTTAAGTAGATGGAAGCTGAAAAATGTGCATGCAAAACTATTGGGTCAGTGAAGTTAAAGTCTTTATAATATTCAAATTTCTAAGTAGCAGTTGTTCCATCTTATCAATATAAGTATAAGATGCCTTGGAAAATCATTGTAGCCGAATATTAGCTTGATTTTCTACACTAAATCAGGGCTAAAGATTCTGCTGAAAAAAATAAAGGTTGTGAATCAACGGGAGATAGCTACTCGGTTGTTAATTTTCAATGACTATATTCAAACCAACGAAATGTCTTTTGCTACGACTGGAATTGTTTTAAGAGCAAAAAAATAGAAAGGCACAAACGTTAGAGAATAGTGATGAATGAAAGATTGTGAGAGTCTCGGTACGTAATCTAACATTAACAGCCTGACAGGTGAGGAATGAACGCAACCATAACAGTTAGATTTCATTTGAAACAGTACTCTGATTATTAAGAAATAACAAGGTGGATGGGTGTATAACATAAAAAGTATAATTACTCAAAAAACATTGTACTTGAATTTTTTAAAAGAACATCTAACATGGGATGCCGAAAAATAGAGAAAAGCATTTATTATTGATGAATGAAAAATGGTTATCTTCTCATGGCAGAGAATATGTAAAAGGCCAGTGGGAAAAAGAAACAAGATATATCACAAAGATATTGTATTTTGGTGATGGACGCCTACTGGTGTGTTGTTGAATCAAGAACGATGGTAGAAAAAAATTGGTAAAAGCTGATGGAAACCTAAACAATAAAACTATAGTATTCTGCGATCTAATTTTATGCTTGGCGACGGAAATGGAGAATTTTGTTTGGAATGACGGTGATACTTCCTACACATCACGTACAACAAAAATTTCCTTTTGTTTGAAGACGTTCAATTCTTGGAAGACTGAACTGCACTAATTAATGATCTCAATGAAGTTGAACCATTGTGGTGGGAACTAAAAAAAAACAGAATTGCCCCAACGAAAACACGCAGTATCCAAAAGCTTTGGGATTACTGCCAAGAAGAATGGGAAAAATTAACAATGAGAAAATCTGGATCTTATTCCATTCAGGGTCATATCGAATTGAGATAATTATTCAAACCAAAGACAGCAATATTAATTACTACCTCCATGCTACGACGATGTGTACTTTCTGTATCAATAAAGTCACGCTTTCGAAAAGTAAAATATTTATTAATTTAATATAAATCTGATTGTTGAAACATCCACTTGTTTACCTAGTGTTCTATCATTTTTCAACATCACTATATTTATGATGCTCTATCATTAAACATACTGCATTAGTGAAAATATAGTAACTTTTATTCTGCTCCTCAAAGATCATAAGATGAATTGCGAAAAGCATGCTAATCAATTTGGATTTCCTGTTAAAATTGACATAAGTAATTTATCAAGAGGCCCAAAATTTGTACTCCAGTGGATATATTTATCAGCTTATTTATCTTACTCTATGAATAATCATGTAATAAAAAGCATATATATTTAGGATTCTTGCATAAAATGGATATTACTAGATTCATCTGATCGAGACCTACGGTTCTTAAGTTATATAAACTCATAAATTCAATAAACTAAAAATGATCTTCGAAAATGATGTCCTCTTTATCGCGTATATGCATAAACCTCAGTATAATAAAATTTAAATATATCATCGACATAAATTTGTATATAAGATATTTAATAAGGCATGTTTGAAAGACCTATCGCTGCAGAAGTACACGCATACACACACACACACACACACACACAAACATATATATATATATATATATATATATATATATATATTATGATTCCGGGATAAAATCCGGTATCAAATAATAACAAAGGCCAAGAAGGAATATAGGAAAATAAATGTATTAACGTAATAATACAAACTGGTAACACAGGTTAGTAGCTCCAGGAATACGGGTTAGTAGGAAAATATATATATATAGTCTTTGATATCGACGTATCGCTATATGACTTCTTACTGAGTCTACGTGCTCGTTACTCTGACTCTTGCCGCTACGTTATTCTACACTTCTACCGACTGTCTCTACTCTTCGGGTAACCACTGGCGGTATTATATGTATACCTTGGGTGAGTCCATTTGTGTAAAAAGGGGCATACCCCTCAACGCCCCCTCCTTAGATCCCTTTTGGGGGGACTTAGTATTTTTTTCTCTTATGGTCTATAATCAGAGATTCGGTAGATTTTCTCTTCCTGTTTGACCTTCTAATTACTGTGTCTTCCTGATCTCATTTTGTATTTGGTCAATATGTCGTCTGTGGGTAGACTTTACGCCTTGTACTGTGCACATCACATTTCCTAGTCAGTTAATTATTGTACCAGGTTCGAATGATCTCTTGAGTACTATAGGTGTATGCCGGTTTTTGTTCTTGTTCGGCAATAACTTATCACACACAGACCGTATTCTGCGAGCAAACGGCACGTTTCGCTTCTTTTTTACTGCTGGTTGGTCATTTTCTTTTAATTCAATTCTAGCGCCAAACTTGTTACCTCGTCCCAAACCGCTCAAGAATGCTTCGGGACATTGATTATGTAATTCTTCCTTTAACTTTGTTGCTTCTGATGGTTAGCACTTTATCTTCTTACAAAAATAGCTGATAGGTAAATCCCATACGTCGAACTTTTGCACCCAGTCTGTGCCCACCAGATTTTCTGTATCTTTCATTACGAAATCTGGAGTTTTTGTTTTTTAGTTTTTCCGTTGAATTTCCCATTTAGGATCAATTCACTTTCGAATTTTATACGCTTCCCTGTAACTGACTTAGCAATTTTCTGCGTATGTATCATGGTCGGTCTATTAAGCCTTCTCCATGTCTGTAGGTTAATTATCGTTAAATCCGAACCTGTGTATAGTTGTAATTTTATCTTTAAAATTTCAAGTTCCACGTATTTCCTTATGTTAATATTGTCTTCGTCGTGCATTCTAGTAACTCTTATGTTACTAGTAAATTTTCTGTTCCTACATTGGGATGCCTTGTGACCCATTTTCCCACACGCTAGACATTTTTTATATTTAAAAAAGCCAGTCCTTATTCCAGTGTAGTCCTCCACATCGGTAACATGCAGATGGGGGATTTATATTTGGTTAGATTTTTGCAATTATTTGCCCTATACGTTGTACTTTTTCCATTATTATAGAATTTTTGTTTTCTTTCCGGGGAGGGTGAAAAATGTAAACTTTTGTTCAACTTACGTATAAATGCTACTCCTGACTCCTCGATATCTTTCGAGTCGTTCTTTATACTCAGGCATTTTTGGCAGTCTTCTGATAATTTTTGTAGTGTTAATCCAGGCTCATTTTGCAGTTTTGAAATCATTCTTTTGTGCATTTCACTATCCTTAGCTGAGACTAACCCTTGTACAAAAATAAGACACTTGAAATTGTCCGAAGTTAATTCTGCCATTTTAAATCGTCGCAATGTTTGTTCACGATTGCGGTGAACGTGGAGTAGTCCTGATTTCCGTCCTTTATGAGGTTAAGACATTTCCACTTATTGTGAAATAGTGACGTCTTTGGACTGAAAAGCTCTGTAAGGTATGTAACTGCTTCGTCAAACGTTAACTCATTTGTCTTTTTTGGTAAGATGTAATCCACAAATTTTGTGTATTCCTCTGTTCCTAATTTTCTGAGAAATAGATGTAGCTTCTTCGCTTCTGTCCAGTTTTGATAATCGATGTGGAAGTTTCTTCATAACGTCTGAAATAGTTCCCGAAATGTTTATCCTCTTCTAGAGAGTAATTGAAAGTTTCTATCGTATTCCACACTGCGTCTTGGGAAAAAGTCGCCTCTTTTTCAATATTTTGTTGTTTGTTACCCGTTACCTTTAATATTAGTTCCTGGGGTTGCATTTGCCTTTCTTGATTTTCCTTCTTCGTTTGTAGTAATTGTTTCTGCCACTTCTCTTCCATTCATTCTTGGAGATGTAATTACTGTTCATTTTGGTATTTTACAAGTTCTACTAAAATACTTTTAATATCCTCCATGATAAGAGTCTTACGAAAAACTTAATTCTCCGTATTTTAATCCTCGTAAATCTTTTGTCACCAAGTTTTTTTTTTGTTTTTTGTTTTTGTATAGGTCCGAAGTCCTCGTCACCCAGTTGTTGTGGTCGACGAGAAAGAATTTTTTTCTTTCCTTGTAAGTTCAAATTCCTCGTCACCAAGTTCTTGTGGTCGACGAGGAAGAATTTTGTTTCTTTTCCTTCCGTATGAGTTCGAATTCCTGGTCACCAATTTGTTGTGATCGACGAGGGAGAATTTTTGTTTCCTTCCCGTGTGAGTTCAAAGTCTCGTCGGCACGTTGTTGTGGATTCCGGGATGAAATCCGGTATCAAATAATAACAAACACCAATAATATATATAGGAAAATAAATGTATTAACGTAATAATAAAAACTGGTAATACAGGTTAGTATTTCCAGGAATGGGGGTTAGTAGGAAAATATGTATATATAGTCTTTGATATCGACGTATCGCTGTATGACTTCTTACTTAGTCTACGTGCTCGTTACTGTGACTCTTGCCGCTAGTTTATTCTACACTTCTACCGACTGTCTCGGCTCTTTGGGTATTCACTGGCAGTATTATATGTATACCCTGGGTGAGTCCATTTGTGTAAAAAGGGGAAAACCCCTCAACAATATATATATATATATATATATATATATATATATATATATATATATATATATATATATATATATTAGTATTAAAGCATCCCGGATCGAACATTAGGTAGATCTAAATGGGGAAACTCGAGTTCTATTCGTGGCGAAGAAGCATTTTCTGTACTTAAATTTCTCGAAGGCAAACATTGTTTAATAAATAAATAAAAATGAGGTGTCTGTATCAAATTGTCCACTAATGATGTTTGAAGACACACACACACACACACCTCACACACACAGACACACACACACACACACACACACACACATATATATATATATATATATATATATATATATATATAACGTAAATCATTCATACGAAAAACAAATAATGAAGTTAATTATATGGCAAGAATCACTCTCGCAAACAATATTTAATAATAAAATACAATCAACCTCAAATCCGTTAATGAATGGTATGATCCTTGTTTATAAATTCCGGTTTTATCAGGTCTTATTTTTGCTACTAGCTCGGCTTTCAATCGTTTCATACGACCATCATCAGGTAGGAAATTAGGTAAGCTTTTAAATCCAGGTGAAAACGAGACATCGAAAGATAGTGCAAACCGAAATAAGCGTTTTTTCAGAAATGTGATATTGTTAACTGTAAGAATAATTTTGGAGCGTGCAGTCACGACGCTGAGGTTGAATTTTTTAAATTTTAAAATTGTGCGTTCTTGTACTGTAGAAGTAGGCTTTGTGTAGTAAAGGTGGCATGAACTAAATTGTTCAATAATTAGAGTAATGTCACAGTTATTATCAGCAATTCGCACGTAGGATCGGTTATTTTAATATCTAATTATTGAATGTATATATATAATGGCCAGTAGTGTATTTGTTATTACCTTGGCGTTTATATCAACGTATTACTTATAGGAGCTTTGGTTTGTTTCATTTTTTATGTTTGTGTATGAATGTATATATTTTTATCTACATGTACACACAGGCGTATTGATGTGTTTGTTTAATATTTGTTCGTCGATTTATTTATTAATAATTTAAGTTTATATTATATTTATTTAATTCATTTATTTAGAGTTTATATTATATACATGTTATTTATTTTTATTTATTTATTTTTAATTACTGAATTGTTAGTAAGTAATATGTTTAGGTCGGTTGAATTTTTAAATTTTAAGATTGTGCGTTTTTGTACTAATATGGTAATAAGATAATTCTTTTGTACTGGTAGGTTTTTCATGTAAATTGAACTGCACCACATATTTGATATTAAAATAACTGATCCGGAGTGCAACTTTCGGATAGTAACTGTGATATTCCTCTATTTATTGAACAGTTTAGTTCATGCCACATTGACTGAAAAACCTGTACAAAAGAATTCTCCTATTACCATATTAGTACAAAAACGCACAAACTTAAAATTGAAAAATTCAACCTCAGCGTCGCGACCGCACTCTCCCAAAATTCTTACAATTAACAATAACACATTTCTTAAAAACATTTTTCGGATTACACATATTCTTTCGTTGTCCTGTTATTACATGAATGTAAAAAACAAATATATTTTCATACCTGAGGATATCTGTAGGAACAGATGAAAGCTCGTAAAAAAATAAACAATGACCTTACACAACTGGAATTTATAAACAGGGATCATAACATTCATTTACAGGTTCGGGGTTAATGTCAATTATTAAATTTGTTTGCGAAGATGAATTATCGCCATTTATACCTTTAGCTTCAATATCTGTTTTTTGTATGATTGATTCATGTCGTACATATATATATATATATATATATATATATATATATATATATATATATATATATATATATATATATATATATATATATATATATATATATATAAAGGAAAAAACACTAACACTAAAGATCTTCAAATCTCTTATATTGTGGTTGGTTTTACACAGACGAGAATTTCTCTTCAACCTCCAGAATCCTAAACGTTTTATTTAATTTATTGAATTAATTCTTAATATTAGCTTTTCTAGGACCTTACGAATGAGCTATGTATCATTGAAATCGGACCAGTGGGAGCGAAGGAGTTGTTTGGGCACCACACGCAAACGCATACACAGTACTTTATATATAAGATAAGGGGGAAAATTATATTGACTCAATTGCTAGGTGTTCTGCAAGGAGAATTGATTCTCTGGTTGGTGCTAGAAAATTTTTCCCGCCAGAAACCATTTTACTAATGTCTAACATTCGACAGTGAATTGAATATGTTGATTTCACATCACAGGGGAACGGATATTTATTTCTGTAATATTACAAAAATTGTGGCACAAGTTCAAACGAGGAAGTGAGGAAGGGTTGGTCGTCGCTAATTTTCCTTGTCCTAGTTAATCACAATCCCGAGCCATTCACTCATTACAATGCGCCCAATCACCACAAGTACATGTTCATCACCTCTCAATCCTACATGTACCACAATACCACATATTCACAGGGGATCAAGAAGAAAAATGTCATAAAAATTCAAAGTCTGATATTTTTTTCTTATTTTCTTTTTTACCCTACAAAAATATATAAAAATTTATGAAACATGAAATGATGGGGGAGGGGATGAACCCAAGGAACAAAAAATAAAAATACAACAAAAATATTCAAACTAAAGCAAAATAGATGTTAATAAGACCGGTCCACGCCGCAAAATAATATGAGCGTACTCTGTATTCTGCCGATAGACAGAATCAAGAAGCACAATTACTAATGGAGTGGAAAGGTTAAAACATAAATAACGAAATGGGAAAAGCTGAACCAGCCGAGATAAATAGGGGACAAAAACAAACTGTGGAGGTTTGGAATCTCGACATGGATCATAACAGAAGAGAATGGCGGGAACAGGCTGGGAAAAACACGTATTCACAAATACAAAGAAAATAAAATTGAGGAGGGTTAAATGAAACCACCCAGTTGCACTTAAAGAGATTAAAAGAAAAAATCAAGTTTAGCCCCGTTCACGCGAATCAGGCTCGCCACGGGGCATATGTCCAAGGAATACACTGGCAATAACCCGGCACCAGCAACTGAGCAATAGCCAAAAACTCCGACAACCAACTGACCAACAGCCAACAGTTCAACAACAGGCAGCGGTAAAGGAAGCTGTGGGCCAGACCCCTAAGGATACCACTGAATGTCAGCAGGTGACCAGGAAGGGCGCAAACAGCAACTCCTCCTCCATCTCCCCAGCAGGAAGTCTCACCGGGGCGTAAACAACAAAGCTCGAAGCAGAAGCCTTCTCAGCAGCAGCAGCAGCAGCAGCAGCAGCAGCAGCAACAATAGATGCAGCAACAGTCCCGGCAGCAGCATGAAGAGACATAGCAACACCAAGAAGCATACCAGTGCCAACAAACGCAGCAACAACGACAGACACAGCAACCTCAGGAGGCACAGCAACAAAAGTCACAGCAACAAAAAGGCACAGCTAGCGGGAAGCATCGGGCGATCGTAGCCTGGTTGATCTGATCGGCGACTTTGGGCTCGTCGATAGATAACGGGTCGATCATCCGAGGGTGGAGATGTAGACGTGGACCCATAGTTGGCCGTCTCTCCGGGTGGCCAGCTATCTGGACAGAATGGTCGACCTAGATTTTCTAGATTGTCCCAAGTTCCACCGGTTAGACTGTTCGGATCATAGACTCGTCTGTGCCCGGATGGTTTTAGGCGTTAGGCCTAGAATGGCTGGACACTGGAAGTTCAACGTGTCCTTACTGGACAGGCGGGACTTACAGCAACAGCTGACGAGTTTAGTGCAGCGGGAACTAGTGGGGGTGGTTATTGGGAGTAGATGGTGGGGAAAGGCTTAAAGATATGATTAGGTCCTTCGCCACTGAATACAGCCAACGACTCGCTCTAGATAAGGCTAAAAAGGTGAAGACTCTAAAGGATCGTCTCTCCCGGGCGGTGACTGGGGGGATTCCCTAGAGATAGTCGTAGCTAGGCAGGCTCTGAAGCGTGAGTCTAGCAAGCGCTACCAGCGTCAGGTAGTTAGACATAGGTTAAACAAGATGTCTAACGAAGCCGTGAACATGGGCGCAGAATTGCGCAAGGAAGAGATCCGTCGAGGTTCCGATCGATACATTCGCGAGGTCATTAACCCGGGGGGGCGCTCTCTGAGGTCGACCAAGTACATGTGCGAAGCGTTTCGGCGGGATTTCGAGAACCGTTTTACCAAGGAGCTTAGTCTACGAAATGTACTTGAGGCTATCGCACATCTTTGTCCCGATTTTGACAGTGGTGTTCAACAACTAGTTCCGGCAGGGGACCATACCCAACCGGATTTCCAGGGGTGTGACACGCTGTTGAAAAAGAGCAAGGGTGTTGGGCGGGATTTAGATGATTACAGGCCCATAGCACTGCTAAACACAGAGTTAAAAATTTTGGACAAGATCCTGACGGAGAGATTGCAGTCAGTTGTCGTGAGCTTGTTGGGACCTGAGCAGATTTGTGCTGTGAGGGGACGAACGATTCAATGCAACCTCCATCTGATCCGCACAATCATAGAGGGTGCAAAAGAGGGCTAGCAAACCGCGCTGATCAATTTGGATCAGTCCAAAGCATTTGATTGGGTTGACCATCAGTATCTGGCTGCTGTCCTGCAGGCCGCCGAATTCGAACCCGACTCTGAAGGTGGATTAGCCTCCTGTATCGCTCGCCCAGTGCTGTGGTATAGGTGAACGAAAGGCGGTCGAGCGATTTTGCGCTGACTCGGTCGGTTGGACAGGCGTTGGAGACCTTCTTTCTCCTGTTGAGGGTCGGAGCGTACAGTCCGGCCCTACGCGGAATCGCCGTTTTCCCTGGTAGTGCTCGAGCTAATGTTTCTGTGTACGCCGATGACGTATCCATCTTCGTGCCGTGCCCCAACGACATTAAGGTGGTGCATAAGGCGCTTGAACGGTACGACAAGGTAACGGGATCCAAGAGTAACCGCAACAAGTCTTCCGGCTTGCGGTTATGTGCCTGGAAGGGGGTCACGCTTCCGGTGCCCTTCGGCTGTACTGGTGGACACGTCCGAATCCTTGTGGTGTGGTTGGGCCTGGACTGGGGCTGAAGAAGTACAGACAAAGGTCGGAGCTTCAGTTCGGTCTTGGTTTCGAAGGAGGTTGTCCTTAAAGGGTAGGGCTGAGGCGTGTGCCACTTACCTAATTCCCGTTATACTTTACCGCCTGGCTGTACTTCATCTTTGCAGGAAACGAATAGAGGCGATTGAGCGTTTGTTGACCAACCGCTTATGGGGTGGTCGCAAACATTGGGTCCGCAAAGAAGCCTGTTATCAGCTAGGATTGCCACATCTGGCGAGCTATCGCCATGCCTCAAGGTTGGCTTTCCTACGCCGCGTTTTGATAGAGGACTCGATTTTGGCGCCGTGATAGGGGCGCCTTCCCTAACCTTACCATCACTCCCCCCACATTTCTTGTGGTAAGCGCCGTCGCGGTCGTGAAAGGTTGTTGAGTTTCCTCAGCGAGTGTCGGTCGCCCTTGAAGGTAATATCTCGGTCCAGTGACCTTTCTCGGCGTCGGAGACTATTGTATCATGAATTAGTGGAGGGAGTGGCGAAGGATACTCTGTGTGACCGGCTCGGCTTGTCGGCATTGGAGTCGCGCTCCTTTTGGTCTTGGGCGCAAGCGGCGGATTATCTCAGCAACTCTGAGTTTTCGCTTAGCCGGCGATAGATTCGGAACGTGCTACTTCTCAATGACGATCAGATGGGGCGAGGCAGATTTGCCAGACTGTCGTCGGTGTGACCTTGGCTTATAGGAAACGGCTTCGCACGCTTTCTACCATTGTTCTCAGGTGGGCTCTCTGGGAATATATCGACGAGTTGACGGCTCTTATCGCTCTAGATCAGCTCCTGTCCATCAATCTCGCGTCCAATGCATTATGGGATATTCTTCTGGCAACAAAAGAGTGAACCAAAAGGTTGATAGGAAGCACGCTGAACATAAAGACTCAGGTGGACCCTTTCTGGGAATATATCGACGAGTTGACGGCTCGTATCGCTCTAGATCAGCTCCTGTCCATCGATCTCGCGTAAGTGTGTGACAATGTGTTGCCCCCGTTCTCCGGTTTAAAACGGGTGGCGTTTTTCACTTTGCTAGCCGTGACAAGAGTGGTGGTGTTGACGACGCGAAAGGACGGAATCTTGCGTTTTCTTTAAGCATTAGCTTAGGGTAATAATCAGATCGGATCGAAAGCGTTTGATGTCGATAGATTTCAGCGAAAGGTGGGTGATTGAGGCGAAGCTGGTTCGTGAGAACGGGACTAAGCTTGATTTTCTCTTTTAAGTCCCCTTAATTGCAACGGGGCGGTCTCCTGTGAACCCTTCCATGGTTAAGTTAAACACTATTTTGTTTTCTTTGTTAATATGAATAAGAGCACTTCCCGTCCTGTTCCCGGCTCTCTCTTTTGTTATGACACATGTCGAGATTCCCTAATTCCACAGATTGTTTTGTCCCCTGTTTTTCTACTCGCCTGGGTCAGGCTTTGATTTTTCCATTCCGTCATTTATTTTTACCCCCTCCCACTCCATTAGTGAGTGCGCTGCGTGATTCTGTCTAGTGGCAGAATAAAGCGGCCTCTCTTATTATTTTGAGGGTTGGACGGGTTCTATTTATTTTGATTTTATATTTGTGTTAAAATTTAGTTTGTTTTCGGGGGTTTTCCCCTCCCCATCATTACAAAAATCATTAAATTTTTATACATTTTGTAAAAAAATTCCCAATATTTTTTTTTTTTTAAAAGCATTTTGAACTTTTCATCAGATTTTTATCTCATGGTGTGTTTTTGTAAGCCTCCACCCTGTTAAAATGCGGTATTTTGGTGAATGCAAGATCGAGAGGTGATATACAATTTCTTTTGGTGAATGAGAAAATGGTAATGAATGAATGGGTCGCGAATCTGATTAACTAGGTTTAGGACAGTTAATGAAGACCAGTCCCCCCATTTTTCTCCTTACATTGATTTTTCCTTTTTTTTGTTTAACATATATTCGCGTTTATTTTTCGTTTGTGTAAACATTTAAATTTATTTGTACATTTATTTCTTTTTCGACGTTAATTTGGTTTTGCCTAGTATGAAAATTTTAATTTATTTTGTACATATCTTTTCTTTTTTGACGTTTATTTTGTTTTGTCAAGTTTGAATTTTTTGAGTTATTACCTTACCGCGACTTCTAATCGTATGACTTTATTCAGTTTATTTTGAAAAAAAACTAACAGTTTATTTATTTTTGGCTTCATATCTAACCAACGACTTTATCCACTGTACCATGTGTCCTTGATAACTGACATCCATCAAACATGGCTCGTGGAACTAGAACAGTCTACCCTACAAAGAAATAGCAAGTGAGCTGAATGCTAATGTTATGCATGTTTTGCTTCCTAACCAGTGCAATGTAACAAGAGGGACATGTCTTAGCAATAAAAAATAACTTCAATTTAATTAACGGAAATTGAGTTAATTTACGGAAAATTATGTAATTTATATAATGTTAATTAAATTTTTGAAAACATTTTAATCGGCTTTGGGAATATGATCTTCTATAGGAAGATTAGTCAAAAGAATAAAATTCTAAATAGATTTAATAATTAAACTTTCTATTTCCATACTGCATCATTAAAATTTATCTCGTTCTTCATTATAATTGAAAGTAAAAGAGATTACAAGAGGAATCTAATATTTCTGTTCGTTCAGTATGGGGAATTTGAGAAAATATGTTCTACAAAATATGTAAAAGAAATTGACAATACACAAAGTAAAAAAGAAAAGTAAAAGTAAAATAAAGGAACATTTCGTTAGAAATTTAAGCCGATTATCAGTCACAAATGGGCCCGATAGGAGAAGAATATATAGGAATGGATGTGATTCTCTCTGAAATTTGTAGATATTATAAATATTATTATATATTGGTATGCAAGGTTAAAAGTGCAAAAAAGTCATAGGAAACTGAATTGCGCTAAATTACTTCCCTCAAAAACTGATTTTGAACTCAAAAGCTAGAAATGTTTAAGGAACTTCCCAAACGATCAAATTTACGAGTGCTAATTTACTGTACTATAATAGTCATACACAAGTTTGAATAGAGCCAATTTTCCTATAAAATCCAATACAACAGTCCTGGCTTGTTCTATATGTCCTTTGCCTTCAAGACCTAGGCAATAAGGAACAACTAATCCTTACTTCGTGTGTAACATTAGATATGTTTAATGTTTGCTATCTCTTCTAATTTCTGTAGTCCCAAACATTTACACAAGCTTGGTATATAGATAGGTTATTCACGGCTTTCCTCTTGTCTTCTATATGGCCCGTGTCTGTCAAATTCTTCAAGCTCTCTTTCCTCATTTTGTGCCTTAGGAATTTCGACTGTCACTTTCTGATGCTACGTGTAACTGTCCATTTTGTTTCGATATTTCCTAAGAATTCATTGTTCTTCAATTGCCTCTGTAGAAATAGATTTCAGATTCTTCACCTATAAGGAGAGCGCCCAGAATTTGCTGCAATATAGGATGACTGTGTGTATTCTAATCGACATAAAAGCAGTTATTCTGAATTATTATTTTCAAATCCTAGTTACGTACACGTTTGTACAAAATACAAATACCGCTTGAAATAGTCATGACTGGAAATTTTTCAACGTATTAAATGGAATTAATGAAAGCAAATGCTCTAATATAACATGCTAAACTAGATTAAATAATATCACAAGCAGTAATAATTTTTCCATATCCGGAAATATTATGTGCTTCGGGAGAGTGTGAAAAATACGAAAGAGGGCTGTGAATATGAGTTGATAAGAATATAGCCTTTGTTACCCCACTAGTCAGGAATAATTATATTTATGCTATCCCTACAACGAGTATGCGTGCTACTACATACCCAACTACCCTCCTCTTAGCAAGTGAAGTTTGGCCAACAACAGTATGCTCCTCTTTTCAATCATTCGAGTAGAATATTATACTTATCATAATTTAAACTATTATTATCTATTCTTTTCAAATGTGCGGTTTACATTAGCAATTATGTAACATTGTTTTTTTTTCTGATTAATCTAAAACAAAATCATTTCAAACAGATGCCAGTTCAAAACACCAAGACATCCTAGTGTCGCCCTGACCGTGATAATGGCAATATCGAAATTATAAGAAAAACCGAGTTAAGTTATAACTTTACAGTGAAGTAATTCTATAATCCTTGTCCCTCTATTGATAACATTGTGTTCTTAATTTGGAATCTTTATATTAATTTATTTAATTTATGTCAGTTATCAGTTATCTCCTGGTAATTTTCCCTCTGAAAGTTCTCCACTGCCTGAACCGGGTATTGAACTCACACTCTTTGGGTCTGTCACTGGATCTAACCAACGACTTTATCCACTGTACCATGTGTCCTTGATAACTGACATCCATCAAACATGGCTCGTGGAACTAGAACAGTCTACCCCAGTGATCGAAATAAAGGGTTCGGTTCGAAATTCCAACCACCTGAAGAAGGCCGGAGCGTACAACGGCCGAAATGTTGTGACAAATATAGCGACAAAGATGAGGACAATAGTCCGACTAATGTAAATACTGTGCAAGTAATCATAATACCTCATATCAGAGAAATCGAATCTAAAATCATCAATTGATGTCACTCCTCACCATGTCAATATTATACGCTATGCAACATATGATAAGCATCTACATTAATTCTGAAAGGACTGCGAAAATGTTTAAATAAAATCCTTGTTTTATATTTACGAGATTAATGCTATATTTTTTAGCTTATTTTTAATAATAATTAATATTAAATTAAAACATTGCAATATAATTGCTTACTGTTTCCTGAACGAGAAGCGGTGTACATTAAATGCTTTTGATAATATTCGCAATCGAAATATATATTTATAAATTATTAATCATCCTACGTACAATTTTTAATTCTCTTTATGCATGTTGTTTGTAGTATATATATATATATATATATATATATATATATATATATATATATATATATATATATATATATATATATATATAATGTGGAATCAGCTTTATATAATGTCTATCAAAATAACAATTAAATGAGATATTGAGAGAGTCTGGAATGACATTAAAGCGTGAAACTTGAAATCTCTATGCCGTTGCTATTCCACACTGTCTGTATAAGCGAACTGTCTATATTTGCTATTGAGACTAATTTCCCTATAAATATAAAACATTAAAAACACACACGCACACACACAAACACACACAAACACACACAAACACACATAATTTTCGTCTAGCTCAATGTCGGAATACCAGATACGTAGTCCTCGAAATGAGCCTGGTAACTGTCAAACCAACGCAACAGCCCAGTTACTTCTATATGCATATGAGGTCTGTCCAGAATGTAGTAATACAATTTTAACTTACTGTGCTGGATTGCTCTAGTTGAGCATCGCATCAGATACGCTGTCGTGGGGTTCATCATTCAGTCACTGATCTTGTAAAATGTGTAACTATGGCATAGTGATTAGAAACAATTCTTCTGCAATGTGTTTTGGTGAAATGTCAGTCAGCCGTATGACTAGTGATTTCGTTTGCAGTGAAACGGCGTATTCCTAATAAATAAAACCTGACGAAATAGTTGTTGGGGATTCGCTCAAATGCATTTGTATTTTATATTCAAACGTTCAAGGGCGTTTCGATAAAGGTTGATATGGTAAGCATGCTAATTTGAGCTGACCTAAAACGAAATTGCTTTGTTAACTCTAATTTTCATTGACTATGAATTGCTGGATTCTTTCCGGATAAAACTTTCACAAAGAATGTGCAAACCATGTACACCCATTTTTTATGGAACAAATTATTAGTGTAAATTAATAATTGCCATAAAGAATAATGTCGGAAAAGATATCAGTACCATGTGCCCCTCCCTTAAGTATTTGTCTCCTCCAACTATGATCTATCTCTACAAGAGGCTGATCAAACCAAAAATAGAATACTGCTGCCGTATCTGGTCTGGGCTGCCCAGGTTTTACTTTCCGATTTAAAATACATCAACGCGTCATTGTGAGTGATGAATTATTTTTGCTCTTGCAACCCACAGATGAAACGTTGCTAGCCTCTCGATATTATATAGCTATTCCCACAGAAAATAATATGACGAGCGACGTTCCTTCGTTCCACTAGTTTTGTCCTTCACAGCTAAGATCCGCCATGCAGCGTACACTGTGGTGAACCATTTCATCCGCACCCTTTATCCTTTGTAAGAAGTAAGTAGCACTCGAACAGTTTCAACCCACCAATCGCTACTTTCTGGACCCGAGTTGCAAATGGATGTTTTCACATCTACACTCTTAACCATTTCAAATCTACTGTTAACCATTATATTCCTTACGTATCCTGATGAACTGCGCTTCTTAATATTATTGATCATGCAAAAACATCCATATATAAAGATTTTTTATTCAGTGGCTCTTTTCGTCTTTTATAGTGTAAATATTTTACAATAAACACGCAATTAATATTATTATGAAATGGATTAAAAGGAAGATAAGTTTGATGTAAAATGATAGGTTCTTATTTATCATCAGACAAGTATTGAAGCATGAAGAAAATATACCATAATTAGCAATAAATCCGTATGCAAAACAATGAAGAAAATAACATAAAAGAATAATAACATATTATCCGTTTCCTTAAACATTCCGCATTCATTGAACAAAAGAGCCGGGGTTGAATGTCATTACAACAATTTCTCAAACAATAAGTTTCCAAGTCTTGTTATTTCAAATTCATGTAAAGATGGAAGCCATCTTGATAAATTTGCGGTTGAATTGATAGAGAAGATCAGCATTTTAATTATGTCATTCCTTTTTTTGTCTTGTGTATCCGTATTGCCGTTCTCCCAATTTTGAAGAAGTTTATGAAGCATGCGTAAAGTTGATATCATATTGAAACTTGAAACCTCATCAGAAATTTGCTAAAGAACGCAAGAAAAAGATATAGAAGGAAAAATCAAGATGAAGAATGAGGTAGAAAGAAAGCGATAAATGAGAGAGAAAATAAGACTGAAGGAAATCTAATTTAACATAAAAGAGCATTAAGACAGATATGAAGAAATGATTCTAAACAGCGTTCAATGAAAACAATTTACAAAAGATTATATTATCATATTGAGATATGACTGCATAGAAACATACATGGGCCATCTAAGAAGTACAAACAGGTATAAATCGACTAGAATTAAACTATTTTGAAGATTTATTAAGAAATCCTTACTTCTCGTAACAGCCAAAACCGACTTAATATTGCATGCAGACGTACGGGAAAACAGTAATGTTTAGTAATGTTACTAGCTGTACACTTCAGTTAACAACAATACGAGCGTGTCTGTTAAATGGTTAAACGCAGTGTTGATCCAATTTTCAACTTTTATTTTTAGTTACGCTTGATCCATTATATCGAGCGCTTTTACCTCTGAATCTAGCGCTCCTTAGAAGTATATTTTCATTATAATATATATATATATATATATATGGTGTGAGTGGTGGCGCCTGTGTGCATGTGTGTGTGTGTGTGTGTGTGTGTGTGTGTGTGTGTGTGTGTGTGTGTGTGTATTGGGGACATTCATCAAAGTATTAGTTTGGCCTGATTAAAGACATCGCTAAATTCCCAGGCCTTTCAGAAATGGTTAGGAAGCTGATTTGCCGGAATCCAGACACCAAAGTCTGGGCTGCATATGTTACCATATACGAGATGTAGCTAATCATTTAAAAATACCTGGATGTCTTCCCGGAGCGATCAAATTTGCCTAACCGTTAAAACTCTCGAATATTTAATCATCGCTTTGAGAAAGTACATATAAAGGGCCGTACGAAAGAGTAGTAGAAACTGTAGTAAATCATTACTTCTCGTAACAGCCAAAACCGACTTAGAATTGCACGCATACGTACGGGAAACCAGTACTGTTTTGAGATAAACACATGCAATTTAACATTACTTTCTTCCATCCGAAAATATGGAAATTTCTTGAAGTGTTGAAGAGCAAGCAGACACTGTCGTGTGTCAGCATAAATCAGATGCTTACCAGATATTCAGCTCCGCCTAAGCGGAAACGTCATCACAATTCGACAGTCAGAATAGCAAATATTTTTTAAGACTTCGAGAACAGCTAAAACACGCACCCTTTTTTCGGGCATTGAAGTCTCAAGGGAATGAGTTCTGCTGTCAAAAGAAGACTGGATCTATTATTTACAGAGGCTACATTCGAGAATTGGAATGGTATTTGCTTACATTTAAAACTAACATTTTCTATATATTATACATAGATCCTTAAATTTCAGTATCGATAAGTGTTTCTATGTATATGTTATTATATATGTTTCTTTGCAACGTAACCTCCCTCTGTCATATATTTGTATTGTTAGCCAGTTATCGACTATTTAGGCCTAGCAAGTTTTACAAATGCTCGTTTATCTTGATGAAAAAGGATACACATATCAATTACATAAAAATGCTTGTTTTTGTGTGCTTTCGTGATAATATTTAAAATTGTTCACTCTTATATGCACAATAAAATGAATATACAAAATTTATATGTATATCTATCTATCTATCTATATATATATATATATATATATATATATATATATATATATATATATATATATATATATACAAAACACTTAACTAATTCAGTTTTCTTTTTGCAGGTTTTCAGATAAGACGTTTAACCATCTTGTCAACATTTTTCATAAGAATATGCAAAAAGCCATTTGAGTTATTCAGCTAGAAATTAAAAAGCTTAAAATCGTTTCGTTTCAGATACACTGTCTTCTCGACAGACCAATATTGAAAGTACAAATATCATTTATTCCTTCAGTAATAGTACCAATATTCATAATGTGGGTTCCCTCTTCAAAGTCTATTCAAAAGCCATAAAGATAATGAAGAACAAGTTTAAAAAAGAGGCAACAGTAGAGCGGAAATCTGTATCAGGAAGTCACAACATGAAGTTGAATTATCATTTCAACTCAGAGATAAAGGGATTAATTAAAAAGATCAAACTCAATCCATCAGATGTCGAACACGTTTGAGAAGAGTTTTAGCTATGACAGTTCAATGAGCAGTGGAAAACAACTTGAAGATGTAATCGTACGTGAAACATGAGAGGCAGCTTGTTACTCCAGGACAGAAAGTTAGAAGGTTAGAGAGGTCGAAGATCATCTTGAATAAATTGGAAATTGATCCTGAAATTATATATGTATGTGCATTTCAACTTAATTACAATCTTTCATGAGCTTCTAATCCATAACTTGGATTAATTAATGATCATCATGTCATTTTCGTTTATGATCGAAATATTCACGATTTTTCTGTTAAGCTTGGGAGTAATTATACATTCTTATTGCTCAAAGTAGACTTCTGTAGAGTTATTAAAACGTCGGATGATTCCAGTAAGATATCTTTAATCATTTCTAAAATACAACGATTCTAACTTAATCTAACAAAAGGAAAGTTTTCTTTTCAAACGATTTAGACATTTTTATTGTTACACCCGGTATATCACGCGTTTCATTCTAAGAAAGGACATATTCAGGCTAAAAACGTTTTTTGATGGAATCATTCTTATATATAAGGAGGGAGGCAATGAGGGCAGATATTATTACAAAATGCAGTTAAATTTTAATTCAAAGAATATAAAATTAGTGAGACGGTCTGTTTTAAAATTCAAATATGCATAATTTGATGTCATCAAGAAAACTGGTATTAATCTGAACATATTCATTTTTTGAATATAACACTTTACTTGTTCCAGTCATAAAAGAATTAGATAAGTTCACCTGTAGTCAGGTTCATAATATACCCCGTTTTTTATTTGTTTGTTTTTTAAGAGAAGCAATAGTATATCCCATGTTTCCTGTTTACGATTAGGTTTCCAGTTCTTTCTGAAGTCTACTTCCACATTATACTTCTGACATGTCCGACTGAACGCGGAAAGGTTGTTCACTAATTAAATCTGGACCTTTTCAAGTCTAGAGTTAGCAGTTTTCTTTCTTGCATAGTCCCAAGAAAGTAACTTCTTGCAATATCATAGTGCACCATACATTAACCTACTAACTTGAGTGTCTCTTGGGACTTGTATTGAAAGAAATTATTTTTTAAAAAAAGAAGAAAGAAGTTATTTTCCATTTTAGACATTTACTTAACCAAACGTATACACTCACATATTTTTCTAGCTTCTAAATCAATGTTGTTTACTTGTTCTCTCTCCTTAAGTGTGTTTTATTCTCATTCTCTTGCACTGAATAGCCATTGAGTCTTAGTGGATTTATTGCCTTATTGAGCGTGAAAATAACAATAACTTTGCAGTTATGATTATGTCGACACTAAATCTAACTATAAAGGCTCCATCTCCCTTAATTAGAATTTTGGCCCTATAAACAAACCAGGAATTCACACATATACACAAACACATACACAGAAACACACATATATATATGTATATATGTGTGTGTGCCTGTGTATATATACATGCATATATATATATATATATATATATATATATATATATATATATATATATATATGTATGTATAGATATATGTATATATGTATATGTATATATGTATATATGTATAGATATATATTTCTCTCTGTGTGTGTGTGTGTGTGTGTGTGTGTGTGTGTGTGTGTGTGTGTGTGTGTGTGTGTGTGTGTGTGTGTGTGTGTGTGTGCCCGCGCGCAAATATGTACAAAATAGGAAAGAACTCGTTAGGCAAATAGCCCGGGGTTCTTTAATATTTTTGTTTTTATTTTTAAAACTTAAATTATAATTATTTAAAAAAATATGATTCCTTCGCTATATAAGAGTTCTCACGTTTCAAAAACAAGAGCCAAAACCTCAATATAATTATTGAAATTAAATTGAATTAAAGTATCAAGACCTCTTTCATCCTCAAGCGAAAATCCAGGAATAACCAATCTTGAAATTTACGCATCTTTATAAGCATATTCATTCACAAAATTAATTACTATGGAAACGGCTACGGCGACCATTTTGATAAGGGGTAGAAGTGTTAGTTTGTAGCAAGTTATCAGTCACCTTCGGGAAGAGGTCAAAAGAAAAAGAAAGACAGCCGTGGTGCACATCAAAAGTGAATGATGGCATTCATGTACGCACATCGTCTGGTCAGTCACAGCGACAGATAGCTGTTGGCACCATAATACGTCCTTAAGTGTCTAAAGAATTTTATTTTACTTTTTTTCAGTTTTTTTAGTTTTTTTTCTAAAGGGCTGTTTCATGCATGAACGCGTCACACTGAACTACAATTTGTTTTTTGACCACTTCATAAAGGGTTTTTCTATCTTATGATTGGTTTAGGCTTTTAAACCTTTTATTAGACTTTGAAATTTAATTTTCTTATACTAATTATTTAATGCGAAAATTTGTTAATGTCGGCAAAAAACCGTTAACTCATGTCTATGTTTTAATAAATTGTCATTATTTGGAAGCTGTACACATTATTCAGTTTGCTAGCCTCTCGATATTATATCGCTATTCCCACAGAAAATAATATGAGTAGCTACGGTCCTTCGTTCCACTAGTTTTGTCCTTCACAGCTAAGATCCGCCATGCAGCGTACACTGTGGTGAACCATTTCATCCGCACCCTTTTTCCTTTGTAAGAAGTAAGTAGCACTCGCACAGTTTCAACCCACCAATCGCTACTTTCTGGACCCGAGTTGCAAATGGATGTTTTCACATCTACACTCTTAACCATTTCAAATCTACTGTTAACCATTATATTCCTTACGTATCCTGATGAACTGCGCTTCTTAATATTATTGATCATGCAACAACATCCATCTATAAAGATTTTTTATTCAGTGGCTCTTTTCGTCTTTTATAGTGTAAATATTTTACAATAAACACGCAATTAATATTATTATGAAATGGATTAAAAGGAAGATAAGTTTGATGTAAAATGATAGGTTCTTATTTATCATAAGACAAGTATTGAAGCATGAAGAAAATATACCATAATTAGCAATAAATCCGTATGCAAAACAATGAAGAAAATAACATAAAAGAATAATAACATATTATCCGTTTCCTTAAACATTCCGCATTCATTGAACAAAAGAGCCGGGGTTGAATGTCATTACAACAATTTCTCAAACAATAAGTTTCCAAGTCTTGTTATTTCAAATTCATGTAAAGATGGAAGCCATCTTGATAAATTTGCGGTTGAATTGATAGAGAAGATCAGCATTTTAATTATGTCATTCCTTTTTTTGTCGTGTGTATCCGTATTGCCGTTATCCCAATTTTGAAGAAGTTTATGAAGCATGCGTAAAGTTGATATCATATTGAAACTTGAAACCTCATCAGAAATTTGCTAAAGAACGCAAGAAAAAGATATAGAAGGAAAAATCAAGATGAAGAATGAGGTAGAAAGAAAGCGATAAATGAGAGAGAAAATAAGACTGAAGGAAATCTAATTTAACATAAAAGAGCATTAAGACAGATATGAAGAAATGATTCTAAACAGCGTTCAATGAAAACAATTTACAAAAGATTATATTATCATATTGAGATATGACTGCATAGAAACATACATGGGCCATCTAAGAAGTACAAACAGGTATAAATCGACTAGAATTAAACTATTTTGAAGATTTATTAAGAAATCATTACTTCTCGTAACAGCCAAAACCGACTTAATATTGCATGCAGACGTACGGGAAAACAGTAATGTTTAGTAATGTTACTAGCTGTACACTTCAGTTAACAACAATACGAGCGTGTCTGTTAAATGGTTAAACGCAATGTTGATCCAATTTTCAATTTTTATTTTTAGTTACGCTTGATCCATTATATCGAGCGCTTTTACCTCTGAATCTAGCGCACCTTATATATATATATATATATATATATATATAGTGTGAATAGGGGCGCCTGTTTGCATGTGTGTGTGTGTGTATTGGGGACATTCATCAAGGTATTAGTTTGGGCTTATTATAGACATTCATTCATCATTGAAATGAAGATAAGTTTAATGTAAAATGATAGGTTCTTATTTAAACGTTGGTTAAATCGAGTGATCCAAAGAGTTGAGTTCAATATGATGCTATTGTAGTGCTGAACCAAAACAATTGGTGAGTTGAGTTAAAATAACTAATACATCCCGAAGAGCCATGGGACGTGGAACTATAACAATCTACCCCTGTTGACGAAATAAGGTTTCGGTTTGAAATTCCAATCATCTGAAGAAATCCGGGGCTTACAACTGCCGAAACGTTGTGAATATGAAAATGAAGATAAGGAAAACATTCCGAATAATGTAAATAATTTAAGTTCTTTTTTCCGTTTTGACAAATACGTGATGCCTTCTGCTATGCTCCAACCCTAACACGAGACTGAGCAGACCCAGACCACAAATCGCGTACTGATACTATATCTACGCTGAATTTGTCCAATCCTCAATTTGTCCAATCCTCAATTTCTCGGTCACGAGAACTTATAGGTGATTAATTGTTTTTCACCCTACAATCACATACCCTGTAGAGGAAACGTCATTAGCCTCTAGCTACCTTATTAATATTTACATGATCAGGTGAACTACGTTCCTAACTTCCATCATTTCATAAGTAAAGTTTTCCAATGGTAAAGCGGAAATTAAACCCATACAAACTCTTCCATAAACATTTTGCATTGGAGAACAGTTTCCCAGATGTATTCTTTTTCGATCCCTACAATATTCGTCTTAGCTCAACCTTAATTTATTATATATATCCTCAAAATATGCACCTTTTACACCCTCTTTGTATACTATTACAGCAACCTTATTTAATACCTTCTGCATTGAGCGACACTTGGGCATTGTATTGAGTTAACTAGAGTATAACAAGTGAAGATTAAAATCATGAGCAAATTTTCCATATATCAAAAATTCCATAGTAAATTTTTTGTTTTTTTTTACACTTTTGACCCTCCATAAAGGCAATCATTTATTAATGTTTTTCAGAGAATGACGAAAGACGCAAGCTCTCCAACCGAAGGAAAAAGGTCTAAACAACTGAAGATTTAGAAGATATAATTGTTCAAAGAATCATTGCTAACGTGATTATTTTTAATACTTCGTACATTTTAAGTTATTTAATTTAAATCATTATTTTATTTCCTAAATTCGTATTTATAAATATTTCTTATAAATTTGAATTAGTTCCCATGTAACCCAGTGTTACCTGCCACATAGCGTCTCCAGTGAGTAGTGAAGCAAGATCAAAAACAAAACTTGTCAATGGGCGGATGGACATTACTTGTAAGGTCAAGGACCATTTATCAAAATTAAGTAGACTGGGCTCCATAGAGCGAGTGGAAGTAGGAGAGCCGTTTGTTACCTCAGAATAGGCTACAGCATTACATCCAAACAGGAAATCTGAAGTTGTGACTCGATGGGATTTGGCTGCCAACACTAACAAAACTCCGGCAACTGTTGCAGCGAATCCGGCTCCAAATGTAATGCCATGCATTCCTTTGGATCTTGTTAGTTTGACTTAAAACAGGGCCGCATATTTTGGATAGCGCATGGACTCCATATACAAACATCCAGGCCTTTATATGTCACTCCAGTCTCGCCACCTGCCAGCCCAATACAGCAGAGAGCATTTTAATAGTTATGTTTTTTATACACAATCCACGCGACCTCCAGACACTAGGTCCTTTACTCGCCACAGTATGCCTACATGATTGGGAACATACGTAGCAAACAGATCGATAACCATGCACCAAATAAGCAGAAAAAGAACGAAAACTCCGGTTCTTTGTGTCGTAAGCCGGACTACCTTCAGAAAAATAGACGTCGCTAGTCCAACTGCGGCGATCGATCGTGATCTACAGAGACAGAAAACGGACGTAGTAGCTCTGCAGAAAAAATGACTTCCTGACAATGGAACGCTAAAAGATTAACGCGCCACCTTTTTCTGGAAGGGGAGAGATGTCTCTGAATGCAGGGAACACAGATTTGTATTCGTTGTGAAGCTGACTATCCTCCGAATTATTGAATCTCCAGCTGGTGGCATAGAGAAAATTCTCACTGATCGCCTCTTTACATTGAAATGCTTTTAAATCCTTGTGTGTGTCTATACACCAATACTTTAAGTCATACCCAAAGTCATAAAAGAGCCATTATATACTCAACTTGACAGTAACATCAAACAAATCATATGAATTCATTTACATTCTGGGAGACTTAGATCAACAGATCTGTCTGAGATTTTAGGTCACCATGATAAGTGTAATACTAACCGTTTCCTTATTAGTAAAAATTTGTCAAACTGCCAGTGTTACGTCGGCTGAAATTTATTAAATCATTCCCTTAAAAAATCGGTTTGTCAAATTACTGTTATTTGCAATACTGATGGGAATTTCCTTCTTAACCGTTTGATTGAAGTAATGTGGAACGTCAACATCTTGATTCTACTATTCATCTTAGCTGCTTCTATTGTTGAAAGTACCCAAGTAATGTGGTTTCTGTTATTTGGTATAGTTTGTTGATGGTGATTCTGTAGCACCAGTCAGCAAGTTTGAAATAAGTATTGTCCTCACTAAAATCAGCAGGATTTATTCACTCGATACCATTTTAACCACTAATCGTAGGAATTGGCTGCATTCAGCTGAAAGCTTAGATATCTCTGAACAAGTTTGGTGTCATGTATGGCATCTCTATGAATGTATCTATCTGCCGAGACTATTTAAGAACAAATATCGAAATATTACTTTAATGTTTTTGGTTTTGCAGCAAATTACGATGGCGTGCAACACATACACAATTTTCTTATCTCCTCTACTATTTTAAAAACTCATCCGTACGCCGAATAATCTGAATTGTTTAATATTAATTCCATATCATGACGTTATTTGATAGAGTCATTGTACTGGACATCGCTTTTTCCACTTCAATCCCATAATAGAGTACTTTATTTGGAAAGGTTTATCTTGAGTTTTATTTTTTGGAATACTTTCTCGAGAATGCTGAAATATTTTTCAACCTCATTCATATCCCAACTTTTAATACGAGTGTCATCGGCATCTCCCTACAATCATCAGTACATTGACTTCGAGAAAGAAAACATGAATGCTGTTTTCCATAAGGAGACATTTGAGTAGGATGTGGTACGGAATGCTTAAATGATCAATGTCCATCTCTTCACATCTCTTCTTGTAAATTCACATGGCAAAGTCTACGAGAATAAAAAGAGTGAGGCAACCATTTCCTGCTTGTAGTAATCTTGATGAAGTTTGAAATATTTCCGTTTAGGGGCCTCGACAGACATATACGTCTTTGTGAACGGATATCTTTCCGCTGTCAAAGCTAGACAATTTTCTAATGGATGAGAAGATGAAGTCTCTGTCGATGTCGTCATAAGCTGATATAGCAGGTTTATAATTTTGTACTGAAGAGGTATGCATTTCCCTGGAACTCTTTGATGATATAGATATCATGTTAAAGCCATAACAGAACCATGACAAAACTGGTTTGTATAGAGCTGACTTTAATAGAACGGCGAGAACGCAATTATTTGTTAATAGTGCTTTTACTATAGTGGATTTAGTTGTGATACCGCTGTATTTTGAGATTATCATTGTATTGTATAGTGCATTAATGAACGATATAATTAATATTTTATGAGTATCTCATTCCAGAGTTCCTTCATGATATTGATTCTTGCTTTTAAAATCGGACATAAGGTATCTTATTTTTTAATTTTCAACCAGAATATCAAGTCATGCTTTATTATTCCTTAACTTTTTATAAATTCCTTCACTTCCTCATCATTACTTTCATACTGTTTACGTTTAGAGACACTTTTTGTAATGATCGGGCGTATATTAATGTATGTACTATTCTTTGGCAATTCGTCTTATTTTAGTCAGATTGAAATTTAAATTATTTTTTTTGAGACCCGGATCTTTTTTCTGTTTTGTTTCAATTCAATTTTGTTATTGTCTTTTGTTTGTTTTCTACATATTTCAACATATTATATTTCGTTTTCGCTTCGATAATTCGGTTTAATTTTTCAGGTGTGAATAGTTTCTCAATTGTTTTGTATATTCTATTTTCTTTTCAAAATTTACATTTTTATTCTTTTCAAATTCGAATGTATATATAGATAGACGTGCATTCTTGTATACGTGTTTATATCCTTTTTGTCGAATAGCGAGGCGTTTTCTTTTTCTGTAGATTATGTCACGCGAAAGGAAACATACACTGTTATTATGAAACGGATTAAGTCAGACAATTATTTAATATATTTTCTGTTGATATGTTGTTTTAATAGATACAAATTATTTTAATAAATGAATCTATTTTTTTAATGTAATTAGTACTGTTTATTTAAGAAAACAGAGCATTTACTTAATTAAATTGTATCTATTAAAATAACGTATAAATAGATAATATACTAAATATATTGTTATGGAAAATTTTAGTACACTCTAGGAAACCTTGTCATTTCCAACAGATTTAAACATATATATATTTGGTGTTTACTATATTGTATGACACCAATAAAAGAAAAGTCATTTTCCTGTAACTAAAAGACATCCTCACGTGTATTGCAACTTGGAATTGCCTTTAGTTAGAATTACGCACATCACGTCAGATGCAAAATATTAGAATATCGTTGGAGAGGATATTGCAGGAAAAGGTCTTATTTAAAAATCAGGTATTTAGTTTAATTTGCACATCACTATGATGAGTTCCTCAGGATAAGTAGATGTCGATTAATCTGGGAAGGGACATAAAAAGTTAGAAATCCGCCATTCAACTCTTCGGAAAATAACTGAAAAGTAGAAGGCAATTAAATCAGTCGTTGACAGTCTCAGTTTAGGCCGTTCTAACAATTTCTGCCCAATTGCAGAAGAACTCTAAGAGAATCCTAAATAACCTCACACGACTTACAAATAGCTCTTGCCTCAGTTTATATATATATATATATATATATATATATATATATATATATATATATATATACACAAACACACACACACATATATATATATATATATATATATATATATATATATATATATATAAATTCATACAAATAAAGTAAATAATATACAAATTAACAAACCACTCCCACCAGAATAACCGTTAGAATAGACTACCCACAATGCACCACTGCCCCGTATATATAAATATTCTTGAAAAATCACAACAAATGTAACCTGGTGATTGCGTTTAGCATGAAACCGTATATGGCCTCTGAGTGTTGATTCAATGTTAACTTTTATATGTACATAAGCTCGCTCTCTCTCTCTCTCTCTCTCTCTCTCTCTCTCTCTCTCTCTGATACTGTGCACTTTAAAATATAGCATACTTTGAAACTATATTTCTTCATATATACCTATCTACCTCTCTGTCCTATCTATCTCTCTCTATCTCTCTCTCTATCTCTATCTCTCTCTGTATATATATATATATATATATATATATATATATATATATATATATATATATATATATATATTATATATATATATATATATATATATATATATATATGTATGCAGCAGTAATTCATTTATTAACTTTGTAGTATTTAAAAATATATTTTCTAATTTCCTAATAAATTATTGTTCATAACATTTAAAGTTGTGAATAAACTTTTCAAAATACAAGGTCATATATTCGAGTAATTTAAACGGTCTTCTTCTCTGTACCGTCTTCCTTGAGGACGTGGCCGGACATCGTTCTGTACTATTTCTTTCATTTGTAGCTGTTCGTAAAGTTGGTATTCTTGCTATCTCTCCTAATTGCTGTTCCACCAACCATTTAGACTAACTCGTTAGGTATCCTATGCCATGGATTCCTCTTGTCTTTAATATGTATTGTCAGTGTGAACATTTCTAAGCCTTTTCCTCATTATGTACCCTAGAAAGTTAAACTCTTTCTAATGTTAGGTATAAGTATTCTTTTCGTTTGCATTTTCTCTTCAACATCGTCATTAGTCACATATACAATCCATGGTATTGTTCTTTAGAACTACAGACCTGTCGGCGAAAATATATTCTTCGTATCTGAAAAGATTATCCATCATTCACTGCCATATAGGAGGACCGTCGACCGTCTTAGTTACGATTAAAATGTAACTTGTCAGTATTGTAGACAAGCGTTGGTTGGCTAGATTTATTTTGATTTGTTCCAATTCAAATGTAAATATATGCCGATATCATAATAATTATTCTATAAATACTATGTAATCCTTTTGTAGACTACATCGATTATACGATAATCAAAACGATTTCATGGAGATTTAAAGGACCGGAAAATGCATTAAATGTGTTCTTCCTTTTCTTCTTTACATATTATTTTTTACCTGTAATTGTTTTATAACATTCCGGATAATAAACAATGTCCTCGTGCAAGAGAACGATGTGATTTTTGGTTATGTTTTCTTTTCTTTTAGAGTGAGGTTCACCCTGTATAAGGTAGAGGGGTCACTCGAGTTAGAGTGTTGCAGTAAGAGGCAGTTTGTACGGATAGGTGGGGAAGATAATGGTCAACCCTTTGCCTTGAACCAATTCAGATTGTAGTGAACGGGAAAACCTCCTCTTGAGAGTCGGTTCTACAGAGTAGTGTTTCGCGAGAAGAAGCTGTTCGAGTGGAACATAATCTCACTAGTGGAATACGGAGGGAATGTGGGTGGCTTGTTACAACCAGAGTGGCAAGATGGGTCCTGGCTGTGAAAATTAGGATTGGCGGAACTAATGAAGGCAGTTCATCCATTCACTTACTATGGAATTAGCAAAAGAGTTGTGAGAGTCTTGCCACATCTCTCCTTTGAGAAAGGGGTTGGAGGGTGGAAAATAGTTAGTTACCAACAAGGAAGCGAAGACGGTTTTGGACTCTGTCAAGCCTGAAATCCGTGGAGTTGGCAACTCTCACTCAAATATGACAGCATTACTCCATTTTAGGCGTGAGCTTACTCTTGTAAATGTCGCGGATAGCAGGAGGCGTCAGATACTTAATGAAGCGGTACAGGGATCCAAATGTTTTTACTGCATCTTTAGCAATGAATCCTATTTAAAAGTTCTACTTGATGTCAGGGGTGATTTTAAGGCCCAGTCGTCTTTCAAGTCGCGAGGGTTCATCCATCCATCGTTATATACAGTTAATTAATTAAAAGACAGCAAAAGTAAAGAAAAATCTTAAATGGGTAACGTTCATCGTATGATCTGGGCCATGGTATTATTATTGTGATTATTATGATTATACAATTTAAGATTTTAAATCACACATCAAAATAACATTTCCTTTAATGCGTGATAATAAATTGCGGAAATACGTACTATGACTATAAAATTTCGCACAATTGTAATTGTACGAACTGTTATCGCTACGCAGTTGTAAATGTACGAACAATATATGTTGTAAGATAGTCGTATACACGTGGTTGTAAATACTTGGGTTTGAAAATTATATTTATTTCACTTTTAGAAATACATATACAAGAGAGATTAACTTTTTCAAGCAATATAACTATATCGTATGACAAAGGTAATCATTTATAATGATTAAATCACTGGACGATGCGAAAGTCCGTGAAATAATAATAAATGCATTGCAATGTTTGCTTTTTGAATAAACGTAAAAATATTGAATAATATTTAATTTTCTTCAGTTAAAATATTATTTTATATTTTTGATGGAATGGCTATTGCAGGTCTCAGTGTGGACCACCTTTTTGAACCTTGTGACATGGCGCTAGATTATCTCAAAACCTGTACCAAAGAAACCACATCATTTTAATTTTTTCAACAGTAGCAAGCAACAAAATGATAGTACATACAATTCTAAGTACAAAAATTACATAATGAAGATGCTGATATTCATCTTCAAATAAAATGTCAGGAAATACCCCCCTACTTCTATACTGGAAAGAGCGATGAAAATTTGAGAAACGTATTTTCCTGAAAACATTATTTTCATAGAGAGATTATATAAATTCGATAAGAAAGTTACATTAGCTGCTCGAATATTTGTTTATAAGGAAACTGCTAATATCACCATCATAATTTCCATTCTTTTATAAAGGGCAGTTCATGAATACTGGTATTTTTATTGGGTTTTACAAATATTACACAAGGTTTTGAATTATTTCCATCAATTTTATTCGAATATCTTATGTACAATATGTTTTAAATATAAATTCAAATGAAAATACAACACATTTCTAGACGCGATTGAAATTGCAGATTTTCTATATACAAAAATACTGGCCAATCTTTTCAAAATTTCGAAATTAGCTTGATCCGTTTCACCCATAAACAAACAAGCGCGCGCACACACAACGCACACGCATGCATACTCTCTTTCTCTCTTTTAAATTTGTTGATATATTCAAAAGTCTTCATGCCTGAAAAGTATTTATTCTTACAAAAATGAGCAAAAATATAGAAGTAATAATCTGAAAATTTGTTCTCAAAAGATCGGATATATATATACGTACATACATATATATATATATATATATATATATATATATATATATATATATATATATATATATATATATATATATATATATATATATATATATATATATATATCTTTCATCAGGCAAAGTATTGATATGTCCACATATTATTTGAAGCAATTAATTTTTCTCATGATATCTTATGTTTAAACTTAGGCTTTTATGTGTGGTAGTAATCTCAATTCTTCTTGAATTGGCAGAAAAATCTTCCTTTCCTTAATAGGTAATAAAACAATTATGATTGGTCAGAGAAAGGTGGAGCAATAAAGTCTTTGTTCGTATTCCCCATTTTTTGCATTGTATGCTTCAGTTTATATATATATATATATATATATATATATATATATATATATATATATATATATATATATATATATATATATACATTCATACATACACATATATATATATATTTATATATATGTGTGTGTGTGTGTGCGTGTGTGTAATTGTATTTATGTATGCATACACACTTTGTAAATTTAGAGAAAATATTGGGGAAATATAAGAACCCACTTCACTAAATCTTGGCTGCGATACTTAGATACTTATATTACTCCCGCTTCTGGACATTCTCATGTAGCGATATTAACTAATTACACAATCTACTTCAAACTTACACTTGAATATCAAATTAATTAAAGGGCATAATTTTAAATAACGTCCATTCTTATACTCATCAGAGAAAAATAACATCATTATCACAAATATCTACCACTAACCTACTGACACCCAAGAATATCTTCATTTCAAGAGCCATCAGCCAAATAGCTCTCTAATGCAAATCTTCAACTGCAACTCCAAAATGTGATTCGTGCATTTAAGTGCACAAAAGGCAACAAATGTTATATATGTGTCCCCTATGCACTAAACAATAGTAAACTCTTTGTGTCACAGAATATTCACAAATGTAACATAGGCAAATTTGAATTTATGCCAGTATATCAAAAAGAAGATTACAGTTACCTACAAATACAAGAAGAAACTTCATGGACAAATTCAAAACAGCACTAAACAAATGATAATCACACACACATAAACACATACCATACACACATAGTGGCAAAACACACAAGCGGACCACACACACACAAACTCACATACGAACCCTACACAATATACAAAGTGTGTGTGTATATATATACTATTTCCTTGTAATAAAACAATATATATATATATATATATATATATATATATATATATATATATATATATATATATATATATATATATATATATATGTATGTATGTATGTAGAAGGGATATGTATATATATATATATATATATATATATATATATATATATATATCACATACTAGCAATATCAATGTTCACCAGAAAGAGTGGTTAGTTCACTCTAACAAAACCGATGAAAAAGGCAGATATTGCAGAGACTTTTACATTGCTTATGACCTAACCCAGATCATTGATGAACCCTCCCGAATGCAGGTAAGACGTGACACCAGGCTAACTTATTTTTGTAACCCTCAGCCCTGACAAATGCTCAGCAAATGTTTTACACCACCTTGGCCCGTCAGTCAGTATCGTGGTTGACTCCAGATCAATGACATCACCTGATTTACCGTTCCATAGATCTTTATTTTTTGCTACGCGTAGGCAGACTGCGACAGCTTTCGATCCTTTATGACGGAAGCACCTCTCCCAAACCTCTTCAGACATGTTGCAACCAAAACTGCTGCCCTAATCCTTTCTGGAATAGAGAGTTTTATAACGAAAAAGAATGATTCCTTTCTGGAATGAAGTGTTTTATACCCAAAAAGAATTCCAACAAAAACCAAACAGTCAGCCCTGGTTTACCTCTGAATCTGCTGCAGCCATAGCTCACCCGAACCACAACTTCAGAATCCATCGCAAGGAGCGGTATAATCTGGCCCTTACAACCGCTCGCAATCGGTGTAAGAGAGTTTTGGAAAACGTAAGATACTACTACGCAGATCACCAACCAAATTATGAACAGAAGCAAAACAACTTTGCCCACTGTTATAAATGGCCCTGGGGTCATTTCCTCCTTAACAGACAAGGCGAAGATCTTCACCTCGATCTTTACCTGAGACTCAACATTAGCTAAAAAGGCCATCCGCTTCCCAACTTCCTACGTCAGACTGAGCACATTCTCAGTAATATACTCATTTCAGTAAGAGAAGTGTCAAGATTTATCAAAAATCTCGATACCCAAAAAGCTACTGACCCAGACAAAATTCCATTGGTCGTTCTTAACAATATCAGATTTATCCCCGATACGTACAAAGTATTTAACCGCTGCAAATGGATATCCACACGACGAGGCCCCGTGCTTGGAGAGGATAACTCACACCCAACCTATATACGATCAATCGTTAAAGATGCTCTTAAAATAGTCGTCTCTCTGTACCGCTACAGTATATACGTGACTCCTCATGTTATTTATAAGATCAGGAAAAACAGGGGTTACTGTTGCCATATTAAGTCGGGAGCTACCCAAAACTTACTTTCCTGTTTTGAAATTTAAAAGCATCTCCGAGACCTAGTTGGAGAAGAATTAATTTCCCCCCTCCAAGCTCTCTCACACAGGCGTATGTGACTCTCTCACTGCTCTGTTGCCACTACCATAGAAAGTGCTCGGACGAACTACATTTTTTGCTTCTGACAGATCTAACCTTCACGGCTACATAGTAGCAAACCACCCCACATTCCCTCCGTATTCCTTCGTCGAGAAGTAAGTTCCTCATAAGCAGCCTCTTCCCGAGACCCACTGCACTGTGGAACACACTCCAAGTGAATCTTAACCTGTTCAAGACTAGAGTCAACCGTTATCTTCCGCTCCTATTCATATATCTACGCCTTAGCGTAACTCTATCTCTAGTGTCTCTGGCCCTTGTACAGAGTGTTCCTACTTTGAAAACAAGGAAGACATCAGAATAAATAAGCAGCAATTTTTTATTTCTTTCGTAAGAGGCTACATTCGATGAATTAAGGGTAGAGCAACGCTTAAGAGACTATGTGGCGAATACCTCACAGTGAAAACGTTAATGAAGTAGTGATACCTAGATGATTTTGATGTGGAATTATAGAAGAAAAAGTGATGACATCATAGGGAGATCCAGATGATGTTAAGCTGAAAGCTCAGATTTACGTCTTTTTAAAAGTCATCATAGAATCATTTCTCAATTAGCTACCTGCTTTGAGAATTTATAAGTCTTAGATCTTGTCATATTCCGTGAGGAAAAGTAAAAATATATTAACATATTGAATCAGGTTGCGTTATATTGATGAAGTGGGCGAGTTGTTCGCCTGAATGTAAGCTGATAGAAAAGTTGAGGACCATTATGAAGAATAATGCCTTCATTGCCACACGGCAATTTACCAGCAAAGATGAACATTCTGAATACTGAACAATCTTTTTAATTCGAAGAAATAAGAAAGGTCCCAAAATCAATGATGGAAAAACGTCTAAAACTAGCCACGGATCACATCATATATTTCATATTAATGATTTTGTTATGATAACTCTGTTTTATGTCTTTTATTTAAACATTGATTTGAAAAATTTGCGTATGTTCTGTAAATTTATTGTTTAATAACTACTTACTACTTAATACCACGGCGAAATAGAAAACAATATGGAAAAATCATGTAGAATAAAAATTGTCTCATGGTAGAAATTAAATGTGGTACATTACAAATTAAATATGATCTATGAATTATAATGCATATTAATTGGGCAAATATCACTTATAATCTATATTATTTTTTCTAAATTTCATGAAAATTCAAACTCGACTAATAATGTAATTTAGGTTTTTTCGTACACACACACACACACATATATATATATATACATATATATATATATATATATATATATATATATATATATATATATATATATATATGCCAGTAAATCTGCCATAATGTAGCTTTCTTTTAACTTCTCTATATATAGTTTCATGATAATTCTTCTGATGAATATTTCTCTTCAGTATCTAGTTTTTAAGAATTTAAACGCAATATTAGATTGGCTACAAGGTCTCATCATTTTACCGTTGAAATGGTTAGATGGAGTCTTAAGTTCTCTACTATGAAACTGAAAATCTTCATGCAGTGTTCAGTCCTATGTTCTCATTTTTTATATTTATAGATGCTCTGTCTTTGTTACTGAACACACCCTATAAATATAGCAAATTTTAAATGATATATGTATAGCGGTATACGTACAAAAGGAATATGTTAAAAGATCTTGATTCGAACGTCTTCTCAAAGTATTTGCCAAATTTCCACCGTACAACACCATTCCAACAGACAAAACTTTGAAAGCTGTATTATCAGTGTGGATTTTTTCAATATTATAAGTGTGGATTTTTTTAATACAAGACCTGACAATAAAAAGTTCTATCAATAGTTCCATGGAAAATGAACTGACGTGCTACATTTATTATTTCCACCAACTCTAACACTTACGGTTAAGACCCGACATGACACATACATTGAGGTTAACTACTATCTTCTCCTTTGTATTCTATTAGTAAGAATAAAGTTCCACTCGAAAAACGATTTTCGATAAGGTGCCTTCCTGACCAATAAACTTTGAACCTATTCAGATCTAAGGTTAACAGTTGTCTTTGAAATATCCTCATAAAGTGTGGCTCTTGCCTCTTCAACCAGGTCCTTCAGTAAGTCTCTACACTTACACTTTATTTAAATTTTTCACTGAGTAGAGTGAGGTTATTTCCGAATTGCGATAGTCTGTTACATGCTTGAACGCAATCTTGATATAAAGGTATAAAGACTGATATTGAGCAATCTAACTATAAATAGACCACACCTTAAAACTATATTTTATCATATATATATATATATATATATATATATATATATATATATATATATATATATGCGTGTATATATATATATATATATATATATATATATATATATATAATTATAAATTGAAATTGAGCACTTGGAACGATACATAAGTTTTGAAAGCCTATACACACTTAGGCTACCACGATTTATGATAAAAATTCATTTTTCCTTCAAAACTTCTCCCACAAGGAAAACTATTAGAATTATCCCGATTTGCCTATTTGCATTTCACACGTGCTCAAAAGGTGCATCCGTAGGTCTAAGATCCATAAACGTAAAACTCAAAGACACGGACACACAAACAGAAACTTGTGTAATTTCAATAACCATTCGCAAGTCGCTTTATGAGCAACTAGCCTACCTTTAATACACTTACCATCCCGACGTCGACTACCGCCACCACGTTTATGAAGACAACAACGGGAATAACTACAAAGAACTATTACCTCTGCTACTCTTACAACTACTATCAGGACTACTAAAAACACCGCACGAGCAACTGCAATTCTGAAGGAACACCTTTCTGGCGGGTTACCACTTTCGACACTCATCCGCAGGACGCGATAGTCCGTAGTTGTTTAAAGCAATGAGCAAGAAGAAGAAAAAAGATAAATTTCCTGGGAAATATCTACTGAAAATCAGGTGATTTCCCCAATGAAAAAAAAAACAAACAAACTATATTTGTTATAGATGATAATATTGACAATGTGTTATTTTTTTTACATTACCGCAAATGCCCTCAGCAGGAGTTTTAATAGAAGGCGTGTGAATACTGAATTGAGGAATATAACGGTAAGTTATAATTATATTATAAGTGTGGATTTTTTCAATATGAAAAAGTGTATGCTGACAATAAAAAGTTTTATCTTTTTAAGTTTTAAACTATTCACACTGCTGTTAAAACTGGAAATATTATATTGATTGTAAAGCAGCGATTTTTGTGCCGATCATATACAACAAATTTAATAATTTTTGACGAAAATCTCAAGGAATATATTGGTAAAACATACTAAAACACGGAGGGTACAAATATTACATCGTAAATTAGAGCATTTGGAAGACTTTTCCTTAGTCTCCGTGTTCTTCCTTTCTCTTCTGATCTCAGCTGTGCTGGTCTTATCGAGAATATTACAGACTGTGCCTGTCAAAGGTGTCGATGATTTCAGAGAATTCTAACAAAAGTAACCTGTATCGTCATAGCTGGAAAAATAGCAATCATTTCGGAATTAATGAAGTGAGAAATCGAACAGTTAGATGATCGGAATAAGCCTTTCAATGCTAATAATGAGTCTGATGCGGACACTCCTACCTCCAACTTAGCCGTCGTCACCGCTGCTGTCATTATTAGATATCTGGATGCTGCTGCTGCCACTGTGAACTGGAACGTGGCGCTAGAGCCTAGAATCAGCTGTCCAACCGGTTCCAGTAGACCACCTCAGTAGTAGTAGTAGTATTTAGATTCGAATCGATAACTAGTCTTCCCCGGGAAAAAGAAACGGATAAAATTAAGGCAAGTTCAGCTGTAATGCCTTAGATCGGTTTCTGTTTTCCGTTTCTGTTTTTTCCTTTTTCCCAGAGAATAGTGATAAAATCAACAACGCACGCACGCGCGAGTGCGCGCACACACACACACATGCATACACACACACATTCTATCATTCACGGGCGTATATAAACATCTGAAAACTTGGGTCGTTTAATATTTAGATCGTATATTAATGAATATATTCACTATAAAAATATTTAATTCTGATCTTTTTATAAAATTACCAGACGCTGCATCTTCGACCACATTTGTGTCTGTACACTCCCATAACTTAATCAGCTGAATACATACACCTACACAACTTTTCCAACCCTCATTCATTCATTTTTTCTTATATGCCATGCATTTATCGCACAAATCTATTACTACTTAACTACATAAGTATGTACGCGCATGTCATCCAGTAAATATATATATATATATTCAGATATATACACACACAAACACATACAGACACACACACACACACACACACACATATATATATATATATATATATATATATATATATATATATATATATCAGCAAGTAAGACATGCTAATTTATTTTATGAAAAAAACATAGAGATAATATAAGCCTTTGTATGCTTCATTTAACACGGCCTGTTATTATAATAACTTTTTATACAACATTACACACATGAATATTCAATGCTTCTATTATTATTTGCTGAAGTCATTGCGAAAATACATTCGCATGCGTAAGTACTGTTATATATATAAATTCAGAATATACACACACGGATACACGTTTCTAGCTCAATATCGATAATAATTTCTGTAATATTCCTTGAAAAGTAAATAAAATTAACATATAATCATATTTGCCGAATTATACTCATATTTACACAGGAATAGGCAGATTAAAAGTGTGTATATATATACACACACTCCCGTCATATATATATATATATATATATATATATAGATAGATAGATAGATAGATAGATAGATAGATAGATAGATAGATAGATAGATAGATTGTGTCTATCCCCATTGCATATAATTATACGATTATAATTTGCATACAATAAAGTTAGAGATTAGAAGTACCTTAGCGTATTTTAGCACGCGATTCTTATAACAACAACAAAGTGTTCGTTTAATATTTGGACGATAGCCTCTTTTGGATATGATTGAAATTCATGAGGATTCTTTACCAGCGGGACATTACTAAACTAAATGAACAAAAATTACTGTGAAAATAAAAATAGGATAAAAAGATAAACATTTATATAACAAAAATAAAAAAAATATAAAGGCGCTACAAGATTTCCGAAAGAAGGATACCTTTGTATAATATATACACCTAATAAGGTAAGAAATACGAGGAATAATTTTGCCTCATTCTTAAGGAAAAAAAAGGAAAGATAAATAATTATATATTCTTGTCTATTTTTTTCGTCTTAAAACAGTCTGATATATCATTTTAATACATTCATTTCATCTTACTTTATTTTTATAAGCTTGTCTTTTTACATCTTCAAATAACGTGTGACGTATGTACGACGGTAGGTACTGAAAAGCCCTTACGTCTTCGAAAAAAATAATAATATCAGATCATATTTTAAGAAGTCGGCCGGGCGGAGAACCTTTTAACATCGCTCTCAAGTATGATGCGAGTGCTGGAAACTTCTCGGCCCAACCCATATTCAGAGATCCAAATGAATTTTCTTTCTTCGGAAGGGCTTCGTGTTTGTGTCACGATATTTCAACACCTACTTCCATATTCTAACCCAAAATTTATATGTACACGTGTACATATACATTTAGACGTTTTAATATTTTGCACTCTTTCGCGGGTTTAATCATCTGCTCTGGAACCTAAGTTACAGCATAATCTCATACCCACAAAATCTTCACCAATCGATGTATGTGTATGTTTGCTTATGTACATAACTTTGAAATGTAGTTCCTTCCGTTGCATATTTCAGTAGGTTTCGCTTACGAACGGTAATGAAAATTCTAAACTCATTTTGTGGTTTATAACATATATGGCACTCAGATGAATTTCAGAAAAAGCCATATGAACGAGAAAATAAACATTCTTTTAAAAAACCGGAGTCAGTTATTTAATCCCGTTATTTCAATAACCCCGGCGTTGTTATTTTTTCTCTTATTTTACTCATAAAATTCTGGTTTCACATCCCCGGAAGACGAACGTGTGTATATGAATGTTTTGGCTAATTTATTCCTCTGCATTCTTAGTCCAGTAAAAAGTGAACCTACATGCGTTACCAAAAACTAAAATTATCTTAATTTACGCAACATCATTACTTATGATTTGTCAAGCAGCCATCGTATATAATAAATTTATCCATAAAAAATGCGTTTGTGGAGGACCAAACTACACGGTAGTTATAGTTCTTGATCAACATCAAAAGTGTGTCTACGTTGGGATGACATGTGATGTAAATAACAATGCACAAAGCTTGAACAAGGTAACTGGTTACCCATTCACTTTCTTATGCGTATATGTCTGTATTTTGATGTAAATAACTTGTTTCAAACAATAATGAAGGAGATGTTAAATTATATTACTTTATTGTATGCTCCTTCAATTTCCAAATTATGCTTAGAAATGCCATGAAAAAAAATTGCGTGTTCATTTTTCTTAAATAAAACGCATTTGTACTGAATGATAATGCGAATAAAATAAAATAGATGTTGATATTGTCGTGGGCACGATCACACAAACCCTACCGTGCATAGGCACAAAAACATGAAAGAAAGCACGAACGCGTCCACATTCTCAGACATACTTACAGATTAAAACACGTATACATGTATGTATGCATATCGGGTGAATACTCCTTAAGTTTAAAGCATTTCTTTTTACAGGAGAAATATTCTACTTTTAAATATAACGTAATTTGATAGAAATACGCGTCAAGATGGATATTTACTTTTACATATATTGGCCATATATATATATATGTGTGGGGGGTGAGAGAGAGCGAGAAATCTCGTTTAACGGAAAACATTCTGGGGGAAATGATGCACGAGGTTTTCTACATAGTCTGAAAAACAATATTCCAGATCCTAGCCTCTGGTCATTGTGAATGTATTTTCACTGAAAATGCATTCATTTGCATGCACTTACGGGTGACTTGATTTTTAAATTTGTACTGAACGTGTTGTATATTCCAAAGTGAAGCTTGCGTGCGTCTGCGTGCTTAATGTTGAGTGACGACAGACACACATCTCTTTAAGGGAATGAATTATTAACAAGAGCTTTCATGTAATGATCACACGATGAATAATGTCTTTAGATTTATATACAATTTTCTGGTTCTCAATACATATCAGTACATGGCTATGAGTAATTATGATATTTTCGTCAGGAGATTTATGAAAAATATCATTTTTTTTCAAAGAAGATTCGTTGCAAAATCACGAAAAGATCAATACAGCTTGCAGGAGCTAAAACCTTGGCCATAGACAACAGTTATTACAACAACAAAAAACAAAAAACAAATCGGTCACACATATACAGGTAAATATTTATTTTGCATTTTCATTGTGTGACATTTCTTGTGTCCACAATAGTTATCAAACTCATTTCTGTCATAATGTCTACTACGTTAGCGTGAGACTAATCACACAATAATTTGGGGCCACTTGTAAGATTGCCACATTTATTTTTCATCTTTTCTTTTTATTTGGCATTGTGTCAGACTCATATATGTTGCGTCAATATTTATAATTGCTTTCGAGCTGGCAGAAATATATACTCGACTCCGTGTTTTGGATGTTCAAGAAAAGGTGAAAGATTCATATTTATATTACTTGATATGAAAAAGATTTTAGATACTTTTGAGTCATAAAATGAATATATATACATAACACTTCTTGTAGAGAAAATTAATAGCACAACGGAAATTCAATAAAGTTCATATGAATGTAAGCGAGACTTAATGCAACGTGAAACTGGTAATAATATAAAGTACGGTACAAGGCGTAATGTTAGTAATAGAAGATTTAGGAATGCACTTAAAAGTGAAAACATGTAAAATTAGTCTGAAAATCAATATTTGAAATTCAGGCTCCTAACAAAATAATTAAACTGGTTTACGAATGGATAATCAGGAGATTTGTTTGTAGGTCTTGATGATCGACAGCTGCTTTTTTAGAATTCTCATGAAATTAAAATTATTACCCATGAGATTTTAAGTGTTTCATATTCCTTTAAATAATAATGCACACACACACAAACACACACACACACACACACACACACACACACACACACACACACACATATATATATATATATATATATATATATATATATATATATATGAGAGAGACAGACAGACAGACAGAGATAGTTGAAACGATATCTGTATGCATGTGTGCATGTGTGTAAACATCAGATGCCTTGTCTACTTCTCTTCCTCATACCGTTTAGGACAAAGATAAAAAGAGAATAAAACGCCGGTGTATGGCCTATGGGAGAAATTAGCTGTGTTCAAGTCCAGCACCCGAGTACAGAATATTAAATACGTAAACAGTCTCATTCGGTAGCCCCACAAACTCTTTATTACGCATGCTTACATTTTTATCTGTTTGCTTTGTTAGAGTATTTTGCTTATACCTGGATTAACCCTGAACGTACCAATCTCCCCAGGTACACATATGTATATTTGTTAAATAAACCTGTGTAAAGGAATCAATTAAATATATAGAAACAGATGTTAGGTAGATAATGTTGCGGAAATCTCAGTGGGAACTTAAAGTTCATATATTTTTTACTGTGTTTCATATGCCTTGCTATTAAAACCAGCAGTTTAGTTTTTATACTCAAAACGTTCGGATCTTTCCTCTGGACCAAACAACAAATAACACTATAAGGGTAATTCCACATCTTAGAAATGTGTGTGTGATAAAATAAAAATGCTAATTACTAATACTATTGATAATATACAATCAAAGTATACAATCTAATGTTTCTCAAATCTTACAGAGCCTAACCAAATAAATGCTGCATATAGAGCGGTACCTATTAAAATATGGGTAACACTTTCAATACTTATCGAAATCAACACAGTTTTGAATCACTCATCGGGATCTTCAACAATAATAATTGCATAATTCTATGTGTGTGTGTGTGTGTGTGTGTGTGTGTGTGTGTGTGTGTGTGTGTGTGTGTGTGTTGCACGCGCGCACGTGTGTAATTGAGGGTCTTTCATAGGATGATATCAAGCTTGACATGCAGGTCACTGCTGGTGATCTCGGTTCATAATGACTGGTCTCCAACATTGGCCTTGTGTCATTGTAAATAAATTATTCATTTATATATCAGTGCAGAGGTTAGCAGGCTGGTCTCAATGGTCATTTTCTGTGGGTTCGATTCTCAAGTTTTCTTTAGTGTTGTGGCTTTGTTGTCTATCTCCTGTAGCCATTGCCAATATTTTTGTGTTCAATTACAGAGAAGATTTATCATCTCCAGGCAAATTGTAAAAATCAATTATTGAAGTTGCTGTCATAAATCACGATTCTGTTTTACAATTTTTTATCATAGTTTTGCTTGAATATTTTACTCAAAATGAAATGTCACAATGATTCACATTACAGTTTTCTGCATTCTCTACCACAAACTGATGCTTACATAGATGGATAAGAGTTAAAAAGGTGTAGATGCTTTGAATCTCGTCATTTCTCTCAAAATGGGTTAGCCAGCTCAGTAAAACAGCTTAGATGACAGAACGAAATTTATTTATTAGTTACGATATAAGGATAAAGGGAATCTGTTTATATGATGTATATATGTGCCTATGAGCCCGTGTTTTTGTATATATGTGTATATATGATTTATCTGTAGATACATATAAATCATTTTACACTCCTTTGGCTTCTCTGTTGATACTTCCATAAAAAGTGCTCAGATGAACTAAACTCCTTAGGGCCACCAGTTCTTACCTTCACAGCTTGGACCCAGCATGCTAAGCAAATTGTAGGGAACCATCCCCTTCGCTTTCCCATTCCATAGGTAAGAAGTTATACTCAAGCACCTTCTTCCCGCCGAGCTCTGCTCTATAGAACGGTCTCCCAAGAGGATGTTTTCCTGATCACTAAAATCCTAACATGTTTAAGTCTAGTATGAACCGTTACCTTTCCCACATATTCGCATAAACTGTGCCTCTTACACTGTAATACTCTACCTCGAGTGGCTCCTGGGCCTTTTACAGTTTGATCCTCAGGGTAAAAAATATGTATGTGCGTTGGTGGTGTACATATATAAGTTGCTGTCTATCTTCTTTCTCTCGTTCATATATATATATATATATATATATATATATATATATATATATATATATATATATATATATATATATATATATATATATATCTCCGTTGGTGGTGTACATATATAAGTTGCTGTCTATCTTCTTTCTCTCGTTCATATATATATAATAATATATATATATATATATAAATATATATATATATATATACATACCGGGGGTGCGTGTATGTTTATATGAGTGTGCTGAATATTTCTCAGTAACCAAGTAAATATATCAACAGATGTTTGCATCAATTCCAATAAATCTTTTTCATATGATTTACATCTGAATTTAAATATGTATTTCTCAAAAAAACTAAATATTACAGCTGTTTTATTTATTAAATGATTTAAAAGCGATTACTATTAAGATTAGACATTTTTAACATACTGTTTAATCAAAATAATATTATGAAGCATTTCCTTTATCTCCTTTCTATCTACGTGTAAATATATTGATGATGTTACATGTCTAAAATGATTGGAATAATAGTGGATACTGAAACTTTTGGGAACATGTCTTTACTTACATCTTCAATGTGGGTCCAATTAGAAGCTATAGTCAAAAACCCTAGAGATTCGCTGAAAATAAAATAATGTAATAAGATATATATGATATGCTTAAGTATAATTATGGAAATCAGATTTGTAAAGGAAAATACTGTGCTCCATTTTTGCATATAATATTGTTTCACTTATGCGCTATATGGGATGAACAAGGAGAAATATGATGTTACAGACATGAAATATTTTCCCGACTAAGACCAAAACTTTTTTTGTTATTATTTAGTCTAATGCATTGTATTACGTCAAATACTCGACTAACTTCAACTGAAATATTGAAAATTTTGATGCTACATTTTCACCCGTTCCAGTGTAAAGTTAAGTATAATTTAATAATTACGTAACTTTAGGTATATTTCCTCTAAATTTTTGTGGTTTCGTCTAAAAGTTGGTAAGGTTATCACACTTAAAGATACATATTAGCGAATGTTTTGTGAACTTAAATTTTGATATATAACAAATTATACATTTTCTTTCATAGTTTATTTCTTCCTATAAATGAAGTGCCCATTTTCAGTACATACATACACACACACCCATATATATATATATATATATATATATATATATATATATATATATATATATATATATATATATATACGCAGTGTGTGTTGACTTAGAAATCGAACTTACATGATGACTGATGATAACTTTTGCCGTAAAACTGCTGGCAACCCAACAATATTGATTTACGTGACCACACTCATTATGCCCACAAACTCAGTACTACTATACTAGCTCAAAACTTTTCTCAACTGCCTGTTGTATTATAAGTCCTAGTAGTTGACCATTTCCTTGAAATTACCAACGTCTCGTCAAGCCGTCAGTTCCATGCGCAGATGCTCTGCATTCATCAATACATAGATTTGTTGATAAACCAGTTTTCAGGTACTTCTTCGCCCAAATTACATATTTCATTTTGTAAAGTTTACATAAATGTGGTAATAGCTTTACTGTTCCAGCGACTCTTCTGAATATTCTCTCTCGTTCTTTTCTCCTTTTGCATTAACAAACCCAGATTCTTCAAATATGATCTTGCTTCTCAGTCCATTTCTTGCTTTTTATTCTTTTATGTTTTCCCATATTTTTGTAATATATTTAAGCCCATTTTCTTTTATGATTGTTCTTTGAACTCTGTTCACCTTTCTTCCCATGCCCAACATTGTATCAAAAACATTGATTAAATTTTTAGAATATATTGGTTCACTTCAATACTGATCATTCTCTTGCACGGCAGTATTCGTGTCTAAAATAATAAAAAAGTAAATATCAAGAACTCCTCTATTATATATTTTAAATATTTTGAACAATCTTCGGTTCGCATAAAATACATCATACTGGCTAATGGATTATTAGAATATTTCTATTAGAAATAGATATTATATACTGAAATTCATGTATATTTATCTTATAAATTATATGTATATCCCGAAGATTTTGTCAACATCGAACTGTTAGTTTCATTTATGGGGACATCCATGAAGTGTGTAATAAAATATGACACATTTTCTATAATTTTCTGTATATTTTATTTATATTTATATCCATGAACATTATACATCTTAACTGCATTTTTTCCTGCATTTATATCAATGTTAACTTGACACCCACTCCTTTGGTTATTTTTGGAAACACAAGTGTAGCCAGCAAGATGACAGCCTTATCAATAACAACAGGAATATTTAAAGAGTGCATGCTGCCACGTGTTCCCCAATTACAAACACTAGATACTAATGAGTTAAATGCACAACTAACTCCAATATTATGTGGTTGGGTTCAACAGTGTGTGAAAGTGAAGAGGCTGGAGAACTCTCCCCTCCCTATTACAACCATCAAATATAATTGGAGTTGAAATTGACAGGGTAATTAGAATTGCTCTGCATGATAACTCTATTTTTAGCGGGAGGCTTGAAGCATTTCAGATAGTTTAAAAGAAACTGGAAATTTGAAGAAAACATTTGTTCAGATAAGAGCATATGTAAAAAAAATCAGCCATAAACTTTAGAACATTGTAATGCATTGTCACTTAATCTCCAATGAAAACAACCAGTGGCGTGATGACTCGTGTACTACTGCTAGGTAAAACTACTACTGCTGATGATGATAATAATAATATTAATTATTTATTAGTCACTCTAAAATATTGACTGATATTGAAAGAGATGACATTTTTACACCCCAGAGTATATCATTTTTATAGGTAATATTACAGATATTCATAGCAGATAGATTATGAGCGCAGTAATGTACGGGAGGTGACAGCAATACCTTTTCATATATTCACTAGAATTATAATTTTGATTTTATTGACAATCATATAGTAATTACGTTTCGCAATAGTAGGTACTTGTAGCTCATATTATAAACCAATATTTCACAATATTCCAGGACTATACACAGAATTCTGTCTGATTTTAGTAATGTTGTATTCTAAATGATTTTCTAAAATTTTTATCTCTTTGAAACATATTGCCATCTTTCTCTGAAGACAAGCGTTGACTTCGAAATCTTCTGATTTACCTGAGGTAAACATTGCATCCGCAACTTGATATTTGATATAGCGCCAAACATTGTCCGTTCACTTCTGAAATCGCTTCGTCTCACATCTGCTATCACGACCACTTCATGTAGGTTATTTGAGGTACGCACTTGCATTCATTATATCCGTTGATTTAACTTAATTCAAGCTTACATTCCTCACTCTCATTTTTTCTCTTTCTATGCGTCCTGTCTCTTCAAGGCGTGTGCGTTCATATCACACCACAGCGTCCTGTACTTTATTTTGCGAGCATTGTCTTTCTGCTATCCGTTCCAAATCTCTATTTACTCAATCATTTCCACAAACTCCTCAGGTAGATTATTCTCTGCATTCCTCTGTCCCTGTTGCTACCAAAGTTCTGTGAATACCAGATTCTCCTAGCACATTTTCCTCATTATGTACCCTGGATATTTCAATATTTTCTGGTAATGAGTGTCAATTTTGTCTCCATTTTCCTCAACATTTCTTGATTACATCTTGAGTCAATGCTATCCTCATGTCGCTTCTTCATCTGTGAGCAGATTGTCCTGAATTTACTTCCATACTGAAGTATCGATATATGACCCAGAAATTCAACTGTCCTTTTCTGATTATGAATAGTAGTGTCATTTTTTCCTTAGAACATCCGCCTTTCCCACATGTGATGTCTATGGTATTCGCAGCATCTCTGTCGCCTCAAATCTTCGATACATTTGTGAAAATTTGTCCAACATTCATCATACCGGCGAAATGATTTATACAGCTTTTCAGCAACGGTTTCTTGTATTCTAATTTTTTCACGTTTTTTAGTACTTTGTTTAGATTTTGAAAGGCAGATCACTCAATTCCATGCGCCTTTGGACATCGATGTCAATATTTTAGTCGACCATTATACCGCACAGATTTCTGTGTATCTTTTATTGTGACTTAAGCCCATCAACTTAACTGATCTCCTATCTTGTCTGGTCCGTCTACTGGGGATAATTTTATGAATTTACTGATCTAATAAACTTTTTTCTCTATACATGAAATATATACGATTCTTTAGAAAAATTATGATCATTGCATTATGCTAGCTGTTAATAATCATGTTAAATAATATATCTCGCCCAAAATTAACCGTGTTATTCATTATTTTGGTATATTGTTTTCTTGTTTTTTATCCATAATTTTAAAAAATATATAATTTGAGGAAATGTCACTACTTACAAGAACGACTGGTTAGATTTATTAAAATGTGATGGGAGTTTATGTATAGCGAAGAAACAGGCAGAAAAATACACTTTTTACTGGACGAGATACAAAGTATATTGCTTTTCTGCGCTGTTTCGATGAAAATAAGAAATGAATCTTACCAGATAAAATTAGTTGAGAGATTAAAGAGGGCCTGAGAATAAAAGACGAAACAAAAAGCAGAGAAGTATAAAAATATACAGGAAGGAAATATTGGGTGAGCTGATTATGATTAGAAAGACAGCCACAAATTTGAATAGGCAAATATGATAGACACCGGGAACACAAGGAAATGAAAGGAGCAAACGCAAGGCAATTCAGTTCCAACTTGAGATTAAGGGAAACTACTTTTTGATGGCGGGAGGCTCTTCAGGCAAACTACATTCTTGTCGGAAGAATTTGACGTTTAAACACTATCAGTGTTGGTGTTTTAATGTATTATTTAATATAATATCACATCTTTAAGCTATGTATTCTTGATACGCATCCTTTAGACATTTTTGTTTGAATAACGCTGGGCGAAGTACATTTCATTTTTTTTTTTGTATGTATTTATGATCATGTGATTTTTTAACTGGATTATATCTATTTGATTTTTTTTATACCTTTTAATTTTGGTTTCCTTTCTGTTGTTCTGCAGAGTTCATTACTTGCATGTTTTTTTCTTGTTTTGAGATATTATCTCAATTATTATAAGACTTTTCATACAGTCTAATAATCAATGGTTACTGATAACATTCATGCATACCTACCGTCTCTTCATTTAAAATTATGTTTCGTTAGTCCATTTATCTTCCTCAACGCATTGAATTACACACACATTGCTGAAAATATTTGGAGAAGAAACTCTTCCCAAAATCAATATTTCCAATGAAATAATATTAGGATTTCTTTTGACAAGATTACAGTAACTTGAAAATCACTGTCTTGAATGCTGATTAAACGCGTTCGCGACGTTTTTCACGATTGTTTACTAAATATTATACAAAAAAAAACATACAGATTATAAAAGTATACGCGTCTTTTCATGTACAGAAATAACCGACACAGTGATGTTTTTAAGCAAATATCAGATTTAACTTTTTTACACTTTTGAAATTCTTTACGATTCTTACTAACATTGATATCTATCCAATATTTTCTCGAGTATCGAGCATGAGGCACATTAATCCGTTTCGTGTTTTGTTTTAATCTATAGTTTATCTCTTATAATTGAAAGTTTTACTAAACATTTGTATTTGCAGATCGTTGCTGTCAACATCGAACAGTGTATTTGGATTCAAATACACTGTTCGATGATATACAACAAAATGTGACGTTCTGATCTGTAAACATAGTGCGTCGCAAACGGCAGTGAATGAAAATGATGAGGGCATTATCCCGTTGGGCTTTGGAATTAGCAGTAGTACAAACATATACAGTGTCTATTGTATTGTGAAAGATGGGAAAATAAACGCAGGCACTCTTTTAATCAGAAAGTACTTTGTAAGTACATGCTATTTTGTATTAGGGCGCTATGTCTATAAATCATTACCTTTTATTCGACCTCTCAAACCATATTTGCTTCCTTAACGTAATCTTTAATGTTTAATTCTTCTCTCTCGCCTGTTATATTTATGTGTGTGTGTGTGTGTCTGTGTCTCTGTGTGTGTGTGTCTCTGTACCTGTATGCATATGTGCGTGTGTGTGTGTATGTGTGTGTATACACTTTCAGGGAGATATGTAGCGATAGGTGTTCACTAAAATGTACTTAGCTTAACGGAAAACGCGATAATTTTTACAAAGGAAAATATTTTTCAACGTATTGTAAAGTTGCGTAACCTGTTTTCATCTAGTGCAAGCATTATTATTTGAAAATTTTAGAGCAGAATTTAGGTAATAACTCCTCATATTTTTAATGGATTATAACAAAACACACATACACACACACACATACACACACTGACACGCACACGCACACACACATACACACACACACATATATATATAAACATATTTATGACAATTTTTCACATATAGTCACGCACGTGCACGTACACACACCCATATATATATAATATATATATATATAATATATCTATCTATATATATCTATCTATATATATATATATATATATATATATATATATATATATATATATATATGGCTGTGTGAATGTCTGCGTTCTACACCTGAAAAATAGTCTTCCAATCAATTTCCTACTCAGGTAATGACACGCTTGCAATTTAATAGAGTAAGCATTCAAACCTATTCATGCTGACGGTCTGAATTGAGTTTCTGAGTTATTACTGCTTTCCCATAGAATAATATATAGGCTTTACAGAGAAAGGATAGATTAAGAAAAAAATACTCCGCTCCTCTGTGTGCGGAAATCATTTGTTAATAAATGGCTAGCTGACATATACCAAACACAACTTCTCTTTACAACGTAGGTATACGGACGATCATCTCCGAATGCACAATTCGCTGAGGTTTGGATGATCCCGGTATTTGAAACTTATACCTAATAAAGTGACAGATGAATGCATATATATATATATATATATATATATATATATATATATATATTAAAGGAAAAACAGACCACTTCAAGGCACCATGTAATAATTTATTTCGCCAAGCCCTTTATTAAAGGACACTGGCTCTACTTCCAAACGGTGAAATGAAAATTGATAAATGAAAATTGAAATTAACTTATACACTTTTGACGGTTAGTATGAAGTTTATGTAATTTAACAGAGGGGTGGTAATGAGGTGTAGTATAAGAGACATGATCGAATATAGAGAGTGTTTACTTTAATATTTCTATCTATCATACTTAGTATTAAGGTAGAGGTGGCCAGACATTGATTTATTTAATCGCTTAACTCAACGGAAGTGATATATTGAGAGGGAAGGGGGAGAAGAGAGAAACAAAGAAGGGAGGGGGAAATAGAGAGAAAGAAGCTGTCATTAAGTTTTGCTAAGCAACAGTAGGAGAGATAACTTTAGCAATTTATGTAAAAAATATTTTAATGTTTGATAGTAATTTAATTTTTTAAATCCCTGAAGAAATTAAATTGATATTTACTAGCAATCTAAAATTCTAACTCTTTTAACAAATAATTTAGGGATTTAATATTATTTAAATAGTATATTTAAAATAGATTCATAGAAAGTACATTAAAACTAATTATTTAAATTATAACAGTTTACTTATATTAATCTTTCAATATTGTAAATGATTGTTAAGGCAACATCTTTATCAGTTTGAGTCTAATTCATGAATGTAATTTAAGACTATTTTTATATATATATTATAATTATTTTTTAAAAAATGTGATTCCTTCGCTACATAAGAGTTCCCATGTTTCAAAAAGAAGAGCCAAAAACATCAATATAATTATTGAAATTAAATTGAATTAAAGTAACAAGCCCTGTTTCATTCTCAAGCGAAAATCCAGGAATAACCAATCTTGAAATTTACGCATCTTTATAAACATGTTCATACGCAAAATTAATTACTTTGGAAACGGCTAGAGCGACCATTTTGATAAGAGGCAGAAAAGTTAATTTTATCCACATATCAGTCACCTTCGGAAAGAGGTCAGAAGAAAGAAAGAGGGCTGGGGTGTCCATTTCAAAACGAATTATGGCATTCCTTTACGCACATCGTCTGGTCAGTCACAGCGACAGATAGATGTTGGCACCATAATGCGTCATTAAGTTTCTAAAGAATTTTATTTTTTTATTTTTTATGTTTTTGTCTCTTCTTTTTGAAACATGAGAACTCTTATGTAGCGAAGGAATCACATTTTTAAAAAAATAATTATAATTTAACCTCTACTTCTATAATGAGCACTGTTTTTTTTTAAAAAAACAAAAATAGTAAAGAAACCAGGGTTATTTACCTAACGTGTTCTTTCCTATTTTTTTTGCATACTTTCACACACACACACACACACACACACACACACATATATATGTATATATATGTATATATGTATGTATATATGTATATATGTATATATATATATATATATATATACATATATACATATATACATACATATATACATATATATACATATATATTTATATATATATACATATATACATACATATATATATATATATATATATATATATATATATATACACAGGAACACACACATATATACCTATATATGTGTGTTTGTGTGTGTGTCTGTGCATGTGTGTGTCTATGTATGTGTATGTGTGTGTGTATGTGTAAAATTCTGGTTTGCTTATAGGGCCAAAATTCTAATTAAGGGAGATGGAGCCTTTATAGTTAGATTTAGTGTCGACATAATCATAACTGCAATGTTATTGTCATTTTCACGCTCAATAAGGCAATAAATCCACTAAGACTCAATGGCTATTGAGTGTAAGAGAATGAGAATAAAAACACTATTAAGGAAAGAGAACAAAAAAACAACATTGATTTAGAAGCTAGAAAAATATGTGAGTGTATACGTTTGGTTAAGTAAATGGCTAAAATGGAAAATAAGTTCTTTCTTCTTTTTTTTAAAATAATATTCTTTCAATACAAGTCGCAAGAGATACTCAAGGTAGTAGGTTAATGTGTGGTGCTTTATGATATTGCAAGACGTTACGCTCTTGGGACTATGCAAGAAAGAAAACTGCTAACTCTAGACTTGAAAAGGTCAAGATTTCATTAGTGAACAACCTTTCCTTTTTCGGTCGGACATGTCAGAAATATAATGTGGAAGTAGACTTTAGAAAGAACAGGAAACCTAATCGTAAACAGGAAACAAGGGATATACTATTGCTTCTCCTAAAAAACAAAAAACAAAAAAAACGGGGCTATTATGAACCTGACTACAGGTGAACTTATCTACTTCTATTATGACTGGAACAAGTAACTTGTTATATTCAAAAAATGAATATGTTCAGATTAATACCAGTTTTCTTGATGACATCTAATTATGCATATTCGAATTTTAAAACAGACCGCCTCACTAACTTTATATTCATTGAATTAAAATTTAACTGCATTTTGTAATAATATCTGCCCTCATTGATTCCCTCCTTATATATAAGAATGATTCTATCAAAATACGTTTTTAGCCCGAAGACGTCCTTTCTTGGAATAAAACGCGTCATACACCGTGTGTAACAGCAAAAATGTCTAAATCGTTTGAAAAGAAATCTGTTCATTTGTTAGAGAAAGTTAGAATCGTTGTATCTTAGAAATGATTAAAGATATCTTACTGGAATCATCCGACGTTTTAATAACTCTACAGAAGTCTACTTTGAGCAATAAGAATGTATAATTACTCTCCAAGCTTAACAGAAAAATCGTGAATATTTCGATCATAAACGAAAATGACATGATGATCATTAATTAATCACAAAGTTATGGATTAGAAGCTCATGAAGGATTGTAATTAAGTTGAAATGCATATACATATATAATTTCAGGATCAATTTCCAATTTATTCAAGATGATCTTCGACCTCTCTAACCTTCTAACTTTCTGTCCTAGAGTAACATGCTGCCTCAAATGTTTCACGTACGATTACATCTTCAAGTTGTTTTCCACTGCTCATTGAACTGTCATAGCTAAAACTCTTCTCAAACGTGTTCGACATCTGATGGATTGAGTTTGATCTTTTTAATTAATCCCTTTATCTCTGAGTTGAAATGATAATTCAACTTCATGTTGTGACTTCCTAATACAGATTTCCGCTCTACTGTTCCCTTTTTTTTAAACGTGTTCTCCATTATCTTTATGGCTTTTGAATGGACTTTGAAGAGGGAACCCACATTATGAATATTGGTACTATTACTGAAGGGATGAATGATATTTGTACTCTCAATATTGGTCTGTCGAGAAGACAGTGCATCTGAAACCAAACGATTTTAGGCTTTTAAATTTCTAGCTGAATAACTCAAATGGCTTTTCGCATATTCTTATGAAAAATATTGTCAAGATTGTTAAACGTCTTATCTGAAAACCTGTAAAAAGAAAACTGAATTAGTTAAGTGTTTTGTATATATTAAACATTTTGTGTGATGGGCATTTATCGCATGCTGTTACACGATTTGAACAATTTTGCTATTACCCGGCACATTTGTAAAACTTGCTATGCCTAAATAGTGGATAAATGGCTAACAATACAAATATATGTCAGAGGGAGGTTACGTTGCAAAGAAACAGATATAATGACATATGCATAGAAACACTCAACGATACAGAAAATTAAGTATCTATGTATAATATAGAGAAAATGTTAGTTTTAAATGTAAGCAAATTCCATTCCAATTCTCTAATATAGCCTCTGTAAATAATAGATCCAGTCTTCTTTAGACAGCAGACCTATTTCTCTTGAGACTCCAATGCCCGAAAAAAGGCTGCGTGATTTTAATTAGATAGGTAGCTGAGATCCCAATAACGAATAATCTTACTCGTAAGATATATATATTTTAAAATAATATTAGGGTTTCTATTTTGAGTGATTTAAGAACCATTAATTTAAGAAATAAATACATAAAATGTGTCCATGCTTACTTCAACTACTGCTGAAATCTTTTGGATTTTTTCACGATTTTGCTCAAACGCATACTGGTGTGAATTCAGTTAGCCTGTATCGATAACAAACTTTTAACTTAGGCGCGTTTGCCGATAGCATAACTATGAATAAATCGATTCTTTCTTGCTCACTCGGTTTCATATGAGCACAACCATTCAAACTTTCACATTTAATGCCTACATTATGGCTTATCATTTGGCTTAATTTCAACTATGTTATATTTTTTCACAAATGTGTATAGTATACAGCTATCTCGCAATATTTGGAACTTCTCTGTACTACAAGTTTTACCGGAAAAGAACAGGAAACTCTGTTCATGTTCTACGTGATGGGTTTCAGTTCACCTCACGATACAATCTATTACCATTCTTTCACGTTTTCGAGAATATAACTTATTCTAATTGAAGTGTTTTTTTATTTTCAGATGGGATTTTATTTAAATCTCATTCTGCGAATATTTTTTATATTGGTTTGGTAATGACTTTTGAAACAAGTCTAAGAGAATAATGACTGGTTTCTAATCCGTAGAGAAGGAAACGGATACATATTCATCTTTCTCAAAACTCCATTGCAATCCACATGAATAAAAAGAGTAAACCAAAAATTAACCTAATAGCTCGAGTTATGTTCTTAACTAATCACGTCATATCAAGATATTCATTTGGATGTCCTTCCTGGCGCTAGGCTCGTTCATAAATATCTAAATTGTCAGCAGATATACAACCGTTCCCACAAATAAATGGTTAAAATGGCTTCGAGCGAATGACCCCTTGTGAAATGGCGCTACAGCATTACAAGCAAAGAACTGTATCAAATAATGGAAACTACGCCAATTCATGGCTTTCAACAGCAGAAACAACTAAATATATATATCACGAAGACAAAAATAATGACATAATCAGAATGTTGACATCCCACACTTCTCCGGATAAAAAGTTAGAAAAGAATCTTCCATCAATGATGGTAAGAGCTATAATATCTACTGGATTTGACAAACCTGTTTTCCTGAAAAATACTTTTAATAGAATAATTTTATAAATTTCAATTGAAAGTAACACTGTCTGATCGATCAATGGATACCGAATGTTTCCTTGTAAGGGACTGGCTTATATTACCATTACCAATCTGTGGTGAGTTCTTATCGCCTATGATTTGAAGGGAGATGTCTTAAATAATATATTCATATGTATTGTACATAAATGATTTATATCAGCATCTGTTTTTTTCAACACATCCGACATTTTTTGTATTTCACCGTTTATTGTTTAGATTGTAGGCGAAATTCTTGAGATTTTATTATCGTGGACGCTTATATCACTGTAGCATTCTCTGTGCCAAGGACTTGCAGAATTTACGTTGGTTGTCTTGTCACTATTCTGTGTGCGTGAGCGTCTTACAGTGAGTGAATAGCAACACTGTCACGCTAATTGTATTCAAATGCAATTTATCTGTCTTATTGTTTACCCTTTTCTACCTACGCGTTTTTTTCTCTTTTACGTCTGCATGCATAGATTTTTGTTGATGTTTGTTCGTCCTTCTTTTATTGAATGCGCGCAAAAATTCGCATAGCTGTAATATTAAAACTAGAAATTGGATAGAGTTGAAAGCTTTTTACTTCTGATAAAAATATTTAAGGTCTGCTTTTATATTCATAGATTAGTTTTGCATATTCTGCGTAATATAGTATAAATCTAGCAAACTGATACGCTATTCTGGATACATAATAATTTTTAAGCATCAAGGTTCAGGAAGACAGAAGATGGCGATTGACGTTGCATTTATATTTTTAAAGATTGTTTTTGGCAGAAAAGCAAGCAATCAGAAAGGTTTTCCACGGGTAGGTGATATGAAACTATTAGAATAGTCTAGCCGTTTAATCTAACGTGTTTAAATGTAAAAAAAAATCAGAGCTAGTTAAAAATCTACTAGCACGATTAAATTCATGCAGTCGTTGCACTAAGGAAAAAACTTATCAGAACAGTCGCTATGAAAATATTTGTAGAAAAATACAATGAAGTCACGTTCCATGTGTTGAAATTGACTGAATTCCAGATGCCAGGTCATTTGCATTTTGCACCTTATCAGTTTTTCCCACTAAACCAGTACCTATGAATTTCTGTACAACTCTGTCCTACTGCATGAACTAACGACGGTCAGATAACCCAGATAAGCTTTAAACAATTTCCAAGTAACGCGGTTTCATAATTCATGTGCCTTATACCTAATGCCAGTATCCAGTGATTTAAAAAAAAATAAGCCAATTATATTGTGCAGTCGTCTATACTAATGAGAAACTTATCAGACCATAGCATTTTCACTGATTCTTTTAGTTTTATTATCGTTTAGTGTTCTCATTGTCGCTTATATTTACTCCATTCCAATTTCTTTTTCTAATGATCTTTTGCATTATCTAGTTATCTACTATTTGTAAAGATCATATCTTCCGTCCTGTAAGGAATGATCCGCCAGAAGATCAGTAGAATTATACATATATTCTTATTCTTAATTATGGCTGCTACTCTGTGGAAAATAATATTCAAAATAAGCACAAAATTTTCGAACTCACCATTGAAAATTTTACCCAGTCTACAAACTGTTCCGACTCATACGGAATAAATTTAATACATTCCCATATTACATTCACTCTCACCTATATGCTCTATTGGCTATCTTTACAATTTCGCTGACTACTGTCTTTCTTGCTCACGAGAGATTGCTGTATAATTTTCAGGATTGTTTCAAAGATGCATTCAATACCTCTCTTTAAATATACTCCGTCGTAATCATATATTTGTCATCTTATCTACAATGGAAAATTGGTAGCATCCTTCTGTTGCTTCAAGAAGTACCTGACTATTCCTGCCATTTGTTATTTATACAAGATCAGATTACAGAAAAGTTAAATATTTCTGCAACATTTGGACTAGATCTGCTCCACCTACGTTTTCCAGCCTTGATAGATTTGAAAAACGTTTCCACAATTTTATGTGGGAAGACTTCTAGAATTTGCAGACTATTTCCTCCAGAAACATCGCCACAATCATATCGCTACTGTATCTTTATTTCTGTAGTAAATGCTCGGAAAAAACTCTATTCCACATGTTCACATATTTACGACTTGGATAAACCATGTTACTCGGATATTTTTCGAAAGCAGCAGTAGAAAACGCTGATAGATAAAGATGGACCTGAAATGTTAATTTTTATTTATCAGCTCATCTTCATAATTTTCATTCCTACCAAGTTCACATTCTTTATATCATACAATTGATTTATCGTAACAATTTTACCAATAACCCTCTACTTTGAATGAATCTAGTGACTTGCATTTGGTGAACCTTCGTATAAAAAATCGTGTTTGTTTTTGTTTTGAAATATCCGAGAGTTCTCTCGTTTAGCAATATTCTTATCCCACTTTCATTTTGGTGGTAAGACTGCAAAACTTTGTCGGTCTTAATGAAGTGGTTATTAATATAATTTGTTCACGTTTAAAACACTCCAATTACAGAATCGACGTATTCTTCAATTATAACGACCCCTATTCTTCTTCTATTTCTTTTTTCATATCGAGGCTAACGGCATCATCTAAAACGTAAAAATGTTTTATGAATTCTTATGGACTTCGTCGTTTATTGATCTGAATTTCTCATCTCTTCGGATAATTATTTCAAGAAACACCTTGAATGTGTGTAGATATATATATATATATATATATATACATATGCGTGTGTTTGTATAGGTGTTTTTATATATGTATGTTTGTATGTTTAGTTTATATTCGTATATATATATATATACAAACATATATTTATGTATATATATATATATATATATATATGTGTGTTTGTGTATATGTATGTGTGTATTTGTATGTATGTGTATGTATGTATATATATATTTAGATTTGGTTTGATTACTTTTTACGTTGCTGTGTGGGTTGATGTATTTATGCTTGCTTCTGTATGTGTATACATGCATATGGGTATGCGTATATGTATGTGTCTATATTTGTATATATATATATATATATATATATATATATATATATATATATATATATATATATATATATGTGTGTGTGTGTGTGTGTGTGTGTACGTGTGTATGTGTATATGCATATATGGGTGTATATATTTATCTATAGGTAGGCTTTTCTGTGCGTCTGTCTGTAGTAATGAATATGTGTACACTGTAAACACATATCTGTAGGTTGTACTTATTTTCTTTCACCTATTGTACAATAAGTCTATATAAACATATTTTAATATATATATATATATATATATATATATATATATATATATATATATTTGTATGTTTGGAATTTTCGTTTTTTTATATATTAGATTATGCTATTTTTATACGTATATATCTGTTTTAATGTCCTTTCTTTCCCGAGTGTTTGTTTCTCTGTTCTATTAGACCATTTTTATCTATGTATATTTACCCGTATAAGTTATATTTTAATGTTTTAATAAGTTGTTAGAATTCGTTTAATATCACTTTCAACCTTGAATATTTCTTGGTTGTTGTATCGGACTGTCTAGATCAATGTATGTGTATCTGTGTACATGTCTTTATCGATGTCTATGTGTGTATGTTCTTGAAGTTAAGAGCAGTCGATCTTAACGTCTATTCCAACGTAATTTCAATAAAAACAAAATAAATAGAATAACATATGTATTTTTCTTTTTTTCTCAGTAATTTTATAATTTTAAACTTAATAGAGTTTAAATTTAGATTTTAAAATGGGCAATTTTTAATTCTTAATTTTAATTTCAAATTTTATCATATAATTTAATACTTATTAGTTAGAATAAATTATATCTTAGTATAACCCCAACTTTAAAGCATTTAATAGCTATTATAAACTTACTTCGTTTTCAAGTTTTTTGAATTCTCACAGTTAATTAATTTGAACCTTTTAAAACCATTTATTCTACATTCAACATCATCACTTGATAAGACACCAGAGGTGTTGAAACAAAATGTCTATTTTTGTAGTGATTTTATAACATATTTATGTTATAATTTTAAAATAAATAATTATATATATAAGAGAGACATAGTTGCATATTCTGGCAGCAAAATCACTCAAACATCTTTCATTGAATCTTGCTTGTCGGCAGTATTCAGTGATATATGCATACATACATTCACTCACAATCACACACACACACACACACACACACACACACACACACACACACACATATATATATATATATATATATTTATATATATATTCTTTAATAAGCTTGTATACTATTTTTATCAGGAAAGTAGAGACGTTCTTGTTCTATGTGCCATGTTCTTTCACGATGATAGAGACCATGCCAGTCTACAACTTCCTCTCTTTCGTAGCTCTTAGTAATTTTATTGTTTAGCTCTCTTAAACTCTGTTCTACCACCCATTTACACAAGCTCATTACGTAGGTTATGCGCTGTTTTCTTCTGTCCCTCTTGCATACAGTATCTCCTTTCTATGTCAAATTTGTACGCCCATTTTCCTCACTATATGATCTAAACATTCAACTGTTTTTATGTTAAATATTGTTGTCCTTTTTACTTCAATTTTCTCTAAACATTGTAATTCACAGCATCTTTCTCTAGAACCACTTTTCTATAGTTTTATGTCTCTTATATATCTTTGAGGAAATTTTTCAGCTTTCACTAGTTGACTTTTATCACGTAATATTTCAGTATTATTTTCTTTGTTTCAAGCAAAATTTTCCTATTTCTTTATATTTTGCTTAGCTTTTGGAATACATCTTTCGTTTTCCCAATGCGCCTTCGGATTTCGATTTTCGCACTTGTCGTCTGTTTAAATGTTCTGATATTTATTTATTTATTTTTTTGATTTTTGTATCACCAGTGGTAATTTGCATTTTGACCACTTCCTTCTGCTGACAAACATACATTCTGTGATTTTGAATTTGATATTGTTCATTTCTTCACGATTTCCCTCACTTTAAGACTTATTTAGTTTACTTTCTTTGTCTGCTATCAACACTGTTTTATCTGCCTATCTTATATTGTTAAGATTGTGTACATCAATAGATAAAATTCTAAATCTCTCAGAAAAGCCTCACTGTATCGGTTGAATAAGTCCGGTGATAAGAAACATCCTTGTCTTACAGCCTTTTCCATATTTGTATATTTAATGAATTCATTTATTATCTTTATGCAAGTGGTTTTTCGCAGTGTAGGTTCCGAATAATTCTCTTTGTAAAAGATTCGTATTAGGGGATGTAAACAAACGTTTCTTGTGAATCTTGCGTTGTAGCCGGAAATTATGCATGTCGTCTGAGGCATTGAATGTTTTCCTTGGCGTTTTAGTCGGCGCGAAGCTCTCCACGACGATGGTATTCTGAAAACATGTCGATTGCTAAGCACCGCGCCTTTCAATGGCCAGATAGCTACTAGCGTGTAAAATTTTCTAATGGCACTCTCCAAACCTGGATACGCTGTGATGTCACAGCGCCACACACACACACACACACACACACACACACACACACACACACACACACACACACACACACACACACACACACGTATGTATACTCAAAATATTGTTTTATTGTATGCCATATTTCCTGGTGAAAATGCTGAATATCGGTGTTAGAATGTATGCAAATATAAAAGTGGAAAACGCTAAGCGGCAACGGAATCTACAAACTATGTCTTTTCGTTCGATTATTTGTTTATGCTGCTTAGTGTTGCATTATTGGTAATACGATCTGTTGTATTACTCTGACGGTTATTGTGTGGACGGTAACGGTTTGTTTCGAATTATTCTACATGATATCGTGTAGAATAATTATTATTTGTACCTATTTGAATATAAATATAAACAACACATGAGAAGGAATTATCAAATGAAGGCCTGTGTTCCTCACCACATAATTATCGATATGGAAAGTTCCACAAGTTATACTTCTCAGCCAAAATAACAAAAGTTTCTCGAGAATTGAGGCTATACAACACGTTTGATATATTCATACTTCTCAAAACCCCCAAGGTTGTTGAAGTTGCTTAAACCGCTCTAGATCTTCCTCTTATTTTCGAAACATCTAATATCTCAATGTGTGAGGATAACAATGGTTTCTAATTGAATTTCTGAGATGAGAAATGTTCATTATTAAACACAGATTTATTCTGATTACTGTCCCATTCTCATGGACCAAACATAAAATATATAAGATCATATACATCAATGTTTAATAATAAGTATGTGAAAATAGCCACTGTGCGCCTGTTTCTTTTTAATATAGATGAAATTATATAATTTTCTTGGCTAATGATAGTTTGTAAAGTGAGATATTAGTTGTGCCCGCGTGTATTACTAATAGTATTGATTTTGTCTTTTATTGTTTGTGTTTGCATATCTGTGTATTCGTTTTTGGGTTTAGAAGATGAAATTTTGACATTAACAAATATATAACATTCTAATTGAAACTGACCAGTTCCTTTGTTTTTGGCCCACCATTCGCTTTGGGATATTATATTTAGCTTTCATCTGGAGTTTGAATAGATAAAAAATGATGATGTCTAACAAGAGAAAGTGGTTCAAGAACAAACAGTGGTTCACTGCTCATTTACTGGTGCATACATAATATGAATAAATGAGCGACAAATTATCTCATACTATTCCACAATTGTTTGTGTTTGCATTTATATCAATATTAATGTAAAATAGCATGCAGAAATATATGTATGCACTTGGAGATAAATAATTTGGGTGCGTTTATATTAAATACACGTTCGTTTTGTTAATATTTTCATAGATTTAATCGAGTACAATTCACTGATAATTAGTTTAAAATCTCGCAGAAAACTGTCCTTAAATTCGCTGTCAATTCGCTTCATGTTTAGAAAATGTACATTTTATTATTTGCAAGTAATAAATAAGAAAACATAATTAGGTGTTATATACTCGGAATATTCTCCTCACCTTTATTGCTATTATTACAAAGTTTCGACTGTTGTGCCCTCGAAATTAAATCGTGTGCTCGTCAATACGGCCAGATTTCAGTTACTTTCGAATTGAGTTCTGCATTACTATACTGTTCACGTTCTACTGATATTTTGATAACCTGTCTTGTTCTTTTTCTAGTATTGCTCAGTTACTGATCGCCCTTTTGCCACTGTATTTAAGTTTTCCTGTCCCGGCAGAATTATTGAAATCCCAAGTACGATATCATGAAATACATGAATTCTAGATTTCCACTTCTAAAATTCTACAAAACGACATACGAACAGCTATAATACTATCTCCATAAACGGAACAAGTCTTTTGCTGTTTGTGCTGCGTTTGGCTTCTTGGTTTTTGTTTTTTTTAAATATAAGAGAATCAGACGAAAATTAATCTCAATTCTCCACTGTTTTTAATTTTAACTTACGAAAACTATAACTGCACATGAATCCTAATAACGTGTTAAAATGTTACCTTTCCGATCATAAATTCCAGTCAGGTGTGAAACGAAATATTTTTCAAACGGCGCCTATTGGAAACGCTTCATATGCATGTTCCATTTCAATAATACTTTTTAGATTTTGTAGCAAATCTACAAGAATAGGTTCGTTTATTTTCATTGGATTGATCACGAACATAGGTTAGTTCTAATTATTAAAATATATCAAATCTTGACTGTTGATGCATAATCCACATTAGATTATTTCCAGAGTAATATCTTATCGTAAAACTTTGCTATGATATTCTGCTTTATATTATTATTAGAACAATATAAAAAAATCGGATAATTACAAAAATTTGGGGCATTATTTATAGAGAGCATACATCTTTATTACTTATATTCGCTTATATATATTTTTATTCAGATGGCTTCTTCCCAAAGATCTTGCGCTGCAGCTTTTTATATACTCCAATGTATTTCCATTGGCAACGGTTCATTTATCTAAATTATTGTGTATGTTTTAAAATTATCTATGTTCTGGACTGAATGTAAATACAGTATATGTACATTATTATAAGATTACGTAGAAATAGTGCATCATTTGTCCACGTAAACGAATAAATATTTCTGCCAATGCTATAGTCTCCTTAAAATACACTGAATTGAGAAAATAAATTTTCGTGCCTTCACACATTTTGAGTAATCATATTTCTGTAATATATGCTTTTGTGTAAAAAAATAAAAATGGCGTTGTGTTTTAGTTGAATGTATGAAAAAGGTATCGAACTTAGTCAGTTAATATTGAATAATATATGAGAAGAGAGTGTGTGTTCTATGCAAAATGAAGTAATTTTTTCAGTGTTATTGATTCGTGGTGTGGGGTTGAGAGAGTGAAATAACAAAATATGATCATGCCATATATCAAGAACTTCATAGAACTAAATCCCGTTGTCTACACAAAAACAACCATGGATTTGCATTTTCACAGAAAATAAAATTCTGCGTAATTTTCTATTGAAAAGCTCTTTCTTCTCTTATGATCTCTGTCTCTTAAGGACAAGAGCAAACACGCCTATCCACAATTTTGTATTATTTGAAGCTCCTGGTATGTTGTGTTTTTTCATCATCCCATCTTTTGCTTGTTCTGCCATCTATGTGTACAATCCGTCTTTACTACAATATGCCTTGTGAGTGTCAATATTTCCCAGCCTTCTTTTCTAATTCAGTTTCCCAACAACTGAAACTGTCTTTTTCTGATAATAATTTTAGTCGTCCATGCATGCTTCCATTTTCCTTAAACTTCCTCGTTGTTTACATGCTCCGTCTAAAGTATTGTCCACATACTTGTGTAAAACCACATTATTGTTCTCATTGTTCCCTCTAGTCTCTTTTTCAGTTGTGAGTAAATTGTCCAACATTCACTACCATATAGTTAGAAAGGTACAACATAGTATCGCAGTAATTCGTTGTTTTTCAGCACCATGGTTTTATTCTTAGTATTCGTTTATAGAACCACATACCTGTTGCCTCAAATCTCATCTTAATATATTAATTAAGTCCGTGTTCTACAAATCATGATACCTATAGTAATATGTTTTAATAAGAGTTTCATATTTTGTAATTTTACTGCTAAAAGGACAATGAAAACACTATATTAATTTCTCAACTGATAAACGCGTATATTCAATTCCGTAACTGGAAACACTGCTTTTGCGTCAAGCATTTAATTACGTGTTCATAAATTAGTATATAAATTAAACTCATAAATGTACGTCTATATTGCAATTATATTGCATTTGTAATTTATGACAGATATCTATAAATATTTATTTATCAGAGCTTTCTCTAGGAGAGAATCAAAGGAAAGTACTGGTAGCAGGACGATTAGACTAATCCAATAATCATGTCAAGTGTCTATGAACATTGAAAATCCTCATGCGACAAACATTATATGAGCTATTAGACCAATCACATCAATTAAGACAAATCGACCTTTTTCCCCAATTAATTTCATCCATCTTTTATTAATGTGTACTATATTTATGTTTTGATTTGTTGTTTAACGCTACTAATATTAATTACTGTCATGGAGCCTGCACTTTCGTGATTCGTATGGACTGCGTCCGTGCTTCTATCAATTTTTTACATAGACAAATACGTCGATATATAAACGGATAAACTGATCGATAGATAAATTAATAAGGTAAGAAAAAAATAATGTTTTTAAAACCAAGAGAGGAATACTCAATTCGATTTATTTTAGAAAAAAAACAACTACAACTGGCTTAATATGACATTTAAAAAGACAACAAATGAAATTCTTTAAGAAAACGTTTATTTACCTTACGAAATTTTTATCAATTCGTAAAATTTGATCACTGGCACTAGTTTTAATTCTGATTTAACCTGATTATAGAATGTATGCATGAATATCCTTAGACAAAGCACGAATTCAAATCTCTTGTGTTTTGTTCTTTCACCAGTCATCCTCAACATGGATTTATCTCGATTGTGTACAGATAACAAAATGTTTCCTTCTTTGTTACGTTGTCTGCAAACATAAGGTCAGCAAAGATGTCAGATATATCCAGAGATGTTGAGGTCACATGTAGATATTTGTTTTCTAAGAAATGTGTAATAATTGTTACTTCTGTAAGTGACGCCTATCGTGAGAACATTTATGCTTGCCTCCTATTAAAGTAGCCTGATGTAATTATACGTTTTTATTCGTCGAAACAATATAATTTATAGAGAGTCTTTTGGGCGTTGTATTTTCCTGTTCATTAATTTTCATGAGATCAGTTTAGGATAACTGTATTCAGCTACACAATTTTAAAGAATATAATATGTGTGTGCTGACTGGTATCTTTTTTCATATCGATGATTATGCAGTAAGGTTCTGCTTAGTTGGAGGATAAGTGAACTTATTTTCTATGCATTTACATTTAGGTTCGACAAACATAATTACAAAAAGAAACTTAAATAGAGTTATTGAAACAAGGGATGAAAAGTATACAAAATTAGATATAGAGACATAATGCGTAAAGAAAAAAAGCTTAAATTAATATCTGATTCAAGCCATGACAGCGAGCAAAGCGGAATAAGAATGGTTCTAGCACACGTAGAAAGACATCAGGTTGTTTACGATCTCTTAGACGATGCAAATATTTAAGATCAGGTACCTGATTGTTAATGATTATCTGTTGTAGATTCAATCGATTTATATTAAATATTCACGACATATTTATGAATGTCATTGATCACAAGGCTCGTATTTTTTTTCATTTCATGTCAGATTTTCACATCACCTGTCAAAACTAAACGGTTTAATTTTAATAGGTGATTGCTTGCCTATGTATTTTAGAAAAATGCGTAAAACGTGTATTTTCATTTAAGGAATGTTCGTTTACATAGTAAATAGAATGAGACCACTTATGTAGCATCCGATATAATCATTTGAAATGTTAAAATAAAACATTTCCAATTTTAAAAATTCAGTTGTGATAACAACTGCAGTAATTTTTCTTAAATTATATTTATACTGTTTTGTGTATTGATGAATTTACATGAATTATGAGAAAGCATAAAAAATGTTATAAGAATAGCAGTTTATTCCAAACATTTATATTGTCCAAAATTGTCTTGTACGTTTATAGGCGTTTACTTGAAACACATGTAACAAAATATGTCAATGAATATTCCTTTTCAACCGAAGAATTGCTTCTAAAGTTATCACGACATCAAGTCAAAATCGTGAATATTAAACACATGTTAGTCTACCGCTATACAATACAAATGCGTACGGAATGAGAAATAAATTCATCAGATCAGCGACTTTGTCTGCAAGAACAAATATGTAGCGCATAATCTTTCCTTAAACAGTAAATACAATTTGTCACATACCCGTAATACGTTGATAGTTTTTCTAAATAATCTGACAGACAGGGCATATTGAATGGGTTAAACTACTGAAGTGTCCTTTAGGACAAACATGCTAGCCATTATGCATTATTGATATTTATTAAATAAGAAAGTTAATAGGCCAAGAATGAAGAGCATTCATATTGGACTGAACTAATTCCAGTAATAATCATTCGAGAAACTATCTTAGTTCTCCACGGGGACACACATACATAGCGTCATTTAGAAATATTTGATTAGGTAACGAATAGTGATGACGCTAGAGACGATAGAACCACTAACACAACGGAAGGTGGCAAGATTTTGAGTATAAAAATTACGATTGCAAATCTATGAATACTGAATGTCTGTCTGTGACTGTGTGTGTGAGTGTGTGTGTGTATTTGCGAGAGAATGATTGATAATGAAATCTCTGTTGCATACATGAGGATTTTTAAATAATATTTCCTTCACTCATAGAGACTTATTGACCAGAGAGGAACATGTTACATTGCCCATTGTGTTGCCTTCAAGCCTTGACACAAAACAGTGTATGGACACAGTAATGAGGAGCAACACGGAAGAATAAATTGCAGGAAAAAATGACATCGGTGTGATAATCTTCTTGTTTTATGTGTCATCTCCCTTCAGGAGGAAGGCTATCACGACGCTCCATAATTCCCTGTCCTTTGTAGGCCTTAATCAATTTTGTCTTTTTGTTATCACTCCTAAAACTTGTGCCGCCATTCCTATACTCAAACTAGCGTTGTTTTCTGTTCTAACTCTCATATACAAAAACGCACAGTCTGTTTCAAAATTGAAAGCAATCTTCAGGTTGGAAAACTTGATTCAAGAATGAAATAGTCTGTCGCCGTTTGCTGTTGATCTTCGTGTCCACGTATATATATATATATATATATATATATATATATATATATATATGACATCTGATATTTAATATCAATATAAAAAGTACGATAAACATTTATTAAATATTAACAATATCATAGAAATGAAGCAATGAGAGAAAGGTTTTATGTTCGGAATTTTCTGGCACGTCTGTGTCCTTCATCAACGATATTCTGAACAAACAGAGAAACGGAAATTACTCAGCGACATATGTTTTTGTAGATGGTGTATTGGAAATCGTATTGTTAGCAAAAAAGAGATCTTTGTCGATTTCCACGATGTGCGAAACATTTCATGAAAATAAACTTAAATTCAAAATTTTCATCGGTGTAAAAGTGTTAGGCAGGTCTATTGTTACTAATGTTTGTCGTGTTGTGGGTGGGGTTGTAAACATTGGTGAAGAGAGTAATAGGTTGAGTGAGGAGAGGGAAGGATGTCTAGCGCGTAGCAAGTACTAGCAAAAATTGGTTGATCACGACGTGGTCGAGTGTTGAAAAACGGACCTATGTTTAGAATATGATGTGATGAAAAGGACGAAAATGAAAGGGAAAGAAAGAAAAAAAGAAAAAAGGATAGGAAAAATGGAATATATTATAATAAAATATTAAATAAAAAAGAAGATTACTGAAGGAACAAATATAGATACAAATTTGGAAATCTATTATTTAACAAAAAAATAAGGAATAACTGAGAGGAAAAAGCGTGTACGTATATAGATGCACATGTTTGAATATATGCACATAACAGTTTGTAAATATATACAAGCCATCGCACAAACATGAATTTCTATACACGTATAGATTTGAATTCAAGTACAAAATTAATATGTATCTTCACCAACCTTCCCCTCACCTAACGTAAGCTTAATGTAAAGGAGCCACAGTGGTAGATTCAGTGATGGTATAAAGAGGGTGACTAGAATGTAGCCCTCGGTGCACAGGACAATCATTCTATTGCTGACTAATGCGGCATGAGAAAAATCATAGGTGGTAGAATATAAAATATAGTAGTTAGGTGGGGTGATAGCAGTTAAAAATTAGGGAAAAAAGCGTGGGTGTTAGACTTACTCATCCGAGGAGTGGGGTTGCTAATTGTGGACTTCCTTCTGAAAATTGTACACTCTGAGTAAACCCTGTTCAGTAACTCAATGTGGGAATTTGTTTTTATGATATACCTCAACTCCGATCTGCATCAGTCCCCCCGGCTGCCGAACCATGACGCTGAAAGCACGCACCCGCCGATGCTATGACCAGGTTGGTTAAAGTGTACAGAGGACCGGTTTATTATTATCCCTGAGGATTTTTTGTATTTATTGAACCGTAGACGGTTTTTCACACATAATTCCCTTTCTCGTATTTGTGACAGAAAAGTAAATATATGGGAATGGAATTGTCACAGGTTACGGCCGGCGGTTTGAATACCAGGTGAATGCCGTGGGTGTGTGTAAATGTTGGTGAGGTGATGTGCTACAGATGTTGTATGATGTTAAAAGTCTGAAGTGATTGGTGGGGACTATCGTTCAGTGTGGGGGGGATTATCGCTAAATAATTTACTAATAGCAATCGCTAGTTTTAAATATTGGAAATCTTAAGTGAAGATGTGAGAGTATTTGAGAATGTTGTAATTAAAATAAAAGACCATGGGATTGTGGAATTATTCTTTTTAGTTTCATAGTTGAGGAGATTATATTCTGTTATGGTTGAAGATTTGATGATAGATTCGTTGATAATTTTGAGTGGGTAATACTATTAAGAAAGTTATTGCAAAGTGGTCCTATGTGTTTGTGGTAATCGTACTGATGTGGACGGATGCGTTTAATGCGCAATCATTTGGTGTAAATTATATATATATATTAGAGTGATGAGGTGGCAGCTATTGAAATTAAGCTAGCAATAACCATCGGTTGACTTGGTGTACAGTGTAGTGGAGATGTAGTTATTATATATATATATATATATATATATATATATATATATATATATATATATATATATATATATATATATATATACATACATACATGCAGTGAGAGAAACAATTATTCGTACACATACAATTTTTAATTTATTGTATTTACAACTAAAGAATAAATATAATTTTCATATAATTAACTGCACACAGATGTATAATATCTAAATATGCAGAAAGAAAACAGAAAACAATTATATATATATATATATATATATATATATATATATATATATATATATATATATATATATATATATATTAGAATTGGACATAGTCCGACAATTTATTTAAAGACATTTATATTATTATAAGAAGAACGTTAAACATAATATAAATGTCTTTAAATATATATATATATATAAGCATGGTTCGATGTTTACCATGTTCACATTTGTTCTAATATCGGGCGGCTTATACTATACACACTTGTGCGTTAACAATAGAAAGTTCCTGCTATCAATATTACAACTTCACAGTGACATTGACATAGATGTAACACCATTCATAGTTGTGTTAGTAATAAGTTGTAAGTCACTGTGAATGAGGTTTTAGTGTACTGTTTCGTTTCAAGCACTCAGCGCGACAGATTTTACGCTCCCTTCATTGAACTGTAAACAAAGTTCGTTCGGCATAGCTGGTGTATAAACCATAAGGTAGATGTGTTTTTTCTGACGATATGGATGTGACTGGACAGGCTTCTGCAACCGAGAGTAACGATACCACTGTGAAGACGGGCCTATTAAGAAATGTGCTGATAACTAATATTATGCATACACGCCCCCTCTCTCTCTCACGCGCGCACACACACACACACATACACCGTCTTTATCTCACTATATATATATATATTTATATGTGTGTGTATATATATATATATATATATATATATATATATATATATATATATATATATATACAGACGCATACAAACAAACAAACACACACTCACCCGGTGAAAGAAAATGATAGTCATTGATAGATGAGTTAATGCAGGAGGAATATAGCACTCGCAATCACTGTATTCATGTGTGAGTTAGCCTTTTCTAGTTCTTACTCTTAGTGTGCGCATATGATTGCGATTGATTCTTCATATATGTGTACGTGATTTGTTACTTCTCCTGCCTTTATGACAATATCCATTTCCTTAATATTTAAAAAAAATAATATATTCCTTTTTTTTTCTTTTGCAATATGCGATTAATGATTTTAATTCCATTCAGCCCAAGCAAGGCGTGAATGTTACTAGTATGTAGGGACTTACAGGAAGTAAAATTGAGAGAAGTGAGGAAAGGACAAAAATGACCAGGATTCAATAAGATAGAAAATGCTAGTTGTAAATTTTTGAAAACTGTATTTATCACGGAAGCAATGAAATGGAATGGAATTCCACTGCCGAAAAGTGCTAGAAAAAAAACTGAGTATATCAACATTAAATGTGTGGGAGTTATATACATATATATATATATATATATATATATATATATATATATATATAGAGAGAGAGAGAGAGAGAGAGAGAGAGAGAGAGATTTATACACTGATCTTATGTCTGTTCTATTAAAAATATGTCCCTACGCGGATATAAAATAGCTGGAGGGTAATGCTTAAAAGACAGCTCGTGCCGTATCTTCTGTGATCTAGTATGATTCTGTGGCTTGGAATCGGAACTCCATTTTCCGACCTGGAACGCTGGGAGTAAGACCGGAATCTTACACGGCACTGGAAATCGCTAACGGAAATTCACAAGATTTAACCCGCATCTCAGCTCCCAATTTAAAAACCACTTGTCATGTTGTGACTCTGAGTCAGGTGCAACTGAAATAATACGTATGTACATGTTATCTTGTCCTCTAAAGTTATTTTTGAAAAAGAATACATGTTTGTGTTTGTATATTCTAAACGTGTGGAAGGATGAAAATACGTACATAAACAGAAAAACATTGTTCGCGCGCGGATGCACACACACACACACACAAATACACGTGCGTGTGAGCGTGTGTGTGCGCGCGCGCGCGTGTGTGTGTGTGTGTGTGTGTGTGCGTGTGTGTGTGTGTGTGTGTGTGCATACGCAGCACTAAGAATGTGGAGGGCTATGATTGCCTAGGTCTGAAGGGACACGTCACACAAAAGAAGAAGAATAGTAATTTTCATAATGTTATCTGTTAATTTATTTCCTTAAATGTCGGTGTGTCTTGTCACTTGATTTTCATTAATCTTGTTTCTCTCTGAGAAGTTGTTTACTTCTAATTTTTCATTATTTAGCTTTTACTCATTCGTTTTATGATTAATATCCATATATTCTGTAATTACTATTATTATTATTATATATATATATATATATATATATATATATATATATATATATATATATATATATATATATATATATATATATATAATGTCTTCCCGGAGTTTTAAATAAGTTTTCATAGATTATCCTGTTATATTTATTCCTGTAATTACAAAATGTAAAACATGTGCGAGAGTATCATGAGGATGTATTTCATGAAACACAATGATCAATTTTTAAATAATATATTGCTGTGCCATTTTATACTTGCTTTAGGCAGATATTATTCACAGTTTTATAAACTTATATATATATATATATATATATATATATATATATATATATATATATATATATATATATATATATATATATATATATATATATAGCTGATCACTCGTATTCGAGTATACCCGTCTACTAGGGCGGCTATCCAATCCCTATTGCAGATGATCGCTCAGGTACATTTGTGTTTTCAACACCCGCAAAGTCCTCCTGCAGTTTATACTGCAACTGACCAGACCTTACTTACAATCTCTGGGAGAGAGCGTGTTTTGTAGCCTGATCAACGATGTTTTGTTACTTCGACAGTCCCTAAGTGATCCCTCTACCCAATTTCCTTCACAAGGCTTAGGTCATCGCTTGGTATGGTTTTCAGGCACTTTCCAAAGGTAACGCACGCTGGGACAGTCATTCTCCAGACCGTGGTGAGATTCGAACCAGTGTCTCCTGATCAGAAGTATATATATATATATATATATATATATATATATATATATATATATATATATATATATATATATATATATATATATATATATATATATATATATATATTGTCTATTGCTCTTCCTCTTGTGAACTTTTATAAATCACATTTTGACTATCGTTTAATTTATTCTTATTTTTCTACCTCCAACTATTTCGATTTCCCCCCCCCCTTTCAATTTTATTAATCCTCCTCGATCTTTTTAGCAGCTTCATTTAAAATTTTAACTTGTATTTTTGGTATATAGTCATTTACGGAAAAATCTTAATTCATTGTGTTGCTCTATAGTTTCAAACGTTAGTATATAGTATAAAACTCCTCATGTAATTAGCTAAACCTGTTGCTTTCATCAGTTACTAACCTGTTTTGTTTAATCAGCATCATATAATAACTCGATCACTTAGATTATGTACATATATCTAAGAGATTCTGAAAAAATTCACATTATTCCAAATTTTCCAAAACCTCTTACGAACTGTATGTTTAATTGATTAATAAATCTTTCCTATTTGTTCTTTATCTCAGCATACATATCCATATTTGATCTGCATTTAATCTTTAACTGATATATATATATATATATATATATATATATATATATATATATATATATATATATATATAGATAGATAGATAGATAGATAGATAGATAGATATAGATATGTGTGTGTCTCTGTACGCGTGCCTGTGTTTGTGTGTGTGTCTCTGTGCGTGTGTTTATCTATGTATCTATATCAAATGTATATTTGATCAGAAAGTTTTTCTTTCAATCATATTTAGTTGTATATGACAGACAAGGAATCCTTGATGATTTTTTTTATTTTGCATTTCTTATATGGCGAAAGAAAGGAAGATTAAATATTTTCCCTAGTGTCTATTTTCCCACGCATTTTCGGCGAAATCTTTAGTTATTTTAAAGGGTTGTTTTTTAAGATGCATTAATGTGTTAATTTCTTTTACATATACATATATATATATATATATATATATATATATATATATATATATGTGTGTGTGTGTGTGTGTGTGTGTGTGTGTGTGTGTCTGTGTCTGTGTCTGTGTCTGTGTGTCTGTGTGTGTTTGTGTCTGTGTGCGCGCGTTTGTGTGTGTGTTGCTTGTGTGTATGCATGTGTGCGTGCGTTTGCGTGTATGTGTAAGCGCGTGTGTGCGTTTATGGGTGTGTGCGAGTGTTGAACATTTTTCGGCCTGTCACATGTAATGAGCACGCGGCATGTAACGTACTCGCTATTTCACTTTTCCTTCTCTATCCTTCACACTTCATTTCGTCTATCGTTTCTTAAATTATTTGAAACTTTAGCACATCACAATAAAAATGAAATATGACGTCTATTCCTGAAAACACTGATTTATAAATACACACATATATATTCATGAGTACAGCTGCACATATATATGCTGTCACATATATATATATATATATATATATATATATGTGTGTGTGTGTGTGTGTGTGTGTGTGTGTGTGTGTGTGTGTGTGTGTGAATGATAAGAAAATTTGAGAAACGAGTAAAGATATGACAATTTAGAAAATAAAAATTTAATCGTTTTGCTTCGCAAGAAAACTGATCAGTTTGTTTATGATGGATTATCTACCTGATGCAGCTTTTTAAAAGGCAGGTATGGTTTTAGGGATAATAAAGATTAAGTAATAAGATTATATTAATTAATCAATATATGGCGGAGAAGACTGGGATACATTTCACAACGTCATTTGGGCGTAAATCGAATAGCAGATTTCTAATTGTTGTCGGTTTCGTTATGAATGCGACTGGAACTGGAACTATATATGCAAATACATTTATATATAGTTGTTATATTGTGTATGCATGGGTCTTGATACATAGGTATGCATACGTACATATGTGGTGAACGTGACGTAGTGGTTTGCACTCTTGTCTTGCTAAATCATTTACGTAAGTTAGATCCTCATTGGGTGCTCCATACATCCGGTCGTTTACCTCATCTAAAGTATGCTTTGTAAATCACTATATGTACATATGTGTGTTTAGGTACAGTAATGCTAGTATGGCGAGCCACTTTATATCGCAGACCACTTAGATTTTTTAATGAGTTCAATCCATAATTTGTACCTCGTTATTGATGCCATGTGGCAGACATTATCATGCCGAGTAAATAACGAATTTGAAACTATTCCCAGTTAATGCTGCAATTTTTCAATATTCTTTACTCATCTTCTCGCTGTATTAAATTTTTTTCTTACATGTACATATTCTCATTTTTGGTTTTTTATAATATTATTTTAATGGTTCTAAAGAGAACACTTTATGTTATATTCTTTTATACAGCTTTCACAATCAAAGTTTAAAAGTATTTTCTTTAGTTTTCCAATGCAGTCTTTACATTTAAGAACTTGTTGATTCACTTCGATTTGCGTAATTTTTATCTTCAAGTATAATAGCATGGTTTAATGACATTTTTTGCTTTTTAGTGCTTTTATAGTACCATACGTAGTCGCCATCTGTTAAGAATTAGTCTAATGTATTAATAAGTATTTCTTTCACATATTACCAAACATCATATTTACGAAATTCATTTTTAAATAGAACATAAGACAACATTATTTTATTTTGTTCAAATTATATGAAACGCAATTAGATAATACTTTAAATCAAATAGATTTCTAAAGAAGGAAATATCATGCTTGCCTATACACTATACAAGTTATCCCACACGTCACTACATAGTCATACAATATATCAATAGTTAAATAATTAGAATTATATAGCTGATGTATAAATCATCCGTCATTTAAAAGGAATTAGAATAAACAGCAGGAAAATGCTGGCGTTCCCGCGGTAATCTGCCGTTTCCTTTCAGGGCATGGTTGATCATGGCTCTCAGATCTTCCTCTTTTGTTATTCAGCAGTAACATTGTAATAATGATCAAATATACTTTTTCAATAATTGTAATTTAATTGTAATGTTCTGCTGACAATTTACCGGCTTTGACTACATACACATACATATATTTGACTGCAGCATGAAATATTCGAAAATATTATGAATCATGTTTATCCTTAATTGTACAGTTTATGTATTTTATTCAATAAAATTTAATATTTTTCTTAAAGTATATTCTACTATGAAATTTCAAAAATGGTCAAAAATATTTTAGTTGATTGATTTTTTTACGACTTAGAAACCTTCCGCATTTTATTTAAATTCAGAAACTACATTTAGATTGTAAAATATTTTTGAAATAATAATAATTTACGGATACAACTACTAATTAACCCATTGCCGAGGAAGGTGGATTCGGACCATTTCAATGCTATTTGTTCATGATTGAATATAGTGAATTCGACTGGAAATGGAACTCGGATCACCAAACGTACAGCACCTAGTATTTTCAAGTGGTCACTCGTCTAGTTACTGACCAAACTTGGCGTTGCTTAGCTCCTGTGATCGTCCGACAAAAAGAAGTACAATTCTTGTTTAATATTTATCAGATTTAATATTTCTAGATCGGATTTAATATTTCTACCATACCCATATATATGTATATATGTATATATATATATATATATATATATATATATATATATATATATATATATATATATATATATATATATATATATATATATATATATATATATATATGTATGTATTTTTGTGTGTGTGTGTGTGTGTGTGTACATGTACATGTATATTAGTATATATATAATAAAGGGGCAAAAACACATTTAACCGCACACGCTCTCTGGTTATATGAGGTGTTCTTGCCCTTTTATAATATATACATCACCTCCATTTTTACAAGGCAGCTGCATTGAGCACTTTTTGAGAATATGAAGAATTAAAATATTTAAAATAGTTTGTTTCCGTAGTTGAGAGAACATGTCAATATCATATTGACAAGGAAAGTCCTTAAATGCCATATTAGTTATATACAGGGTTCATTCTTTTGGATTTGTGCCGTATTGAAGTTAGTAAATATGAAGGAAATAAATCCTATGAATTGCGAAAGGTGCATGCATGTGTGTGTGCGAGCGCACACGCACGCATGCGCACACACACACACACACACGTTATAAGATGTAATATCATGTTTAAGTGGAAAGGAAAGTAAAGATATGGTGTATCATCTGTTTTATAATCTCGCCCGTCATGTAGTTATGATTTGTGATATTTATAACGGAAATCTTTTATTTTATTTCATTTATTTTTTTACAAGCGGCCTTTTAGATTCATTTGGGGAGGTCTTCCGCAAGAAGCTAACCTGAATAAATTCTTGCATCAAAAATATTACATTTCATAGCATTTTTACTACTTATGTACGTCCTCCTCTGTTTAGTATTTCCTGAACTTAAAATTCTATATCACAAAGCCGTGTTTCATCATCAGTTTATTCCATATTTCTCGAAATATTCTGATTGTGCGGAATATAGCGAGTTAAGACGGTATGTTGTGGAGTACAAGAATAGCCATTTGACAGAAAAACGCCATCTTGTCTAATGCAATAAGATTTTAAATTCAGATAATATATATATATATATATATATATATATATATATATATATGTGTGTGTGTGTGTGTGTGTGTGTGTGTGTGTGTGTGCGCGCGCGCGTGTGTGTGCAATTTCCCTTACGATCATATGCTCATTTTCTGACTTTCTGTCTACCTATTTAAGCTCAAATACAGGCATTTCAGAGTGTGTGTGTGGCAATCTGAGGACTGTGCAGCTTTCTCAGAAAGAGTAAGAAGAGCCTAATGGTGATTTCAAATGTACGGCAGATTGGAAAACACACTTAGAGCTTTTTGATGCGAAAAGAACTTCACAATTTGTTGGTGAAGACCTCAGACTCAACTTTGAATACTTTGAAAAGGTAATGTTGTCCTTGGTCAAGAGGGTGGCGGCTGGAAGACAGTATGTGTGGCATCATGATTTTGCAACATACCACTCATGCAGAGGGACCTAATCATAAACTGACAGACAATTTCAGTGACCATATCACCACTTACATCTAACCACATTACTCCCCAGTGGTTAATCTCATTGATTATTATGTGTGTGGCGCAATCCAACGAGAGACCAAAAAACTGATTGTAACACTAAAGATTAACAGAAGGAAAGGATTATGGCAGCATTCACCAACTTAAACAAGGTGACCGGCCAGAAGATATGCAGGAGATTCCGAAGTCGTCTGAAGGCCGTGGTTGAAACTAATGGTGATTTTATGGAATAAATTTAATCTTTAGTATCTCAAAATAGTTTGTGTAAGTTTGGTAAATATATCTGTTAAAATGAGTTATCACTGTTATTTTAGATTTTGCGTAATTTAGACGACAATATATGCACACACAGACACACAAACACAGAGACACACACACATACATATATATATATATATATATATATATATATATATATATATATATATATATATATATATATATATATATGAGTGTGTGTGTGTGTGTGTGTGTGTGTGTGTGTACTGGGTGTCTTTAAAATTAATTTACTAAATTTGGGGAGGGTTCTTTGTACCAAAACAAGCACAAAAGTCCACATAAATATATGTCCGCAAATCCTTCATTTTTGTGATATGTCCGTGTTGTCATTTTGACTAGGTGAATTTTATCATCAGTGTACATTTGTGGCTTGTCTGCGTTCAAATTTTAACGGGTTTATTAGTGAGTTAACTGAGAAGTGTTCCATTTAACAGTGGCAGGATACTCATATCGTGTGCAGGCATATATGACTTTTATACATGGCCGCGCGAAGGCAAATAGACGTGAAGCTGCACAGTCGTATCAGGCTGCTTTTCCAGACCGAAGGCAGCCGAGTCATCAAACTGTGGCTGCTGTTTATTGTCTCGTTTCTGAGATAGGATTTGTTGCACCACAAACTTCCTATCGAGGAATACCTGGTCAAGAAAAACACATTCTACAAATTTTCGAGACGATCCATGAACCAGCACACGTCAAGTGGTTCTAACATGTCGTTCATCTCATACTACCGAATGGAGGGTTATTCAAGAGCAGCTCCTGTATACGTATCTTTTGAAATATGTGCAGAGTCTTGTGCCCTCCAATCATTCACCACGGGAGAATTGATCTGTTGTGTGCCTCTTCAGCCTAAAGCAACAGTTGGAAGAGAGGGAATAACAAATTTACACAACCAAAATTTGTAGGCTGATCGGGATCCCCATGGTACAGTAAAGTCTAGACACCCGTCTCAGTTTACGATTATTGTGCGGGCTGGAATTGTAGGTGACTGTCTAGTAGGTTAATATGTTTTCTCAGCACATCTCAAAGGAACTGTCAAGACAGACTTAATTTCGGACAACTTCCACTCCTGCTAAAGGAAGACGCATATTATTCATGCATGATGGTGATCCAGCACATTTTAGTCCCATTGTTGACGATGCACTGACTGATATCTACCAAGAAAGATGGATATGTAGGGTAGGACTATTTCCATGGCCTGTTCGTTCCTCAGACGTCAAACCTTTGGATTTTTATCAATGTGGTCTCAGCAGACATTAATAATGCTGAGACGCTTCATCAACGTGCTACTGGTGCCTGCGAAACCATGGGAAATGTTCCGCCAATCAATGACCCGACTGGTGCATGTGTCTTCACAAGTATGTGGAGGACAATTTGAATGTCATTTTTGCTTAATTTAAATGAAACGTTTATATATATATATATATATATATATATATATATATATATATATATATATATATATATATATATATATATATATATGTATTGATTATATATTTTAAATAATTAGCATAAATCAGTCTAAGTTAGATTATCTAAGAACTCCACTAAATATTTGCTAATAATGAAATTAAATATATACCAGCATTAGAACTAATGAATCATAAAGTAAATTCAGAATAGTTAAAAAATAAAAAAAGGTAAGAATAAAAAAGACACCGTAATATTAAATGTTTTAATCCCACTTTTAATCGTAATATTCAAAGGAATCTTGGAATAATTTCCCTAAATTTAATACAAAAACACTTTAATGACACAGCAGCACCAAAAAAGATTACAAACAAAATTATGCAAAGATCAGCTTGAGCTGCTTAAAAATCACATGACAATATTATACTAAATAAATATATGACAAATAAAGACAACAGCGTGAACCTTTTCAAAAAAGTAAATGCAACTGCTGAAAGATAAGTATATTTCCCTTGAAAGCCAATGCATGACTGACAATATTGTATGCCGAGATTACTGCGAACGATGTCAAATTTTATTTTGGTTCCACTGAAAATCCTAAAAAAAATGTTTCTCTCATCGTCGAATGACTTTAGAAAATGTTAGATACAAGAACAGTAATGCCGTCTCCAATCATTTCTGGAAATTAAAAAATGAAGAAAAATCACAACTTCAAAATAACAGATTCTATGTACCCTTACCTCTAGACCAAACTAGCACATTCAAAACTGAATTATCATCTCTCACTCAGAACCTGAACCAGAACATAAGGAATACCATAAAATCTCTTATTCCTGAGAACCCTAAAACAGCAACATTCTACACTATCCCAAAACTACATAAACTCCACAAAATACTTTCAGAAAAACACTCTAACACCTTTTCATCCAACCAACATCAAATTATACAATCAAATAATGAAGAGAACATCAATGAAATTTCAAAGTCCCTTAAAATCATACCACCTGGTAGACCCATAATATCAGGCATAGGTACCCTCACAGAACTTATATCTGGGTACATAGACAATATCCTAAAACTTTTACTGCCTGTCATACCTTGTTATACTAGAGACACTACAGACTTTCTCAACAAATTACAAAACATTAACTTAGTCCACCCGGATACAATCCTAGTAACGATGGAGGTTTCCTCCCTTTACACGAACATCCCACATGCTAGGAATATCAGTTTGCTATGAGTTCCTTAGTAAAAAAAATTACCCAACAACCAAATTACAGATATATGCCAATTAATACATTTCATTTTAACACATAATAATTTTAAATTCAACAACAAACACTATTTACAGATTAGTGGCACAGCAATGGGCACGAAAGTAGCACCTAGCTATGCTAATATCTTTATGCACATTCTAGAAAGGAAGATACTAGACAATTAAGAATTTAAACCATTACATTATTTTAGATATATTGATGAAATTTTCTTATTATAGACTCATAGATCAGAAAAAGTAAAAACCGTTTTACTTTCTACAACAACTTCCACGATACAATTAAATTCACTATGGAGCACTCATACACATCCGTCTCTTTCTTAGACGTTATGATAAAATTGAAAAAAACATACACTTTCTACCAGTCTGCACAACAAACCCACAAACCAGAATATATTCCTACACTTTAACAGCTATCATCCCCTGAAATTAAAAAAAATCCATCGTATACAGCTCATTTCTAAGAATCAAACGCATATGCTCAGACCATCTATATTTTCTATACAACATTAATAACTTAACGAAACAATTCCTAAAATGTAAATACCCAATAAATATAATAAAAGAAGCACTAAAAAAACTATCTATATAAATCGTAATACACTTCTCACATACAAGAAAAGTAAAAACAACAATCGGATTCACATGGTTTTTAACCACAATCAATATTCCCACACACTTATTCACAATTTAAAAAAGGATTACAAGAACCTCCAGTTAAACAAAAAGATCAAATCATTTTCGCTAAACCACCCATTAATGCAAAGAAACAATCACCTAACCTATCAGCTATCCTCACCTCTACCTAATATCTAAATAATACAAACCAATTAGGAAATTACAAAGGTAACAAACCTCGTTGTTTAGTTTGCAAACACTTAACAATCGATAGTGTATTTTCTGTACCCAACACCAATATCAAGATAAACCCTCCTCGCCTCAGCTGTGATAGCCATAACATAATCTACTATTTATTCTGCACAATATGTCCCAATAGTGGATATATTGGTGAATCTGGAAATAATTTTAGATTTCGCTTCAACAACCATAAACTACCCATACGTCAAAACAATCCTTATTCCCCCATAGCTGAACATTTTAATCAACCAGGACACTCATTAGAAAACTGTAAATGTGTATTTATATATTCTGATTTCAGTTCCACATACACACGCAGAAAAAAAGAAAAATACTGGATTTTAAACTTAAACACATATAAACTAGGGTTAAATAAAGACTTGGGTATTTTAAATCTTTATAAATATTTCAATACTTAAACAAAAAACTTTTGTTAGATATAGTTAAAAAAAGTTTTAAGCAATATCTAAAATATTACTACAGTTAGATTCACGTTAGAAATATTCAAACACAGTTGCATTCCATATCGCGTGACGCCGCGTCTTTCGACGGACGCTACTTAATGTAAACAAACTTCTGAAAACAGCCATTTCTGACGAAAGATCGGGGCCGATCTGAAATATCAAATATATATATATATAAAATATAAATAAATACTTTCACAAAAAAAACATTCAATTTTTTTAATTTGCAACTTTTCAGTTGTTTATATATATATATATATATATATATATATATATATATATATATATACACGCACGCACACACAGATACATATATATATATATGTGTGTGAGTGTATATATATATATATATATATATATATATATATATATATATAAATGTATCTATGCACATTTCGTTGAATACGGCAGGCAAGGTGCTTTTATTTAGTTTTCTATACAACTTGTTATGTGATATAATTTTTATTTCGGATGATACATTATATAAATTTATTTTATCCGAGCGCTTTCGGCTATGCATTTAGCCATTTTCAATGTTGAAATATATAAACTGTTAACAAGAAATAGACTGTTGTATGTCTGTATATCATGTTTTTATTTTCAAAAGACGGTCAAGATGTTGTGACCATGTTCATAGTTGATATTATTAAGTGTTGTTTTTTGTTGTTTTATTAATAAGGCTTCTATTATTTTTTACCGGTTTTGCATGTAGATGATGCTGTTATATTTGATTTGTTAACAATAGGCTACGAATAGGGTCATGTAGGTCTCCTTCAGTATTTAAATGAGACCTAAGTGAGCTATGGTCAGAAAGAAAATGGCTAAATATATTGGTCAGTTTTTACATAATTTGTCATCCGAAAAGAAAAAAAATAGATCACACGAGAAATTGTATAAAAAAACTAAATCAAAATCACCTTATCTGTCATATTCAATAAAAATGCATGAAAGAATGATTGCTGCCTAAATACACAAATTATATATATATATATATATATATATATATATATATATATATATATATATATATATATATATATACACCCCTCGGCTTCCAACAGTAATGTTATCTTTATGCAGTGAAAATGTCAATTTCTTAATAGACATTATTTATACAGACAGAATCACAAAATGAGGACAAAATTAAAGAGAGAGTAAAGAAAGTATGTGTGATGGAAGATGGGGAGAATGATGTCGGAAAATATAGCTTTAGTACAACCAACCAGGTTCATATTTTCTATTAAGTATTTTTTGCGTGTTTGCATGTTGCCATTATCTCAGACCTTTCATTGAGTAGATAATCTTACTCTGGATACGGCATAATAGCCAGCATTTTCGCCTGGCACAATCTACACATGGCATTACCAATTCCATATGGCTTAGCTTTCTTAAAAAAATACTCCAGTATACATTTGGTCTTTTCCTATATATCTCTTTAAATCCCACACATGGCTTGCCATATATGTATAACAATTCTAATTTTCCAGCCTAAAAGATGATTGATGGTTAGCCATCTTTTCTTGAAGCAGCCTTTTGTGAACACGAAATATACCTTATTCTTGACCTTTTCATCTCCCAACTCTGCCTTGTAGACTTCAATTTTGCATGCTCCGTTTAGTGGGCACATATTCTTGTTTCTACAGTACGACATGTCATCATTTATGTCATTATCCTGCACGTCATCTTACATGAAATATTCTTAATATTCTGCTTTTTAACTTTTTCAAGTTGCCAGGACAACTATACATTATTTTCACAGTATTTATGTTAAAATATTTATGCGACTCATAGCTTTTGGAGAAGTGTTTATAAATTAGTTTAAAATCATTTTTCCAATATTTGTTTTCAGACTTAGATTAAAAGGGCGCTTGATTCAAAGAATATTACATTTTCTTTTGATATTCCCCATAATGTGTGACGTTTGAGTTTTAAATTCAAGTTTCGTTTTATGCCCATACTCTGTTAACTCACTTTCATATACTTTCTTTTTTCCATTAAAAATTTTTTTCCCGAGGACATTAATTTCAAAGTCTTTTATTTTAATATTGTACATTTTAAAAAATATTACTTAAATATATGTGTTAGGAATTATTTTTGAGTTTATATTTGTTTTTCCTTTATATCTATTTGACTTTATATAGTTATGTCATCCCTTCATTTTTATCCTCATCTTTAATTGTGTCTTTATATCTTTATATCTGTACCTGTGACCTATCGAAACTTTTAAGTTATTTTTAAAAATGGTTTCTTATGCATGCTGTTGCAAACACACTTACTGAAACACACAAATAATATATATGTATATATATATATATATATATATATATATATATATATATATATATATATATATATATATATATATATATATATATATATATATATATATATATATATATATATGACGTCACACATTATGAAATGGACAAAGCCCGACAATTATTTAAAGTCATTTTTTATGTTTAACATTCTATTTATAGAGACAAGTATTTAAGTAAATGCTCTGTTTATAATAAACAGTATTAAATAATATTTACCGGCATGAATGTCCGAGAAATTTTCATAGAAAATATTCGTCCTCCGACAGGATTCGAAACTGTATCCTATACGGAACATAGCCTGAAAAATATATATATATATATATATATATATATATATATATATATATATATATATATATATATATATATATATATATATATATATATATATATATATATATATATATATATATATATATATATATATATATATATATATATATATATATATGTTAAGATTTATGTGTAGTTAATTAGAGTATGCCAATCAGTACCTAATCTAAAAATACCTCGGTTAATTTATTTGTGAAATTTTACACGTTATTTCCTTGTTTCGCTAGTCTATCGAAATATTAATTTTTTTTGTCTTTTGCCGTGAACATCAAGCCCGCTTTCCCTCCCCATTCTGTACACTTTTTATTCAATCGTCTGCTCTCTACTTAAAGTATTGAAAAATGAAGTTTTCTTCTTTCTTCCTTTCTGATTTACAATGCACACAAGGCCAAAATCCATCATAATAGTGTTCCTGCGTGCTTCTGTACGCTGCTAAGCTCGATACATCGATTGCTGTGCACCGTTTGATGCTGAACCTGTATGTGAATGAATCAGCTGTCTTCAATGCATGCACAGGAGCTGTGTCAAGCTTAACACGAGACACAATGACTTTATAATGAATTATGCGCTTTATTCACATACCTGCAAGGCTTGGGTTGCTTTCCATTTACCTTTTAAGAACATTCTCCTTTCCCTTTTAATTTGCTCACACATAGTATCACATGAGCAAAAAAAAGAGAGAAAAATTACGCACAAGTTACAATCAGAAATCACTGATTCATTTTAATCCATGGAGAGAATTTTTATCGAACAGCAGTATTTTGTTAATTTGCATTTAAAACTGGTTTGTTGTTGATACTCCACACACAAAAGTATTTTATCTGAAAAAACTCGAATGAATGATACAAACTTCCCATATTTTCCCCGTGAACTGTAGGGTTGTAGGGGCACCAAGTATACTGCAACCGCAGTAGAAGTGGTATTTCTTGGGCAAAATACTCTGACGGAGCCCAACCCTCACCTGGCCGGTTTTGAATTCAGAGTTTTTTTCCCTTCACCAAGAGCGGTTGCCACCCAAGGCTATAGAACCTAATCTGTCCTGCTAATCACACATAGCTTTCCCCAAGTGTATTAGCACGTAAGTGAATGTAATAGATCCGAGTGGAAGTCGAACTCGTCTCTCCGATTCATTCAATCTTAGCTTCATTCTTCCCACATCAGATTATGGGAAATGTCATTATTCAAGTCAATGTTTTCATGATAAACGGAGTATTAAATATTGTAAGCATTTAAGAATATAAGTTTGTTTATTTAATAAATTATTTATATCGTGTTTCATATTATAATATCAATCTTTCTTTAATAATCGAAACTTGTTCATGTGTGCGATTACAAAAGATATACGGGTTTATTTGTTTACGGTTTATCATGCTTCTGACAGTTATTTAAAGCCAATAAATATTTTTCAATTTTAATAAATATTTTTGAGATAATAATATAATACATAGCTTGGGGAGAAAAGATGTATTCATCGCTTTCCCCAGTTTTCCAATTTGCATGTAAGTGAATATAACCAACCCGAATGCAATTGGAACTCGGCTCACTACTCCTCAATTCTTATCCGTTATCCATTTCACTACGCACACATCTGAAGCTTACAGCACCTTGTATTTCCAAGTGGTCACCATCTTGTTACTGACCTGGTTCCACGTTACTTAACACCTTGTATCGCACGATAACCTGTGTTTCAACGCTGTAATATCTTAAGCCAACAAAATATATACGCAATATAAAGATATATTTGATTAATTATATAATTTCGCTAAATTTTCAACTGTTTCGACTTTAGCATTAGTTGCAATACTTTTGATTATATACAGTAAATACCCATTGATAGTGAATCAATATTGTCTTTCCATTTCATATACATATTAAATGACATGCCACATGATTTTTATTTCATTAATATCTGTAGAGACCGTTTTATTAATTTAACTTAGAAACCGTTTTATGTTTTTTTAATGTGTTGTCAGATTTTAATCGGCAACACGCAAAAATAAACTGAACAAGAACTAAATAATAGCAATAATTTTCCTTTATCTCGCGATTGACATAATATGTGCTGAAACCTAAGAGTTTAACGAATATGACCGTTGACATTACTAGAGTATATAATGATGAAAGACGGCTTGGAGAATTTGACTCTCACATGACATATTGAAGGCAAAGTGGAAAACGGAAAGCAACGTATAACCTACCTAACGAGATTTGATAAATAGTTGACAGAGAAGGAATTAAGAGGTATAGCAATAAAGCAAAAACAAACAAGAAAACAATCTTACTAAGAGTTACAAAATATACTTTTGGGGATACATTATTGTCTACCTTCCGAAGAAACACGCCATATAGAAGAATACTAGCCCGAAAGATTAATTCAACCCACGTCTTGATTTTTATGTCATTGATTTATTCGCGTAATAAATGATCCCATTCTGATTCAGCTATCAGGACCATCAAATTTAGCTCTTTATCCATTGCTATAAATTCCCGTTAAGAAATTTTAAAATAATATTTCAACACAGAATATGTTGTGAAAGTGTTGTGGTCAGTCTACACTGATTTTAACTGGAAAAATAAAATATGAGTGTCGTGTCCACAAATACAACACGATTTTTTGTACATCACGAAGAAATAATCTTCTCAGAAAAGGAAGAAGCCCAATCTAAATATGATAGTAATATTTATACAGTCAGATACATGTATTTACTTATGAAAAATGTTGTTACAATGAAGAGACCAATAGTTCGATTGTTCGAAATGAGTTTTGCAAGTGAGTCTGCAAAATTTCGATGTCTATTTGTTAAAAGTGAGGAAGTCAAGTAGTATGGTACGCTAATATGTGTGCGTTTGTGAAGCTCACGCTAATGAAACGTGTATGACTGCTGACTGATTGCGTGCGGTAGCAATAATTTCCAAACACATTAAACAAAATGAGGGGACATAGGAGTTACATTCGTCGTACCCCTGTATGTAGAAAAATTATCACTGACTGACGCCTTTTCATGGTAAGTTGCGTCTAAGCTGTTTATCGGGACATGATCTGGTAGGCTGATTGTCTTTCGCTGACTGTCCTTCACTGTGCCGTTGCAGATCTGTTGAATACATAATTTCTTTACAGGTAAATTTTCATAAGTGTAGGCTTACAAATTATACGTTGTCAAAAGATTAACTTCATGCTTTCAGAATAACTTGCACAATTAGTAAACTGGTTTCCACAATTAAAGAGGGACGTTTTACTATTCACAATTGACTTTGTGTAAAATGATTGTTAATTGATTCACATTTTACTGATCTCGGTAAATCTTCTCTAAAATCAAAATAAAATCATTGATAACCCGATTACAGAAAAAGTATATAAGAAAGGAAATAACAAGAGATCAATAAGTGATTAAATCAGAGACGAAAACAAAATGACATTTTAGTAAAATTGTTGTCTATATTTTTAATTAGGAGCAGGCCGAATTCATACGGCATGTTCCATCTATTCCAGACAATGTAACTCAGTGACTTTCTAGGATCCAATGTAGAAAGTTATGAAACATTTTAATCTCAGGTTTTTCTTTCATTAGATAAAAATCCGAAAATTATATTCCTTTAAGCATTATATATTATCTTTTTTAATATTCCTTTAAGCATTATATATTATCTTTTTTCTTATTAATTATAATATTTTTATATTATCTTTTTTAAGGTGGGGGGCCCGACCGCCCACACCCAAGCAAGGAACAAAAAATGCCCACCCCACAAGCAACCGTCTTTTGCGCTGGGCTCCGGACAACCAACGATCCCTCTCTCTGGTGCCATGAGAGGGCGCGGCCTCGTGCAGCTGTTCCCCAGTGCTAGGCACCTCTTCAGTATCATTTTCTCAGTTGCAACTGAGTCCTTTGACTGAGAAACCCCTAGCGCACTCTGCCCAAAGACAGAGACGCAACTGAGAGATGATAAGTAATGCGTCAGAAATTCTTCTAAGGAGGAATTTACACACTGAAAGCGCAATATCTGTATTGTATATTATCTACTTCTAGGCAATATCACTCTTCAGGTTTAAGTAATTGACATATTGATTTTGAAAGTTTATTTCATTAATGAACTGTCCTACATTACTGTTCTTTTATTAGAATATTGTTTTGATTTGCATATAAAAAATAGTTCTGCCTAGGAATATAGTCTGATATAGTGCAGAAAAGTCATTGAAATTTGCATTTTACATCGACTTCAACAAGTTGGCATCTTTTTGTAAACCTTTCTTTAACTGTAACAAACCAATTTTATGAATGAAATGTTCATTTAATTTTTTTGTCTCAAAGATTTCTAATAGTGAATATATATTACTTTGCGAAGCTACAGCAAGCGAGAGAAGCCTGTTAGTATTATATAAAGTTAAATTTATACAGTTACACATGTACAAAAGAGAAAGTGAGAAACAGAGAGAGATAAAGATATAGGACTCAAACCGAAACAGTTTGCCGTGAAGCTAACCACAATTAAATTCTGATGGACAATATATTCCAAATCTAATTTTATTAGCAAGTTTCAATTAGATATTCGGTGCTTATTCTCCGGATTGAATTTGTATTGAAATGCCAAGAGAATCTGTTGTCCTAAAATATAAAAGTGTTTTCACCGGGCAAAATAATATAAAAATGTAAGAACTAACTGTGGTGTGAGAGGAAGAAAGTAATTGTCCGACTACATGTTCAAACATAAATCTGCGACGCAAATATAATATTGAGCCAATAAGTTTGATGAAACTTCTGAACATATAAAGATTAAGGTCAAGCAAATATTTATGCCGTTCAGATATTTATATATGCTGATCTTGCGAAGGTAGCACTTATATAATAAATGGTTTTATTTGACAGATCCTTGATTAGAACATGTTTTAAGAAGTGATAGTCTTTCATAGGTTTTGCTGTCAGTAATTGTGGTTTAAAATGTTCATATATATGTTTATATTTAGATCATTTTTTAGATGAAATAATAAAAAGATTCAATATGCATATGCCGTAGCTTAATTATGAAAAGTTAATAAATAAACAGCTAGTATATTTTCTTTCATTTATAAGGTAATTAAGTGGTACCACTTGACGGAAATGTAACTGAAGAATTTAACAATTCCTGGTTATATTGACCTTAAGAGAAGGAATACAAAACATCTAGTAACCTTTGTAACGATATTGTGTGACTTGATGACGAAATAATGACAATGTTATGTTAAAATGAGAAAAGTTAATTAGAGTAATATAAAAAAGTAAATTGTGGAGTGTAATGACTGCCTTCATGTTAAGTAGAGACGACAATTAAAAGAGCAAACACTTAAAGTGTCTACAGAGAATACAGACTCAAAATTAGACAAAGAATTTATAGATTAAATTAAGTTATTAATCGCATAATCATGATTATTGTTATACTCTCGACATATAATCACAGATTTCTGGTTGATAACTATCACTTCAATATATGGATTTTCTTTCTTTTATATTTCCTTTATCTTATTTTCACTTTTCACTGGCATCATCATTACAGAGACCAAGCAGATAATAACTGATGAAAGGAAACAAGATGATGCAATGCATGTGGTAAAACATGTTGCTAGAGACATGATTTCAATTTGCCCATGTTTGGCTATAAATAGGTTTCAGCATTCGTATACGTTTGGAAATCTTAAAGAAGTCCTCGACTAGAACTAGTGTATTCAATTAAATGTTTTTGGGAGCATACTAATTAAAACTTTCAAATATTCTAACACCTCCTGGGTGATTTTACGGCTTACTGATTTCGAAATATTAAGTTCAATAGCCTCATTAAAGAGTTGGCGTCTTCTGTTAGCGTGAATCAAGTTTTATTCTAACATAAATGAACGCCGCCTCTCTACAGGAGAATTAACCAGCAGATTTGCAACCCTGTATTTAAACATACATCACTAAAACGATAATACATATATGATACTCACAGCATTAATTGACAATGAATGTTTGTTTAATTTTTGTTTTTGGTAGGCACAATACACTACACGGTTGTTTCTTCTCGCTTGTTATGTTGCAGGTATTATCCCCCCGGGATAACTGTCCACGGACAATTCCAGGATTAAGAGAAACCACAAATTTCGGCGTGGATAAAACTTATTAGGGCTTTATTTCATGTTTTATTTGTTCTCCAATAAGAAGAATTATGTAATAATAAATGCATAAGAATTATCTAGTAATAAGAGTTATATTTATATATAACTATGATTATATCACTAAAATTACGAATTTTGGGCTATACATTAATACACTAATTAAATAATTAATAACAGTCTGGTTAAACTGATGTGTAAAAGATAATCAATGATTACAATAATCAATTCTTACATTTCATGCTATCCAATAAGAAAAGATATTCAATAATAAGATTTGATTTTATATAACTATAATTATACATGTGAAATTGCTAATTATGGGCTATACATCTAAAAAAAATCCAACCCATAGCTATTCTCGAAGTCTTAAAAAATATTTGCTATTCTGACTGTCGAATTGTGATGACGTTTCCGCTTAGGCGGTGCTGAATGTCTGGTAAGCATCTGATTGATGCTGACACTCGACAGTGTCTGCTTACTCTTCAACACTTCAAGAAATTTCCATATTTTCGGATGGAAGGAAGTAATGTTAAATTGCATGTGTTTATCTCTAAATAGTACTGGTTTCCCGTACGTATGCGTGCAATTCTAAGTCGGTTTTGGCTGTTACGAGAATTAATGATTTACTACAGTTTCTACTACTCTTTCGTACGGCCTTTTATATGTACTTTCTCAAAGCGATGATTAAATATTCGAGAGTTTTAACGGTTAGGCAAATTTGATCGCTCCGGGAAGACATCCAGGTATTTTCAATGATTAGCTACATCTCGTATATGGTAAAATATGCAGCTCAGACTTTGGTGTCTGGTTTCCGGCAAATCAGCTTCCTAACCATTTCTGAAAGGCCTGGGAATTTAGCGATGTCTTTAATCAGGCCAAACTAATACCTTGATGAATGTCCCCAATACACACACACACACACACACACACACACACACACATGCACACAGGCGCCACCACTCACACCATATATATATATATATATATATATATATATATATATATATATATATATATATATTATAATGAAAATATACTTCTAAGGAGCGCTAGATTCAGAGGTAAAAGCGCTCCATATAATAGATCAAGCGTAACTAAAAATAAAAGTTGAAAATTGGATCAACACTGCGTTTAACCATTTAACAGACACGCTCGTATTGCTGTTGACTGAAGTGTACAGCTAGTAACATTACTAAACATTACTGTTTTCCCGTACGTCTGCATGCAATATTAAGTCGGTTTTGGCTGTTACGAGAAGTAATGATTTCTTAATAAATCTTCAAAATAGTTTAATTCTAGTCGATTTATACCTGTTTGTACTTCTTAGATGGCCCATGTATTTTTCTATGCAGTTATATCTCAATATGATAATATAATCTTTTGTAAATTGTTTTCATTGAACGCTGTTTAGAATCATTTCTTCATATCTGTCTTAATGCTCTTTTATATTAAATTAGATTTCCTTCAGTCTTATTTTCTCTCTCATTTATCGCTTTCTTTCTACTTCATTCTTCATCTTGATTTTTCCTTCTATATTTTTTTCTTGCATTCTTTAGCAAATTTCTGATGAGGTTTCAAGCTTCAATTTGATATCAACTTTACGCATGCTTCATAAACTTCTTCAAAATTGGGATAACGGCAATACGGATACACACGACAAAAAAAGGAATGACATAATTAAAATGCTGATCTTCTCTATCAATTCAACCGCAAATTTATCAAGATGGCTTCCATCTTTACATGAATTTGAAATAACAAGACTTGGAAACTTATTGTTTGAGAAATTGTTGTAATGACATTCAACCCCGGCTCTTTTGTTCAATGAATGCGGAATGTTTAAGGAAACGGATAATATGTTATTATTCTTTTATGTTATTTTCTTCATTGTTTTGCATACGGATTTATTGCTAATTATGGTATATTTTCTTCATGCTTCAATACTTGTCTTATGATAAATAAGAACCTATCATTTTACATCAAACTTATCTTCCTTTTAATCCATTTCATAATAATATTAATTGCGTGTTTATTGTAAAATATTTACACTATAAAAGACGAAAAGAGCCACTGAATAAAAAATCTTTATAGATGGATGTTGTTGCATGATCAATAATATTAAGAAGCGCAGTTCATCAGGATACGTAAGGAATATAATGGTTAACAGTAGATTTGAAATGGTTAAGAGTGTAGATGTGAAAACATCCATTTGCAACTCAGGTCCAGAAAGTAGCGATTGGTGGGTTGAAACTGTTCGAGTGCTACTAACTTCTTACAAAGGAAAAAGGGTGCGGATGAAATGGTTCACCACAGTGTACGCTGCATGGCGGATCTTAGCTGTGAAGGACAAAACTAGTGGAACGAAGGACCGTCGCTCGTCATATTATTTTCTGTGGGAATAGCGATATAATATCGAGAGGCTAGCAAACTTAATAATGTGTACAGCTTCCAAATAATGACAATTTATTAAAACATAGACATGAGTTAACGGTTTTTTGCCGACATTAACAAATTTTCGCATTAAATAATTAGCATAATAAAATTAACTTTCAAAGTCTAATAAAAAGTTTAAAAGCTTAAACCAATCATAAGATAGAAAAAACCCTTTATGAAGTGGTCAAAAAACAAATTGTAGTTCAGTGTTACGTGTTCATGTATGAAACAGCCCTTTAGAAAAAAATAAAATAAAATTCTTTCGAAAGTTTAAGGAAGTATTTTGTTGCCAACAGCTATCTGTCGCTGTGACTGACCAGACGATGTGCGTATATGAATGCCATCATTCGCTTTGGAATTGACACCACGGCCCTCTTTCTTTCTTTTGGTCTCTTCCCGAACGTGACTGATAACTTGATACAAACTAACTCTTATGCCTCTTATCAAAATGGTCGCTCTAGCCGTTTCCAAAGTAATTAATTTTGCGTATGAACATGTTTATAAAGATGCGTAAATTTCAAGATTAGTTATTCCTGGATTTTCGCTTGAGGATGAAAGAGGTCTTGATACTTTAATTCAATTTAATTTCAATAATTATATTGAGGTTTTTGGCTCTTCTTGATAAAGTGAGAACGCTCATATAGCGAAGGAATCATATTTTTTTTAAAATAATTATAATTTAAGCTCTACTTCTGTATGGAGCACTGTTTTTTTTAAAATAAAAACAAAAACACTAAAGAACCCCGGGTTATTTACCTAACGTGTTCTTTCCTATTTTTTTTACATATGTGCACACACACACACACACACACACACACACACACACACACACACACACACATAATTATATGTATATATATATGTATATATATATATATATATATATATATACATACATATATATATATATGTATATATATATATATACACACATATATATATATATATATACACACACATAGGCAGACACACATATATACATATATATATATGTGTGTGTGTCTATGTATATGTTTTTGTCAATGTATTTGTGTCTGTGTATGTGTGAATACCTGGTTTGTTTATTTGTCTAAAATTCTAATTAAGGGAGATGTAGCCTTTATAGTTAGATTTAGTGTCGACATAATCATAACTGCAATGTTATTGTCATTTTCACGCTCAATAAGGCAATAAATCCACTAAGACTCAATGGCTATTGAGTGCAAGAGAATGAGAATCAAAACACTATTAAGGAGAGAGAACAAGTAAACAACATTGATTTAGAAGCTAGAAAAATATGTGAGTGTATACGTTTGGTTAAGTAAATGGCTAAAATGGAAAATAACTTCTTTCTTCTTTTTTTTTAAAATATTATTCTTTCAGTACAAGTCCCAAGAGACACTCAAGGTAGTAGGTTAATGTGTGGTGCTTTATGATATTGCAAGACGTTACGCTCTTGGGACTGTTGCAAGAAAGAAAACTGCTAACTCTAGACTTGAAAAGGTCAAGATTTCATTAGTGAACAACCTTTCCGCGTTTAGTCGGACATGTCAGAAGTATAATGTGGAAGTAGATTTTAGAAAGAACAGGAAACCTAATCGTAAACAGGAAACAAGGGTTATACTATTGCTTCTCTTAAAAAAAAACCCCCAAAAACGGGGTATATTATGAACCTGACTACAGGTGAACTGATCTACTTCTATTATGACTGGAACAAGTAATGTGTTATATTCAAAAAATGAATATGTTCAGATTAATACCACTTTTCTTGATGACATCAAATTATGCATATTTGAATTTTAAAACAGACCGTCTCACTAACGTTATATTCTTTGAATTAAAATTTAACTGCATTTTGTAATAATATCTGCCCTCATTGCCTCCCTCCTTATATATAAGAATGATTCCATCAAAAAACGTTTTTAGTCTGAAGATGTCCTTTCTTGGAATAAAACGCGTCATACACCGTGTGTAACAGCAAAAATGTCTAAATCGTTTAAAAAGAAATCTGTCCATTTGTTAGAGTAAGTTAGAATCGTTGTATCTTAGAAATGATTAAAGATATCTTACTGGAATCATCCGACGTTTTAATAACTCTACAGAAGTCTACTTTGAGCAATAAGAATGTATAATTACTCTCCAAGCTTAACAGAAAAATCGTGAATATTTCGATCATAAACGAAAATGACATGATGATCATTAATTAATCAAAGTTATGGATTAGAAGCTCATGAAAGATTGTAATTAAGTTGAAATGCATATACATATATAATTTCAGGATCAATTTCCAATTTATTCAAGATGATCTTCGACCTCTCTAAACTTCTAACTTTCTGTCCTGGAGTATCAAGCTGCCTCTCATGTTTCACGTACGATTACATCTTCAACTTGTTTTTCACTGCTCATTGAACTGTCATAGCTAAAACTCTTCTCAAACGTATTCGACGTCTGATGGATTGAGTTTGATCTTTTTAATTAATCCCTTTATATCTGAGTTGAAATGATAATTCAACTACTTGTGACTTCCTGATACAGATTTCCTCTCTACTTTTCCCTCTTTTTAAACGTGTTCTTCATTATATTTATGGCTTTTGAATGAACTTTGAAGAGGGAACCCACATTATGAATATTGGTACTATTACTGAAGGGATGAATGATATTTTTACTCTCAATATTGGTCTGTCGAGAAGACAGTGCATCAGAAACGAAACGATTTTAGGCTTTTTAATTTCTAGCTGAATATCTCAAATGGCTTTTCGCATATTCTTATGAAAAATGATGTCAAGATGGTTAAACGTTTTATCTGAAAACCTGTAAAAAGTAAACTGACGTAGTAAAGTGTTTTTTATATGCGCTCGATATAATAGATAGAGCGTAACTAAAAATAAAAGTTGAAAATTGGATCAACATTGCGTTTAAGCATTTAACAGACTCTCTCGTATTGCTGTTGACTGCAGTGTACAGCTAGTTTTCTTCTCCACGCTGTTGAAATAGCTACATGTAGTAATAGAACTTACTTCTAGTTTATTAGATTCTTTTCTCACACTTCTCGTCTGTGAGAACATTTTTCCGACTTCTTGCTTTCCGGTTAACTCCGATCTTCAAACATTTAATTGCAACATCAATAATCAATCCGTTGTCTTCTTGAATACTTTCCTTTTATTGACCCATGTCCTCATTAAGTGCCTTTCTTGTTTTCTTTCACTCTCCGAAATATCCTGCCTCCTATTTGCATTATCATATGCTTGTGCTGACATAAAAAAAGGAATATATCCTCCTTACTGTCGACACCAACAAATTGTCCCGTCGATATTCTGAAGAAACGTGTTTGAAATCATCACATTTATTATTTGAATCTTATATGGAAGAATTACATGCAACTCAAGATATTCAGGAATTCATTTGGATCCTCAACAGTTTTAGAAGTATCATAAATGATGCTGACTTGAGTTCCTTAATTTGACTAGAATTTACTATTTTAAATGTGTTTTCTATATTTTTCTGCCCAAGTTACCATTAATATCATAAATATCACTAATAAATTCTATATCCGAAGATGATCTCAGATCAGAAAAATAATGTTATATTCCACTGCACATTAACAACACCGTTTAAACCATGACTTCTAAGTAAAATTGGGTCGATGGAACTGTTTGTCGATGGTTTCATTAGCATGAGCAAGGTGTTGAGCGCAGTGGCCTTGTTTAAACTGATGATTACGCTAGACGATGAATACTCTTCCAGAAATTGTAACTATTATCCGCTCATCATGGAGGCAGTATAATCCACAAGTTGAACAAACAAAAACATGCCTAAGCAGGCGTCTACAACGGGGAATAGAGCAAGCAGCATTTATATACACATTTTCAAGTATTTGTAATCTTTTAAATGGTGTGAGTGTTAGTAAACTGCGTACAAGGTGCAAAAAGGTGGAGATGACTTCAACTTAAAATATAGGAAACATATTGTTCGTATACAAGAAAAATATAATCGAGAAAACATTACAAGGCCAATCATTTTAAATTCCATCTACACGCACACACGCACACACACACACACACACACACTTCTTCTCTCTGTTTCTCTCCATATGTCTTTATCTATTTATCTGTCTATCTATCTACACACACACACACACACACATATATATATATATATATATATATATATATATATATATATATATATATATATATATATATATATGTATATGTATATATATATATATATATATATAAATACATACATACATATACACATATATATGCTTGTGCATATATATATATATATATATATATATATATATATATATGTATGTACGTATGTATACATATATAAATGAGCAAGCATGTGTTGGCGAGGAAGTCATAATTTAATGTCGTACTAAGCAAATAGGAAGAAAATCAATGACATTTTACACATAAATACGAATTTATCAATATTTTATCTTTATCTTCACATAGATAAGGTGACATTCTTCACATGGCTTCATTCTTTTACAATGATATTCACTCTGTACAAGGCGTGAGTGCTACTTGAGGCAGACATTTACCCACTAGCAGTCAAAGTTTGGGCGGATATGTGGGGGAAATAACAAATAATCAAAGATTTGAAGATTGTAGTAATCGGTGAAGTATCCTCTTAGGAGTTGGTTCCACAGGGCAGCAGTTCGTCGAAAGAATCTGCTCGAGTGGAACTTACACCTCATCAATACGAACGAATGAGGGTGTTTCACGTCAATGTGCATAGCGTGGCAGGTGTTAGCTGCTAATGTAAGAATGTACACACACATTTACGTGTATATATATATATACATATATATATATATATATATATATATATATATATATATATATATATATATATATATATCCGATGCGATGAGAACAAAAGTAATATATAAATTCCAACGTTCACAGCATTAATCCAAAAGAGAGCTCGATACCGATAGTAGAGCGATAATTATTTATTTATTATAATTTTGTCATATAGACAAACCCATTTTACTCATTACAAATCGTAATTTTCTATTCTCACCCGTCGAAGTGCAGTTGAAATGCACTGAAACGATGTTGCATCTTTGTAGTGAGTACAATGGTTTTGTGTATATAATACAATTATAATATATATATATATATATATATATATATATATATATATATATATATATATTGAGAAAGAGACAAAGTGAGAGAGAGAGAGAGATGGTAATGCACACTGTAAATTAATGTGTGAGAGAACTAAAAAAAATATACACATTTTAATATGGAAGCAGCACAAATATGTTGCCACAGTCAGGCAATATAGGTTGGAATGGACAAACACGACTTGATAGACGTGAACTGACCGAGATACATAAAAAATAAACTAAGGAAAAGCCTCTGGAATCATTCCTTTCAATTCAGAGTCAATACAAGAATTCATTTTTCAAATGTTACTTTGTAATTTATCCATTTTACTTACACCTGGGAAACTTTCCCCCTTTCATGGATTGTCACAACAGTTTTTACATTAAGTGCTTGTATGTTGTCCTTTTATCCAATCCACTATCAGATGTGAAACTTTTTCTAACTTTACGTCATGTATTTTACTTTTTCCCTTTCATTTTTGCGTCTTTACTTACACATGATTTCACAAACCGATACAAAGCGTGGCAATTTCTATGGGCGACAACAATCGAAGAAGAAAATATTAGTTAAAACGAGAAAGTTTTTTTCAATACTTCATTGAACAGCGACGACTCAAGCAAAAGTAAACAGTGAGCATTGTTATCTCTATCAATCAAACTATCTCCCTATTTGTCTCTTCATGTTTACACTTCAATTTCCTATAGCTTTATCGTCATGAATATTTTACCCACATTGCTAAGACTTTTCAACCTCGCATATTTTGATCTATCGTCATGGATATGTACCCACATTTATGAGTCTGCGCCATCTCAAATCTTTTGATCTATCTATCTATCTATCTATCTATCTATCTATCTATCTATCTATCTATCTATCTATCATGGATATCTACGCACATTAACAATTTACACCCATACATCTTTTTATCAATCTTCATAAACATCTGCGCACATTCGTAAGACTTTTCACCCTCACTTATTTTGATATATCATCATGAATATCTACGCACATTGCTAAAATTTTTACCGTCATATATTTTGATTTAACAATTTACATATCATAATGAATATCTACGCATATTTCTAAAACTTACGTATTTAGATCTATCTATCATCATGAATAACTATGCACATTTCTATCTTTACTGCCTTACATATTAGATATAATCTTGACTATCTACGTAAATTGCTAAGACCTTTCACCCTCGAGTATTTCAGCCTATCTCTCTGTCTCTCTGTTTTTCTCTTTATTTATTTATCTATGATTGATCATGAATATCTACCCACATAGCTTTTTCAAATTCATATCTACCGATTTAGCACAGTCTTTTCTTCATGGCACCTCACGATTATTGATTATTTTTCTATTTAAATTTACTGCTTTTTTATTCATCATATATCGATGATTAAATATATGGAGGTACATAAAAATATAAAACATTATGATAAAAACTACTGTAAGTTCACCCACCAATTTTTTTATTTTTCAGTTTTCTGAGCAATTTACTTAAACCAACACTTCTCCATAGATAACATAATTACAAACATTACACATGAAAATTTCAGTACAAAGAAAAAATTTGTCAGGTCAGGAATTCATTGTTTAATGATCTCACGTGTGTATGCACACCCGCGCGCACACACACACTCACACTCAGACACATACACATTAATATATACAAACATATATATGTGTGTGTGTGTGTGGGTGTGTGCGCGCACGCGCGTGTGTGTGTATGTGTGTGCGTGTAGTGTGTGTGTGTGTGTATATGCGCGCACTGACTCACACACTCACGCACCCCCCCCCCACACGTAAACACACACGCATATATATATATATACATTTTGAATTGGAATATATATAATATTGTGTGTGGAGCTAACTATTAAATTTATCTAATTGCACCAATAGCTACATTCGCACTTCGAATAAGTGATTTATGGAAGACGTATCTATTTCTCACATCACACCAATTTAATCGCTTGCGATCTTCGACAAACCATCTCGTAAGACGATAGGACAATAATAATAGCGAATAGATAAAGAATAAATGATGATAGACACGCACGCGCAAAAGCATACACACAAACAAACGCATATATACATACGGACTATAAGGCATCAAAATCA